>WNWU01000011.1:16980485-17097061 GCA_012654045.1 Ptyas mucosa | reverse complement strand
TTTTTTTTGCATTTTCCAAAGGGTTTCTTGGTTTGGTTTCCACTTCCATTGAAAGAATATAAACTCCTGTGTACACTCCTCTGGTTCTCCTCCAGAGGAGATATCCTACAGAAGAAG
The DNA here is from genome assembly GCA_012654045.1 of Ptyas mucosa. NCBI lineage: Eukaryota > Metazoa > Chordata > Lepidosauria > Squamata > Colubridae > Ptyas > Ptyas mucosa. Next base: position 17,096,944 of record WNWU01000011.1, on the reverse strand, counting down.
CATAACTTATTATAATTCTGATTATTTGCATGTCTTAATCTACATCCACATAAAAAGGGATGCTTATATGCTAAGAGACATCTTTGGCCTTTGAATGGCATATTAAGATGCACATGTCACTAATTTCTGTCTTCATAAACATGACAAGTCAATGGGACCTTCTGGAAGGATTCTGTAGACTGTTCTTCAGAATCTGAGGATACACAACAGGTCCTGGCTTTTCAGATTTTATACTCCAAAAGTAGAGAAAACAATACTTGAAATATGTATGAAGAAGAAAAAAAATATTTTAATATTAAAAGAACTTGTAAATCCTTATGAACACAGTAAATCCAAAGCATAACAATCCTGTTTGCTTCCAGGGTCTCTGCAAGAGAAAGTATAGATTAAGCTATAAAGAGAAAGAAGGAAAGGAAGGAAGGAAGGAAGGAGGGAGGGAGGGAGGGAGGGAGGGAGGGAGGTCATCGAGTTAACATTCCCAGAGAGATGAGAAAACAATAATCACACAAGTATATGCTGTAACTATATCAGCAGTAGTTTGAATAATTTGGAAATAACTGGGAAGGCACTTGAAATGTCTCCACTGTATTCCTTGACCTAGATGGAAATATGAAACATGTTTTAATACAAAAAATGTTGAAAAGGCTGATTTGTAGAAGAGAAAAAAATAATAATGAAGGGGTAGAAAGAGCCACTTATTTATGCTTAGTTTCCTTGGTTTGGTTCAATGAACCCAGCATTTATCTGGCAGTAAAAATGGGAGGAGTTTAAACTGATAGATATCACTTGCCTGAAGCCCCCTAGTGACCATATAGTTCAGAAAAGATCTGAAGCTCAATTTGCAATAAATACACAAGTAAACAAGGCAGGCTAATACGATGAAGATTAAATGCAGTTTGCCATAGTGGCGTAGCCCTCTCCCAAACTTCCTCCTTTGGTTGTTTCTGGATTAAAATTTATTGAAAAGACCTGGCTGCTGTGCCCCCTTTCCAGAATACGATCTTCACAGCCTAAGACCAACAATTCACTCTGCCTGATAAAAGGGCCAGACTTTTTATTTTATTCTTAATCCTTTTTTAAACACATATTAATCATGTATGCATTTTTACTTATATAGGCAGGCTGCATCTTTCAATTTTTTACAAATCCTTGTCGTCTCATCACAAAGATTTTGGTAGCATTTTTTAAATGCTCGCCAATCCTTAAAGATGGATGGATGGATGTAGAGGTAGAGGTAGAGGTAGAGGTAGAGGTAGAGGGAGGGGTATGTGTGTGTGTCTCTGTGTGTGTACAGACACACACACACACACACACACACACACACACACACATGGATTTACTATCGAAGCAACCTAGTCTACCCAAATATGGGAAGGAGCATACTGCTTCCTTTCGCCTTTCAGCTCTAAACCAGGAGCCCTCAGGCAGTTGCTTTCATGACAAACTATTTTGTGTTAAATTTGAACCAGGTTCGAATCCCAGAAGGGTATGGCTACGGGAGTGAAAATTTTGAGTAGTTCGGAGAACCAGTAAATACCACCTCTGATTGGCCCTGCCCCCATTTATTCTCTGCCTCCTGAGTTCCAGCTGATCAAGAAGAAATGGAGATTTCGCAGTAACCTTCCCATGGAGTGGGGAGGGAATGGAGAATTTACAGTATTCTTCAGCTGCCACTCTCACCAAGCCATGCCATGCCCACCAAGCCTCACCCACAGAAGTGGTAGTAAAAATTTTTGAAATCCACCACTGATATATATATACATACATACATACATACATACATACATACATACATAGAGAGGGAGAGGGAGGGAGGGAGGGAGGGAGGAAGAGATTTCAAGTTTTAAGACTGCTGACAGTCCGATTTTATAGTAAAATTATAAAATATATACACTTCAGAGAAAAACCTACCAGCCAAAATGCCGGACACCGAGCAAGAAAGGGCAGGCATAAGAGTAGCTTACTGTTTTGAGGCCAATTTTTTTTCACTGTCATGAGAAAACTTTCTCCTCCAGACTTCTGAAAGTTTCTCTTAACCACTGCTAGTTTTTCGAACATAACACAGAGGAAAGCAACATCAATTCTTTACCATTAAAGGCTCTGCAGCAATCTTGAAAGACGTGGATCCCAGCTTGGTTGAAAGCCAGGCTTCTGAGCAGTGCAGATTGTTTGCCAAGGACAGCCAAGTAAAACCAGATGCTGTGTGCTGGGATTGTGCAGGATGGAGAAGGGAAAGAAAAGGGAGCTGAAGAAATAATGCCACATTTAAAGATATTTTAGAAGCTCCTCTGGCAAAAATAAGGAGAGTGGGATTATATTAATAAAACTTAAGTGTGGACAGTATCCAGATATAAAGATCGTGGTTGAAATAAATTGCAAAGTAGTGAAAATAAAACAAAACATTATCTAGGTAGGTTTCAGCTACTTTTAGATGAAATAATCTGACATTCAAGAAACACCACAACTGGATAACTTTACAAAACAACAGCAACAACTTCAAAACTTTCTCAACCCTGATTTACACATCTACAAAACATCTATAATAAAGTGATGGAGCCATGAAATATTTAATGGACATTTGGAGGAACATTCCCATTTCTGAAAGTTTTTGATTTCCCAATGCCCACAAAACAATTCAAAAAGAGACCTACATATTCCATAATTATAAGATCCTATCGATGAAAACCAAACATCAGATTCCTATATCATAACAGTTGCTTTCAAAGGAAATTGGGTTTGTAACTGCAAAAAAACATGGGCAAGCTATGTGTATCTATCCATATGGGAATCTTTGAAGCTGTTGGAAAGCAATTCCTTCTGACCACACCCAACATGTAACCTTTGCCTTGGAGAGAAGTCTAATCCAATAAACAACTCAACTTTAACTCTGACCCTGTTGCCTTTGGCTTATTTCATCAGTCTGAGGCCTGTTCATCAGACACACAGGCTCTAACCTGACAGTTTTCAAGTTTTTCATTTAATCTCCTGGAATTTAGTTCACTATTCAGACAGCTATTATTCTCCATCACTCTTCTTTGCAAATTATAAAAATGAAATCAAACATATCTATTTGTCTATTTCCCCCTATAGTGTGACTGTAGAAGACCAATAATACAAAGAGCAAATAATGTAAATAAAGAGCTAAAAAAAATGTCTTGTACTTATTTTATTGTACTTGCTTTATGGGAGATTCTTTGGAGATTCTTAAATACGGTTTTGTTTTTATGAATCCCCCCCCCCCAACTGCTTTGGGAGGAAAAGTAGCATTAAAATGGGAATAATTAATATATCTAGGGGTCTGTAGGACTAGTTTCAACCATAAAAATAAAAAGAAATATACCATAGGGTAGCACTTAGCAGAGCAGCCATGAAGGCTTTGGAAAAGATATGATGTGGTGATGTGTCTAAAAAATTGGAAAATGTGCAAGCCATGGTATTCCCCATCAAGCTCTATGGAAACAAAATTTGGACTTTAACAAGAGGATAGGAAGAGTACTGATGCCTTTGGATTTGGTGTTGGAGAAATCTCCTGAAAGTACTTAGTGTCAGCCCCGGAGCCATTTTTCTTTGGCGTCTTCAGGGCTGCCATAGCGGTGGCTGGGTGAGCTGTGGGAATGGGATGGGGGAGGTAGAGATAATGAGGGGTTTGTAGCCATAATAAAATTCTTTTCCCTGGGAACCAAGGACATCTCTCCAGGTGCTGGGGAGGCATAGACAGAGATCAGCTGGAGTTGGGACAGTGACTGGATTGGACCATGAGACGGACATGTGAATATGGGGGAAAGAACTTTGACTTTAATTTGGGTGGGGAAAACGTGAGGCTTTCCAAATCGGATTTTCCCCAGATGTGCCAATACGACATCCCTAATAAATTTATACTTTGAGGAATATGCCTGCCTCGGGGTTTTGATTCTGTTGGGGGTGTTACTTGGAACCCTGACATTAACCCGATTCTCCCTTTAAAATGACCAAGCAGTTCCCAGCGCTGCAGGGCTGCTGTCCGGGGTCCTGAGCTTTGGCCACATTCCTGGGCTACCAGATAGCGCAAAGACTCAGGGAAGATGGAGGAGAAGCCCTCCGATACTAGAGGGCCCGTGATCACCAGAGGAGTGACAGAAGGCAGTTCAGAGTTCATTTGCAGGAGCATCTGCTGCCTCTCGGTAGCTGCAGTGGCTGAAGTGGCAGTGGCTGAGGCCGAGCTCCAGCAGAGTACCCGGCCCAAGGAACAAGCATCCTGGCCACTTGCTCAGGTGGATCCCTCTCAGTGGGGTGACTGTGCAGGACTCCTGCCACCCCAGGAGTTGGTAAAGGGCCTGATGCATCAAGAACCATATTGAGCCGATACTGACGCAGCAAGTGGACCGCCATCCAAGAGCCCCAGACTGTATCAGCCTGGACAGAACACACCACAGTCTTTGAGTGGAGAACTATGAGGCCCCTCAAACTCAGCAAATCCAGGGAGTGGGCTCTCCTGCTGCCTTCAAGAAGCCAATCCCTAGCCAGGCTCCTCAAGAGATTTGATCAACTTAGCATTGGCAGCAAACTGATGGTTCATTAAATAAATCAAGCTAGAGTTCTCACTTGAGCACACAAGTGACCTGGCTCAAATTATACTACTCACTACTCTCTGGAAAAGGCTCTAAGGATAGGAAAAATAGAAGAAAAAGGAAGAACAGGATGACTAACAGCAAGATGGATGGATTCAGTTACAATGAGTGCACCATTGGACTTGAAAGAACAGGTTAGGGGTAGATTGTCATGGGAAAAATCTACTTATGTGCTAGCTAGGAGTCAAAAATGATCAATCAATCAACCAACCAACCAACCAACCGATCAATAAGACTACCTACTTCCAGTGCCTTTGCCCACCTACTAGGATCTGGAGTGTAGGCTCTTTTAGTACTCTCTAGTACTCGTCAAGAACCATAGACATAAGCCTTGTCAGTTGTAGTCCTCCTTCCATGGAACAACATTTTCCCTAAGAACAGGCTGGCCTCCACCTTGCTGATTTTTCCAAAACACATTAAAACTTTTCTATATCAGAGGGCCTGGAAAATATATTGCTCTGTATGGAAATGTTCTTCCCTTTTTACCCACTGTCATTTTGGAATGTCCTGTGTACTCTGGTATAAAAGTTTTGTTCTTATGATTTACTGGAGGGATGTGTAAGCAGCTCAGGGTTTTCTTTTTACTAGCGTAGCATATAACCTTATTAAAAAAAAAAGTAAATGAGTAACTATAACTAAAATACAACAAAAAATCTCTTCCTCCCATAATCTATATTTTATCTATAAGCAAGTATTACAAGCCCCATCATTCAAGAAAAATCCGGTAACAACTATCAGAAACAATAACATATATATTTTAACCTTGATCCAATAAATCCACTTTGTATCCCTTCTTAACGATTTTGACTTCTAAAAATTTTGATCTTTAATCTCTTCAAATAGTGTCCTACAAGTTGATTGCTTATCATTTTATTTTTGTATCCTCTCAGAAATTATTTCACAAGTTTAACACATGGCTTTTGTAAATCCAAGATAAGAAGACTGTCTAAGTCATTCTTCTGGTTTATTATTTATATGTCCCCTTTTAAATATTAAGAGGTCAGCTGGTTTCATTTGCAAATACAATGTAACAATATTTACCATATCATTATTGTAGACTGACATTTTAAAATTCATGTTCAAATCCACATTCAAGTCAACCACAGTCTTTGTTTTATCCAATAAAATATTTCATATCTTCTTTCATAACTCCTTTTGAAACCATTTTTATAGTAGCAGATATTCTTAAGAGCAATTTCTTAGTACATTGTTCCCAAATATCCTTGAGTTCTTCCATGTCAAATAATATTGCTCCATTTTATATTAATGGATCCCCCACCCTTTAATTATAAACTTTAGTTATTTCTGGTCCGCTCTAGTCAATGTTCAAAGTCCCCTCTTATCATGCTTTTATTTCTAATTAACAACACTTTCCCATGGGCAGGTTTCTTATATTAGTTTCAAAATCTTAAATATTTATTTGTAAAATTGTAAACACCACACACACACACAGAGGAAGTATTACATTACTTAATTTCTATTCTTATTTCCGGTTCATCTGGTCCCTTAATCCATTTATAATTTTCCAAAATTAACTTTCTAGTCACCTTTCTGCTGTTTATTTTTTTTTTTAAATTGAAGTTTTTAAAATTGATTTAAAAACATCTCTCATCAAGGATAGAATGAAATTCACTCAGTGTAAAAAAAAAACAAAAACCATGCCTTTCTGACAGTTCTTAACCAAAAAGCCATTAACAAGCAATTTCCTAAAGTGGTTAAATAAGGAAGCACGCTATTTGGAAAGCACTTCTCGATTTTGGAGTTGAGCTGGAGAAAATGGAAAGAGTGAAACTTTGACTTTGGGTTTTGTTGATTAGATACGAAATATTTGTTGTTATAGAAATGGCTAGTATATATCAAGTATATAAAAATAAAAAGTTGAGGCTCTAGTGTTGTTATTTTCTTCTACCATGCTAAAAAGAGTCTGAAGTCAGTGTTTTTTCTTTTCCCTTTTCCCCTTAAACTTCTTTTTCTTCCCTTATCCTGCACCCATTTTTCCACTTTTCTTTTGTATTTTATATTTAGATAAGCCTATTAAAATTATTAATAGCAATAGCACTTAGACTTATATAACACTTCATAATGCTTTACAGCACTCTCTGAGTGGTTTACAAATGTCAGCAGATTGCCTCCAACAATCTGGGTCCTCATTTTACTGACCTCAGAAGGTTGGAAGGCTGAGCCAGCCTTGAGTCTGTCACGATTGAACTCAATACTGCTTTATAACCACTGCACCATCATGGCTCTTAATAACCTAGTAAGAAAGGAAGTGTGAGGAACCCAATGTTTTTTGAAGGCATCAGACCAGTGGTGGGTTGTTCCCGGTTCTGTCCGGTTCTTTAAAACCAGTAGTAAAAGCAGCAGGAGGCTCCGCCCACCCGCCCTGATGTCATAATTGACGATCTGCGCATGCAAGCCCGCGTACATGCTCCCGTTGCGAATCGGTAGTAAAGGTAAGTAGAATCCACCCCTGCGTCAGATCCACCAAAGACCAAATCTTACAGGGTCCTCACTGTAGTAAACATTTGTGAATCATCCTGGTCCTCTCCCTCTGTGGTACAACTCATCCCATTCTGTCATTTCTCTTCCCTTTGAACTAATTTTATCTTTCAGTTGCTATATTACAGTCATTCTACCAATTATTTTATTGTTATTAACACAGAATTTCTTTCCTTCACTAAAAATTTAAACAAATCTTTTGCTTTCTATAACTCTAAGTGCTATTCAAGACACAAAAGTCATGGGTTTTATGGGACAATATTTTTTCTAGTTTTGTTTGGGGTCCCCCCCCCCCACTGAATGGTTTGATAAGCTCCATTACTTCCCAAACTTCCATTTCAGTGTTATTCTTCCCCTTTTGATGCTCCAGAAGTATGGATGACAATATTGTCTTTCATTTCTCTCTAAATTTTCAAAATCCATAGGGAATATGTCCTTTGAAATGAGCCATTGGAAGCTTCCTCAACTTTTTCAACAGCTAACTCACTTGGCAAAAATGGAAATGAAGCATAAAATACTATAACAAATGTCCAAATGTTGACTGCTCCTCTATCAGATTTCTAAAGGAAAAATCAGCTTCCCCAATACTCCAAAACTGCACTTTAGTTCTCTTTCTGACATTCTTACAAAATGCTTATTTTAATACTTACTTACACACTCCTAAGTGATATTCTATTTAATTTTTTAAAAATGATGATGGTGGTGATGGGGGGAACCCTAACCCTAACTTTTCTTTTCAAAATTATGCTCATTTCTGTACTTTTTAAAGTAAGCTATAATTTTATATTAATATGTTATTTGTATATCACCAAAATGATATAGCTATCTGTTGAGATCTGCTAGCTATATTTCAGAGGCATTATTGTCTTAATATAAAAAGCTACCAATGTGGAAGAGCTTCTGATAGAACATCTACCTCAGGTTCACAATGGTTTAAGTTATCAGTCACTGGTCATGGACACTTGTAAATATGATTTTAAAGGACGCTTGAAAGGAAATAATTTATTTTCAAAAGTAAGAGTTCAGCCTTTTTCAGCAGAAGTGACAATCTCATCACAATGCTATCCAACATCAGAAGTAGGTACCAGCAGGCAAAGTACATAAAAAAGTACATATCTGGAAAATAGTTGCTAAGGACCAGCAGTAATGATTTTCTGCAGGTTTTTTCAGGCAGTTGACTATCCCCTGTAAAATGTAGGTAGCTGCTCTTTTAACTTAGTCTGGCAGGTTTCAGTTATGTGAATTCTCTCAGGATGCAAGAGGAAAGAGAAATAAAGTTCAGCCAAACATCTGGATTATTTCTCACCAATTCCAGCAGTCTACCTGAATGTTTTCCTCCCCATGAACCACTAAAAAAAACTACAACTTGAGAACTGCATCAGGGTGATTTCCTCCTCATTTCCCTCCACCTTTTTTTCTTTTGGGTTATGACTTTTAAATTGTTTAACTAGCTACCATGAAGCAGCTTATTCACGTTATAGAAAAGATAACATAGGAAGGAAGGATAACTGCAAAGCATAGAAATCCATCTGTGGTAGCCCTCCTGGTTAGACCAAACAAGAAATGTGCCTAGATGAGCGAAATCTAGCTTGTTGTACATCTGCTTTAACAGAATCTTTGAGTCTGAACATATAAAACTTCCTGCATCCACTTTAAAAAAAAAATTATTAAACATTTTTTAAAAACAAAAAAGAATCTTTAACAATTTTTTCTTTCCAACAATTTTGCATCAGTAAAACATTTCTTACTTATCGATTTTTTCTCCCTTATTTCAATGTATTCTTTATACATATAATTCTAATATTAATTTATTTACATATATACATATAAAAGTGTACACAATTTCATTTCTACAATCTTCATTTTTTCTGTGTTAAGTATTTGATCCATTAGGGCAGCTCAATGGTGAAATCCTTCATGGGTTGCCACTGATTTGCTGCCTGTGCATGCGCGGTGCACGCCGGATGCTGTGCACATGCACATCCACAGTGCACACCAAATGCATGCTGTGCGTGCATGTTCAGTGCACACCAAACACATGCTTCACATGGAAAAAGGAGACGTTTAAAGATAACTAGAACAGGGGAACAGCTGTTCCATGTGATGATAAATCACGCGGCACAGCTGGTCATTGGAAATACCGGTTCGGACCAACCGGTAGGTTTTTTTTTTATCACCACCGGTTCACCTGAACTGTTATGAACCGGTAGGATTTCTAAGTTTCCTTCTCTGACTGTTAACCTATTGGGGACTCCTGTTGCTCTTATCTGAAAGTTTCCTAGGTAGTGTCTCTTCTCCTTTTCCCCAAGGTCAGTCTCACATTCCATTACAACTTGATACATTGCCATCATTAGTCTTCATCTGAAAAGCTTGAGGTGTCTTACCCAGCCAAGCAAATCAAAGGGCAAATCAGATCAAATACATGTAGGAGTCCATATTCAGACCTACTGTCAGATTCACCAGCTTCAGCACCTTGCTGGCATTCTGCCATCAGTTGGGGAAAGTGTATACCTTTTATGATAGGAAATTGGGAGGGGGAAATTGACAGTTGATGAAGAACAGAGTGGTTTGGAATCTGGTTCGTACTGGTGCTGGCATCTTCAAGGCCGTTTGCCCTGAGAGTGGAATTTAACCAGCCCAAACACCTCAGTGCTTCTCATAACATCTCAGAAGTGCTGGATTGGCTATGCATGGACAGACCACAGGCAGCAGGAAACTGGAGACTTAGTTCTGTATCAGCATATGGGTATTTTAGATTCTGCTTGACGCTATTGCAATCAGCATGTCTTCGTAAAAGTGCCTTTTCACGTCAATCAAATGGAATTGAGAGTTTTACTTCCCTAAGGGATCAGACTGGGGAAGGTCTGACACCTACATTGGGGTGATATGTACAGCAAAGTGTTATGATTTCTCTATCCTTACAATGTCCATCCACCCAGTGATCCAGTTTAGAATGATCCATTCCTTAGTGAGAAGGGACAGGCCCCAGAACCATCTACAGGGACACTGTCAGCATTCCAAGTAATACATGAAGCAGAACATTGAAGCAGGTAGATTCATCAAAGAACAATTAATTGGATACATCATATTGGCACAAAACCGACTCTGAAGGTTCCCACGGTTTTCACCTAATTAATAAATTAAAGTTCTCCCTTCCCTTCAAGTCATCAGTCACATTGTCCAATAGTGGTGCTTCCAGGTTATTCCACTCTTCCTCTTCTCAGCCACCTCTTAGAATTACCTTGGTTCCCACAAGAAAACTTTTTATTTTGACGGCAAAGCTGAGCTATCTAATTTCCCCCCTCCCTTTCCCCCCTCTGCCTTGTGGCAACCATGAAGCCTCAAAGATGGCCTCAGCCAGGTTCACTTCAGGGTTGACAGTGAGGAGAATGCCATACTATCTGACAGATTAAACCACTTCAATTCCCCTGAAATGATTCCAGAGGTCCAAACAAGATGCCCAGGACAAAATTTTCTAAAGTTATCTAGCGTTTGACTGATTGAACAGCTAGTCATTCTGTCTCTCACCCGTCAGAAAGAGGCAATGACCAACCATTTCTGAAAAACCTTGCTAAGGAAACTGCAGGAACCTGTCTAGGCAATCACCAGGAATCAAAATTGATTCTAATGTGCAAAAATATAATAAATATTTATTTTAAATTCTAAGTATATAGTGCCAGAATTCTCCTTATGCAGCCTAGAAACACTGTGAAAATAAACATTTTACTTCACTGCATTTCACAATCAAATGTAGTTTTCTGTCAAAAAAACAAAAAACCCTGAGCAAACAAATGATTAAATTTGGTCTGGCTTTGTTCTCTTTTTTAACATGTGGTGTTAGTCAATTCATTGATAGCCATTTAGGCATCTATAATGTCTAAATTATAGGAACAAAAGATAATTTACATACAACCACTACCAGAATGATATAAAATGATGAGCAATGCACAGTGCAAGCTTCAAGAATACAAAAGGCAACCAGATGCTTTGTAATTATCTGAGCAACTCCAACAAAATAGTTTCTTTTTTTTAAAAGGCACAAGTTCTAATTGCTGTTAGCCCATATATTTTTTTTTCTTATCTTAGTTAAATTGCTTGTTTAGTTTCCAAAAAAATAATTTTGTTTCAGGGATATCTTGAATGTGATTAAATTTACATTTGGAAAGGGGGGAATGTGATTAAATTTACAGTTGGAAAGGGGAGGGGGGAACCCCGAGAACTAGAATATTAAGAAATGCCACAAGGAATGTTTCCAATTATAGAGTATGGAAGGAAAGCGATGGATATCAACATTTAACAATATAATTAAAATAGATCAGTTACAGCACATTATGCAGAAAGAACTAAAATACATTGATTAGTTGATAAGGACGTTTCAAAGTACAATAAATACTCCCAATATAGTTCCTGCATAATGAAAATATAAACTTTTGTTTATCTATTTTCCATATTCATCAGTTTCAGGAAACTTCTTCCTGTGCCAGTGATGACTCATTTACCAATTATATCTGATTTACTTCACTTCCAAATTATTATACATTGACCACTGCCCACAAAGGAAAACTAATTAGTTACCTCTCTGAATTTTGGAAAATCCTCTCATAATAGTAGAAATAATAATGGAAAAAAGGTTTTGGGGATAGCTAGTCTTAAAATATAGGGACGCAGTGGCTCAGTGGCTAACATGCTGAGCTTGTTGATCAAAAGGTCGGCAGTTCAGCAGTTCGAATCCCTAGTGCCGCATAACAGGGTGAGCTCCCATTACTTGTCCCAGCTTCTGCCAACCTAGCAGTTCGAAAACACATAAAAAATGCAAGTAGAAAAATAGGGACCACCTTTGGTGAGAAGGCAACAGCGTTCTGTGCACCTTTGGTGTTTAGTCATGCCAGCCACATGACCACAGAGACGTCTTCGGACAGCGCTGGCTCTTCGGCTTTGAAACGGAGATGAGCACTGCCCCCTAGAATCAGGAACGACTAGCACATATGTGTGAGGGGAACCTTTACCTTTTTTAGTCTTAAAATAAACAAACAAAACATGAAGAACATAAAAAACAAATATAAAAATGGGGGGGGGATGAAATTGATGAGGAAAAGTAGTTTTCAGATTGAGAAGGAAATGACATTCTTGGGTAGCACTAGACTAACATCAATCGAATATTATACCAGAATAATTATGTTAAGACGTGAAATTAAATGAAGAAAGGTACTATAGGTGAAATTACAATCACAATTTTTGGAGAGAATTTATGTGATAAAAATGAATGTTTTGCTTGATGATTTTGTTTTAAACTTACTTATTATGACAACCGATGCCCCATTTAAACAATGGCAGAAAGATATATCTCAGTTTATATGGCAAAAAGAAAAAAAATCAAGAGTTAAATACAAAATACTTCAAGAAGCAAAAGGAATTAGAAGGATTGGAGCTGCCTTATTTGAAATTGTATTTTGCAGCCTGCTACTTAGTCTGGATGAGAGAGTGTATTTTGCTGAGTAATAAAGAATTGTAGAATTAGAAGGACATGAACTGAAGGTCAGATGGTTTTCTATGGTACAATAAAATTAAAGTAGTTTTAAGTATCATTTAAGAATCATTGCATTAGAAGTGTCATACTGAGTATGTGAAACAGATATAAACCCAAACTGTGCCAGAAAACTGCCTTTATGGATCTCAGCACAAGAATAATTTTACAGGAAAGAAACAGTAGATAAAGACAAAAGTTTAACTTAATGAGAGTTGTTAGAGAACAGGAACATGGAGAATATAAGGTGAAATCAAGACAGCAATTGGCTGCACAGGGATTTAGTTTCAATGGTTTCTGCATGCACCGCTAAGAGAAAGACTTAATGTAGATAATAGGACATTGGAATTGAGCATTTAAAGTTGACCTACGCACAAATTATGAATATATAATTGCTAAAATGTACAAACTTTTATTGAAATGTTAAGCAGAAAAAGTGGAAAACTGTATTATAAAATGGGCTAAGAACATTGGACACAATATATTTAGGAAAATGTGTGGTTAAAAGGATTGAAATTTACACTATGTTTTAACTTAAAAGAGAATTTTTATGATACACTATTGGTATATGATTCTGGAAAAAATGTCCAGAATATATAAAGGTACTTCAAATTCATGTTGGAAGTGTGAACAACATCAACATCAAGGGACAATTTATCAGCCATGCTGGACTTTAAAAAATCAGAATTTTTTGTGTTAAAAGTATGATACCTCAAAAAAATAAAAAAATCAACATTAAACTGAAACCAGAACTTTTCTGGCTAATTGATTGACAATCAAATAGAAAAGAGCCAGGGAATATTATTTGTATCTATAATTAGTCGTGACACTATTATATGTGCCAAAATTAAAAAACCCACAATGGTGGATTGATGAAGAATTCAGAACCAGCAGAGATGGCAAAAGTAATTTGTTTGATTACAGAAAAAGCAACAACTACATTTATTTGTGACTAGAAACCCCTTTTGACTTTTTGCTGGAAAAAAAAGAGAAAATGAACCTATAATTATGGATGTGAAGTTTAGAAAAGGTAGCGGATTTTTTAAAAAAGAAAATTATGATGAAACCATAGAGAGCTCTTTTTCTATTTTTTTTACTTGACTCACTATTTTTTCTTTGTTTCTTCTTTAATATTTGTATTGTGCTATTTGAAAATACTTATTTAATTTTTTTTTTAAAGTGATACACTTACATGAAGCTTAAGCCCAAAACAGGCACAATGTAGTTTAAAAAACTGAGCCCAATACCACAAGCTTCCCCACAAAGCAAAGATCAAAAACTAAAAAATTTACTCTTGCTCATGGATTTGGTATGGACTTTCCTATTTTTTTAATCCTCTGCCCATGTGGGTTTCAGGTCTCTGAGCACTGTTAAGGTCAGCATCAGGCACTGAAAGGCTGCCCACCAGGGATTTATTAAAATATGCCAAAAAAAAAAAAATCTGACTTCTGAACCACAACTGGATGTCCACACAGATTGACTGACACTACCATGTATTGTTGATTATACAGCCTAAGGATTTTCCTCTAAATTCTGCTTCCTTTGCAAAGCTTTCCTTTAGTTTTGTATTCAGCTTTCCAAATCAAACAACTACAAAATCCAGAGCAGATACAACTCTTCTAAATTAAACCATTTTCCACAGTTATAGTTTTGCAAATTCTACTTCCTGCAGCAGTCAGTCCAAGAAGTCACTCACAACATTTTAACAGATCTGTTGGGTTTTCATTTACTTTAGAATAGTTCTAATAGTGAAGGTATAGAAAACCTCCTTTTCTCCATTTTGCCTATCTTTGCTTAACTGTCATTATATTTAAGTGTACAGAAAATGAGACTGGGAAAAGACGCTATCATTTCCAAATGAGCTGTGCCTGGGTGAAACTAAAGATTCTAAGATTTAAAGAAATGGATAAGCAGGGCTGAGCTTGGTTAATATTAGATTGGATAGATGTAGGAAACACCTGGACTGTAACAAATCCAAACTGAAAAGTTGAAAAATATCCTAGATGGAGGAAATAGCAAACTACTTCCATACATTACTGGTGCTATGAAGCATTTCATAGATATGTCCATGAGTCACTGGAGTCTGTTCTATGCTTCTCTCTCTCTCTCTCTCTCTCTCTCTCTCTCTCTCTCTCTCTCTCTCTCTCTCTCTCTCTCCCTCCCTCTCTCCCTCTCTCCCTCCCGCCCTCCCTCTCTCTCTCCCTCCCTCCCTCCCTCCCCCTCCCTCTCCATGTGATTGGCATTCTTCATTATTATTTTTTACATACACCATTCATTCATTCATTCATCAGATTTAAATAGCTGCCAACCTCATCAAAGGCAACTGGGTGGCATACAACAAAATCCATACCTGATAATTGATTCCAAAGCTGATAAATACCACAATATTCTTCTATATGGCCACCTCTCTATAGTTTAAGCTTATGGAACAGTCAGCAGCAGATTCAACTCACTTTAGGAGATATCCATCTCATTGTACCCCTTGCCCCTTTTCCTTGGTGGAATGCTATAAGCAAAAAACCAAGAGGAACTCCTTTTCATGTCCTCCTTCTCGTGTCCAATTCTCAGACTCTGCCTGGGCAAGTTGCTGCAATTTTCTTGGCAAGGATTTCCAGAAGTGGTTTAACTTTGGCTTTTTTCTATGGCTGAGAGAAAGTGACTGGCTAGGAGTAGAACTAGAGCTCACAGTTTCCCCAGTTTCTAACCTGATATCTACAAATTGGCTCCATCTAAAAGATAACAAATTGGAAAAGATTGATTTACTTTTGGAAGGAGGAAAGAGTTTAATTCCCACCGAAAAGATACAGGATAAAAGGGATTTAAGTATAAAACATTTCTTTTAAAAAAATGTTTCAATGGAACTTCTTTTTCCTTCTAGCAACAAAACTTGGAAAGGGAACTTTTGAATTTTCCCATGAGATATCTTTATTCAATCAGCTTTCATTTCAGAAAGAGGCCTCCTTTTGCTCCTCTTGATGACCATAAGAATGATGTCTGGAACTTCAAAGAAAAAAGGCTAAACTCAAAGCCTTCAGAGGTAAATAAAACCTACCTTTAATCCGGACTATTTAACCTTTCACGTTCTCACAGTACTCACTGTGAGCTGTGATTTCAATGTAAGCAAAAACACCCAGATAACAGTTTTGAAGCAACAATATGTTTCCAATGGGGACTCAATGGGTACACTCAACCATGAGTGCTCATTCTGTCCAAAGTCAGGCTCATATTATGTTTTCCTTAAACACTAAACACTTAATCCAGAGCTAAGTTATGTATTGCTAAATTCCACTGATTGATTTCAATGGGAAAGATGGTCATATGTGAAAAAATTATCCTTTGAAACAAACGGAACTGAAAAATTGCCATTAGTTCAATGAAATCAGATTGCCTCCCTCATGTAGAAGAAATGAGGCTTAAATGGATCATATTTAACTGGATATCTTAAATTAGGGTTCAGTAAATTGATTTAAGGGATGCGGTAGCTCAGTGGCTAAGACACTGAGCTTGTCGATCAAAAGGTTGGCAGTTCAGCGGTTCGAATTCCTAGTGCTGCATAACAGGTGAGTTCCCATTACTTGTCCTAGCTTCTGCCAACCTAGCAGTTCGAAAGCATGTAAAAAATGCAAGTAGAAAAATAGGGACCACCTTTGGTGGGAAGGTAACAGCGTTACATACACCTTTGGTGTTTAGTTATGCCAGCCACATGACCATGGAGACGTCTTTAGAAAGCGCTGGCTCTTCGGATTTAAAACAGAGATGAGCACCCCTAGAGTCAGGAATGACTAGCACATATGTGTGAGGGGAACCTTCACCTTTACCTTAAATTGATTTAGATATATATTTTACGTATAATATCAAACTTGCTTGTGAACCAACACAGTTGGCTCAACCTGATCTATATTTTAAATTTTAACTGAACTAAGCTGTGTTCAACTATGGGTGGGGAAGAAAAAGCATTCTAATTTTGATTAGAGGAGGATGGAAGGCAGAGCGCGTAACTTATTCTCTTATGCTATTTTCTGGTCCAAATCCCTCACTTGCACTCGATATGAGCCTCATCGAAAAACTCAGAAATCTCCACAGTGCTAATAATACCCATGGGGACTCAGGTACTATTTATATTAGGAAAAATAAAATAAATTATTTGCAGGTTGCAGTCTTAGTTTCCCAACTGCCCAATTTTTAAAGTCAGGAATAAATAAATGATGCAACAAAATCCAAATGGCCCCTTGTGTTTTATGTGATTTAGCCTTAAGCATTATCTACAATAGCATGGTTGACAATTGATTTGTACTTCCTCTTTTTATTTCTGTCATTAAAAAAACCCCAAACCAAACTATCCTATTCCTATCCTGGATAAAGGATGGTCAGTGCAAATGCTTCTTCGGCCATAAAGAAAAAAGTAAACTCTGTGTTCCTCAATATCTGTCATACTCAATTCAGAGCACAGAAGTAATAAACATTTCCCTCATGATTGTAACATTTCTCACATGATTATAAGGCACTTTTTATCTTCTCCAACTAACTATGCTCCAGATTTGAACTCCTTCAACTTCCATAATTCACAGCATACATAGCCTTGAGGACATCAGGGACTGAGCTGAAATATCCTTGGGGAATTTCCAGTGGCTAAACTAAAGATGATAAAGGAATCGTCATGACTAAACATTAATTTTTATTGGTAGCAGAGAGCTGAGTAATTGTCTCCTTTAAAATTAACAAACCTATGGTATATCCACATGCACACATGCTTTGCTTCTATTCCTAAACTCTTTGGGTACATAGAAACATTTTTAAAAATCAAATAAAAACTAAAATATAAAATCCAGGTGCCCACAACCCATTTTAAAGTAGCAATAGAACTTAAGTCTTATCTACCACTTCACAGTGCTTTACAGGCCTCTCTGAGTGGTTTACAGAGTCATTTGGTAAAATGACCCACAAAAATCTGGGTTGTCATTTTACCAACCTTGGAAGGATGAGATGCTGAGTCAACCTTGAGCCAGTGAGACTTGAATTGCCGAATTGCTGGCAGCTGGCAGTCAGCAGAAGTAGCCTGTAGTACTGCATTCTAACCACTGTGCCACCATGTCTCACAGAATATCCTCTTCCTGTGCAAGATAGAATTGATTGGTCTTCAAAATTTTCCTTGGTATAATGAGGCTAATTGAATTGCTACAGGGAAGGAGTTCCAAAGAATGGAAGTTGGGCACTAAGAATGCCTGTTTCTGTCAAGTGATAATCTTGTATATATGTATGGCACCTGGAGTTTGTCCTACTAGAACTGGTTGGAAATTTAGATAAATACAAAAGATAGTCCTTTGGTTCCAGAGCTTTATAGGGCCTGAACAATTATATTTTTGTAAACCATCCAGAGTCACTTGACAGTGAGATGGGTGGCATATAAATTTAATAAATAAAATAAAAACAAAGATGACAACAAGTATCTTGAATCACACCTGGAAGCCATCTGGTAACCTCCAAAGCAGAGGGAACTACCATATTACTGTTTGCGGTCCAGAGTCATTTGGTGAGATGGGCAGTTATATATATTGGTTAACTAAATAATTAAGTAAATAAACACATAAACCCATAATTATCAGGGCTCCTGCATTCTGGACCATTTTTGGCTTCCCAGTGTTCTTCAATGGCTGTCCAATATACAGCATATTACAATATGTCACTAGGCATGAGTGATTGTGTACATGGTTTCCCAAAGCAGGCAAAGTCACAATTGGTACTCAAGCTGTAATTGTGCCAATCAGTGCCCTCCTTGCTAACTTGCCACCTGTTCTTCTGGCAGCTGCTCTTCTCCCCTTTACAAAGGAGAAGAACCACAGCAGTGCCCCCAACTCCAATCCCTTGGAGATACATGAAGTTGAAGAAACTCAGGAGGGTTACATTTCCCCCATTCCTGGTGTCTACAAATGTCATCCAGAAGCATGATAAATGCAGCTTCCATGTTGTATCCTGGATGAACACTGACTGCCAGAGCTCAAAAAAATTAGAATGCATGTAAAATTCTGCAAAAATCTGAGGTAAAACTGAGTATCAATAGAGAATATGCAGGAATAAGAGCACCTAATAACTTTATCGCAAACAACACTTTAAATGTGACGTGTATTCTTTCATGAGCATAAAGAGCCTTATTCATAATTTTCCTCCAGTTTTCTCCTGAAGAAAGGATAAGACTTAAGGGAAGAAAGAAGGAAGAGAGTGAATAAAATCTTTACTGTCCTGAAAAGAATTCATTTCTGTGGCTCTGTCAGAAGTTTTTCCTTAGGTGCCTTTGAATTATTGCAAAAAGAAAATAATCAGTAAGCCTGCTTTCCCCCAAGATGCAACAATAGTTTTGTTTCAGGATTGTATGGAGGAAATAAAAAACTGGGCTGTTCTCCAGAATATAAAATACTGAAAAGCTGGCTGAATGGGATTTGCTGAACAGATTTTGCCGCAAGAGGAATTTTTGGTTGTAGAAGAGCAGAAACGGTCTGAAACATGCCTACACACACACACACACACACACACACACACACACACCCCTACAAAAAAAAACTAGTGTTGAAAATTGCCTACTGAAAACAACAACAAAACTCATGTTGGGTTTGTGCCAGTGCTGAATCCCTCTAGCATAGACCAAGCACTCTCAGATCCTGGTTGAGATAGGAAATCAGCCTTGAAATGAGTATGCCCCGATGGTTTAAGGAATGATTTCACTCCTCTACAACGCTTGCACTCAAGAAAGGCTTCAAAGGAATTAAATAAGCCCTCTCACCCCTTCTTCTAGCAAAGGTCCACCTTGGATGGCAGTTGTGGTAGAAAGCAGGTCTCCTGCTTACTTCAAACCTCAGGCTGGAAGTGGGAAAAAAAAAACCTTCTAAGAAGGCAGGAATGGGGCCTCCTCCTTCACGAAGAACTAAGGCATAGTGTTCCAACTGAGAAGAGTTCCTTTCACGGGCTCTGATTTTCTCCCTGCTCACCCCGCCCTGTGTATAACGGCTTTTAAGAAAGGATCTGAACTATGAAAACCTTTCAAAGCAATGCTCCAGCTAATACAGGGCACATGATTGGAGATCAGATTTTTAAATTAGCCTTTTTCACTCATTCATAAACAAAAGCTTGGCTCTTGCTGAGCTAACGATATTCAAGAGAACGGTACTTTTTAGCAATATCTGCATGAGCTCCCTGGGGAGCATCTTCGAAGGAAAACACGTCTTTTTTTTTTTTTTGCAATGATTACCTGTATTTTTCCATCCTGATAGAATAACTTTGAGAGGCCGTAGTTATCTGGGACAAACTTGACGCTATGCTAAATAAACAAGCAAGAGATTCGGTGACGGTATCAAGGAGATCACTGGCATGTAAATCTTATCTCAGTGCTCAGAATATGATAATTTTTTTCTCCATAGCACAGGGTAAAAAACAAAGAGCAACTGCTTAGTGTTGCAGTGACTGGGAAGGAAAGAAGTAAAAAGAGGGAAACCAGGAAAATAGGAGCCCAAAGTCTCCACTCTCAGGCATATTTCAACCATGATGAAGGTACGGATTGTATGTCAAGACCCATGTGTGACAGCTGTGAAAAACACAAATTTCATGCTAGGGATTATTAAGAAAAGAACTGAAACAATTTTCATGTTTCCATTCAGAGATACATGAAATATATGATGATTCTTCAGGCTGTCCATCTCAAAAGAATTCAACAGAGTTAGGAAAAGTGCAGAAAAAAAAGAGGAGGTAGCGATGGTGACTAAACGTTTGTCCCACCTCTAAAAGAAATGTGGCTAGAAAAAATAATAATGGATGGGCTCAACTGAAACACACCAGTGAATCTAACACTGGTAATAGACCTCTAAGCAGAAATAAAAGGAAAGCATTGGTTGTCTCTATTTTTGCCATTTAAGATATCAACTGGGATCAGGAAGAACATCTACTGCAGCCAGTGGAATAGAATTAAGGTAGCCCAAATCAATGGCTTGGCAGAGTTCCTGGGAAAATCTAAGAGTCACATATCCTCTTGATCTGCATACAGCCAAATCATTTCATTCCCTCTTTTAGACTTTTTTAGAGTCCTTTTTAGAGTCCTTTTTTTTTTTTGACTCCTCACCTGGAGCACAAGTCTTTAGGGACGTGGTGGCTCAGTGGCTAAGATGCTGAGCTTGTCGATCAAAAGTTCGGCAGTTCAGCGGTTCGAATCACTAGTGCCGCCTAATGGGGTGAGCTCCCGTTACTTGTCCCAGCTTCTGCCAACCTAGCAGTTCGAAAGCACATGAAAAATGGGAGTAGAAAAAATAGGGACCACCTTTGGTGGGAAGGTAACAGCGTTTCGTGCAACTTTGGCATTTAGTCATGCCAGCCACATGACCATGGAGACGTCTTCAGACAGCACTGGCTCCTCAGCTTTGAAACAGAGATGAGCATCAACCCCTAGAATCGGGAATGACTAGCACATATGTGCGAGGGGAATCTTTACCTTTACTTTAGACTTTTCTCATGACAAAATTTGCAATGTTGGGGAAATCTAGTCGCAAGGCATGAAAACCTCGGACATCTTCTTTCTTGGAGCAAGAATGTTGAGGAATGCTATGTCCCTTGGTTTTGAATGGCTGCCTATGGAGAAATATAATACATGGTCTGAGCATATTTATATTGTAAAGAAAGTAAATTAAAACCTTTACAATTTCTATTTGGCTCAGGAAACATGATTGGCAGACTGAGGCTTTTTTTAAAAATGAGAAAGAGAGAGATTCCTTTTTTAAAAAAAAGCTAACTTCTTTGCAACTTTTCTAAGAATTTCATCTGCCTTCAATTTTTGGAAATGTTTGGCTTCTTGTGAAGGATTTGAGACAGGCCTGATATTAGAATGTATTTAGTACTTTTGCAGATGTTGGAATCTTGATTTCTCCTTTTTTCTTAATGAATTCTTTTGGCTAGAATCCCATTGACAACTGGACTGGTATTTCATAATGTTTACCTGTGTATGAATCCCATCTCTGTTTATCTTTGACATACCCCAAAGTTCATCCCTCAAATATGTTTTAGGTAGTTTAGACTAAGGATACCAGGTGTCCTCAGCATAGCTCAGTTTTCTAGCTGCCATGCTATACTGTTTACTGTACAAATGCCCTTTCCTCTCAAGTTTCCATTTTCCTCGTGCAGAACCAAGTAACTTTTGGGTTGGATTTTCTGGTTTTAATTAACTGATGTTAGTCTTTCACGAGCATATTGTACATTTATTTTTTTTATTTATTTCTTTCTATAAATCTATTTGTTAATTTGATTTGATCCCATCTTTCATTCGGGAGTTCAAGTCTCATAGCTAGTTGTCATTCTTTCCCTTTTCTGACACAACAACCTTGTGAGAAAATTTGGGTTAAGAGAGAACAACAGGCCCAAAATCATCCAAATAATTTCCATGGCTGACCTTGAATTGACCTCAAATCACCCTATTCTTTATATAATACTTTAACTACCACATGCTTCAGCTCCATAATTCTATAATGGTAGAAGTTAAATCAAGATATTGTTCTTGATCTTCTTCTGCTAACTATAGAAAGGTATCAACAGGAATCTCTTTCCTAAGTTTATACAGTAACAGAGTTGGAAAGTACCTTGGAGGTCATCTAGTCCAACCCCCTGCTCAAACAGGAGACGTGTACTAGGGATTCAAACTGCCAAACTGCCGACCTTTCTGATTGACAAGCTCAGTGTCTTAGCCACTGAGCCACCTAGTCAGTTTGTACTTGTATACTATAGTTTGATAATGGAGGCTAGGATGTTTCTCAAGTTTTGGCTTGTAGTCCTTATGTCCTGTCACTGGAGGCTCATTCACATGAGTGGTGTGAGAGTGCTTTCTTCTAATCCTTGAAGGTGGGGGGGGGGGGGGGAACCTTGGTACGGTATATTTTATACTAGCTTCATTGCCAAGTCCTATTCTTGCTTCAGTAATGAGAGCAGTGCTGCTTTTACAGATTTACTGCAGAACGTGTTAATAAAAATGATCAGTGAATTCCTCTGGCTTGTTCTCCTAGTGTTAAATATATTCCCTAACTGAGATGGGGATGGGAGAGGAGGTAAGAATATGAGAGTATATGAGTGAAGGATTTGATGTCAAGCTTTTTTATGCCCTTCCCCATTTGTATAGAAGCTATGGTCTATGAAATGGTGCTTCATTCCTTTTAGGCATATAATCGTCCATTGGGGACTCTTAAAACTGCTTTTTGCTTATGGAAAGGATGGTATAGGTCAGGGCTCAGGAATTCTGGGAGTTGAAGTCCACAGGTTGTAAAAGAGCTACATTTGCCCACCCCGATATAGGTAGATTCCATAAGGTATGATGGATCTCTTAGAATAGCTTAGTTCTTCCAGGCTAAACAATGAATCTGGCTGAAGAGGGAAACAATATCCCTGTAAAGAGACCCCCTCCCCTTTCCAAAAGTTGCTTTGGAAAACTACACACCCGCTTTGGAGTCAATCCCATCTCTCCTTGTTCTTTAATTTCAGTTCTCCTTTCTCCCTGTAGGTGAAATGTGTTAAGGCATGTCATGGAGGGGAGGGGGTTCCTTTCTTTGTTTCTGAAACCCCAAGAGCTTATCTGGCTTTGGTGTGCATTGAACATCTGTTTGCTGTGCATTCCTTGGCTTCCACTATACAATCTCTCCTGCAACCCAAGCCAAAATAGCCATGGAGGGCAACAGAATGACTGGAGAGGCACAGGTGTCCACCGCAATAAGACATTGTAGAAGAAGAAAATGAAAAAAAAAAAGAACTGTAATAGCTACAAAATTAACCCAGGCTACCCATGATGTGAGCGGAAGATGAAGGCAGAATTGAAATGAAGGCAGAATCATGAGCGCAGGCCAGAAAGCATCTTTGAGTGAAAAGACTCAAATTCTGAGTTTTAGAATAGTTGTTCCAATAAGCGTAATAATCTCAATATATATGATACTGGAAGTCTTCCTGTATCATTTAACACCTACAATATTTATTTTTCATATGTGCCTTATTAAGAGATTAAGCTTAATGCTTGATCTCTTGAAAAACTTAGTTTTGTTTCTTGGCTGATAATCATCCTTTATATTCTGAAGTCATCCTTATTTACAAGGCATTTTGAATAGCTTTGTTCTTCAGGTTATTTAAAGTTGTTTAGAAACCTGACTGTTATCTTTGGCAAGTCATGTCATCTATTGGTCAATATTGCTTTGTCATTGCAATCTTCTTGGTGATGTCTATGAGTTGCAGCAAAAAAAAAACTGGATCCAAGGTTATAGTTAAATAACCATCCTAATTCCAGACAAGCCTTTAAAACAAACAAATCAAATCAAATATATTGCATTCGATCAGTGAAGTGTGCATCCATCCTATATTTTATAAGTTCTTCACTTAGGAAGAAAATTATTTTCCAGATCTTCAATATTCTTCTGGTGTGGTCTTATTTAGTTGTACTTCATTATACCTTCAGAATGAATGAAGATTATATATGTATGGAAACAGATTTTCTGAGAATGAAGTTTTCCTGGCCGTATGACATGCAGACATAATTCTCAGTGACAGTAATGGGACAGTAATAGACCACACAACGCACAGAACATATTTTCCATAAGGAAACCCAGGCAGCATGTGGAAATTCCATTGCTTCTTTGCAACAGTTTAGAATCCAGCTGGCAAAATGAAGTCTTTGTAAATGGAACCATCTCCATGGGTTGAAATAGTGAACTGCTTCCTCTGTCCACGAGCTCTTTGCATATAAGTCTCACTGGTTCCAACCAAAAGGCCTTCAGGGGATAATAATATTTATTTACTGTAGAAGTAAGTAACAAACACTTTGAAATTCCAATTCCCAAATTAAAAAATGTTCTGGTCTCAGAAAATAATTGTCACTGAAGTCCCTTTCCTGCATACTTCCACAGCATTTCATTCTTCTATTACTGTAAACCAAATGTGTCAGACTTGTGTAATCCAATACTGGGTATTAGACTAGCTGTAGCTCTCAAAGGTGTCCGCCTGATCTCAAATCTAATGCCTGGGAACGCTTATAGAGAGCTTGCAACTAATGGGATCTTTGACATGGCAAAGCAAGTGTTCACTCCACAACATTAGTGGCCGAGTCACAGAGACATCTTGGTTGCATAAACCAACTGACTATGACAATATGGGGAAAGATGTTGAGTGCACGGTGAATTGGATGCAGGCTGTTCAACATTAAACAAAGGGAATCCAATTGTATAGCTGGACACAATATGGGTAAAACATATTAAAATATTTCACGATTTCTAGAATTTTAGGATAATAGGTGTGCTATTTTATTCATTTAGCTGCTTTATAGGTTCTTAATACTTAATACTTATAAATTACCCCACAATGTGGAAAAGTTACAGGCCTATATTTCAAGCATGTTTAACGAATAAATAAATCTTACATTTTTATACTATACAGAAGGAAGAGGGAAAATGATAAAGGAAAAATAGAGCATGTACTGAAAATAGAAGCCAAAACAAGAGTTCAGTTCTTAAATGAAGCATATTCTTCATTTTGAGTAGTATTTTGTAAAGGTTAGATGATGTGATAAAACACTAATTCAAAAATATCAGTGAAACAGTATTCAGAAAGAATGCTCATCTTTGCTCTTCTTTTTTTTAATTAATTACTTGCATGAAGAATTGGAGGGAATGTTTATCCAAATAGCAGATTATAGAAACTGTCAATGCATTGTTGATTCGTGCACTTTCACTGTTGGACTTGGCCATGTTCATCCTTCTTGCAGTACATTCCTTGTTCCTGCTGAAATTTTGTCCTTGCAGGTCCAGATTTCTTATTTGACAAATCATCAACTAAATGTTTCAAAAGTTCTAATCTAGCCATGTCATAAACAACATTATAATCAACTACAGCACTCTGAAAGATCCTCAACTTTTTCTCTGTAGCATGTTGAAGGCCATCTGACTTGAGGGCCATCATCCGGCACTATTTCCTTCACTTTTTCATGTCTATCCATGTGGTTTTCTTAGGAGGAGCCATGGTGACACAGTGGTTAGAATGCAATATTGAAGGCTAATTAAGCTCACTGCCAGTTCGATCCTCACCAGCTCAAGGTTGACTTGGCCTTCCATTTTTCTGAGTTGATAAAATGAGGACTCAGATTATTGGGAACAATATGCTGACTCAGTAAACTGCTTAGAGAGGGCTGTAAAGCACTTTGTCTAATGCTATTGTTATAGCTATTGCTAAAATGCAAGCATAGTTTACCACTGCTTTTTCCATGCAACATGAAATGCCTTTGCCATTGTCAATAAAGTAATATTTGCCTCCTAGGATGCATCTTCCTGTGTCATTGCTCTCCTGATACAGGTAACTCCTGTTGGCTAGGATGACCTTCACATTTCAGATGATCCTGCTGGGAATAAATAATCTTGGTATGCACCTCTTGCCATCCTTTGTTCATCCCTCTCAGGAACACTTACACACAATTACACAACCATTATGAGGCATCATAGTATGATTTAGAGTGAGGTTGAAAAGACAGCATGGGAAAAGAGGACAAATGGTTGCATATCTCTCTGCTGTAAAGCAAGGGTATTTCTGAAGATGACTCTGAAACTCAGCCATTAATTGGATACAATTGCTTGAGTGCTGAATTTCTGAATCTTTTTCCTTCCTTTCTTATCCTGCCAAATAACTTATCTCCGTAACTCCTTTCTGTTTCAAGGAGGAAAAATGATGATGGTAGCTGTCGTGCGTGTGTTTGTTTGTACCTAGATTGTTTGTCTTCTGCTTTTTGAAGAAATTCAAGTGCTTCTGCTTAATTCAAGTGTGACTCCATAAACAAAGGTTTAAAGATGCTATTTTTACAGTGTCTTATGGGAACATGTCATGGCATTTAGTTACATTTTCAACACTGTGTGTATTATACATTTTGGTGACACAGAGTAGGGGATATCTAACCCATTTAGTGATTTATACTTATGTTAAGTAAACATGTAAATCTGAGTCAGTAATCCTAAATTTAGAAGCCAGGAAGGCAAGCTTATGAAATTTTATTTCTGCAACTAATAGAAGGGAATCTTTAACTAATACATTCTGTAGTGGGGGTAGAATATCCTAAATTGTATTTAAACTTGACCTTGATCCAAATGCTTTTCTAGGTCAGTTTTCATCCTGTTACCTTTGCAGTTCCTCTCTTCTTTTTCCCTTCTCTGCAACAATCCCCTTTCCTATGGACATTTCTTCAATTTAGAACAAATGATGTGCTATGAAATGGTTAGAGCTACTATTATGAAATTTCTGAGCTTAGCATGCATTAGCTGCCTTCTGACTATTTTTAAAATGCCTACAGACATTATCTTTTCACCCTCATCTTCTGCTTCTCCATCTCCAGTCTGCTCAAGACAAAGTGCACAAATGTACTTTTTGTCATCCTGCATAAAACTGGATAGGGTATCATTGGATATATATGACAGCAATAACTCTCGTCTTTCTACAAAGAAAATCCTAGGTTCAATCTGTGGTATATTCAGGCAGGATTGGAAGTTCTTTACCCTGAATCTTGGAAAACTAATTTTGGTTAGCAAAAACTCCCTCCCCCATTTATTATTTTTGCCCTCCAAGAAGAGACTTCCAAGCACACATTTGTGTACCTGGCGAACTTCTGGTGAACATCTAGGGCACAATTCCTCACTGGGAGGAGGTGGTTCGTGGTTACAGTAGCTTGTTCATTTAGTGCTTGGGAAAGGTCCTACCAGGCACACCTCTTACATTTCAGAGAGTTGGAAGGGATTTTATACATCATCAGCCACAAACCTCTACTCAATGAATACGTCACCACAGAAAGTTAGGCAATCTCTAGTTGAAGTCCTGCAGCAATTACACCATCTTGGGGATTTGTTCCACTGACAAAGCATCCTGTAATTTAAACCCATTAGATTTAGATATGCTCCTTTGGGTAGCAAAGAGCAAGTTTTTTGCTCTCTTCCATGTGATAGGTTTTTTTCCCTCTTTAATATCTGAAGAGTGTGATTGTGCCCCATCTCTTTCTAGGCTAAAGATATCCAGTTCCTTCAGATTTCCTTTTTTTTTTTGTGAGAATTGTTTTCTGAATCAATGACATTTTTCATTGCCTTCATTTATATTTATTCTTAAAAGTTCCCAGAAATGGAGATAGTATTGTATTCTAGATGAGAACCGATGAATACAAAATAAAGATACCGTAGAAACATTACTACTTATGACTACAAAACTACAATAGTATCAACATGGGTCTCTTTTTTATCTTTCTTTAAAACACCATCAGACTGCTGTTTCCACATATACAAGAGCCAAGCCAAGAATCTCTTTCCCTTTGCTTATGGATCCCTATTCTATTCAAGTTGTATTGAATTGCATTTCCAAGGGATTAGCATTTCCTGCAAAGTTCTGTCACCTGAAAGTTTGACAAAATTCTCTGGGAGACAGTGGTGTATTAACCATTAAGCAGACTAAGCACGTGCTTAGGGCACCACCAGACCCAAAGGGGGCACCACAAAGTTGAGAAAGAAAAAAAACACCAATGAAGATTAGTTTTAAAAAAAAGTGATAAAACTAAACTAAAACATCTTGGGCTTAGGGCACCAGTGAGCCTTAATCCGCCACTGCTGGGAGGACTCTCCTCTTTCTGCAGAACATATTGCAAGTAAACATTTATTTATTTTATTTATTTATTTTGGCAAGTACATAATAGATAATATATATATAAATATAAGCATGAATTGAATACATAAAAGAAATACAATTATAAGGAACATTAGGACAGGGACGGTAGGCACTCTGGTGCTCTTATGCATGCCCCTTAAACATGGTGTGCTTCCAGCTATTTCTTCAAGGAGAAAGGAAAAAAGCCAAATAGGTTATTTGCAATGATAGAGAGGACCTTCTTGCATAAAATCCGAAGGAAATACCAGAAACTGCTCCAAGAGCCTCTCAGCACAGAACTTCACAACCCCGTCGAACAAAGAAAGCTTCATGTAGCTGCCGTTCTACCCTTCCCTATGCAAACTCCTGAATGCTTCAGCCCGAGACTTTTTTCCCCCCTTTTCTTTTTCTTCATATATCCGGCGAGCCATACTGCTGATTATGCTCATGAATAAACAGCATTCTCAGCTTGAGGGAATCAGGCCTCCCCCGTCCGAATCTCTCTCTCTCTCTCTCAAAAGAAAAAAGGAGAAGAAGCTAAACCGAGCCAAAAAAGGCGAGAGCAGGAGGGGTTTGGGAAAGGCCGTGCGTGAGGGGGAAGGAGGGAAGGGAGGTGGGCGAAGGAAGCTCTGCGCTTTAACTAGGATCAATGCGGTAGAGGATTCCTCTCCAGCCTTTGCAAGGAAGTCTGAGGCAATTAGTTCAGTCAGTAGACAGCCCGCAGTCAGCCAGTCTGGGCTGCTCCTCGTGCCTCGCAAGGAATGAGAGCGGAGAGCGGTGAGAATAAATGTCCGGTGGCCTCTGCAGTTTGGGGCTTCTTCTCTCGAAGGAAGATTTTCTTTTTGTTTCCCTTTTTCCCCCTCTCCTCGGACACCGTGTGATTTGGAGTTTTTTTTTTTTTAAATATATATATATATATAAAACTAGCTGATTAAAACCGCGGGTTAATCTTATTTCTCACCCCAGAGAAGTGGGGGAGTTTGGGTGGGTCCGTGCGCTCGGGGGAACGGACGGAGGCGTTTGCCTTGCGGTCGCCGAAGGCGGAGAGCGATGGGGTTTGAGCTGGATCGCTTCAACGGGGAGGTGGATCCCGATTTCAAATGCAATCTGTGCAACAAAGTTTTGGAGGACCCTCTCACCACCCCTTGCGGTCATGTGTTCTGCGCCGGCTGCGTCCTGCCGTGGGTCGTGCAACAAGGCAGCTGCCCGGTGAAGTGCCAGCGGATGTCCACCAAGGAGCTGAACCACGTCCTGCCCTTGAAGAGCCTCATCCTCAAGCTGGACATCAAGTGCGCCAACCGCGAGCGGGGTTGCGAGAAGGTGGTCAAGCTGCAGCATTTGGCCGAGCACGCCGAGATGTGCGACTACTCGCCGGCTAAGTGCCGCCATAAGGGCTGCGCCGAAGTGCTCAACTTGCGCGACGTGGACGCGCATATGCGCGAGAGCTGCGAGGCCCGGCCGGTGGGGATCTGCGAGCAAGGCTGCGGCTTGGTGCTCACCCATCGCGAGCGCAAGGCCGGCTCCCACTGCTGCCTGCAGGCGCTCAAGGCGCACAACGGCGCCCTCCAAGCCAAACTAGCCGGCCTGGAGAAGGAGCTGAAGAAAGAGGCGCTGCGGGCCGGCAAGCGGGAGAAGTCGCTCCTCTCGCAGCTCTCGGCTGTGCAGCTCGAGCTCCAGATGACAGCGCTACGCTACCAGAAGAAGTTCACCGAATACAGCGCCCGCCTCGACTCGCTTGGCCGTAGCCTGGCCGCCTTTTCGCCCAGCAAGGTGAGTGCGACGACATCTCCTCCCCCCCCCCCCGGGACAGGCGGCCAGTACTGTGACCCCCCCTTCCATCCCCTTTTTTCTGGTCACTTGTCCTCTCATAGGGCGCCCCAGAAAGAGTGAGGGGGGGGGGAGCCCAATGATGTTTTAAAGTCTGCCGCCAAATGGCCCCTGGCCCTAAGAAAGCAGAGTATACCTTAACCCTAATCCTAAAGTTGCACCCCTCAGCATTCATTTCTGAGCATTCCTGGATAGGATTGCTCTGCAGATGTGTGAGCTTTGAGCTACCTGAAGGCCTGTGCGTGCAGCTTTCTCAAAATCTCTTTTGCAATTCATATCTGTGGGATGCCCCAGTTATGGAAAGCTTGGTTACACAACCCAGTATTTTTTTTTGTAAAAAAAAAATTCCTTCCTTTCCATCTCTCTCTCTCCTCTCTCTCCTTTCCTCCCCCCTCTCTCTCCCCTTCCCTCCCTCCCCCTCTTTCTTTCCAAACATTACATACCAAATGTTCTGGCCCCTTTTATGCACCTCCCATATTCATCCCTGCAGGATAAACTCTTTTGAATGTGGTCACCCTCCAAATGTGCCAGGCCTTTGCATTCGAGTGGGGTCAAGAATAGTTTGGCACAAATGTTTTGGTGAGAGGAAACATCCCTCTTGGGGGGGGGGAGAGAAACAAAACAAGACCCTGAGGTTGCCATACGAGTGCCAGACTTTTGGCATCCTGTATCTGTAACTTGGGAATCAGCAAACAAATCAAGGCAGAAGGAAGAGTGAGGAGACAGGATATTTGTTGTTTATTTTCTTCTCTTTTCCTTATTAGTGAGAGTTGGAGGGGAAGAGCTCTCTCTCCTCTTTTCTTTGAAATCTGTTTAGCCCCCTCCAGCCTCCCTCTAACTCTCTCCCTTCTTTACAGACATATCTGTCAGCTGCAGTTTCAGCCAGCTGGTGGGCTCAGCGTGAAGGGCAAATATTTACAGCTAAGCTGCTCTCCACTAACTTAGGAGAAATAGGACCTGCAAAACAGAGATTTGGTGGGTGGTGGCTGTGGATGTTTAATCAGAGTTTAAGAGCCTCTACCAAGTTCCTTTGCTCTTTCTGGTACTGTTGTTGTTTTTTTTGGGTGGGGTAGGGTGGGGGGAACAGCAAGTGCAACTCGTCTCATATCCACGAAAAGTTGCCTTTGTGGACTTCTTTACACAATTAGGTTTTATTGTAAACATTTCTTATTGAACATGTGTCTTTTTTTCTCCCTTGAAACTACAATGTCTTCAATCATGACTGATTTTGAGGGTTTTGCACAGTTTTCCGCACCTCTAGCAAAGTTGAGCAGGGTCTAGGAATTATGGAAGTCAAAGTCTAGTCATCCAGAGATCCTGGATTGGGGTAGTAGAGAGTTTGAAATACTTCAATGTTTTGATCATAGAAGGAAAAAAAACTTCAAGACATATTTTGAAACGAAGGCATGGATACTCAAAAGGCTTGCTTTTTTATTCATTTATGATCATTTGGGCAGGTTACATATATTTTCTCTTAAATTTAAAAACTTACTAGAGTTCTCTAGATAATCCTTAAGGCTATCAGCATTTATTGCTGTAAACCACCAGGAGTTCATGCAGATTACAGTGTATATAAATAGAATGAATTAGTAAATAAATAAAAGCGAAAGCATAAATGATGGCTCTCTTAAGGAAAATAAAAGATAACCCAGATCAGCGTTTCTTTTTCGCTTCTCTCCAAAAGGAAATGTTGATACCGCAGTTGGGATGATATCACTCAGGGTGATAGCAGGAATTGGTAATTATGTAGAAAGATCACCATGTAGCTTTTGCTAACAGCTGTTTCTCATTATGTTACAGAGTGTGGCTGTCCATTAACATATCTAAGTTCATCTATTACCAAAGGCACATGTGAAATCTGTTTTAGGATCTTGAGAAAGCAGAATGATAAAATGGAGTTTGTCCCCTGTAGCTTGCAAAAATCTCTTGATTCAGTGCTACCCA
Source organism: Ptyas mucosa (assembly GCA_012654045.1). Taxonomy (NCBI): domain Eukaryota; kingdom Metazoa; phylum Chordata; class Lepidosauria; order Squamata; family Colubridae; genus Ptyas; species Ptyas mucosa. Next base: position 17,064,883 of record WNWU01000011.1, on the reverse strand, counting down.
AATGAATGATCTATCTTCTCACTCCAAAATCCTTAGAGAAAGAAAGTGTAACTTTAATGGGCATCTTGTAACTGAACATTGGTTCTTAATTATTTAACTCCAAAGTTGCCTACAACTAATGTTCTCTGACTTGAAGGAAAATACTCATATCATTAAATATTTGTAAACACACTAAAAAACAACAACAACCAAGGAAGATGCAGTGGAATACAACGCAGTAATGGAAGAGTCAATGTAGTTTACTTGACAGCAGCAGGACAGACATGGCTCAGTATTGCCTTCTAAGATGTTTCCTTGACATCTCATTCTAGCCTACTGAGTATAAAATGTGACATTTCTGGGAAAAGAAAAAAACGGTTTTGCCTAGCACTGAGTATATTACCTATATTTGGCCCCATATTTTAAGAGAGATGGTGACAAACTGGAGCATGTCCTAGGAGGACAACCAGGATGCTAAAAGGTTTGTAAGAGAACAGAAGGAATGGCTGGAAATGTTGGCTGCCTGGAGGAGAGAAGACCGCAGGGAGATATGATAGCTTTCTTCAGATGTCTGACTACCTGTATTATACTGGTAGAAGAAGGGGTAGGATATGGTTCTCCATATCTGGGTTAGGTCTTCACTATTTTGGTTGCTACTAATTTTAGAATATATAAAGAGCTGTGGTTTTAGATCAAGGTAATATGTGTTGAGTTCTTATCTGAGAGCAAAAGGAAACAAATGGCCAGAAACCTGAAGTTTCTTCAACTTGCTCCCCCCAGTAAGATTGACATGTCTTAAGGAACTGTTTTAAATAAACTTTCTATCCAATCATTCTTACTAGAAAAAGTCAATATTGTAAGAGTCCAAGAAGTAATTATCCCCATATTGCTCATTCACATTGTGGACTGTGGGATAGCTAAGACTATCCCAATGTGAATTGATGGTAATCCAACAAACCTCAATCATCATTGTGGTCCCCTTGTAAAACTAAATCCATGGAGAAAATTCAGTGAGCTGTAACATTTCAGGATCCGCAGTCATTTTCAACATACAACTTTATGTTCACATTTTTTTTAGCTTCCTATTCCGTGGAATTCCATACCTTCATTTGTATACTGCTGGTACTCATTTGATGACTTTGAAGTTGATATGAAACTTTTTGACTCCTGATGTTTCTTTAATTCAAGCTAGGATATACCACCAAGTTCTTCTCTTTTGGGTCCCTATCCTGGATACCTAAATGAAAACCAAACTTTCTTACCAAATATGATACTATTAATATCTATACACTGATCATATATTAGTGTCTTTCCCCTTTTGAAATTTATATTTCTGCTCTGTCCCACAATATGAGCCTCGATTGCTGATTTGCTTTGGGGTCTGCCTTCTACTTTATTTGTTCCATTTCTATGGCCGCCCATCTCAGTCAGTGGCTCTGGGTGGCTTGCAGTTATGTACTTTCTTTCATGTTAACTCTTGCCATGAAACCAGTGTCTGAATACCTGGATCTAGAGCTTGAGTACCTGTTAAAAGTTGTAAAATGCAGATAGCTTTTGTAGCTTCTTATAAGTTTTTTATTAGCATACTAGAATAATAGAATTAGATCTTAGAGGTCCCATTCTGAAATGTGCAATTGTGAGCAAAAAGCTATCTGCATTTCTCAATCTGTTTTCATAAGTGTACAGACAGGGAATGATCTCATCATTGGAACATGTAATATCTGAATTGACTTTTGGTCTTGTAACAGGGCTGGGGCATTATTAAATTACCCAACTGGACACTTGCTATTTTCTTGTTTAAAGTCTTTGATAACGTGCAGCAGTGTTTTCATCAGATTTATGGACACAGCTGGATAATATGACTGTTTGTTTCCAGCCTGTCCACAAAAAGGCTGTTATGTAGTTTTCAGAAAAAGGCAGCATGTAATCTGCAGAAAGCCCAAAGGTGTCAAGTCACCATAAAAGTGTGGCACAGTCTTCAATCAATTACATGTCTTTCACAGCCTTTTGGGCAACTTTCCAAGGTTAACAATTTCGGCCAAAAAAGTGCAATTAGAAAATATACATCTTTAAACACTGAAGAAATACAGAGTCAAACCACAGCATGGCTATAGACCTGTTCTCCTTTCTCGCCTGTGTGGGGAGTGAAAGGATGGCAGGTTTCCAGTATTTTGATCCCTGGATTATTTAATCAGACCACGATGTCAACATAGTTATGTGCAGCAAAGGGCAAAGTTATAAACAAATGGCAGGCAGGCATACTGGCTCAGGGATTAGAGTGATACTAAGATATTCTGCAGCAGTTAATGTAAAACGGTTTCATTCATAAGCCCACCATGTTGCGCCATGTCAAAATAAGCTTATATAAAATACTAATTGTCCCAAGGGCAGCTGTTAGTATTTTGTTTGCTGTGCTTATTAGTACTAAAGCAGTCAATTGAACTATAAAAATATAGTTTCTTTTTAAATATATATTTTTGGGTGTGAGAGAGAATCAATGTTATGTCATGACTTAAGTTGCATATGAATAATGTATATATATATATTATTGACCTGTATTAGGAAATAAAGCATACATTGAAAATACAGGTAGTCCTTGGCTAACAATAATTCATTTAGTGACCATTCCAAGTTACAATGATACAGAAAAAAGTGACTTGTGACTGTTTTTCACATGACTTGCAGCATCTGATGGTCACATGATCAAATTTCAGATGCTTGGCAACTGGCATGTATTTATAACAGTTGCAGTGTCCCGGGGTCATGTTATCACCTTTTGTGACCTTCTGACAAGCAAAGTCAGATGTGGGAACCTCATTCACTTAACAGCCATGTTGCTAACTTAACAACTGCATGCAGCCCTCCCGAGTTCTGTTTTCACTGGCAGAGGGTTGCAGGAGGCTGTTGCAGCCGAAAATGGAGCTTGGGAGCCCATTTTCTCTGGCAGAGCCCTCAGGCCACCAGAGGTGCCCCCGATATGTGTGATGTCTGGCCACACCCATCTTGGCCCCCGAGGTCAAACACAACCCTGATGCGGCTCTCAATTAAATCGAGTTTGAGTATAGGGTGATAACCAGACGTTTGAATTGGACCCCAGAAGTAATACAGTAGTAGCCAAAATTGTGGGAACCTTTTGGGAAAAGTGTATTTTCTAAAACTAGCTAATAACACCACTTTTTTTGGAGTAGTACCATAAAATTACATATCAATGGAAAGATAATTTAATCAAGAATGTAATGCAATAACTTTTATGAAGGATTTGCTATTAGAATAGCAGTTACAGTATAAAGAAGAAAAGTGAAACACGTAGAAAAAATGAGATATATAAAAATTATCACCATAGAAAAAATGAGATATACAAGAATTATCACATCGGTTAATACTTAATTGGGTAACCTTTAGCATGAATTACGGCCTTACAACGTCTTCCCATGGAGTCAACCAAGTCTTTTACTTCTGCAGCTGTTATAATGTGAAACCAAGATTGAATGATTGCTTCTATTAACTGGGTTTTATTGCTGGGTCGCTTCTGACTAACAAGTTTCTTTAGTCGGCTCCATAGATTTTCAGTTGGGTTAAGGTCTGAGCTGTTTATTCCCAGGCCATTCCAGCAGTGGAATATAATTATCTTGAAACTTAAAAAAAAAAAGTGGTGTTATTAGCCATCAAACCTCAAAAATACACTTTTCCCAAAAGGTTTCCACAATTTTGGCCACTCCTGGGGAAAAAAAAAGAGATTACAAATTTAAAGAACAAAAGTCAGTGTCTTAAAAGGTGTATTGAGTTAGTGGAAGGAATTATAGTTTGTTTATGAGTGTAGGAGATAAGAGAGATGTTGGTGTCGGCTGGACCTACATAGATCTTCTTTATTTTTTTCTGTAGTTTTACATTTTTTTTAACTTTAAACTTTCTGTAGTTTTTTTAAAAAACTTTTTTAACTTTACGATTCTTTTACTTATTACTTTTCATTGTTCTCTGCTTTAAATAACATCTACTCAATGTGAAGGGTATATGTTCTTTGCTTTTGATAAGGTGGTCTTAATAAATAAATGTCAAATAATAACCAACTCTAAGGGCAACTCTCTTACCTAGAGATCTAGAAGGCTTTTTAAAGTATATCAGATATACACCACAAATTATTTAAGGTAAAACCTCAAGTTATGTAAGTTTTGGGAAGAGGGGTTTGAGAGTTTTAAGTGGTGGAATGGGTGACTTCATCCTGTATAGGCCAAAATTTCCCATTTGGTGTCTTAAAATCTCACAACTCTAAAAATGGAAGCAAGCAAGGAGGCAAAGAATCTACCGCTACTTGTCTCACTTTGGAGGCTGAAAAAGGAACTCTTAGCAGGTTTGATGCAGCACTTGGAACTGTCTGTGGGGACACGAGCCATCACCCCAGTTCAGCTCTGCCGCACATGCGTGTGCATTTCCTGCTGGCCAGCTGGTCATCAGGTCTCTGCCGTGCTTGCGCGGGGAGTGGGGTGTGTGTAGGAGGGTGCGCATGCGTGGGGGTAGGGCACATGGGCGCATACGCAGGGGACGGGGTGCATGTGGGCGGGTGCGCACACATTCATGGGGATGGGGCACTGCGCAGGGGCCAGGTACGCATGCACGGGGCATGTGCGCAGGTGCCATGCATGCATTGCATTTTGGGGGTTTGGGTGCACACATGCGCATTTGGGTGTGCGAGCTCGGACCAGAAAAGGTTAGCCATCACTGCCTTAGAAGATGCCTTTTACCACCAGTTTATTTACTAATGGTGATGCCATTGAAACAACTCTTCATATTTCGATGTTTGCTCTTTTATTTTCCCAAACAATCATTATTGCCATCTTGGAATACAGAATTATTTCTTAAGAGTTTGACTCAGCTGTGAGAAGACCGCATGCCAGAAACATTCCATTTGTTTTAGGATCAGATGAACTGATTTGGGGGTGAGGGTGGTGGGGTGGCCGTGGCATTTTGCAGCAATATCTTTCCTTAATGATCAGTGTGATTGACAGAGAAGATATTTAGTCAGACTAGCAGAGAGGAGCACTTTCTGCATTCTTTAAAAATGTTCATTTCTGGAGGGGCAAGAAAGTTGTCACAGCTTTGAAAGCACATCTGGTAGAATTATCAATATGGGTTTTCTTCCTCCCCTCTCCAATTATTCTGCTAAAGTGCAAACAGTTATGCAACTGGGATGCATAGCAAAGTTGATGTGGACAATGTTTACAAAACTTTGCTAAAACATTTTCTCCTAAACTTAATTGGTTACTATATAACAGTGCCATTTTGTTCTTTTCTTATAGCAGCATTGGAATTAGAAGTAGCAATGGAAAGCTTTTTCCCCTGCTTTAATCATGGCTTCAATTCTAAATGAAATCTAGAATTGGTTTCTTGGTTAATGTAGTTCTTTTTTCTTCCATCAAGCAATGGAAAACAGAGGATAGGATTTTGTGACAATGACATCCTTGTATTTTCTTTTCTGAACTTACTAGATCATAAAATCAGTCTCCTAGGACTGGATGTTTTTGTCTTTTTTTTTCTACTTTTTTTCTCTGGAAGAGGTAAGAATGCAATAAATTATAGTGAGCAGAAAGCAGAGTTTCTCTGCAGACTGGATTTTGATCATACACAATATCAGACATTTAGAGATTGAGATATAAACATGTTTAGCTTATATGGAAAAGAATCTTGGTGAAATCAGTGGTATTTACATATAATTAAATGAGGCATTATGATACATTGTTCTTTGAAGTCTAACTTAGTAATATTTTCCAAAGGCTACTTTGTTGTACAATTTTACAAGTTAGTAGGGATTTCTAAGAGTCTGTAGTATTTACTAGTTGATTTTAGCTCTCTTCCCTTTTCATTCAAAGCAGTGACAGGAAAATATGTGACCCTTCAGCTTACAGAATATTTCTGAGTATTAATATAACTTGACTGACAGTTTCATTATTAACATGCAAAAAGAAAAAGAAGTAGTATAAGACCTTGGAGCTCTTTTAGTCCAACCCGCTGCCCATGACAGGTCTCTTTATAACATCCCAGACAAATGGTTGTCCAATCTTTTTTTGAAAAACCTCCAACAATCAGGGAGGCAAACTTTTCCATCGATTAATTGTTCTCACTTCAGGAAATTCTTCCTTATTTCCAGGTCTCCCTTTAACAAGCTTCCACCCATTGCTTCTTGTCCTTCCCTCAGATGTTATAGAGAATAAATTGATACCCACTGGTCATCCAACTGCAAATCCATCTGGTGGTGATACTGTCTATGTCACATTGTTCTATCTTGCCAAGAAGTAGGCTGTGGTCTACTTTGTCAAATGCTTTACTGAGTTCAAGTATATTATATCCACAGCATTTCCCTGACCCACTCTTTTAGTCACTTTATCAAAGAAGACAATAAGATTGTCTGGCACGATCTGTTTTTAATATACCCATCCTGAACTCCAGTAATCACCTTGTTCCTTTCTAGATGCTTACAAACCTGCTGTTTGATTATCTTTTCCAGGATTTTTCCAGGTATTGATGTCAAGCTGATAGGTCTGTAGTTTCCTGGATCCATTTGTTTTAAAGCATTATGAATATTGGAACCACATCAGCACTTTTTCAGCCTTCTAGCAATTCTCCAGGAGCTCTGAAAGATGTAATTCTGGGGTTCTGTGGATCACATTAGCCAGCTCCTCCAATACCCTGGGATGTAAACCATCTAGTCCCAGAGATTTGAACCATCAAAAATGAATAGATGTTCTCTTGTCAATCCCTTACCTATTTTGACCTGAATTTTTGTTCTGTCTCCCACAGTGCTGCTTTTGATAGATTGGGCTATTTTTTTTCCTTTTGTGTAAAGACAGGTGCAAAGAAGGAATTAAGCAGTTCTTAAGCTCCGTACTATCCATCATCTGTTTGCCATTTTCTCCCATTGGTGTACCAACAATTTCCTTGATTTTCTTTTTGTTCCTTTTTTATGGAAGGATAATTTTTGTTGTTGTTATTTTTGCCATTTGTTGCAACTCTTAGTTCATTCTGAGCCTTAGCCTTCCTGACTGTCTTTGCAGATTCAGGCTATTTGCTGATATTCTGCTCTAGTTTTATGTCCCTCTTTCCATTTTTTTTTATTTTATTCCCCAATTTGTCAGAGAGCTCTTTGTGCAGCCATGCTGGTCTCATCTGGAGTCTCTTGTTTTTCCTTTTCAGTGGTATTATTTTTGTTTGGACTTTTATTATCTCATTTTCAGAGTATCCCAAGCATTCTATATCGTTTTTCCCATTAAGATTTCCACCCATGGAATCCTTCTTATTTTTTCTTACTTTGTTGAAGTCGGGTCTCTTAAAGTCGAACATATCTATGTCACATTATCACAGAATAATTGTAATTTGTGGCATTAATTTGATTATGAAAGCTTGGAAAATGTTTGATTAAATTCTCTGCAGAATCATAACTTTTTTTTTTTACTATTTCCCTATGTGGTTATTTTCCATTACATGCATACTGTAGACACTATGGGTTTGATAAGTGTGAGTTTGAAATTTAACTAATGGGTTTGAAATGGGTTTTTACAGCTAATAATTTGAGTCAGGCTAAAATTAGAATATCTAGATTGAAATGTTTTGTGAGAACCATATTCACAAAGAAGGTATGTGAGAATGTGATGGTCAGAAGCTAATAGTAAAGATCCATGAATTATTATGCACACATTTCGCATATTTTTATAGCGTACTCAAGTGCTTATCATTTTGATGACTGAAGATCTGGAACTAGTATATATATCTCCAGTCTGCTTTCATTAGATTAACTGTGTAAAGGACTTGAATCAAGCCTTAAATTCCAGACAGTTCTGTTATTTCTCTTGTGGCTAAATCCTAAACAGGAAGATTGATTTTGTAATACTGTAACTAGGATATATGTTGCCCAATATTCAAACAACTGAAACTGAAAAGTAACCCTATCAAAATGGATCTAAGCATTCTTCCCAATTTCAATAAACTTTGACAAGACTTACTCCATTATTTCTATAATGAACAGTAGATTTTAAAAATTACTATCATTTAAAGTTCTGGGCTCTTCTGTGGCACACCTTAGTTTTTCAGGAGGAATTGTGGTATAAAGGTGAAAACCTTGATTTAGATGGCTTTGGGAACAGAAAAAGAATTGTTACTTGTGACTCTGTAAAATACATTAATTTCAAACCACTTACATACTAGCTAATATCTTTACAGGATGTTAAAGGTGGAGCAAAAATTTTATCTTGACATCTACATTTTTCTGATTTGTTAATTCTCTGGACCATTTGGAAAGCAAATGTATACACCTTTGAAATCATAGCAGATACAAGCAACCAGGTATATTAAATTGGAATCTTTGTTTCCTATTTTGAAAACTGCTAGGGATATTAAATGATTAAACAGTAGGTTGTAATTTGATCCTCAATCATAGAAGTTGATGTTTCGGTAATATTCAAATCTGAAATTAGCGGGAAGATACTTGGCTATAGAAATATTTAAATCAGTTGATTTTTAATGGTGGTTTTAAATATTTTGAGAGATTGTTCCTTTACTTTAACATGCTTTTAAAATACACTTAGCAATATATACAACTGAAAAACATACGAACTAACCAGTATGCTTTATCAACTTGGAGGCACCTTTATATCCATTCTATTAAGAAATTCCTTGCTTCAATGGAACCAGCAATTCAATTTTAAAAGGTATTGAAAAACGAGAAGAGTTAATGTTAGTTACATTGTATCTATTTTTATTTTATGGAAGCTTCAGAATTACAAGTTTATATCATCTTCACATATATAGCTTGATTTCATTTTTATTATTCCACAATATACACTGCTTGATATAGTAATGGGGAGATACAGATGTTACGTTTTCCAGTATTACTGATGGGAGATTAAAAGAAACTTAAAATTCAATTCAATTCAGTCTTTTTTGTCAGTGCACAACATATGTACAGTGAGATTGGTTGGGCACCTCCTATTTTACCAAGAAATACAATACTGACCCTTCATAGGATCTTTTATAGCATAGTAATAGTACCTCTGAGTGGAGTGCATCTTGAACTCTGCTCTCGAAGGTCTAGGTCTCAAGTAGAAATTGTTTCCATCCCTGATATTTGATCTTTTATCAAGTGGAATTGCAAGAACTTAGAGCTGAATCCACATGCATGAAATGGTGCTTTCCCCTTCAGTGCTATATCTCCCCATTTCAGTAGTGATATATAAAGGATGTAAGGCCAGCGAATGATCTTCCTATATTTAGGAACAGGATCAGCAGTGGACCAGATGTGATCAATTTGCAGAATTTCATAGTCAATTTGTTATTGTATATGTATTTGCTCTTTTCATAATTAAACAAATGGTACATATTTTAGATACAGCAATTTTCTCTAACCATTGTTTCCTATCAGGCAAAAAAATTGTATTCATTATATTTAGGAAAGTCTGCATACAAACAATTACAAAATATTTTGTAAAGGGTGGGGGAAACTGTCACTAAAGTTGATTAGAGTCAAGCAGCACTTCATTAAATTAAGTATATATGTATATATGACAGATATTTTCCTCTAAGGCATTGTTTCCTGGTCAGAAAATAGCACAATAGACAATTTACAAAGATGAGAATTGTGTGATCAAACAGTTCAGGTTTACTTAAAATGACTGATGTTGTGAATATTGTATGTTGATAGGGCATAAGAGAGTGGAATTATTAGCTCCAAGTTTGATTTCAAAAGATTGGCATGTTTTGGTAAGAGGCACCATCATATGGAAAAGGGAATTCTTTCTTCAGAATAAGTATTCTAATTTTGATCCTTTGTCCTTTACTCTGATGTCATGTTTATAACACAGTTGTGAACAGCCACATTCCTCCCTACAAATTTATTAATAATTAGATTGTAATAAATCTCAGTAAAATGCTTGAGGAAAAAGAGAGAGATAACAACCAAGCATCATGAATATTTATGGAAGATATAGACTGTTTGCACTACATTCCTAGAAGTAGGTTCCTTTTTATCTCAGAAGGTAAGTTGTATTTGCAACTGCATTAACGAGCACCATCAAAGGCTTCTAGCTATAATTAATATTCCAGTATTTGTCTTTGTATTTTCTTTATGCTAAAAACTTGCAGTCATGCATATGAAGATACCTGCTTCTGTAAATGACACATGCAAAATCAGTAAGTCCTTATAAAAACACTAAAATTTTGTCTTAGAACAAAAAGAAAAAAATCCAAGGTAATAAAAATTAGTGACTTTCATTTTTTAAACTTGTTGAAATCTAATCTTCAGAGAAGTCCTAGTAATTTCTCAAATCATTTTTATGAAACAAAATTTGTCTCACACTTGCCAATGTTAAATTGATTTTCCTTGCTTCTTTCCAGGGTGAAGAGACAAAGACATTGAATCTTATTCTTCATCGTGATTCAGGATCTCTTGGATTTAATATAATTGGTGGTCGTCCATGTATGGTATGTTGATAGTGAACTTATATTTCTTAAGAATATTTGATACAAAATATGTGTTTAGAAAAAGTAATGAAATATATAAAATCTATAATTCTAAACATAGGAAAAAAGGCCAATTGAAGATCAAGCCTGATTCAACATAACAAAGTGTATTTAGTTCTCACTTAGTAACCACAATGGGACTCCTTGGTCATTCTCAAAGCAGTTGCTAGGTGAAACTTTAAATGTGTTCATGATCTTACTTCAGCTTTCCTTCGCTTTCCAGACCTGAAAAAGTCAAAAAGTTACTTTTTCATAAATTGTGTAACTACAAACATCACTGTAAGAGACAGTCGCTAAAAAAGGCAACCTGTAGGATTAACTCCAAAGAAACATATGATGTATAATGCAACATGCATGTTTTGCCCTGAAAAATAGTATCCCCATGCATATACAAGTAGACCTCAATTTAGAACCATTTGTTTAAAGACAGTTCAAAGTTACAATAGCACTGAAAAAAGTAACATTACTATTTTTCACACTTACGACCATTGTGGCATCCCCATGGCCATGTGATCAAAATTTGGATGCTTGGGAACTGTCTCATATTTGTGGTGGTTGCAGTGTCCTGCGATCACATAATCCATCTTTTGCGATCTTCTGACAAGCAAAATCAAGGGGGAAGCCAGATTCATTTAACAACTGTGTTACTAACTTTATTGCAGTGATTCATCTAATAACTGTGTCAAGAAAGTTTGTAAAACAGGGCAAAAGCCACTTAACTGTCTTGCTTAGCCACAGAAATGTTGGGCTGAATAATGGTGGAAGTTGAGGACTACCTGTATTTCATTGGGAAAAAAATGCTGTTTCCTTATGGTTGAGGTATGTTTTTTCTTACGATGTTTGGTGATAGTTTAGGAATGCTTGATCATATAGGAATTGAGCAGATACGACTGATACAGATTCAACCTGTCATATCAAGTTATCCTATTATTTTTGTTACCTCAGAAAATGAGCTTTGTTTAAGCAGCTCCTATGCTTTTTATTGATATGTTCCTAATGGGGTTTTTATTATGTTTTAATTTTTTTCTATCTAAAAGTCACTTTTGATATTCAATTTGAATACCATTCTTTGTTGAAAAGATAAGATATAAATTCCATTAAGTTCCTACTAGTATAGTACGTTTAAAATGGGAGAGCCAAATGCATGGATTTGCCTTTGCCATGGATATTCTCTGAATGTCTATCTCTCAGTTCAACTTACTTGTTGAGAGAAAAATTAGAGAAGAGAGTGCTATGTATAAATTGCTTTTTTGCTTCTAGAGAAAAGACAAATAAATAAATGAATTCTTTGGAACAGTATCTCCTAACCTGATTTTATTCATATGGATATGCATATCCATATGCTGAACTTCCCATGCCCATTGAGAATTCTCGGAGTTGAAGTCCTTTACATCTGGAAAACAGCAAGTTGACAAAGACTGCTGTATGACTTGAACAGTTTCTTCAAAAGCATGCTTAAAAAGTGGACTCTCGAATAGAAGCAAAAACAATAGATACAGCTGTGGAAGGCTTAAAAGACACTTTACCTGGATTGATTGAAAACCTCTCCAGTGCTCTTTATTGAGATTTTGAGTATATTTTTCTAGTACTTCTAGCAACTTAAAGCAGCCAAGCAGAGCAAAGTGACTTATCCTAACATGTCAGCTAGAAACACTGAGATGTCTCACTTTTTTTGAGAGGAGGCATTGCCTTTTATTGTTTTGTTCTTTCATTCTTATTCAATGTACCTCTTTACAGTGACATTGCTTTGCTCAAGCGTAATGACTAGTAAATTCCATGGAACTTTAGAAACAATAAAAATATTTCCATTGCTAGAATTTATATGTCTGTCTGTCTGTCTCTCTCTCTCTCTCTCAATGTATAGTCTTTTTCTTACTATAAGCTTATATACTGTACAAAATTGTAAAGCAGTTGGACCTGCTATTTGTTACATGCCAAATTTCCAATAAGATATTCATGAGAAACAATTTTAGGATATCTGGATGATTTGTTTTAATAATTTGTTTATTTTTCTGCTTAAGAAGACTATTGATCAGATGACACTTGTTTTTCACTATGATTTTTGCTTGTAATTAATAATTATAATTGTTTTGAATATCAGCAAAATATTTTACATTTATGGGCTGCTATATTTTAACAAACTTTGCAGACTCCATATTGTCTGACAATATGTTTAAATATAGAGATGCTTTTGCTTATAAGAAGACAAATTTGTTAAGGAATTTGATGAAAATATTTCCACATTTCCTGTCAAGGGTTCATGTACAGGATTACATCCTGAACAGTAAATATTTTTATTTAGTTATTATTAAATTTATATGCCACCAGTTCCCTATTCAAAGGGTTCCTGGACATCTTACAATACAATATGTTATTAGAAGATTTGTTACCTGTTTAAATTTCTATTTTTGAACTAAGTGAAAGTATAGCTGGACGATGAGATGGGTGGCATATATATTTAATAAATAAATGAAAAATATCAATATAGCTTGTACAAACATTTTACAATATTGTTGGATTCTTGATGCTCTCTGACCTTGGTTGTTTTCTTGCAGGTATTTCATTATCAAACTGGTAAGATCATCAGTTGAGCACTGATGATGTTACCTAGTTTGTTAATATAATGTCTGCAAGAAAACAACTAAGCTCAGAGAGCATCAAGGACCAAACAGTTCAACCCCGAGCTACAAATATTCTCTTCTATCTTTAAAAAATTAAATTGGATATTACAAACAACATTTATATAAAGTTCTGTTACATTTTAGGTTTAAAAAACATGGAAGGCTACTCTGCTTGCATTAAAAACGGGATGTTTAAAAGCTTAAAATAAACCAGCTACTGTAAAAGTAATGTGGCTAAGCAAATTCCAGCTGGTCAGCAATGAATAAAATGTTTCCATGCTATGGAGTAATATTCATTTGCCAACAACACTGAAGCAAATGCGCCCTGTTAAAAGAAAAGGCAATGCCTTCTGTTAATTAGTACAGTCAGTTAAATGAGGATAGTATTATCATTTCCTCCCTTCATATTACAATGATACATATTGGAAAACCTCTTAACAATCAGCAAAATGTTTACAGATGAATCCTGGAAGTAGAACTTTTTAAAAATATAAAACCTTAATTTACTGTTACTCATGTAAAAAGTTTCTACTTTATGAATGGGTATTTTAGCCAGATTGCAGGTTCTTCTCTGCAAATTCATCTGTTCTATGTGTAGATGTGGGCAGGGTCAGAGGCATCTTGGGAACTAGCCTCTTGTATTTCTTCCTCTGGTGCTTATCAGGAGCATCCAATGTAGCTACTCCAAATTAGAGACCAATAGTTGCTGCTTTTAGCATTTACCTAGAGAAGGTCCGCATTCCCATGGTGCAGACCAACAATGTCCTCTAGTGTCCACATGGCATTCCATGTTTCAATAGTGAACATTGCTATTACTTCGGTTTCCTTCACTCTTAAGTGCTGTTTGCATTCTTTTTCTTTGCTTTGCTTAAAGGACAATCAAGATGGCCCAACCAGCGAAGGAATCTTTGTCTCTAAAATAGCTGACAGCGGGCCTGCTGCCAAGGAAGGAGGACTCCAGATTCATGACCAGATTATTGAAGTAAGAACACTTGGTCTAATCTATTTTCAACTGGCATAGCTCTGTATCCTCATTCTGTGGTATAAAGTATAGCATGCATTTCCAATCCAGGAAAGTAGTGACAAGAACAGCAGAAACTGGAAGAGAAGGCAGCTGAAACATGCTTGACTGTTTCAATGTTGACCTTCTGGGCTTTAGGTATAGTTGTTATCTAATTATAGAAAGCAGATTATGGAAGGTATGTGCTTGTCCTGATATTTTGAAGAGCGAGCTTCTACTTGGTATGCTGCAGCTATTTCTTCTGAAGCTGATGGAGACATGCAAGTGGTTTAGTTAAAACCATATGTGAGGGCAAATATTTGTTGTGAAAACTGGGACTTTATTTAGCGTGGTTTCTAAGACTTTTTTTTTTTCCAAGAAGACCAAAATGTTTCAAACAGTTGATAAAGGACAGATGCCTCTCTTAAATGAGTATGGGAACACATTTTGGTGAGCTTCCCTAAGAAATCCCTTAAAGAGTTACTGGATGCTCGTTTTTGACTCCCCCCCCCCCCGTTTCCCTAATGTCTTAATTGCTTGAAAAAAATAGTTTTTATTGTTGTGCTCCTTTCTTAAGATGGTGTTAAAGCTCTTTTTATTTTTTGAAGGAGAAAGTTAAATTTATGGAACAAGAAGCAATTAATTGCAAATTGCGTTCCATTGTTGATTTTCTCAGCATCTGAATTTTTAAAATTGTTGTAAAGATGGAAGCATTACTGGACGATTGTTCTTTTCTTTTCTTAAAAAAAAAGGCAAAAAGGAGTTTTGCTTTTGGGCCAAAGATAGCACTGGAGCAGCCAGTCTCTTCAAGTCCTGGAATTCCTTTGCTCTTATGTTTTTAAAATGTGCAATAAGCAGCTGTAATGGATTTTCTATTGTCAGAAAGCAATATATAGACTTTCTGTTTCCTGCATACATAACATAAATGTATTTATTTATGTACTTACTTTTGTTAAAGATAGAACCGGTTATGCTTGGAAAAGGCTATTTAAAGATGCAACAGAGCCTAAAAAAGAGAAAGCAGATTATAAAATAATGTCTGATTTAAAGATATAAAAAGGCTGTCTGGAAGAGAAAGAAGGAATATTCATGCAGTCTTTCTCCACTAACTTTTATAAATCTTATAACAACTTCAACTTCTCTCTCTAAAAACTGGACCTCATGGTTTTGGTTTTCTGGAAGAATGACATGTTTAGATCCAAAGGGATAAATACACTTTAGGTGCTGCACAGCCATGGATGCTTACTTATTAGCAGCAACTTAAGCAGCCATGCCTTTCCTCAAACCTGCATTTTGGTCACATGGTCTCAAGGAAAAGAAAACACTCATTTGATTTCAGGAGGCCTTGCCTAGGTGACAACAAGAAATACCCACATGTAACTACCAGGGACAAGTGTTTTTTCTGGTGAGACTGGTCTATCAGGGCAACCTGGTCTACCCAACTATGGGATGGAGCATACTGCTTTCACCTTTCAGCCCCAATCCAGGCAGGCAACCTTTCTGCCAGCAAAGGCTCCTGGATTGGGGCTGAAAGGCAGAAGCAGTATGCTCTGTCCCATAGTTGGGTAGACCAGTTGCCCTGATAGACTGGTCTCACCGGAAAAAAACATTTAATCTCTCCCCTGGTATAGCTGACAAAGCGAGGAGAGCCCGTAGCTTAGAGGTTGATCCATCTACTTAATATGCAAGTAGCCCATGTTTGAATCCCAGAAAGGGTATAGCTAGCTGATGAGAGCTAAATAGTTTGAAATACTGTAGATCTGTACTAGTCTCCCTTTATTTCTTTGTCGGTAAAATATAAATTCTACCAGGGACAAAGGACAACTTCTTATAGGTACTAAGAGGTACAGGATATATGTCCATACCAGATTTGAAACCCCTTTGCCTGTTTGGATTTCAACCTTGCTCATTTTTAGTTTAACTTACTAAATAATATGTAAACAAATAATGTCATCTAAGACACTTTGTCATAACTTAAAATAGCATGGAAAGCATTATTGTGGCAATTAGAAGTGGTTGTGTCTTTTATTGGTATGATCTTTTCCCATTTTTATAACTAATAGTGAAAAATAAATTAAATGAAGCAATATACTTTGTATATTATATCTCTCTGAATGGATATGTGTGTATGTGTCAGTTCTAATCTGGTTATATCTAGTCAGTTTAAAACTGAAATATAAATAGAGTTTTACTGTGGTCCTAATAACAATTTTTGTCTGGAGGGAAGAATTAATCCTTTCTCTGCCATAATTCAGATTAGAATCCTTCTGTTACTTTCACACTAAAAAAATATAAAATAAGGCACATCCTATATGTACCATGTGGTGAATACTAATGATCTATTTATGAAGTTATAAGATTTAACTTCCTCTAACGAGGTTCAATACATGAATCCAAAGTAGGAATAGCACATCCAGACAGTTGGATTAGTTGCTTTATAACTACAGAATAACTTTGGTAGAATAAGTGGAAGAGATCAGATACTGTAACAGACTTATCTTTAATTTCTTTGGTGTCTCCAGCCTGCACAAATCTTGAGATTTAAAGGGCTCTGGATGCCTATGCAGGTTATCTTCTGGAATTGTGATAGTCTTAGTATGATGAGGAAGCCTATGGTGGTTGAATGTTTGAACTGTATTTTATCTCTTTAATGTCCAAACACATTAACGTTATCTGGACTCCCAAACACAATCCAATCTTAATGTCTGAGAGACAAAGATACCCTTCAAACGTGACCTTGTTCTGGTAGAAAGAATGTGAAACAGATAAGGAATAGTGTCACACTATAGTTATTAATCAGTAGATACAGGTCTCTTCCACTGAGGAATTAAAATGTATTATTTTATAATTATTGATCTGGGCATCAGTGATTACTGTAACTGTAAAAGGTGGAGATCATTCAGTATTGTAGAAGAGTAAGGATTGCTAGCTTTTAAATATTGGCATTGTAATTGGGCCACAACTTTGTGACAGTTCATTTAAGTTTTATTGAACACATGGAGATTATGAATGGTGATATGGGATGATAATAAACTTTGCTGCTGTCTGTGGATTTTACACTGCTCTTTACTAAAAAATAAAGTAGGGTTAAATAAACCAGAGAAGATGAAGTAAGAGAAGATGGTTTGTGTGCTGGCTTATTCATGCTCTGAAAGAGTTGTTAAGAACAACACACTATAGGAAAATTTCAAAGGGAGCCCAAATCAGCTGTTGGAGAAATTCATCTTGTACGTTAGTTTTCTGCGTCCTCATTACATATATTCACATCCATACGCCTTCCTCAAAAAAAAAAGAAGAAGAAGAAGAAAAGAAAAAGAAAATCACCAAGACTAGAAGGCAATTCTCAATCTTTGAATTGATTGTAAAGAACTTGACTTGACTTGAAGCAAAGAAACTTGGAGTCCAAGCTGGAAAGAATTAGAATATAATCTAATTCCATGGAACATGCTTGAACATGAAAAATGCTGTGAGAAAATTTGATGAAGAGACAATGTCAAGCTGTATATGTGTTCTTTAAATCAACCCTGCATGTTGAATAGAATATATGGCAACTCTCACAGTGCCTGTATGTAGAATTATTGAATCAGAAAGCTGATTTTGAGGCCCCCTGCCTAGTTAGGGGATACCAGATTTAATAATGCAAATGATACCACATTTCACAGTTACATTACGGAGAGGTTGATTAGCAGGAATTTTAAAAAAGCTCCTTATATGTCAGTGTTGTATTCTAATTAAATTTTGTGTTCATTTCATGATCTGGAAAAAAATAGCAGTGTGAAAGATTGTCTTTGTGCTCTTAACAGTATTTGCAAAAAGTGCAGTATGCTTATGTCTCAGCTAAAATCAGGATGTTGCAAACTGGCAGATGATGAAACAGAAAAATAATAGGTTTATAACAAGAAAAATATGTCTGCCTGAAAGAGAACAGGATAAGCTATTTTTGCTGTAGGTTGGACCATTCTTAAAGATTGCTTCACTTTGACTTTTGAAGTGAGAAACAAGAAAGAAAAGAGAGTTTTTGGTAGACTTTATTTAACAACTGCATGGAAAGATTATTATCCTTTAGTCAGTAGCCAGCACACAAAAAGAAGAGATGATCTGTTAAATACAAATTTTAAAAAAAAATGTTGGTCATATTCAGCAGTTCATTTCTAAATGTACAAATAGGCTAGAATACCTATCTTGTAAAATACTTTAGATATTAAATGTCGTAGTCAGGTTGTAGTTGAACAACTTTCAGAAACAAACAAAATTCCATTTCATGCTGATCTTAACAGAAAACTCATGGTGTTTTGATAACCTGTGAGCCAGGAGTATGTAACTCCAAAAGGTTTTGAAATAGGTTCCCTTCCAATGATCTGAAATGAAAAAAGAAACACAGAGATAAATAAGATGCACAGAATATCTAATGTTCTATGCCTCTGTGACCGCTTTGAAGAACAGAGTAAATTGGAAATAATTATCAAGTATAGCATTAAGATCAAACCTGTAAAAAATAATAATTGCCAAATGAAAGACCTTTGGTGTAGATATTGGGCTGGAAACTGGTGGACTGGGAGTTCTTGTCCCACTTGGACACAAAATCAGATGGGTAACATTGAGCCAGTCACTTTCTCTTATCTCTAAAAAGGAAGTAATGGCAAACTACCTCTGAGACTACCTGCCTATAGTTTTCTTATCAAGAAAACTATAGGCAGCCACTAGGAGTCAGTGATTTAAAGGTGCATATATATATATATCTACACCAGGGGTGAAATGCTCCCCGTTCGGACCGGATCACCCGATCCGGTAGCGATGGCGGCAGGTGGTTCAGACAACTGGTAGCAAAAATCCCTGCAAACCCCCCCACCATGCCCAGCTGAGCTGCACGATCATCAGAGGCTTTGTTTTTTTACTTTTAAAAGCATTTTTTCTACAACCTCTTCCGATGAAAAAAATGCTTTTAAAAGTAAAAAAAAAGCCTCTGATGATTGTGCGGCTCAGCTGGGATCATCAGAGGCTTTTCAAAGCATTTTTTTCTGTAACCTCTTGGCCAAAGAGATGGTAAAAAAAATGCTTTGAAAAGTCTCTGACGATCCCAGCTGAGTTGCCTGATCGGCAGAGGCTTTTCAAAGCATTAGAAAAAAATGCTTTGAAAAGTTTTTGTTTAAAAAAAGTTGGCCACGCCCACCCACCGGTGGGTCACATTACCCCCGCACCAGTCACATTACCCCCCCACCAAACCACGCCCACAGAACCGGTAGTAACAAATTGTACATGTCACCCTGATATACACACAAAATGGGTATAATTACTTATAAAAAATGTTCATATAAAAAAAAGTATAACATGTTATACAGAATATAATTTTATTGTTTTGATTTTATTTAATTCAAAAATATAATTTATCATTTAAAGAAAGATGTAATAGCAAGAGTACAGAGAGTGGCTGAATTTCAGTTCAGACAATTAATTTAAAGAAATGAAATACAAAAATTAAATTAAGAACACATTTCTTCCAGTGGTTTTTACACATAATTATCTGTATGTTGTTCACATTTTCATTCTGTTCAGGATTAGATTAAATACTTGTGAACAGTTCCAAAAAGGATGTAAATTCTGCTGAGTTGTGTTTCTCAGCTTGAATTCAAGATACTGACTTTACTTTAAAAAAAAATAAGATACAGTCCTTCCACTTCTGGTTTAATTCCTTCAATTTTAGGTAACTAAAAAGTATCATGATTTAACTTTTGCATGTTAATTTGTGGGTCTGGATGTTATTTTAGAGATGCTATAGCAACACGGTGCTTTCCAGATGTGTTGGACCACAGTTCTCGTCAATCTCAGCCACTGTGGAAAACACATCTGGAATACACCAGGTTTTGGAAAACTCATCTATGGTACTATTTTGGAGCTCATGCACAACACAATAAGTAGACAATTAGATATAATCACACTTAATGTCTCACACATGCAGTAAATTACTATGTCAGTTGTATGAAGTGATTGGAATAAAATTAATGTGGATCAGCTGAAAAGCTATTGAATATTGAAAGTATTCCTATTCAAAAAGTGATTTCATTTTATTTAAAAACATGGGATCATCTGCGTACTTAAACAGCAATATATAAAGAAAAAAGACTCCTGAATTTTCTCTAGCCTTTTGTATAGATTTTTGCAGAAGTGATCATTGCCTTTGTATTCCATTCTGTTGCACTTTTATAACTTTTCCCCCCATTCAATTTGGTCCAGTTTTTGGAAACTGTCAGGACAAGTTTCTGCAGTGTTCTTGGAAAGGTTTTTCAGAAGTGGTTTGCCATTGCCTCATTACTAAGAGAAAGAAACTAGCTTTGTGCCCAAGCAGGACTACAATTCATAGTCTCCTGGTTTAGCTTTTGAATAGACATTGAATGTTAAGTATCAAAAGAAGGTTTCCATTGCCTGCTAGGTAGAGATTAGGAAGATACATTTCAATGCAATTAATAGATACCAGCTTCAGAAAGGGTACATTTTTTCTCTCTATATAAGCCAAATACCATTCACTCACACGAAATCTCAAGAACAGTAAAACCTACAAACTTGAAACTTGGCATGTATGTTCCTCTTGGCTTCTAGGTGCTCGCTAAGAAAGGATTTTTTTTGAAATGACCATCAGATCATTAATATTTCATATACAGTATTATATTCACATGCTCTGATGCTAAGAAGTTAGACGTTCTACTCCCCCTCCAACCTGAAAGGAACTCTGTCCCAACTGCCAGTTACCTTATATTAACACACTCTGATGCTACTCCTTCGCTAAACCAGGCGTGGGGGTGGCCAGTGAGTGATTCATCCGGCCTGTGGGCTGGGACATTCTACTCCCCCTCCCCCTCTGTTCCAACTGCCAGTTACCTTATGTTAACACTCTCTGATGCTACGGAATTAACACATTCTACATTAAGTTTCAGGCTTTAAGTGTAAATTTATCACGCCCGATCACATAGTTTCATAGTGAAGTATGGGCGTCCAGCTAGTTAGTATATATGGCATTGGGGTAGGAGGCATGAAAGTGACTAACTTGATAGGGATCGACGATAAGGTGGGAGCAAAAACTAAACAGAATAACCATCCAACAAGAGACTTTGGAAAGTATGTCTTCTGTTCCAATACTAGGTCTTTCATTGTTGTCCTTCAAGCATGTGGAATGCATTGCTTTGAAACAGTTCATTTTTGAAATTGATGAAAAAAAATAATATGAGGCTACATTTGGTTTCATACTGTCTGCTGTCCCAGCTAAAAATGAAGGCCCTTAATAAGTACAAGAATTCAGCTGAATCTGCTGAACACCTCTTTGAGGTGTTTCCTTTGGAGCCTAGGATTCAAAATTTTGGATCCTTTGAAGCAGCTTGGAAGAAATTCACAGTTCATTGACTATTATACAAAATTAGGAGTTGGTATTGTAGCAGCTTCATGTCATTATTCATGTTATTCTTTATATATCATTTTAAAGCAGAGCACTCTGATTACAATGGAATAATATATGTAGTTTTAAACCGCAGTGTTTTCTAATAAGCTTATAGAATTGTTTTGACACCCCCCATAAATATAAATGATAACTGGCTGACAATATTAAGAGTGAAACCTTTTCCTGTTAGTTTAAGTGCTTTCAAATGTGGTGAAGTATTGAAAGAATTTCTCTGTAACTCTGTGTTATGTGCCCTATTGATCATGTCTGTTTACAGAAGTTTTTAATGGACTTGTGTCCTAATCTAGAGAAATAGACAGACAGAGACGGCAGATCCTTTTCCTGTACTTTTCATTCAGCTTCCTTTTATTGCTTCTCATACTGACATGAGCAAACCTTTTTGGCTTGGTAAGTATAGATTGCTGTCAGCTTAGTTTCTGGGAAGCAAAGCCAAAGTAATCCACTCAATCTGGACTTTCAGAAACTTTAGAAAGTGTGAGAACTGGAATATTTAGTGCAAGAAACAAAGAAAACATTGTCCATCACACCTCTGCATCTGTGGAAAGGCTTATGTGACATTGTTCTACTTGAAGCAGATTTTCTTAAAATGTTTTCTGCAGTTGTTTTATTCACTCAACCTTAAACCAATAAAGTAAATTTTAATCAAGTATTTTGTGTGACTCCAGCCACAGCTCATAGAGAAAATTTATTTATGTGGTTGCTAGGAGTTGATGGCACACCGGCCACAGCTTCCTGTGTTTCTCAGTATTGCTGCTATACATTGTTAGAGTTTGGTGTTTTTTTAAAAAATACCAACCTTATGGGAAAAGAGAAAAATGTAGTCACCAAATATATAAATAGCATAAATAACAAAACATTTATCGGTAATCCCTGATTTATGACCACAATTGAACCCCAAATTTCTGTTGTTAAGTGAGACATTTGTTAAGTGAGTTTTGCCCCATTTTACTATCTTTCTTGCCTCAGTTGTTAAGTGAATCTGGCTTCCCCATTGACTTTGCTTCTCAAAAGGTTGCAAAAGTTGATCATATGATCTTGGACACAGAAATAGTCAGAAGTATGAACCAGTTTCCAAGTATCTGAATTTTGATCGCATAATCATGGGGATGCTACAAAAGTTGTAACTGGGGAAATGGTTATAAATTACTTTTTTTTTATTACCATTGTAACTTTAAACAGTCACTAAAGGAACTGTTGTAAGTTGAGGTCTACCTATATTCTGAAAAGAAAAGAAAATACATCTGAATGATTGCTACATCTATATTGTCTTTTTTGCAGTCCTTTTCCATTTTCTAATGCCTGGTATTTTAGTCTCCAGGGCACAGAAACCTCGTTTCTATTAGGTTTGATTGTCTCTAGCCATTTTCTTTAGGATCATCACCCAAAGACCATTGGGATTTATTCAGCAGTGATATAAAAGCAGCGTAGAGTTTACATTCCTTTCCTTTTGCGATTATATCACATGGAAAAGACTGCAGAGAAAAACCTAATTGTGTCAAAGAAAGAAGAAATTCCGGCATAATTATTAATGCTCCTGGCAGACTAGGAGACATTGCGGAAGGATGCATGAAATGAGAGCAGTAGTTAATAGTTTTACTTGTGTTCTGAACACCAGAAGAATGAAGTTTTTAGCTATATGGGCACTTTCTTGAGGTCTAGATTATTAAAAAAAAGAGAAATGATATGGAGTATATGTTAAACAAAGAACAGAAAGATTTAGCTATAATAAACTATTTGAATTTTGTTGTGAAATTAAGCTAAGTACATAGCTCAGTAGATAGCGGTATTTTGGCTACAGTGAAGTTTAGGTTGTAAATCATTTTTTCATTTATCAGAATTCTGGGCTAACAAAATTACCATAAAGTCAACAATTGATGAAACAAAATAATGAAAGAAACATATTTAGGAAACATTGGTCATTTTAGGTCAAGAGAGGGAGAGAAATAAGCAATATTTGTTTATTAAATGTATAATAGAGCCGCGGTGGCGCAGTGGTTAGAATGCAGTACTGCAGGCTACTTCTGCTGATCACCAGCTGCCAGCAGTTTGGTAGTTCATGTCTCACAGGCTCAAGGTTGACTCAGCCTTCCATCCTTCTGAGATTGGTAAAATGAGGACCCAGATTGTTGGGGGCAATATGTTGACTCTGTAATCCACTTAGAGAGGGATGTGCCTCCCATCTCTCTTATCAAGTGGGTTTATTTGTTATTTGTAGCTCTATTCCTCTTTATAGCAATCTCCCTTTTTTACATCCAGAAAATAACACAAAATGTATGAAGTACATTTATAATTATATGATAAAAAGTGATTTAAAAATCCACTAGTCAGGGGCAAGCTCTTGGATAGATCTAAAAGCACTTTTTTTTTTACCTTGTTGTTTCAGGATCAGTACGGTACATTAGGCCAATATTTCTAATGTTTATGGATTGTGCTTCATGAAAGTTTACAACTAAAATACTTGTTGGTTTTTTTGGGAGGGGGCACCATATGATTCTTCATTATTTACTGAATATGAAGATCAGGATCTGCTCTGAAGAGACCCATGTGGTCTGCTGAGCTCATCCATAATGGCTCAGGGCAGTAGTAGGTTCCACTTACCTTTGCTACCGGTTCGGAATCGGGAGTGTGTGCGCGGCACTTCTGTGCATGTGCAGAACCTTCTGTATATGCACAGAGCATCCGTGATGACATCTGGGTGGGTGGGCGGAGCCTCCCGCTGCCACCACTACTGGTTTGCCCGAACCGGGGCAAACTGGTAGAAACCCCCACTGGCTCAGGGAAATCTCCTGATCATACAGTACTGAATGCTTGAGTAGAAAAAAAAAATCCCCCATTTTAGGAACTGTAGAAAGAAGCAGGAAGAGACTCCTTGTACAATACGATATTTGTTGCCCTTTGGATCCATACTTTTATGGATTTCATTCTGGAAATTTATATTTATCCTCCCCCAACAACCTTTTTCCTGTTTCAAGTTGTTTGTGACAACCATGGCAAATCATTGGCAAACAACAACAAAAAAGAAACTCAGCTGAATGGTAAATTAATAATGGCTCTCGTCCAAACCATCTTGTTTCATTTTAAAGTATTTCCACACATGGATGGGCTGTTGCCCATTTTATTTATCCCATATTGTTTCCCATCATGTTAGTTTTTCTTCTGCTGCTGGAAGCTTTGAAGATAGAACCTCCTTTGCAGCAAGGGAATTCCATCCTCCTCTTGTTGCAGGCTTTCTCAATAACTGGAGATACCTTTCTTGACTCTTCTCTACATTTAGAAATCTTGTAAAACAGATGAAGAACATTCATTTTATTGTGGGAAGTGCTGCGCTTGGTTGGTAAAGGACATTTTGTAATATTTAGGGGCGGCAGGCTCTCCGAATTAGTTTAAAAAGGAGAAGAAGCCTACAAAGATGTCAAATGAAAAGATCAAATATTTGCCTTCTAGAGAATGAAATAATGTCACGTTTTATAGACTCTCGAAAAAGCAATAGCACTTAGACTTATATACTGCTTTACAGTGCTTTACAGCCCTCTTTAAGCAGTTTACAGAGTCAGCATATGCCCCTCAACAATCTGGGTCCTCATTTTACCCACCTCGGAAGGATGGAAGGCTGAGTCAACCTTGAGCTGGTGAGATATGAACTGCCAAATTGCAGGCAACCAACAGGCAGCGGAAATAGCCTGCAGTTCTGCACTCTAACCACTGCGCCAGAAGAAGGAATGGCACTCTTCTAACATGCATTTGAATTGCAGTATTTCCTAGCTTGTCTTATTTGTTTTGTTTTAAGCCATATTTAGATAGCTTGCAATAACTTTACAGATGTAGATAGTGTCTTGCTCCCAGGTTGTGGATAAGCAGAGGTTCACATGAGTTTCTGCTTTGATGTCTACCATATCTGGGGAGAAGCCAAGAGAAACATCTCCTATTTTATGATATGAATATGTTAAGCCATTTCCCAGCAGTTAGTTAATGATATTTCTTGAGTTTTGCCTCTGTTAACACTGATAAGCTGAGACCAGAATAGACAACTTTTGGCAGACCAGGGCTATTTTCAATGCTTCTTTTGGAAATCTTGGCAAATGGTGAGTCGGGGGGGGGGGGGGGAATGACTTTTTTCAAAGACAGGAAACCTTATATGGGCTTTTTATTGACAAAGAAAATACTGAATTAATGGTTTGTGCATTTGGGTTTTAAAAAGGGCTAAAGAAGCTATGGACATGTTGGAAGAAATGTCCATCTGGGTTCAATTCCAAATGGGGAGAAAGACACTGGAAACATGGAGAGTGCTTGGAAAGATGGTTTAATGGTGGACAGGACCACATGGGGGTTTTGGGTCCTGGGCAAAAAAAAGCACATGGAGTGGAGAGAGGGATATACAGTATTTATACACCCTCTTGGGCCCTTTTTTAGAGGTTCCTGTTCCTGTACAAGAAATGTATTCCACTGGCTGTCAGACTGCTAACTTTGTAGGCTGCCTGTGTCCTAGGCCTGGTTGAATCTTGCTGGGTGATGATGTGATGAAGGGGCTTTGGGCAATTCGTATTATGGTTTTGTCCTGATTTGAATTTTGAGTGAGGGCTAATCCTATCTTGTCCTGAGAACCATGTCTTTTGTCTTGTAAAACAACCAAAGTATCTGCTGGGGGCAGGGAACTGGGGTTGAGATTCTGTCTTAAGATTTCAATTTCTCTTTTAGGGGAAATATTCTGCCTTTTTAATATTTCCTAGAATATTTCATTTTTCTAGGAGAGGGGTGGGTACTAACTTCCTACAGAGGAAAGCATAAAATGGCAACTAGTTTATAGAAAGAAGGGTGAAAATCATATCCCTTTCTTCTTCCCTCTTTACTTTCTTTACTTTGGTGTAAATATTCAAAAATTCTAATAAAAGAAAACAGAAATGATGTAAAGACAGCAAATAAGCAGGACAATATACAGATTAGAATTTTCTATTTTTTGATTTTGGAGAAAAATTGGAATGTTTCTTGTGTCTGTGTTTTGATTGTGTAATATCTAACTTAGGGATGTGTATATTTCCCATTCAAAATATTAGGAAACAGCTAAACCAAAATTTGATGGTAGTGTTGGTGGGAACTCCATACAAAGTGGTTTAGTAACTTTATACAATCCTGTTGTTATACAATCTTGTCAAACATGAGGTTGTCATGTTTGGCAAGAAATTAAATCCATAGTCCAGAATTTAAGTGGGATCCTCACAGGTGAGTATTTAAAAAGTGAAGTTCAATTATTATCTCAGATATTTTAAACTTTCATTTCTGTGGGGATATTTTATTGGCCCAAAGTCATTAGATGGAAATAAATACTGTGGGTTTAATTGGAACTACCTTTTAGTATTGTATGAAAGATTAAGAGACAATCTGCAAATTGTACAGTTGATTTCATAAAATTATTCTCAGAATTTCAAGGGAAATTGAGTTTCTCTATCCCAATTGATTTTTATGACCTACTTTCAGGACATTAAAACACAGCTTCACACTATTGTTGTTTAATCTCCCTTTCTCTAAATCAGACACATATGCACACGCATACATACCCTGTGGAACATTTCCATAACGTTTTCAGGAAGTCTTGTCTTTATCACATATGCTTAATTAAGCTAAGCTGTCAATGAGGCGATAAACCATAGCAGAACCCACTTGGGAGCAGAATGCAAATTTGGAGCAATAAATAGAGGTCTTGGGAAAGGTCTCAGTGGCTTCTGCAAGTCCAATTTACCACCCAAGGTCATTCATATTTGCAATGAATTAGTTGAAGGGGATCATCTTCCAAGTGTGAAAATGAGTGTGAGAGTAAACTGTGAAACAAATGCAAACAGAAAAAGAGGCTGTTTGGTTATATCACTTACTATCTCTGCTGTTTTTACCTCTTTTGAAGGCAGAATATTTTAAACCTTCTGGCTGTTCACTTTAAGTACAATCTGAAAATATCTTAGGGTTGCCATTAAAAAATAGTACTCAAATAAAAAAGTAAAAAATATAACCTGAAGTTAGTGGGATGGGATCTGTCTCGAGTTTTTGGAGCTTTTGATACATGTTTAGACTGTCATGGACAATAGTAATTCAAATACAATCTGGATTTAAGGAATGCCTTACTTAGAGTAATAATTTAATCAGTAATTCTCATGAACTCTGAACGAGAGTGCTCTGAAGATTTTCTTTTTCTTTTAAATGGTAGAATAAGAAGAGACCTTCAGAGCTTCTTCAGTTTAGTCCTCATCTAGAGCAGAATCCACTGCTATAGTATCTTTAAGAGATGGACATCTACTGTGAAGCAACAGGCACCACCATCCAAAACAGTTTATCCTATTGCTAAATAGCTTGTATCCTTATTTTTTCCCTGAAGTTTAATTAAAATTACTTTTTTTTTCATTTATTTAAACTCATAGGATTTTTCTTTTTGGTCTTCTAGAACAAGTCTTAATAATTTTGCCCCATCAACTACATGACAGTCCTTTAGATATTCAAATGCAGCTATCATGGCTCCCCTCAATCTTCTTCGTTCTACACTAAACATGACTTCAATATTTAAAGTAATTCCTCTAAAGTTTTTCCATTCAAAATGTTAATCTTGGTTTCTATCATCTGGATGGCCTTCGGTTAGTCAGTGTCCTTCTTAAAGTGTAGAGTCTAGAATTGGATGTTTAGATGTGGTCTGACTGATGCAGAATAGAGAAGAATGATAAATTGTTTTTAACAAAGTAGAAAACATCCTGACTCTGGATACTGGCAGACCTTTTACCAGTAGTGGTCATAGGAGGCATTGCTATTTTCTTCTGGGAAATGTTGTGATGCGCGAGTATGTGCAAACTCTCCTCAGGGACTAATCAGGTTGTGGGCATACATGTTGTATGTGTGTGCATTTGTAAGTTTCTCCTAAGAATAACAATAATGGATGTACAGTATTGTGTCTTAGTGTATGTGTGGTATTTAATCAAGATGGGTGCGTAAATGTTGATGCTAACGAAATCATCTATGTCCGTGATGGTGAACCTATGGCATACATGCCAGAGGTGGCACGCAGTGCCCTCTCTGTGTGAATGCAAGCCGTCACCCCAGTTCAGCTCTGCTGCACATGCGCACGCAACTCCCGCTAGCCAGTGGTGTTCAGGTCTCTGCAATGCATGCACGGGGGGGGCATGCAGGGGGACTGCAAGCACATGCGCAGGGGGCAGGGTGTAAGCAGGGGGCTGCCTGAGCATTGCATTTCAGGGGGTCGGGCATGCGCGTGCTTTGGGCACTCAATCTGGAAAAGGTTAGCCATCACTGATCTAAGTCATGGTTGTTTGAAAGGTGCTTTCTCAAAAGGCAATTGGACTTTGCTTTTCCTTGAAGATGATTTGCTTCTCATCCAAGAAATTTCTTCAGTCAGAACTGAAGAAGCTTCTTGGATGAGAAGTGAAATGTCTTCAAGGAAAAACAAAGTCCAGTTGCCTTTTGAAAAAAGCATCTTTGGGGGTTGACCCTAGCTATTTCCACACATCCTTAGCCATAGCAGGAAGAACTATCATTTTCAGAACTACCTCCATACTCTTGGTTCCTTTATCTCATCTGGGCAGTTGCTGCCCATACAGGAAGTAACACACATTACTTTTTGTGCAGTGATTGGAATGTGAGAAGATGCTATGTGCCACTTTCTCAGTCCCAGAAAAACCATCTCCCTTTAAACACAGCAGGAGTGCTTAACTGGAGAATCTCATTAAGATAAATCTGGGAAGGGGAGAATTCATAGCATAAGGAGCAAAAATCTGTGGCTTACTAGAATTTTTATCCATGGTATGTCTTTTTTTCACTCTTTAAAACTCCCCTGCTGAGTTTAAAGAGAAATTATTGAGGAGCAAAGTTATTTATTATTCCTAATAAATAATTAGGAAAGGAGCAATTTATATCAACCTGTGTAAGCTCTGTATTGTGTGTGTACATTTAGTGAAACTTGACAGAAGGTTGAAGATTCTTTCAGTAGGAAAGGTGGCCAGCAGAGGTAGAACATATTCCACAAGGTCATTGCTTGGAAGCAAGCAAGCAAGCTTTGGCTGCTGAGTAAAGCTCTGTTCTTTCAATCAGCCGGACTGTAAATGGCTGTAGAGGCATAAGGCCAGATGAGAGAAGGTGATTTTGCAGTGAATAATTCAGTGCCTTTGATGTGGTTGACTTTTCTAGGCTTTTTCTCCTTGCAACTCGGAAAGTTAGTATATGAGCCCTTGTTCCATATTCCATGAAAAAACACAATTTTCTTTCTGGATTGCATGGATCCTGCTTCAGTGTGCTTCATCAAGAATACTGCAATGGAAAGAATAAATAAAAAGAGGGATAGCTGCCTCATACTTTGGAATCATCTCCCTTTCCCTTCCATGACAAATAACAGGCCCCATCTCTGCTTATCTTTGGGAAAAAAAACCATTAAGATCTGGCTTTCTTCTCAAAGGTTTGGGTATAACTGAGTTGGAGTCACCATTTGGTTGGTTAAGTACAGGTAATATTGTCAGGGTTCCAAGTAATAGATCCATTGTAAGCAAAAATTCTGAGTCAGGTAGATTCCTCAAAGAATAGCTTTATTGGAAATATCAAACTGGTACATATCTGGTGAAAACCAACTCTGAAGGGCTCCTTGGTTTTCACCTAATTACCGTGTTTCTCCAAAAATAAGACCCTGTCTTATATTTTTTGGAACTCCCAAGTAAGTACTTGGCCTTATTTTCAGGGAGGTCTTATTATTTTGGGGCGTGTGGAGCACGATGGGGCTCCTTTTGCTGTCTTATCTGATTTCCATCTCTGCATTTAAATATTTTCAGGGGGAGGCTTATTTTAGCGCATGCGCTCAAAAGCCCAATTGGGCTTATTATCAGGGGATGTCTTATTTTCGGGGAAACAGGGTAAAAGTAAAAGTTTTTCTCTCAATCCGAAACAATCAGTCACATGGCCCAATCAATGCAGCGTCCGCTAGTCTGGTGACATCCTTCCTCTGGCCAGGTATGAGAACGTCCTTGGTTCCCAAGAGAAAGTATTTTATTTTGACTACACAACCTTAGCTATATCTAATCCCCGCTCCCTGTCCCTTGCTCCAGTGTGGCAACACTGAAGCTTCAAGATGGCTTTGGCCAGGTCAGCTTCAGGGTTGACAAATATTTTACAGATGACTACCATGGAGCCTGCCAATTTATGGTTGTATGTCATGATGGTCATAAATTGGATCGGTCACAACATTTTTTGCAGCAGTTATTAAGCAACCATGGCAGTTATAAAACAAACACACAGATATTAAATGAGTGCTGTGGTTGTTAAATGAACCAATTCACTGTGGTGCAGTTTGCCATAGTGGTGGGGAGAGGGACTGTCAGCACTTTGGAATTGGGTTGTAACTCTCTTTTTCCAGGTAACTTTGACCAGTTGTGAGTCAAGGGACTACCAGGATTAAATGACTGGTGGTAAAATGAATACTACTAGGATTAAAATTATTTATTAAATAACTCCTAAAGAATTATAAAGGTTTCTTAAATGACTTTATCTGTTAAAATGGTTTATTTTTTTGTAATCTAAAGAGTGCACTATAGTAACCGTATACATTTTGCATTTAAAAAGGTCTCTCTTGATTTAGGTAGCATCTTCACTTTTACTGATGCCCATTGATTTGTGGCTACATAAACTATGCAGTGTGCAACAATTATTGAAAATAGATGCTGTTGACCTTTTCTTGTTCAGTCCTGCTCAACCAGATCTCCAATCTGTCAGTGAAATTGGCTTCTTTACTTTTCCTTAACCAGTTTTCTTTCTCAAAAGTGGAAATGAGTCCTTGGGTAACCCAATTAATGTAATGAAGTTTGCCTTCTTAATTCCATAGGAGTTAATGGCTAAGGCCATGGTTAAACATTTTCTTTTGAAAGCTGTGCTAAGTAGGGCAGTTTGTAAAGCCAAGGTCAATGCCAAAGCAAGCGGTTGGAGCATAGCCTTGGTTTTAAATTTTATGTTTCTGGCAAGTACTATAGTTATGCCTGTCAGTTCATAGGCCTTGCTCTACATTTTACTGCCATGGGCAATTTTAACTGTTAAGCACTGAAGTGTATCCTTAAAATGGCAAAGGGGCTTGCTTTTTATCTGTAATTTACGGGGGATGCCTTATCCCTGTCAGTGAAAAGAGTACAAGCATCAGCATTCGGAAAGAATGCATAAGACTAATGGGTGATGACTCAGTATTTCAGGGCACTTAATCTGAGAATTCTGGGATCAACAGAAGTTCAAGCAAATGTAAAGTTGTTTTAAGAAAAACGAAAAGGAATGTTAGTAACACGATTGAAAGGAGAATAAATACACAAAAGTTTTGGAAATTGCTGGGCATTTTATATAGCAGTGCGCTCTTTTCCTTCATAAAAATTTCCATGGTCTTTGTCTATTTTATTATCATTCACTGGGTTTCTGATATTGCCATGTTAAAACCTACAGTATTCTGTAAATAAACTTTACCCAAGACTTATGTACAGAATCCTTTTCCATCCCCAAAATATCTCTTCTTCCAAGCTCTACCCTTCTGATCCAAATAATTTCATGACTCATTGTACCTAAATTAAATGTACACATAGAAAGAAAGTGAACTGGATCTAATAGGTTTCCTGGAACGCCTTAGATGTATCTCACAGGACATTCTAATCTAGTCTATCTAATCTAACAAAAAGAAAAACTAGGGATGACCTGATAGCAGTCTTCCAATATTTGCAAAGCTATCACAAAAAAGAGGGGGTCATCCTATCCTCCTAAGCATATAAAGGCAGGACAAGAAGCAATGGAAGGAAACTAATCAAGGAGAGAAGCAACCTAGAACTAAGGAGAAATTTCCTAACAGTGAGAACAATGAATCAGCGAAACGGGTTAACTACAGAAGTTGTGGATGAACCATCACTGGAGGTTTTTATGAAGGGTTTAGACAGCCATTTGTCTGAAATGATATAAGGTTTCCTGCTTGGGTTTCCAACTCTATTATTCTGTGCCTTGAGAAGATGATTCATTGAGGAATCATTTTTATTATTGATCTGGCTCAATGCTTTCAGCACTGGTAAATAAGACAATTAAAATGACAAAGAGTGATGTACCTCTTGAGGTGGGTGGGGGGGAGGTGATAAAGTGTTGTTTTGTTGTGTCAGTCATAAATGCAAGAACATTCCTGCCTTGCTCTGCCCATCTGTTTCTGACTTCTGCCCATAGCAAGGGAAATTACTAAAGCAAAGCAGGGAGGAGGGAAATTGGCATCATATTGCCAAAGTTGCAGACTAAACATTTTAGTTATGGATAGGGAACAACAGAAATGGTTCTCTTTCTGATTCATTCCAAAACCCTGCATTCAGGAAAGCCAGCCATCATTGCTGATTGATCTCAGCTGCAGTACTGTTGAGTAACACTTGGATAACCTATCGCTGGCCTTAACACACAAGGAATTGGATCATTTGCCTGAACTGTCCTACATGGCTGCCACTTAATGTGTTTTTCAAAAACAATGAATCAGAAGAGAAGATGTTGTGAAATGTAATTCCAAGCAAACTCTTCTTTATGAAACCAATTATGGAGAGCTTCATCTGGAGATTATGGTGAAAAGATACACAATAATAGTCAGGGAGTTGAATTTGATATGAAAATTGAGTTACAACTCTACTATCATGGTTTTGATTCTTAACTTCAGATTCCCTGGCCTTACTTGAGACCAAGGATGACCAAGTCATAGCCCACATTTTAAAAAGTCTTCTAAGAGCATCAGAGAATGTTTCAATGATTCCTCTCCCTTTTTTTGTTTTGGAGAGAAAGACTGGGATTTAGTACCTCACACTTTGGGAGATGTAAAAGTAGCACTTATCTACAATTGCTTAAAGCAGCTACATCATTTCCTGGGATTACCTCCTATAAAGA
Organism: Ptyas mucosa; assembly: GCA_012654045.1. Classification (NCBI taxonomy): domain Eukaryota; kingdom Metazoa; phylum Chordata; class Lepidosauria; order Squamata; family Colubridae; genus Ptyas; species Ptyas mucosa. Next base: position 17,031,429 of record WNWU01000011.1, on the reverse strand, counting down.
GATGCACTTTTTAAAGAGTTGCATAGCAATGTTATGTTTATATCCTCATGAACTCTGAAATACCTTTTTGGAACTGAATTCTGAATGCTGTATAATTCTAGAATATGGTTTTCTATGGATAAAGACTGAATGTATATTTTTAACTTTTAAAATGAATTTTTAAAATGTACTAGTTGGATATCTCCAAAAGTATTTGTTTCAAAAGGCAAATGGACTTTCTTGATTTTTTTTTCTTGGAAACCATTTTGCTTCTCATCCAAAAAGCTACTGAATTGAAGAAACTTTCTTGGATGAGAAGAAAAACTTTTTTAAGGGGAAAAAAAAGTTCAGTTGCCTTTTGAAAAAAACCACATTTGGGACAACCATGACCTGGATGATTGAGAAGCTCTACAGATACTAGTTGGATACAAATCACAATATAAATGGCTAATAATACATTTTTAAAAAATGCAAATGCAGCATTTCTAAGCATAGGATGAGATATTGCCTTGTGTCAAGGATTTGCCATTTGTTTAAAAATCAAAATTTCTTGTTCAGTACACATGTTCATCACCATCGGCTTTGAAAAGGAGCATATTAGGAGAATGAAATATTAAGGCTTATTAAGAGCATGAAACCCACTACACTATTATACATACTCAATACAGATTCTCTCTTGCTTATGTGAGAAGTATCAGATATCTGAGAGCTCTGCATCAGACTTGTTATTTCCAACAACTGTGCATAGTGTTTGTTCTTTTCCATTTGAAGTTTTTCACACATTCTCCACCTCACTATAGTTTTGTGTTTGTCTCTGATAGAAGTTGAAATATGAGAGGAAAGTTCAATTTAGATCATGCATCAATTCTTGGATAAGAAAATCATTTGAGGCATGATACCTTCATTGACTCCATAGATTAGGTCGTACAACTTCCATTGGCTTGAGGACAGCATAAGGGTTTTTATGCAGCACATTGAGGCTGTATTGGAAAGGTGTAGTTTTTTGTTATTGTTGCTAAGAGTCAAAACTGACTTGATGTCACTCAAGATATAGAATGAATAGAAAGTAAATTTGGTGTGGTGATTGAGTGTGCTCTACTAGGAACAAGGAAACCTAACTAACAGAGTTGGAAGGGACCTTGGAGGTCATCTAGTCCAACCCCCTGCTCACACAGGAGACCTATACTAGAGACTCGAACTGCCGATCTTTCTGATTGACAAGCTCAGCGTCTTAGCCACTGAGCCACCTAGCCAGGCTAACCTAAGTCCTAGTCCTTTCTTAGGCACAAAAGCCAGCTGGGTAACTAGGTCACTTTAGCCATTTTCTCTTCCTTCCTTTCTTTGTCTCTCTATTTCTCTGTCTCTCTCTGTCTCCCAGACTGAAAGGTTGAAAACCATTCAAGAAGAAGGTACAGAGATTTCTAAAAATGTTGCCATGAAAACTGCATGGATTGACTTGAAGGCCAATTGCATCTTTTGAATATATATGGAGGTTAAGAAGCAGAAAGATTCATGCAGTAGATATGATATATCTGGGGTCCTTGGTACTTTCTGGGTTTGGTGGTTTTCTTGCAGATGTTTCATTACCCAACTAGATAATATCATCAGTGCATTAGTTGATAATGAAACATCTTTAAGAAAACCACCAAGCTCAGAAAGCACCACGGATCCCACAGTTCAACCCTGAGCTACAAATATTCTCTTCCATTGGTAGAGATGATATAATTAGACAATGATTTAACAAATGTTTCAAATTTTATTTAATTGAGGATCCTGTTTTCAAAAGCTATTTTTTTATTCATTTAAAAGGTTTATATCTTTCCCACTCCTCTATTAGTTCTGGACAATTAACAAAGATGAATTAAAAACCTTTTTTCTTTTACTTTTAAAACCATTAAAATAAAAATAAAGCACAAGTTTAAACAGAAGCACTGAAAGACTTGAGCATTATTATTTTCAAGGTCATATTTATACATTGGAACCCAAGTGACAATGTTACACACCTTAAAGAAATAAAATAGAAAGATAAAATAATAAAAAGGAAAGTGAAATAGAATAAGGATAAAACAATAGAAAAATGGATAAAAAGGGAAATTAGCTCTTGATTACCTTCACCCATAGCACGAGAAAATGAACCTGTAAGATTTTTGTTGTAATAATCATTCAAAACCCTAAACAATTAGCTTTATAATGGCAGTAGCAATTACACCAACCTTGGCTAATTTTTCTGTTTCAGAAAGAAGAGTTGTTTTTCTCATCATCAGATCAACCAGCAGAGTTTAGCAATAGAGTGATTATTTTAAAGTGGTTTAAAAACGGCAAAAGGATTGGGGGACAGTATTCTCCACATCTTGGAGTATACCATTTGGATTCCATATGGAAATAAATCTTCCAAAAGAAAGCTTTGTTTGGAGTAAAAAAATCTTCCACTTAGATTGACAGCCCATGTACTTATGGAAACCAAGGAAATCAATGGCTATTAGCTTTTATTGCTTTGTGTGACTACCTCTGAAGATCATCTGCTTGGAGATGAGTGGGCTTCTTATGCACTGGTTGATCATTTGTGAGGACAGAGTGCTTGTACTAGGTGGCCAGGGATACGATTCAGCAAGCCCTTCTAATGTTCATGGGAGGAATAATGTACTCTGGTTGCTGTGAATAGGCATACAACATACATTAAAAAAACCTAGAAGTATGGGATATTAAAATATGTTGTGGGTTCCTAATCTATAACATAGAGTTTTGGCTTTGGTATCCATCTGTTCCATAAGATGGGCTCCATGTAGATCATAATTGAATATATTGTAGAAGGAATAAACTACTCTTCAGAAAGAATGTATAATTACACAGCTAGCTCAAATCTTTGTGCCTAAATGGGAACCATCATTATGGTTGTCCCAGCAAAATAATCAGATTCTTCAAATACATAAATCTTTTAGATTTCTTTTGTTGTTTCCATGAGTATACGCAATAATATTACTACAAATTATTATTCTGTTGTTCCGCTTTATGTCCTGTAATTTGATTAGTGTTCAGTCACTTTATTGCTTCCAGTGGTATTTTAATACTAAAACCTACATCCTTTCCTTTCCTTTCCTTTCCTTTCCTTTCCTTTCCTTTCCTTTCCTTTCCTTTCCTTTCCTTTCCTTTCCTTTCCTTTCCTTTCCTTTCCTTTCCTTTCCTTTCCTTCCCTTCCCTTCCCTTCCCTTCCCTTCCCTTCCCTTCCCTTCCCTTCTCTCTTTAACTTCTTTCCTTCTTCCTTTCCTCTTTCTTTCTTGATAAACTAGCACATGTAGTCATTGAAGCATTTTCATTTTGGGATAGGGCTATATCAGTCTGGCAGCTGTTGCTTTGATTGTAAAGGTATGCTTGACAGTTCAGGAGGAGTTTCATAACAAATGGCAGCAACTTCTGAAAGGGATAAATACATTTTCAGTAGAACGATCTCTGAAGAGCTTTATAATTTAAGCTCTCAAACGTTCTTAATAATAAATCAGTCCATAAGGAGGTCGATATAAGCAAGTTCAACGATTTTCAAAGTCTGAGACACTGAGCCTTGTGTATCATGTCTCTATTGACAATGTAGTTTATTTGAGGATGGTACAGGAATGATAGTTTTCAGTAATTGCTGCACAAGAGGTTGCTGTTAGTTTTAAGCTAGGCACTACCGTTCCATTGCATTAACCTCAAACTTCGGTATGCTTAGTTCAAGGCATTTATATGGAGGGTGCTGGATAATTTCAGTCTGGACTCATGTTTAGAAATCCGTAGAAGTATAGTTAGATGCAAGGATTGCTACATGCCGATGAAGGTATGGCACATATCAGGCTGTCAGCAGTTTAAATAACACAAAAGGGGAATGGAAAAAGGTCATACATTGTCCTCATCCATTCAATTTCTTTGTTTCAAACTTTTCTCCCCCCCCCCCCCCAGCTGCTTATTCACCTTTCCATTTAGCCTGGTAAACCTCAAAACAGGATACTTTTTGTTTGTGTATATTGCTTACTGATAGCAGAAATATTTTTCCCCTTTCTGTCACAATTTAATAAATCAGCACAGTCTTAGACCAGTGGTCTTGAAACTACCCAATTTATAGAATATCAGAACTTGGAGGTCTCCTAGTCCAGCCCCCTGCCCAAGCAGGAGACCCTATACCATTCTGGACAAATGGTCCAATCTCTTCTTAAAGACCTCCAGTGTTGGAGCACTCACAGCTTCTGAAGGCAAGCATTCCACCAATTAATTATTTTCACTGTCAGGAAATTTCTCATAATTTTAGGTGGGATCTGTCTTTGATAAATTTCTATCCGTTACTTCTTGTCTTGCCCCTTAGGTGCTTTGGAGAATAGGTTGCCCTCCTCTTCTTTGGGAAAGTTTCTCAAATATTGGAAGGTATCATGTCATTGCTGAGCCAGAGATATCTTAAAGCACAGATTTATTATTATTATTATTATTCCAAGTCTTGCTGGCATCTTGAAATAGTCATTGTGAATTAATATTGTTTTGCGCACCTCTATAGAATGAGCTCTTTAGTGAGTTGTCAAAGGCAGACTGACCAAATTAAGGCACAATATAATGCTTGGATACAGCTGTTAATTTCTTCATTTTTGTTTTGTAGCAAACCAGACAGAAAAAAAAGAGAGATCAAACTGTGTGAAAAAAAAGCAGAGAGCGTGTAGCCGAAGAAGACAAATCCTGCTTTATTTTACACGCATGAATTAGTGGTGTGAATATTCCATAATAGATCACTCTTTAGAAGGTTTCCTATGAGATCGGATTTGATCCAGATTTGTTGCCATTGTCTCCCAACATAATCTATGGAACAGGTCATAACTCATGTGCCTTATCTCACACTAATCCAGTTACCTCCATCTGGATTCAGTTTGTAGTGCTTTTTTGCGGCCTCCAGTACCGCCTCTGGCTTCAGTTGCTAAAACTGATGGGATAGTTTTCTGCCATTCTGAGGAGCGCATTGACATGCAGTTGGGAAATCCCTAAAAGAGGCTTAGCATAGTTAAATGACTACAAAATAAATCCATTCGTGTCCTTCAAACCCAAGGAAAAAATCTTGAAATTTTGACTGTTCCCCCTTGCATCTATACCGAACATTCAGACCACTCCCTTGCCCCAAATTATAAGTGTCCTGTCTGTCTTACTGCTCACATTAACAACAGTAATTTAAATAATTCACATGGGCCAAAATAAAAGGGGAAATCAGATTTGTAAATTAAACACCATTCCAGGGAAAGGGATTCTCAACCACATTTCTGTCGTAATCCTGAATACAGGTAGTCCTTGACATATGACTGTGATGGAGCTTTCCCACTGCAGTCATATGTTGTAATCATCATAAAAATCAGGTCAGTCCTGTGACCAACCAATTTTACAATATTTTTTGCAGTGGTCGTTAGATCAATCCATTGTTATGATTCAGTTTTGCCAAAAAAACAGAACTAACTTCTGGTTTTCAGCAAAAATGTAATAAACTGCAGTCACATGACTGGGGAGCGGGAACTGCAAATACCTGTAAATGCAGCCATTTTGTCAAGCTCCAGAAATGTGGTCACATGACTGCCGGGGAGGGGAGGCAGACTGTTGGAGCTTCAGAACCAGTTCATGCCTCCCTTTTTGCGGTTAGCTCACAACCTGGAACAGTCGGTAGGTGACCTGTTGTTTTAAGTCAAGATTTATCTGTAGACATGGGTCTCGGAAACAAAATGGCATGAATAGTTTCAAGGTCTGCCAAGGGTACAGTTGTGGTTAAATTGGCCATTGTTTGCTACCGAAAAATATACATCAAGCAAAAGATTGTCCGAAAAAAGAGGCTCATATGACTGATGTTCCAAGTCTCCTGGGGTTATTTGAGTTTTGCAGTTTCGCCCTTTTGTGTTTATATTCCCTAAAAGGGTCAAAGAGCAAATAGGTTATTAGATTTTGCAACCCTAGTAAACTCGCGAGCTGACCTATAACCTTAGCCTTTCTGTAAGCACCTGTTAGAAATAGACATCCCATCTGTGCAGAACGGTATAAATAATAGGAGTTTGAGTTGTGGGGACCCTTAACTATTTCCCTTGATGACATCTTAAAACAGCTGAGGAGAATATTGGAAAAAGTAGCTTATGTCTCAAGATTTAGTCTGTTCCACTAACAACATGTTCAATATACTACACTTTTTGTTAAATAGTACAACTTCATTGTTCTATCTCAGAAAAAGTACATCAGTAAATCTAGATATACAGGTAGTCCTCGACTTGCGACCACAATTTAGCCCAAAATTTCTGTTGTTAAGTGAGACATGTATTAAGTGAGTTTTGCCCCATTTTACCACCTTTCTTGCCATAGTTGTTACGTGAATGAGTGCTGTTCTTAAGTTAGTAACATGGTTGTTAAATGAATCTTGGATTCCCCAATGACCATGCTTGTTAAAAGGTTTCAGAAGGTGATCACATGACTTTGGGACACAGCAGCAGTCATAAGGATGAACCAGTTGCCAAACAGCTGAATTTTGATCACATGATCCTGGGGCTGCTACAAAAGTCATAACTCTGAAAAATGGTCATAAATCACTTTTTTCAGTGCTGTTGTAACTTTGGACAGTCACTAAATAAACTGTTGTAAGGGGAGGACTACCTGTATCTAGATTAGGTTATTTGGTTATAGAGACATAGCAATATATCAGTGAAAAATGGAGTTAGATCCAGTCTTTCCTTTATTTCTCAGAAAGGGAGTTGTAGCAGTGCATTATTTTGCCCCTAACATATTACTTTGACTTTGGGAGAGAGGTTTCTCTCTGGCAATTATTGGGATATTCACTGACCCATGGTTGAAAGACGGATGCATAACTTTCCAGGCCACCCTCCTAAGAGTTCTTGTGAAATTTAATATTCTTCCTGTTCTACCTGCAATAATGGTAGCCTAATATTAGTGATATTAGAGACACATTCCTAGTTGCAATGTATGGCTGTGAAAGTTGGACCATAAGAAAGACTGAGCATCAAAGAATTGAGGAACTATGGTGCTGGAGAAGACTCCTGCAAGTCCCTTGGACTGCAAGGCGGTCAGTTCTAGAGGAGATCAACCCTGACTGCTCTTTAGAAGGCCAGATCCTGAAGATGAAACTCAAATACTTTGGCCACCTAATGAGAAGGAAGGACTCACTAGAGAAGAGACTAATGCTGGGAAAGATTGAGGGCAAAAGAAGAAAGGATGACAGAGAATGAGGTGGCTGGATGGAGTCACTGAAGCAGTAGGCGTGAGCTTAAATGGACTCCAGAGGATGGTAGAAGACAGAAAGGCATGGAGGAATGTTGTCCATGGGGTCGCGATGGGTTGGACACGACTTCCCAACTAACAACAATAATATTAGTGAGAAAACCAGTCCTTATGGAAAATTCATCTTGTCAATTTCCCCATCATTCAAATTGGGTTTCACATCCTAAATATTTGAAGAGTTAATATGGGAAAGTGACATTGGGCATTTTGACAAAGGTATATCTCATTATGTGTATTAGTGAGAGTACTATATGTTTTCTAAAATAACAATTTAGATTATAAATTCCAGATACCATATAAGTTTACCCTTATATTTGCTTAAGTGCAGTGAATTAAGAAGCTGCTACAATGTTGTTTCCCTCTTTTTCTTGCCCCATAGATCCTTGTGTTCCATCTCATGTTGCTAGAAAAAGCTGAAAAGAAGAGCGGGGCTGGGAAACTTTATTTCTGTGAGGGTTCATTTTATCTCAAGAACAAATCTGGCATATAGATCGTAATATGCAAATCTTTTACTTCTCCTAATTCCACTTCTGTACCAAAAACAGGTTTGCTAATAATAAAAGAAATCTTTGTTTTTGGCTCTGTTTGCATTTTTATGTATATATTCCATTTATTCATCCTGGGGACCTGCATCTAATTTCACGCATTTCATGAGTTGTATGATAAATGAAACTTTATCATTGCATTTAGAAGGTCGTTCAGTGCAGGAGATTGCCAAAATTGAGTCTTGAATGATTGCCAGCAGATTCCAAGTTTATACTCCATTTTGTTGTATCAAATGATTCACACTACAGTTTCAATATTGAAATGGCCAACTATGGAAGAAATGAACAAACACATAACCAATAATTTTTGTTTATTAGTGGGTTGGTCGGGAATTATATTAGAAACATGCAGGCATAGGCAATAGAATGTTTAAAAAATAATTTGAAGAAATGCTAAGATAAATTCTCCTACTTTAATCAATCTTTAATGTAGCTCTTTATTCAATCCTAGATGGAAATCTGAAAAAAAATAAATAGTGAAATAATAGTGAAAAGCAGAGATGTGTTGTGTTTGTACACAGTGTTCCAAATTCTTTTAGAAATCTGCATAGCCATAGTTTTAGAAAAACCAAAGTCGAAATTAGGAAGAACAAATCAGGTCCTAGTGATTCAGGATAGCATCATTCAATGACCGATACCCAACCTTAATCTATTATTGCTCTTAAAACAAGCTGTCACTTCTGTGCAGATAAATAATTGCCTCTTTTGATCTTAAAAAAAAATCTTGTTGGACAGACGAGAATAATGGGGAAAAAGAAATGAAAGAACACAGATAGTCCTCGAGTTATGACCATCATCGAACCTACCCATTACAGTCATAAATCAAGTCTTCTACGGTATGTGATTTACCTGATTTTATGGTCTTTTTTTGTGATGGTCATTAAATGAAGGCCATGATCATTAAGTGAACTAATGGTTTGCTGTGGGTTGGTTTTGTGATTGCAGGGGCGGCAAACGAACACTAGACAACTGAGACCTACCTGTAAATTCTTTCAGATGCCATAGTAGATAACACACATTGGTGAAATGCATGTCATGCCATCCCCAAATGGCAATTTCAGTTTATGCAGATTAAAACGCTTTTTAACAAACCTTCAGTTTTTCTTTTTTAAATGGCCCGATTCCTTTGAACTTGCTAAATAAAGCTTTTGTTGTCTTAACATGTGACCACCTAATGGGACACCAAACTCTTTCACTTTTCCTCTTTTTATAGACATTCTTGAACTAAACTTGGTGGAGCTAGTTGTTGCCAAGATTAAATTGAAACAATTGTACTTTATGTCCTGTTTATCGTTATGATACCACCTATTGAACTCAAATTTGAGTTCAGCCTTAAGCATATACTATATTGTTCATGTATGTGTTCTTACCAGTGGAGGGTTGCTCTCGGTTCTGTCCGGTTCTTTAGAACTGGTAGTAAAAGTGGCGGGAGGCTCTGCCAACCCACCTGGACGTCATAATTGACAATCTGTGCATGCACAGAAGCTCCTGTTGCGAACCGGTAGTAAAGATAAGTAGAACCCACCCCTGGTTCTTACAGAAAATATAATTATATCCATTTAATTTCAACTGCTAAACCAGTTGTGACACTTCTTTATTGCATATGTACGGTACTTACAGAGCAGATTTTTATTTTGGTGAAGTTAAATTTTAGCTATGACTTCAGTTTCTTACAAAGTTATTATACATTTGCAAACATGCAATAATACAGTCAGGTAATTGATTCCAGAATAGTTCATGGCTTTTGTTTTTGTTTCCTCAAAAGCGTCATTAAAAATTTAAAATGTGCTATCCTAGCAAATGCTTGGATTGCAAAGAATGCACTTTTGTTTAAGGTCTAAACAGCTTTCGAAGTAAAGTGATGTAATCTGTTAGTGATAAGTAAAGTTATTTGTTTTTCAGTTGTGATTAACTGCATTCTTATACTAGCCACAATTTAGTCTGTAATGTGAAATGGGTAGAGAAAGTGCTTTAGAAGATATCTGGCTTGCAAAGGTGGCAAGCTAAAACCAGAGGTGTTAGGACATGCAACAGAAAGCTCATAGCTAACAACTTAAACTTTATCTCGCATAAAACAGCCCTATCAGTTCTTTCTTCCAAGATTTTAAAAGTTATAACCTGGGAAACCTACTAAATAGTGGTGAAATCCAATTTTTTTTTACTACCGGTTCTGTGGGCGTGGCTTGGTGGGCGTGGTATGGCTTGGTGGGCATGGCTTGGTGGGCGTGGCAGGGGAAGGATACTGCGAAATCTCCTTTCCCACCCCATTCCAGGGGAAGGATACTGCAAAATCCCCATTCCCTCCCCACTCCTGGGGGAAGGATATTGCAAAATCTCCATTCCCACCCTACTCTTGGGCCAGCCAGAGGTAGTATTTGCTGGTTCTTTGAACTGCTCAAATTTCCTCTACGGTTCTCCAGGACCTGTCAGAACCTGCTGGATTTCACCCCTGCTACTAAATAACCTAAATATGGACTAAAACAAAACTGGACTGGCGGATTTTAGGACAGCAATTGCCAACTTTTCCAGGTTGGTGGACCGGTGGGGGGGGGAGGGGAAGAGGTGATGGTTCCATGTGAGTGGCAACTCCATTTGTGTAATTGCTTCTGCAAATGGAGCTTCGCACATGAAAGCCAGTGCCTGTGCAACTGGAGCTGTGTCTGCCTGCATACTTGCGTGGTGCGATTCTGAACAGGCAGTGGCCCAGTAGTGGGCTACAGCCTGGTGGTTGGGGATCCCTGTTTAGATCCCTCTTTCAGTTACTCTCCTTTTATTTTAGAGCATCATTTTTGGAAATGCTTTAATCTCTCCATCCTTTTTATGAACACAAATCCAAGATTTTTTCAGGAAATATTGGGTATTTTCAAATGGCAGAAAAAGTGTCTGGAAATATGATTTACAGAATGGAAACTTGAATAAAATCCCAATACTATTATGGTTGCTAACTCAGCAGGTAATAGCCATAAAAATAGAGTTTGTGATTCCTTCCAAATGCTTACAGCTTCATACTGTTAAGAAAATGTTTGCAGGGAGTAGTAGTTTTCCCCCTCTAAATATAAACAGTGTATTCTCAATTGTTATGCAGTTTTTTTTTTTTGCTGTTGTAGCTCCTTGCATGTAGCTTGTGATAGTGAGTTTAAAGAACATCACTGTAGTCAGGCATTTTAATTGAATAAATTTTGTTTATTATGATAAAATAAATGAAGCTGGAATTAAGCTGATTAAACAAATTACTTGTTTCTTTTACAGTCCAAATTTAGACCTACATTTCACATAAAAATGGTTTTGATCACCTTGATGTATGATCTATACAAGGAGGAGACAGATGTAAGAACTATGAATTTACTAATATTCCTGGAGTTCTAAGCAGCTTTTGAAACTATTACCATCTTACCTTGTTGGAATATTTGTGGTTTTCCTTATATCTTTCTAGGTGCTATGGAAAGTGGTACTGAGAAACTAAAAATGCTAAAATTATCCTGAGCATCTGTATTATTGCACCGTTCCATTGTCTCCCATCTAATTTAACATCTGAAACTTCTATGAAGGATCACTTGCAAATTTGAAGCAAGTCATCAGTGAAATTCTAACATCAGGGGATCATGATGAAATGTGAATGATTAATAGCATGGCAGAAGATGTGGGTACTCCATAACTGGAGGTTCTCAAGAAGAGATTGGACACCCATTTGTCCAGAATGGTATAGGGCTGTGATGGCGAACCTATGGAACACATGCCAGAGGTGGCATGCAGAGTCCTCTCTGTGGGCATGTGCAGCTGCTCGTCCAGGTTCCGTGATGCTCATGTGCGCTGGACAGCTGGTCTGCCATGCATGCACACCAGTCAGCTGCTCTCTTCCATGTTCCGGTGCGCACATGCGCACTGGCCAGCTGGTCTTCATGCAAAGACGGAACCCAGAAGAGCAGCTTGCCGCTGCGCGCATGCGCACCAACCAGCTGCTTTCTTCCAGGTACTGGCATGCACACTCCAGTTTGGGCACTCGGTGGTAGGGTCTCCTGGTATAGGGAAAACCTCCAAGATCCCTTCCAGTTCTGTTACTCTATTACTGAGTGGGCAATTGCTGTTCTGATTGTTACTCCCCACTGTATTAATGAATGACAGAAAGGCTCATCACTAGTAGTTTGTTTTATTCTTTCTTTGGGATTTTTAATCTATTTGTATATTTACAATATTTGTAATCTAATTGGATTTTTTTTCAAAATTAAGCAGAATATAAATTGTAGTAGCAAATATATAAATTCATATGTTGTTGTTAGTTACGAAGTTGTGTCCGACCCATTGCGACCCCATGGACAACGTTCCTCCAGGCCTTCCTAACCTCTACCATCCTCTGGAGTCCATTTAAGCTCCATTGACTATTTCAGTGACTCCATCCAGCCACCTTGTTCTTTGTCGTCCCCTTCTTCTTTTGCCCTCAATCGTTCTCAGCATTAGGCTCTTCTCCAGTGAGTCCTTCCTTCTCATTAGATGGCCAAAGTATTTGAGTTTCATCTTCAGGATCTGGCCTTCTAAAGAGCAGTCAGGGTTGATCTCCTCTAGGACTGACCGGTTTGATCGCCTTGCAGTCCAAGGGACTCGCCGGTGTCTTCTCCAGCACCATAGTTCAAAGGCCTCAATTCTTTGGCGCTCAGCCTTTCCTATGATCCAACTTTCACAACCATACATTACAATTGGGAACACCATAGCCTTGACTATATGCACTTTTGTTGGCAGGGTGATGTCTCTGTTTTTTAGTATGCTGTCTAGATTTGCCATAGCTTTCCTCCCCAGGAGCAAGCTTCTTTTAATTTCTTGGCTGCAGTCCCCATCTGTGGTGATCTTGGAGCCCATGAAAATAAAATCTGTCACTACCTCCATTTCTTCCCCATCTATTTGCCAGGAATTGAGATGACCGGATGCCATGATCTTAGTTTTCTTAATGTTGAGTTTCAAGCCAACTTTTGCACTCTCCTTCTTCACCTGCATCAAGCGGCTTTTTAGTTCCTCTTCGCTTTCTGCCATTAGAGTCGTATCATCTGCATATCTGAGGTTGTTGGTATTTTCCCGGCAATCTTAATTCCAACTTTTGATTCATCCAGCCCCGCCTTTCTCATGATGTGCTCTGCATGTAAGTTAAATAGGCAGGGCAGCAGTATACAGCCTTGCCAGACTCCTTTCTCATAAGAGCCTGTATTTGGGGAATAAAACATGGAAGGCACAAGAAACTGGGGAGCCTGTCTTGACCATAGCACATGTGAAAAGTGTTATAGTAGACCCCAAGATGACAAAGAGCAGAGAATATCATATAGTTGCTAAAAAGATAAATCCCTTTTGGGATATATTAATGAAAAAATCTTGGGATGGGATATTTACTCTTGTATTTATTGGGATTTTGTGTCTCATACTGAGCACAGTATTCTGGAAAGAATACTGACCATGTGGGGCAAATACAGAGGAGGCTACCAAGATAGGGTAGGATTTTGTAATATAACAAGGTTGTATTACTATATCTTCCAGACTTTATTACTGTAATGAACTTTGTTGAGTGACCTTTAAGATGGTTTGTAATTGTAGCTGGCCTAAAATGTGATGATGTGTATTGCCTGCTAGAAGTTCTAAATGACTCTTGTGTTGAAACAGCTTCACTGGTTATCTTCCAGAGCTAATTCAAGCTGGTCACTAGATTTTACATGACCTAGGTCCCACCTATTTATAGGGCTAGTTATTCCCCTGTAATCTTTCCAAAATTCATGGTACATCAGCAGTGGTACTATTACAATTCAGCAAGGAATTAAACTCATTACAAGTGATTATTTTAAAGTGATAGAGATAGAAATAGATAAACAGATTGATTATAAATAGCCATTGAAAAATAGACAGTATATTAATTTACTTAAATAGGGACTTGTTTTAGAAAAACTCTAGTTCACATCCACACATCTATGGTATCGTCTGTTTGTCTGTCTGTTTGTCTCTTCAAAGTTGCTTGCTTTCCTTTGATCCAGTCCTGTGTTTCTAATTTCACAAACTGGGACAATTGCTACAAATACTTCCACAAATACTTATATTAAAGGCCAAACAGAACTGTAACAGGAAGATTCTAGAGTAGTTCTTAGTGATACATAAGTAGAAATACATTAGATACATAAGTGTAGAAGTAGAAGTATTACTGTATGGTTATGTTCATGTTTATTCAGTCATGCTTTTATAAAGCAGAACTGTAAAAGAATCATTTTATGACAAAAAAGATCCCTTGGCATAAAACAAGACATTGACAGAGGCAGTAAAGGTTCCTACTTTTCAGCTGTTCATTTCTTCACTGCTGCTTCAAAAGATGAGATTCCAATAGTAGAAAATAATGTATGTAGCTCACGGCTGAAGTGTTTTCTGTGCTGGGTTCTTTTCCTGCAGATGTGATGACATTGTTATGATGAACATATAGACATACTTTTTATATACATTGGAACAGCTCAGTGATGGATTACATACAGCACAAATAGTTTGATCCTTGATATCTTCTGTTGTTGGGTAGGAGGGATTGTTTCATTATTTTGTTTAACACGGGACAGCAAACTTTTCCCCCCAAATATCCAAGAGGAGATAAGACAAAAGAACATATGGCAACCTCCTGGAGCATTTTTACAAGCATTTCCAGCTCATACAGCAGTTTTCACATTGTCTGGCTGCTTCAAACAGCCTTAATTTAGTTTTTTAAAGCAACACTTTCACCACGTTGTAAATTAAAAAGTTTACTATAAAGACAGAGACCTCTACATACGTATGAGCTGTTCTGAGCATTGGTCCAGGAAAAAAAAGTGCTCTGGAGTTTAAGCAAACATGCCCATGTTAGATCAGATTATGGAATTTTCAAATGAGGTAAATACAATCATGAGAGATTTCAATTACCTTCATTCCTAATAAAATCTTTTCAGAGTACCATCGGCAAGACTGGCAAAAATGTTTAGTAATCTGTCTGCTAAATGCTGGAAATGCAATCAGTCCCCAGGTACTTACTATCATATGTGGTGGACTTGTATGAAAGCAAGAAAATGTTGGAACAAAATACATACAGTACCTGATTGGAAAAGATGACTAAGCAATGTATAAATAATAATAATAATAATGATGATGATGATGATGATGATGATGATGATGATGATGATGAAATTTATATGCCACCCTATCTCCAAAGACTCAGGGTGGCTCACAACAATAAAACAATCAATTAAAATTATAAAATACATAATGTACATATATGAGTTATATTAAAACCCCCAAACTCTAAAATATAGCTGAATATACCTGACACCAGAAGTATTTCTTTTAGGTATAATGCTGGAGGGTTATGATAAAGGGACTACATATTTAGTTTCGCATGTACTGACAGCAGCAAGGATCATATTTGCAAAATACTGGAAAAATGAGCATATTCCACCAGATGAGGATATAATTCAGAAAATGTTATGACTGTGCTGAGATGGACAGACTGACTTTAAAAATAAAAGATAAGGATGACACAGAATATTACTTGATATGGAGTAAATTTTATGAGTGGTTAGAAATAAGTGGTAGAAAATAGCTGAAAAAAATTATTGCTACATATGAATTAAAGATAAAGATGATTTATAACTATGAAAATGCCAATATATTTAACAGAATTATAAATAAGCCAATATAAAGAGAAGTTAGATTATTACTATTGTTACCAATATATAAGTTAATATTTTTACTGCCTTTTCTTTGTTTTTCTTTTGTAAATGATATACGCTGACAATACACTATATTCAAAATGTTTATGATTTTTTAAAAAAAATCTTTTCAGACTAACAAATGTACTAAAAGTCATATACACTTTTGTGAGATAATGCTCATTTCATCACAAGTATGAAATGGCTAAACCAGTGATGGCTAACGTTTTTGTCATCGTGTGCCAGGAGACGGTGGAGCAGGGGAGGGTTGCGCGCATGTGTGCCCACACTGATATTTCTATGCACCCTGCCCTGCACATGCAACCCCCCACCCCCGCTCCTGGCACGTGATGGCCTGGTAGGCCCATTTTTCTTTCTTACCTGGCTCCAGACACTCTCTATTTATTTGGGAAGAGCCTTTTCCACTCTCTTGGAGGCCCTCCAAAGGCCTGAAACGGCATATTTCCCAACTCCCAGTGGGACAGGAAGTGACTTTTTTGCTGTCCCCAGCCTCCAGAGCCTCCCTAGGAGTCTCTAGGAGCCCCTCTAGGAGTCTCTAGGAGCCTTTCTAGGAGTCTCTGGAGGTTGGGGACAACAAAAAACGTCACTTCCTGTCCCACCGGGAGTTGGGAAATGGGCAGTTTCAGGCCTTTGGAGAGCCTCCAAGGGAGTGGGAAAGGCTGTTTTCGCCCTCCCCAGATAAATAGAGAGGATCTGGAGCCAGGTAAGAAAGAAAAACAGGCCTCCTCCCCGGCCCTCAGGAGGCAGGAAACAGCCTGTTTCCCTACTTCTGGTGGGCCCAGAAGGCCTGAAAATCAGCTGGCTGGTGTGCTCATGCGCCCCAGAGCTGAGCTGGCATGCTCACTGATATGGCTACGCGTGCCACCTGTGGCGTGCGTGCCATAGATTCGCCATCACGGGACTAAACTGATACAGGGTTATATTGAGATAAAGCAAGAAAGGGGAAGGCAGGGTTATTGTGTAGATTACATATGAGGCAGATTACTAGTACAGGTAGTTCTCAATTTATGATCACAATTAAACCCAAATTTTCTGTTGCTAAGCAAGGCAGTTGTTAAGTGAGTTCACCCTTTCTTGCTACAATTGTTAAGTGAATCACTGCAGTTGTTAAGTTAGTAACATGGTTCTTAAGTGAATCTGGCTTCCTAATTCACTCTGCTTGTCAGCAATCACATGATACTGCAGCCATCATAAATGCATGCCAATTGTCAAATGTCCAGATTTTGATCACGTGACCATACTGCAGCAGTCGTAAATGAAAAATAGTCATAAGTCACTTTTTTCAGTGCTGTTGTAACTTTCAATGGAGATGAAATGAATGGTTGTAAGTCAAGGAACTACTTCTATCTTGGCAGCATTTTCAAAAGTTGTTTATCCTTGCCTTCTTCCCAGAGCTGAGAGAAAGTGACTGACCCAGAGTCATCCAGCTGGCTTTGTACCTGTCAGCCTTCCCAGGTAAACCAGACAAGAAACATGACTACATGAATTAATTCTATTACATTGCAAGGGTATATTAACATACTCTTCCAATCCTAAAAGTACAGACTTCCCCCACTACTTCTAAGTGCTTGATCTATTATAGGGCGGGTCTTTCCCAAGTTTCTTTCTCTGACTGTTGAGCCACTGTTGCAGTTTGGTCTGAAGCATGGTTGTCCAAACTTTTGGCTTGCATTGAGTAAAGAGGAATTGTCTTGGACCACATATAAAATATGTAATATATTTAATGTATACAAATGCATTATTTTTAAATATTTCTGTTATCTTGTGGGGCTGCAGTAGGAGCTGTCCTCCCTGGCCTAAAGACTTCCACCTCCTCCTTCTTCTCATCCTCCTCGTCCTCGTCCTCCTCCTGTTTTGGGTGTTGAAGGAGATACGAAGTAGTTCTTCTTGCTCTTCTAGTGGCCTCAACCATTAATAATTAATGTTGTTGTAATGTGTCTTTGATGTTGTCTTTCCATCTTCTTCTGAGTCTTCCTCGTATTCTTTAACCTTCTCCTCTTTTTGTATATGCCTTGTATGGTATGGAATCCCAAGACTAACTTGTGCTAACAGAGGAAAAGCACAAGATCCCTGCTAGATAAAATGAAAGATCTGTCCACCCCAGCTTGCTATATGCGGTCCTAGGCTGAATGTCTTCTGAAGCCAGCTCCGATGTCCTGTGAATAGCTTTAAGCACTGAATTCCAAACATTGGTGCTTGCCAATATCTTGACTCAGCTTTTCCATTTCTTTTGTATCAAAAACTTTCCCTTGGCCATTGAGAAGCCATAATGACTCAGGGTCAGCTGCTTTATAGCATGCATTTGTAAGGCCTTTTTCTCATTTGTGTAATTAAATAAACTTGTATGAGAGTGCAGAAATCTTTAGTGATACAATTTACCATGCATTTGTACATTAGCTTTGAGTAGTCCTTTGGGCTTTCTGAAGAGGCTTGTGGAAGAAAAAAACACAGTTCATCATTAATAATAGTTCATAAATAACACTTTTAATGTCCTTACAATATACAGCTGTATATTGCTGCATTTCTTGATTAGGTTAATCTGAAAGCATATATTTTATTTTTACAAAAGTGAATTGGATGATGTCAGTTAATATTTGTATAAATACATAACCAGTATTTGAGCAACAATATTAAATAATCCTTCAGGTAAAAACTCTAGAACAAGATAATAGATCTTGGATCTCCCTTAACCCTTCTCAAGGCCTCTTAATTTTGCATATGGCAATACCAGCAACAATATTTAAAAGTCACACTAAATTGAATAGAGTGAACTTTTTCTTAGAATTGAAGAAAAATCCAGTGTGTATCTTATGTATGCCTTTATGTATGTTTATCATCTTAGCATCCAACTTATGAGAAAAGTGTACTATGACATGAAAATACAATAATGCTAGTCAAAATATAAAACTTTGAAAACTGCTAGAACATCTAATTCTCACGGTACTTTCTTATGTCTGTATGTACCCATGTAGCATGGCTGTATTAGTATCCTCATCTATTACCTTCTCCTATTGGTAACTTATATTACTTTGTTGTTTGTATGTACACCAAGAGCTTCTGCACTGGATACAGATTACTTGTGTGTCAAATCACACTTGGCCAATACCCTTCCCTTCCCTTCCCTTTCACTCAACTCCACTGCACTCCACTCCACTAACAAAAACTGCAGAGTGTATAACATGATTGATTTTGTCCTCAGAGTACTGCCATCATGCCAGAGATTATGGTTCTTCCCTAACCACTTAGAACAGCTCTTTTAAGCAGCACTGCAATAATGCTTTTCTTTTCGCCTATCTGATCTCCACAAAATAGGTGTAATATAATACCTATCCATAAGAATTTTTTAGGTCACTTTCACTTATTAAGGTTGGATGATGAGAAAAAAAATTGTTGAGTTTGGCCAATAGTATGATTACAAGTCACTTGCCACTTATAGCCAATTATCTCTCGTAGCAAGAGAGAGTTTATCTGAGTCAGGGATGTTATCCATTCTGTTATCCATTCTACCCATACCCTAACCCTGGGAAAAGGAATGGTCCCATCCTCAATAAAGGAAGCTGTAGCGAGACCACTTCTGAAAAACATATAATTGGATCTCATAATTATACGTTGGTAATCAACATTCCCTTCTTGGCCAAGACACTTGAACATTTGTGTCTGATCAGATGCAGATACTGTTAGAGAAAATTGATAAATTAGATCCATTTCTGTTGAGGTTTGGGTGGAATTTGGTGCAGAAACTTATTGCCATGTAGAATGATGTTTCCTATGAGAAAGGTAGAGTGCAACCTTGTTCATCCTCCTGAATATCTTCCACTCATACATGGATCACTTCCAGGAGGCGTTGTTGGGGAAATATCTATTTAATTCCATCATTTATACTGTGGGGTTCCACAAAATTCCATTTTGTTCACCATGTGCACAAAACAATGTACACACACCATGTGTACAAAACATGTACACATGTAAAACTGTTAAAACATACACGTTCATAAAAATACAGCAAAATAATCTATATTTTTTTTACACAGTAGAATTTTTAGGGGTCCTTGGTACTGTCTAAGCTTGGTTGTTTTTTTGTAGATGTTTCATTACTCAAACTAGGTAAGAGTGCTAGTTAATTTTACTTAATTTTACATTTTACTTAATTTTTACATAACTTTGCATACAATTTTAAGTAACATTGTTAAATTTGTACATTTCAATTAATAAAATATTTACTAATATATCAGTTCATTAAATTTAAGGTTTTTTTTAAAAGTCTGATTCTATAAATAGATGAATTAATTAAAAATTGTTATGGAAGGGGGTTCTGTGTTATATTATTGCTTGTGGGATGTTTTGGAATTTATTTAAGCTCAAAAATCAAATATTAGTAATAATGTAGAAAAACTAAAGACTGGATTGCAGTTAGAAGTGCCAAAATTTTAAAAAATCGCTGGACTTCCTTCTTAGAAGATAAAAGTTATTTATATATGTGTAAGCAACTATATTGCAACTGGAAGGCCACACAAGAACTCCAGGTTCTCAGTAGCCAACTGATAAATCACAGAGTTTGCCTTGTTGGAATTAGGAAGCAGGGAAATTAGAGCTTAACTCTTCATATTTTTGCCGAGAATTCATTTTCCCAAGTTGCTTTTCCACCCCTGGGAAAAATTTATATTATCTTCCATTTCAACTCACAGTCTCCTGCCACTGTTTTTCATTACAAAAATCCCAAAGAGCTGCCTGTTGTGTTGATCTCTTACATGTGTCGGCTGAGCAGTGTCTAATTTGGAACCGAATCAATAAAAATCAGCTATAGCAATAAATATAAAGAGAACAGTATTTAGTTCTGATCCTTTGGTTTAAATGATCTTTGGAGGGGGTTTATATGATCAAAGCTAATATCATGGTTTTGATGGTTTTTCCCCCCTTCCTTGCTTTATTCATTCTTCGGATAACACTCTCCATCCCCCAGTCTGTATGAAAGTGAAGCTGGAATGCTTGCTTCAGTTTTCACTTGATGGAAAGCATAAAGTCCATTTGTGTGCATGTTTCTTTATAAAGTCAGTGAACTTAATAAATGACTGTGAATAGTCTGATAATGAGGACCCCAAAATAGCAGTATTAGATCAAGAGTCTGAAAATGCCTCATTTGTTTGGGTTTCTATGAAGTAGAAAGATGGGAGAAACAATATTTTAAAATAATTTTAAAGCTCTGATTAGTCTTGAGAATGGAATTTACATCCAAGTCGTTTTTTCAAATGTAACAGACACGGTTGGTATCTAACAGTGAAACAAAAAGAGAGTATTTTTTAAAAAAACAACATTAAAACATGTGCAGTCAAATGAACATCTGAAGTATCTTTGTTCACTTGATTTGTGAACTACTGATTTTTACTAATTACAATAGCTAAATATGCTACATGTCAATCAAGCCAATAGATTATTCATTGGTTTTCCCATAGTTATTTTCAGCACAACACTGAAAACACTATAGCACGTGTGTCAAACTCATGTCGTCACAGTGGCATCACGTGATGTATCGTGACTTCTCCCTCCTTCGCTAAATGGGGAATGGACGTGGCCAGCGCATGACGCATCCGGCCCATGGGCCGTGAGTTTGACAGCCCTGCACTACAGTAAAAATATTATGAAGGATTTCTTGTTCTTCACTGTTGCACAGAAAACAATAATGTGATCCTTCTGCTTCTCCAGATATAGAATTAAGATAATAGCAAAACTGGGTTTTCAGATGCCAAGTTCCAGAATAATCATAATTGTCATTTAAATAAATACAATGGATTCTATTATTGGATTTTTTATGCGTGTTTATGGTATCAAAAAGAAGGGCTATTTTTGGTACAGACTACTTTATCAACTAACCAGGATGATATCTTTACAAATAATAGTTTTGACAGGATAACCAATTATTGAGGGAGATGGTGGTCTCCCCTTTGTACATTGTGTTCAGGCACAGGCTAGATCAGTGCTTGTCAATTTTGGCAATGGTATTATATATGGACTACAATTCCCAGAATTCCCAAGCCAGCATACCTGTGGGGAATTCTGGGAGTTGAATTTATCCATCATAAATTTGCCAAGGTTGAGCAACATTGCACTTAGATAGTGAGAGACACATTACCAGTAATTTGGATTCCTGAACTGAGTTGGACTTAATGGTCTAAATAGACCCTTCCAACCTTATGCTGTTATGAAATATGGATAAAGCAAGAAAGGAATGTCCCTTTGTTCCTGGTTGGTGTTCTATGTATTAATTCTGCAAAGGGAAAGAAACAGACTGTATTCTTGTATTGCTTTCTAGAAATCCTAGGGGTACAGAATTCCAAGCCATTGTGAATGCCTTCTCCTTTATAAACAGATTTAAATGATGTATTCAAAGCACATTCTTGTTTGTTTTCTTAAAGAGACAAATCTGAAACTTGTCAACTATTTCAAGACGTGGAAATTTCTTTTGAAGTTGAAAACAGGCTTTTGACCTTAAGTTTGTGGCCCACTCCCTTGAAAAAATAAAAGTTGTTGAAGTACAAAGATCTGTGCCTGCTCATGTGGGTTTCCCCTTTATTGAAAGGATAATGCAGACTGATGTTTTCTTTATTAACATGAGTAGGAACTGTGCACTAGTCTTTTAACTGTTATTGTACAGTGATGGAACATGGACATGAATTGCTTAGCCAGAGAAAGGACAAATGCATCATTTTAAGTTGGGGAATTCTAGTAATGGTTTTAATTTCAGAATGATAAAGGCTTTAAAAAATAAAAAATCCGAACTTTACTTTTGGTTATTATGAAATCTAAAAGGGATTGTGTTTAAGATTATAGTATTCAGTAGAAGGCACGATGACTCAGTGGTTAAAGACTCTGAGTTGTCAACTGGAAAGAAAGCTGGCAGTCCCGGTTTGAGACCCAAGTGCTGCATGATAGGGAGAACTTTTTTCTTTGTCCCAGCTCCTGCCCACCTAAGCAGTTCAAATGCAAATAGATTAATAGGTACCACTTTGGTGGAAGGTAACAGTGTACCATGCGTATTTGGCATAAAGCCATGCTAGCTACATGACCACAGAAAATGTCTTTGGACAAGATTGGGTCCCTCAGCCATGAGCACCGTACCCTAGAGTTGTGTTATTGTCACCAACCAGATGTAGGTGGTATTATTAAGGCAATATGATCCAAATGTTTTCAAGTATGCATTGTGCTCCGGAGCCATAGGCTGTGTACTTTTCCAGTGCACTGCTCCTGCAATCCATGGCTGGGTATTCCACGCATGCGTAGTTGAGAACTGAGTGATGAATATTCAAATTTCTTGTTGGTGTCCGCCTCCTCTGTGCTATCCTCTCCAGTTCATTTCACTCAGTAGTTGTGAGAACTAGTGTTAATTGTTGCTCTGTGCTCTTTAGCTATTTAGCTAGCTTTTCTTTATTTTTTAGGGATTTGTTTTTGGTTTTTTTGTATTTCAGTTAGTGCATTTGACTTTCCTTTGGCTGGGGACTGCTTGTTTTATTTTTCTCTTTATTTTTGAGCTGCGGTGGGGAGTAGCGAGCCTGGGGCTCCAGGTCGCTCTCCCTTCTTTGATTTGTTGCTGCTGCAGCTTTCTTCTGGATTCTGACCCGGCTGGGCAGATCCAAGCCTCATTAGCCGCAGGCGGGGGTGCTGGAGAACCGGTGAGCCGGTAAAACCGCTACCGCCGCAGCCCCAGCCTGGTTTTTTTGCTTAATTGCGGCTCCGGAGTTACTGCCCAGGCTTGCGGCACACTCCGATGATCCCAGCTGATTTGCGGCGCCGTGTGCTTGGCTAGAGGCGCGCCTTGCTAACCGCTCGTTCTCTTTGTGCTGCCGGCGTGGGAGAGCGTCAGGACTGCCGTCGTCGCTGCAGAGAACTTGGAAATTGCGGTCAGTGTGCTGGGAGTCGCCATTTTGGCGCGGAGGCTAGTCGCGGCCGCCATTTTGGGTATGTGTTCATGGCGGCCGCCATTTTGTTTTTCCCCTATGACGGAGCGGATTGCAGGTTATTAGCAGGGCACTCGTGGGGCAAGTCAGGGTGACCCCCCAGCCCTGAACCACGGCGTTTTAGGGCCCTTTTGTGCCCAGGCCTCCTTTATTCTGGCTTCTGGAGGCTGTGGTCTCCTAGCCTGGCAGGTTCCTTATCCTTCTGGCCTGAGTGGGGTTCATTTTCCTTCCCCCTGTTTCTGCTTCTTTGGAAGTTGGGAGGGGGTGTTGCAGGGCAATGGTGGTTACTGAAATTAACCAAGGTTATGCCCTGTTCCCTTTTAATTGACTTGGGAATGTGTTCCTTTTAATTGACTTTAATTGCCTCATTTCTTGCAGGCTGTCTAACAATTAGGCATGGCTGACTCCAACCTTTCTTCTGATCTGGAGGCTGAGCCCAGCCCTCCAAGGGAGACAGTAGTAGCAGACTCTAAAGGGGCTAAGGCCAAATCCAAGAGTACAGTCCCTAGGGCCCTCAGGTCACAGGCCAAGCCTTCATCTGCAGAGGAGAAGGATGCTCTCCGACGCCACAACGCCTTGGAAAAGCAACATGCTAAAGCAAAGCAGGCAGCGGCTGCCAGGCCTACTTCACCAATCCTGTCTGTACCTGTGCCTGTTTTTGGTGACAGGCCACACCATTTACCTCCAGAACCTCTCAGTTTGGACCCTGTTTCAGAGGTGGTTCAGCCTAGCTCTGACAGTTCTCTGAATCCAGAACCTGCCCTTCCTCTTCAGGTGGTGGACGTTGTTCCGAAGTCTCCTGTGTGTGCCCTCCCATCTGCCATGGCTCCTGCTGGCCCGCAGGCCCCTTCTAGCTTGGACGTGCAGCTGAATCTTCAGTCTGTGTTGTCTGATGCATTGGCTAAAGTCTTGGCTGCTGGCCTCCATCAGAGTGTGGCTCCGGTGCCTTCGACCTCAGCTCAGCCCCCGGTGCAAGGGCGTGTGTGTGACAGACATGCTGCTGCTACTAGGCGTGAGTACGTTTCAAGTGATGAGTCTGATCCGGAGACGGAAGGTTCTGAGGAGATGGAGTTTTCGGAAGATGAGGACCTCCTACCTGACCAGCCAGTTTTTACTGGCCTGTTTCGGCCTTCAGTCTTCAAGTCGCTTCTCCATAAGGCGAAGATCACTACCAAATTTGGGCTGGCGCCTCCTGCTGCTGAGGGTAGTGCCTCATCCAAGGTTCTTCATGACCCGCTGTTCCAGAGTGCTAAACCTGAGAAGGACGTGATTCCTTGTCCTCCTCTCTTTTCTGAAGTGGTGCAGAGTGGCTGGGCTCAACCTGGTTCACTGACTGCACCGAGTGGCTTGGACAAAAAACTTTACTGTGCTGCTCCTGAACTGGAGGACCTCCTGGCCTTGCCTTCGGTGGATGCTCCAGTGGCGGCGCTTGTATCGTCCTCTGTCCTTTCTGGCGACATGGTAGATGGCCTCAAATCGGAAGACAGGAAGGCTGAGCTGGCGTTTAGAAAGACTCACCAGGCGGCTGCCTGGGCGGTTAAAGCGGCTACTGCTACCTCCTTCTTCACCAGAGCTTCTATTCTCTGGTTGCGACAGCTCCAAGAGCGGCTTCCCCCTGAGGACAGGAGACTCCACCAAGATGTCAACAAGTTAGTGGCCGCCGCTGAGTATTCAGCTGATGCTTCCCTTAATGCCGCTAAATTCGCTTCACGCGCCCTTTCGTCGACTGTCACGTCTCGTCGTCTCTTCTGGCTTCGCAATTGGAGGGCGGATGCGAAGACCAAGTGGAAGTTGGCTGCATCTCCCTACAAGGCCCCGGAGCTCTTCGGTGCAGCGTTGGAGCCTCTGCTGATCGAGGACAAGGATAAACGCAAGGTCCTTCCTTCGTCTTACCGTCGCCCAGAGCGTCGATATACTCCGTATACCCAGAGGCAGTCCTTTCGATCCTTCCCGGCCTCCAGTGGTACCTATCAACAGCGATCCTACACTCAGGGGACGGATCGCCCCTCAGACAGACAGTCATTTCGAGATAGGGGCCGAAATCAATCCCAGGTCAGACGCCCATTTCGGGGTGCTGGCCACCGATCCTTCCGGAGGGGGAAATGACTCACGGCCGTCGGCTCCCATTGGTGGTCGCCTCCAGCTGTTCCACCACCGTTGGGAAGCCTCCACAAGCGAACAGTGGATTCTTCACACCGTGTCTCACGGCCTTTGTCTCGAGTTCCTTTCTACTCTCCCCAGCCGCTTCGTTCGCTGCCCGGTGTCTGCGCTGGAAGCTGGACGTCTTCTTATGGAGACCGAGATTCGTCATCTCCTCTCTATCAAGGCCATCGAGCCGGTGCCGTCAGGTCAGGAAGGGACAGGCTTCTACTCAACGGTGTTTCTGGTAGCCAAGTCCTCCGGGGGCTTCAGAGGGATCCTGAACCTGAAGTACTTGAACAAGTTCATCTCTTATCGAAGGTTCAAAATGCAGTTCCTGAGGTCCATTTTGGCGTGTGTCAGGAAAGGGGATCTATTGCAGTCGGTGGACCTGAAGGAGGCGTACTTGCATGTCCCAATCCACACCGCTCATCGCAAGTACCTGCGCTTCGAGTACAATGGTCTCCACTTTCAATATTGTGCAATGCCATTTGGTCTGTCATCAGCCCCAAGAACGTTTACCAAACTGGTGGCTGTGGTGGCTGCGCAGCTCAGGGCCCTTCCGGTGCGCGTCCTTTGTTATTTGGACGACATTCTTGTTCTGTCCAGCTCCACAGCTCAGGCGACATCGGACATCGACTTGGTGATAGACGAGTTCCAGCAACACGGATTTTCGATCAACGAGGAGAAGAGCCATCTCTCGCCTACAACTCGCTTGCTTCATCTGGGGGCGATCATCGACTCGGACAGAGGTCACGTTTTCCTCTCCCCGGACAGGGTTCAGAACATTGTCCGGTTGGTGACCCAGGTGATGTCTCAGAGGACCTCCTCTCCACTTCTACTTTCTCAGCTGCTGGGGAAGTTAGTGTCTTGCATAGCCATCGTTCCTTGGGCACGCAGACACAGTCGTTGGCTGCAGTGGTTCCTGTTACGTTATCAGAGATCGGGCCGGGGCACCTCCAGAGTGCCTGTCCTGCTTCCCCCTCAGGTTCGCAGGTCTCTTCGTTGGTGGCTCTCCCCGGCTCTCCTGCGAGGCTGCACGTTCCTGGAGCCCGATCGCCTGGTCGTGACATCAGATGCGAGTCTTCAAGGGTGGGGGGCCCACCTGCTCGACCACGTGACTCAAGGTCTGTGGTCCCAGGAGGAGAGAGTTCACAGTATCAACTGGCTGGAGCTACGAGCAGTCCGTTTGGCCCTGCGCCATTTCCAACCATTCTTGGAGGGCCGCCATGTCCTGGTTCTTACGGACAACATGACGACCAAGGCCCATGTGAACCGGGAGGGCGGTACTCGTTCGGAGTCCCTGATGGTCGAGGCGGAGAGGTTGCTGACCTGGGCGGAGCGTCACACCCTGTCGCTCAGGGCGGACCACATATCGGGACAGGCCAACGTTCGCGCCGATTGGCTCAGCAGGGAGCAGCTCGACCCGGCGGAGTGGCGTCTTCATCCGCGAGTGTTTCAGGAGATTGTCCGGAAGTTCGGCATGCCGCTGGTGGATCTTTTCGCGTCGCCTCAGAATGCTCACCTTCCCAGGTTTTACTCACGCTTCCCGACCGTAGGTGCAGAGGGAAGCGACGCTCTCCGATGCCCCTGGCCTCCCGGTCTGCTTTACGCCTTTCCGCCACTGCCGTTGATCCCCAAGGTGATTCGGAAACTGTTGCAGGACCGGGCCGAAGTTCTCCTTGTCGCTCCTCGCTGGCCTCGCAGAGCTTGGTATGCAGATCTGGTGTCCCTCTCCGTTTCTCCGGCATGGACAATTCCGTCGCACACGGTCTCTCTCAGCCAGGGGGTCATCGTCCACCCGGATCCTCAGTGGCTCAGGTTGACTGTCTGGCATTTGAGAGGACCTTGCTGAGGAAGGATGGCCTTCCGGATGAAGTGATACGTACCATCTTGGCATCCAGACGGCCTTCGACTGTACGTATATACGAGGCGTCATGGAAGACGTTTTCCCTTTGGTGTTCCCACAACCACGTTGATCCTACTACGGCTGACGTCGTCGACATCCTTCGTTTCTTGCAGGCGGGGCTGGACAAGGGCCTGGCCCCCGCGACTTTGAGGCGTCAGGTCGCTGCTCTGGCTACTGTACTGTCCCGGGATCCAAGTCGCCCTTTATCTCAGAATCCGAGGATCGTTGGTTTTCTTCGTGGAGCTACTGTCCTGTCTCCGCCGGTGGTTCATCGTTATCCTTCTTGGGACCTGCCCTTGGTTCTTCAGGCTCTTACTTCTGGTCCGTTCGAGCCCTTGAGCTCCATCAGCCTTAAGTTTCTTTCTTTTAAGGTCGCGTTCCTCCTTGCTGTCACTTCTGCCCGGAGGATTTCAGAGCTTGGGGCGTTGTCTATACGAAGGGATCTCTGCATATTTCACGCCGACAGGGTGGTCCTTCGGTTGGATCCTACCTTCATGCCTAAGGTGAACTCCTTATTCCATCGGTCCCAGGAGCTCATACTGCCGGATTTTTGCCCGAATCCTCGTCACCCTCTCGAGAGACGTTGGCATATGCTGGACGTCCGTAGGGCGCTCCGTTGGTACCTCAAACGTACGGCTGCTTTTCGTAAGACGGAGGCTCTCTTGGTGTCCTTCCACCCGTCTTCCATGGGCCAGAAAGTGTCTTCTTCGACGGTGGGCCGCTGGATCAAGGCCTGCATCTCTTCTGCTTATGAACGCCATTCTGGACCGGTACCGGGCAGGATCTTTGCCCATTCTACCCGCAGCGCTGCTACTTCGGCTGCATGGGCTACACAGGCATCAGTTTTGGATATTTGTCGGGCAGCCACGTGGTCTTCTGCAACGCCATTTATCCGTCACTACAAGATCGACGCCTTTGCCTCAGCTGAGGCTTCCTTTGGCAGGAGGGTATTGCAGCAAGTCCATTCTGTTCCGGGCTTGGGGAGCAGTCAGCCTCCCTCCCATTGAGTACGAGCTTGGGTATATCCCAGCCATGGATTGCAGGAGCAGTGCACTGGAAAATGGACGTTGGCTTACCTGAACGTCCTTTTTCTGGGCACTGCGACTGCAATCCATTCCCTCCCTTTCTGGCTGCCTGCCTTGTCTTCTTGACTTTGTTTATTGGAGGTGTTGGTGTCTGGTTTGTTTCTCCTGTTGACTTCTAGTTCCTGTTGTTCTTCGTGAAATGAACTGGAGAGGATAGCACAGAGGAGGCGGACACCAACAAGAAATTTGAATATTCATCACTCAGTTCTCAACTACGCATGCGTGGAATACCCAGCCATGGATTGCAGTCGCAGTGCCCAGAAAAAGGACGTTCAGGTAAGCCAACGTCCATTCTGCTCTATCCTAATGAAAAACTGAGTGGGTTTTGACTGAAGCATAGAATTTACATTGAGCAAACTTGACTTTGTAATTTAGGGTCTATGATATTGGATGATCTCTCCAGTGATAGCTCTTTAATTTTTAATCTGTCTACCTTTCTATTAGGAACATTATAAAAATAATTCTGCTTTTGTTTTTAAAAGTAGAAAGTAGAAAGCTGGAGTAGGCAAGTCAAAGAAATAATTGCTATGAAACAATGCTTGTTTCAAAAGCTTTAAAGAAATCTAGACATTTTTCTTAAATCTAGAGTCACTTGATTCACACCGAGAGTTGTTCAAATGCAATTAAGAGCTGAATAGAACTAATTAAAGACTATTTCCTTACGATAGTTTGCATGCAGCTGCTAACATCTCATGTAATGTATATGTACATTGACCAGTAAAAGTCCTTTGTATTGTTCTAGAATTTATTTAAAAGCCAAAGACATTTTGGATGATAGTATCTCCAATGGATGTGAAATATTATACCTCTTCTTTGCTTCTTCTAAAACTCAGATGCTTCTTATTAGTCTATATGGTCAACTTTTGCCAATAGAAAATAATCTCTAGCCTGTTCTTGCATGAAACTTTTAAGACCAACAGGCTCAGTTGCAGCATTCCTGTGGTAGCAGAACAGCATCTTCTAAAAAATTCATATTTTGGGACCCACTTACAAAAGAAGCAGTTTTTATTCCTGCAAAATTTAACAATGAGGAGTGTCCTTAACATTACATTTAATGAAGCAGCCCTACCAAATATATTCTGTATTTACCTTAGGCTGGACTACAAAACTCTTTGTTCATGTTCTTATATAGAAGTTAGCATATGTTAACTTCATGTGGAAAGCATTATTAAAGATAAAAATGATCAGCCGTGTAAATCAATAAATCTTGTTGAAAAAGAATCTGTATGGTGCTTTAGCACTTAGATGGGAATAGCTCTAATGGATAGTGTTTACTGGGACTTCAAAAGGTTTCTTGTGGTTGTTGTTTAAAAGGGATAGTGAGGAAGGGGGCATGATAAATTTAGTTACAGATATGCATACCATGGAGAATGTAGGCAGTGTTTGCCCAGATATGCATGGTCTGGAGACTATGGGTGGGGAGAAGATCTTGTGAAATTAGAACTCGGTCTCAACTATAAATGGATAACACAGAAAAATATGTTTATACAGTAAATAGACACCACATTCTTCAAGATTCAGTGAAAACCACTAATCTTAAAGGCAATTCAGATAAACAAAAACTCATTATTGTTTTGTGTGTGTGTGTATGAATGTGTATATACAGTATGTGTATAATGTATCCAAATATGTATATACAGTATATATTGTATGTATGTATATATCTATCAAAATCTATATCTTCTGAACAAACAGATCTCCTTAGTATTGTTATATTTATATTTTAAGATTCAAATCAAATGTTTATTGTGGTCAAAAGCCAGCATAGTACTTTGAAGTTACCCTTATACCGTTGTATGAATCCTTGGATGTAAATGTTCTATCTCAGGGCATGTAACTTGATTGGAAGAGCAGTTGGGATCCCATCCAGTTGTATAACATATTATAAGTGCATGTTCTTGTAGGCAGATGGCTATACTTTAAAAGTGGATATCAATAGACAAAATAACATATAATGAAGATCCTAAAGCAAATGTTCTACATTCACAGAGTTTGTTTTAGGATCCAAAATTGGTATAACTGTAAAATATCCCTTGTGTCAAATTTGAATCTTGATGACTATATGTACAGATGCATGTTAGTTATTTCCTTGTTAGCAATATGGAAGTAATTTGCTATTGCCTTCCCTCATGTTCCCCCCCCCCTCCATCCCCAAGCTCAATTCTATTATTTCTTACTGGTTTCTCATCCAGGTAGTAACTGTATTTGACCCTGCTTAACTTTTTCAAAATCAGCAGCATGCTGCCACTTGCTCTTATATAAGATTTGATTATATTTTAGTTGAACTACTGAGATCTAACCATAGCATCTGTGATGAGAAATCAACATATGCTACTTCACATCAGAGGTTGATCATGCATTGACTATGGTATTACTTCTTTCTGCTCCAGATGTGTATCTGTTTCTCTACTTTCATACTGAAAAGTGTTGGAAACTTCAATGTTATTCTATAATGTGCTGTTCCTTCTATTGTCTTTCATTTAAAACTGTGTTTTATTTTTCTTTACAAATTCAGTGTATATCCTTCCTTTATTATTTTTACAAATAACTCAAGGTGGGAAACATATCCAACACATTTTCTTCTTCCTATTTTCCCCACAACAACAACTCTGTGAGGTAAGTTGGTCTGAGATAGTGTAATTGGCTCAAAGTCACGCAACTAGGTTTTATGGCTAAGGCAGGACTAAAACTCACAATGTCCGGCTTTCTAACCTGTTGCCTTAACCACTAGACCAAACTGGCTTTCTTTATCTTTCTTTGTCTGGCTGTACTTTACAAACATGACCAAGAAAACACTATACTATAATGAAATTTTTATATGACTAGAATATCATATAACTGAAATTTTGTAGTGTCAGAATAGATAAACCTAGACCTCTGTACTCAAACAAACTCAATTCAGTCTGTCTTATCCCCTGATAAATTGGTATAGAATTGATACCTAAGTAAACTAGTGGTGAAATCTAAAAATTGTTACTATCGGTTCTGTGGGTGTGGCTTGGTGAGGGGGGGGTAATGTGACTGAGTGGGCCTGGCCAATTTTTTTATTATTATTTTAAAACCATTTTTTCTACAACCTCTTTGGTGAAGAGGTTATAAAATAATCTTTCAAAAGGCTCTGATAATCCAAGCTGAGTTGCCTGATTGGCAGAGGCTTTTTAAAAAACCTCTGCCGATCAGGCAACTCAGCTTGGATCGTCAAAGGCATTTAAAAGAAAAAAAAGGTTTTTTTCTTTTAAAAGCCTTTGATGATCCTAACTGAGCCGCACGATCATCAGACGCTTTTTTTTTTTACTTTTAAAAGCATTTTTTTTTCCCGAAGAGGTTGTAGAAAAAATGCTTTTAAAAGTTAAAAAAAAATCCTCTGATGATTGTGCAGCTCAGCTGGGCATGGGGGGGGGGGGCAGGATTTTTGCTACTGGTTTTCAGAACCACCCGTCTCCATCGCTACCGGATTGGGCGATCCAGTCCGAACCGGGAGCATTTCACCCCTGAAGTAAACATTTAAATATATAGTAAGAATCCATAGCAGAATAAAACTAATGTCTAGATCAGTGGTTCCCAATGTGAGGCCCATGCCCCACAGGGGGGCAATTTGATTTTTAATGGGGGCAATTTGAACCTTGTTTAAACCAAGTTAATGGCCTTTTAGGCTTCCTCCATGTGAATAGACTGCACTTTTTCAATAAAATAACAATTATATGTCACCGGGGGCAGGACTTTAGAGATGCTTAGGTGGGGCACGGCCAAAAAAAGGTTGGGAACCACTGGTCTAGATCTTTTGTGGACCATTTTCCATTTGAGAACATTATATATTTCAACACAAATTCTTCAAAGCCTTTTTAAGTAATTTTGACTTATGTTGAGTTCTTTTTTCTTTCAGTGGCAGAATGACTGTCACAAAGAAGGTGGCTCAGAGTTACATGTAACGAATGCCCAGGTATTTGCCTTGAAATTCATTGACTGGTTTCACTGTTCGCTTTGGCTATTAGGAATTAAAGCCAAATTGTGACCACATAGTCAATTTTTATTACTGAAGTCAGAATCGGAAACATGCTGGCGGAAATTGGATCAGAATTGTTCAGTGAAATGTTTCCAGCCTTCTGATGATCAAGTTCCAAGAAATGATCATTCAGGTTTCATAAACTCAGACCAGCTGCTTTTCTTTAAAATAACATAATATTTTCTTCATAAATGGGACAGCCATGGTACATAGTGAAGAATAAGTCCTTGCATATATATTTTTCTGAACAGCTGTTCTTTATCTTAAAACTTCTTTGTTTGAGAAGTTGTTACAGTAAAGTTTTTGATTGATTGATATACCATTATAAAAGTTCTCTATCTAGAAAAAAATATGTTTAATCATGTGAAATATACAGTTGAAGGCTTATGAGATACAATTAAGGATAGGAGAGAGGAAATTGCAAAATAAAATTATTCTTTTCTCGCTGTTTCTAGAATAAAAGTATCTTCCTCCATGTTAAGCTCTACTTGGAATAGTTTCCAAGGACACCTGCACAATTCACAGGTTCAAATCAAAATGGAAGCTAAGAGCTTCCTGAATGAGAAGTTCACCAAATAGCAGAATCAAAAGAACAGAACCTCTGTGAAAATATTGTTTGGATTCCTTCTTACTCTAACATACATTAATCAATAATTAATATGCATGAATTGAGCTGTAGAAGTTCCAGTTAAGGTCTGTCAGTCTCTAGATTGGTTTGAATTTGTTTTTCTTATATTAAAATATTTTCTTCTTCAAAATGTTCTGTCTTGAATTGCCAACATTGCTTACTTGGCCTAAGTGTCTCTTCAAGATTTGCCTTTCATAAAGTCATTCATTGATTGGTTTCAGCAGTTAAAGCAAACAAATTGATTAATGCAGAACTGAATAGTAGCATAGAACTGAAATGCTACTACAGGTAGTCCTTGATTTATGATCACAATGGAGCCTAAAATTTTTGTTGTTAAGTGTGACATGTGTTAAGTGAATTTTGCCCCATTTTACAACCTTTCTTGCACTCAGTTGTTAAGTGAATCACTGCAGTTGATCAGTTTTTAACCCGGTTGTTAAGTGAATCTGGCTTCCCCATTGACTTTGCTTGTCAGAGGATTGCAAAAGGGGGTCACATGACCTTAAGACACAGCAACGGTCATAAATAGAAACCAGTTGCCAAGCAGCTGAATTTTGATCACATGACCATGGGGATGCTGAAAAGGTCATAACTGTGAAAAACAGTCATAAGTCACTTTTTTCAGTGCCGTTGTAAATTTGAACAGTCACTAAATGAATTGTTGTAAATCGAAGATTACCTGTACCACATGACTATGCAGCGTTCATTACCAAAAGTAGTCTATCCATATACTGTCATTGATTAACAAAGTATCAGTAACAAATAGGAAAAAAAACCAGATGCTCATGTTGACCTATTCACAGATACATATATCACCCAATTCCAGACAATTGTAGTGGCTTAGCTCTTTGAGATTGATGTGATAGGTTGATTTCTGCCTATAGGCCAATTGGAAAAAAGTTCTACAGTTAAAAACAAAAGTACCCTGTAGGTAGATCCATCCATTATGTCTCTATTAATTCCAGAAGCATAGTGTCTTCAATAAGATACTGCTTTTGTAGCAAATTCAAGCAGCGGTTATGTCATTTCTTTCCCAGCTTGCCAGCCAAGAAACACAGAGAAGAGGAGCTGTAGTGTTGCTTGTTGCTGGAGTGGTACACCTATAGTTGGGGACTTTATTTTATTTTATTTGCAAGGGTGGGACTGGTAGTAGGGATGAAAAATGCTGCTGCTGCTTAACCCTCAGATGAAACTCTTACTGATAGGATAATCAAAGTCTTGATCATCACATTTACTCTGTTCCTCACATGATTATTATGAAACAATAAATACTGTCTAGGAACTTAAATACCGTGTTTCCCCAAAAATAAGACCCTGTCTTATATTTTTTTGAACCCTGAAATAAGTGCTTGGGCTTATTGTCATGCCCTCAAAAGCCCAATTGGGCTTATTATCAGGGGATGTCTTATTTTGGGGGAAACAGGTTAATACATGCTTTACAATGGTAAAATAATAAAGTCATGCAGACTCCATGTGGATTATGGAGTTAAGATGAAATCTTAACTTTCATACCTCAAACTGGTCAGAATTTATGTTCATGGGAAAGAGCTTTTCCACATATCTTTCTCTCTGCAACTCTGGGCCTCTTCAAATTGCTCTTTCTGGAAAGGACGTGACCTTATTACTTTTACAACCTTTACAGACAGCTGTGAATGCATATTGGAAGTCCTTAATAACATCCTGTGCACACTGGCCAACTCTAAGCATCTGCCTATATCTGTTCTCTTCCTATGGAAATAGTAAATGGAATTTGGATTTCATTGAGCCAAATGCTTCCATAGGCAAATCTTAACAATTGAACTATTTGACAGAGACATCTATATTGTGTGTGCGTGTGGATGCCTTTCAAGGTGATATAACCGATGAAAGCAGTATTGTGTTATCATACCAGATGCTCTTACCCTTTTGATAGGAGCATCATGGCATCTTTTACAAGTGCAGAGTGCAGTTTAAATTAAAACAGTGTAATGCAACTTGGAATATCATTCTTTCAGAAATTTCAGAAAAACTGGCCTCCACTTTGACGGTCTTTCATAAGGCCCTGAAGACTTGGTTTTGCCAGTGGGTCTGGGAAACCCAGATTGTGATGGAGCCCATCAAATGGCTTATTTGACTGTATGGTGTTGCTGGAGGGGTGGGTGGGTATTTTTTATTTTTATTTTCCATACTGTGCTTTTATTGCTTGTAAGCTGTGTGAATGAGCAGGTGACTATATAAATTTCATAAATAAATAAATAAATAAGTAAATAAACAAACAAACACATACATATATACATGTATATACATATATACATACATGCATACATACAGTACATACATCCTTTTTTTTAAATGGAAGTTTCAGAACTTGTGTATACCTTTTGTTATATCAGTATAAGTGTTTCTCACATTTATGAAATTCAGTGCTTGATTTCTAAAACATGATTTTTAACTTGAAGTTTCCCTAAGGAGACATAGAATACATAGAACACCTCTACTACGCCACCTGCACTGGCTACCAGTGGTCCTCCGGATTCACTTCAAGATGCTGGTACTTACCTTTAAAGCCCTACATGGCTTAGGTCCGGGGTATTTGCAGGACCATCTCCTACCTGCCTCCCATCGTCTTGTCTGCTCACACAGGGCTGCCCTCCTCAGGGTACCGTCGGCCAGACAATGTCGGCTGGCGATGTCCAGGGGTAGAGCGTTCTCTGTAGGCGCACCTGTCCTCTAGAACGAGTTACCCACCGAGCTTCGGAAGGCGCCTGATCTCCGTTCCGTCCGTTGGGACTTAAAGACTTGGCTGTTTCAACAAATGGGCTGACTCTGATCCTTGGATTTTATTATTTTGATTGTTGTTGTTTTAATTGGGTTTTAATTGATTTTACCTTTTATCTTGTATGTTTTTAACTTGCGTTCGCCGCCCTGAGTCCTTAGGGAGAAGGGCGGCATATAAGTTTTTGGTAAATAAATAAATAGAATTTCTAAAGTTTAATTCCAGAATATAGGTTATGATTGCTGTTTACATTTATATGGTTAAGAACAGTCCAAAGAATCTTTAATTTATATGTAGTGACATACAGCAGGCTGATACCATACTCTATTCCTGGTATATGAGGAATAGTTATTTTGAATATCTCATTTGGAAAGCTTTAGTTTAAACATGCATTTAAAACTCATAAATCATAAGGAAAGATTATTCAAGAAGCATTTGTGTATATATCTAAAAATAAGTCCTTTGAGTATAGGAAATGTAGCTGCTCAGTGTCGTCTTGTACAGTGAGATGAGCAGCATATAAATAAAAGTGGTTTTCTAAAAAGAAATGGAAAGTGACTGAACAGACGATAGATCTTGTTAAGGGTCCCGAGTCCAAAATCCTTTAAATAAAATATTTTTCAAAAGATACTACACCAATGTTTTGCTCCATATTTTGGTCGTATCTTACTAATGGAAGGTTCCTCAGTTGATTGGAGAAAAAACGTTGATCTCATTGGAAGAAACTCATGTAGAAGATCTGCTTTTTTTTGCCAGACACCAAAAGCAGTGTTAAAGAATTGACAGCTAAGTAATGTACCATATATGGATCTAAATTCTGTAGTTGCTTGATGAGTTAACAATATATATTTAAACTAAATGGATAGGAAAGCTAACAAATAAGAATATGGGTTTTGGAAACAGAGTTTTGACCAGATTTAAGTCAAGAAAAAGTGGGATCATAAGGAACAATACTAATCTGTGTAGGCCTGATTTCACCTCATGAAAGTTATTGGCAGACACTTGATTAGATAAGCAAAAAAAAATACACAATATCTCAAGGCATATTATTTATCAGTTTATTCTGTGAAAGAATGTGTCACCTCAGTTCAGTTATCCCCAAAGAGATACAGAAAATACTAATCAATCAATATTCCTGGTAATTCAGGAACTAGTTCAGCCTGTTTACCCAAAACAAGAAGAAAAATGAACCAGTTTTCTATCAAGGTTTTTATGACTGTGAATCAGTGAATCAATGTGCCAAAATACATATGAGCAGAGAGCTAGCCCATCTGGGGTCCTTTGAAACATTGCCCAATAATTTAGAAAATATACTTTGCACATTGCCTGTTCATTGTTATTTCATATAGTTCTAAAATTCAAAATCACCCAGCTGGATGGATGCTTGAATATGAATGCAATGAATACTAAGGAGGGAGTAGGAACATCAAACAAAAAGACCATATTAAAATTACATATGCAAAACAGAAAGGAAGAATGGTTGCCTACGATTCTTTAACTCTTAGCTGACAGTCATAAATTAGAAACGCAGTTGATTGACAGAATTTTATTAAGGCTTCCAATTGTTGATTTTGCTATTATAGGTTATAATACGTTAGTACTATGGTTTCTACAGCTGTGCGCGCATCTATGTGTATATGTACTTATGTGTGCTTTTAACTTCATTATTACTATGTTGTTAAACATACATTGGATGCAAATGGTGTTGCATTACTGCTTGCTATGCTATAAAAGAGCTCTTTTGAGTTGAAAGCAGCTTATAAATATTAATATCATGCAACACATCTGAAGACTGCAGCTGACTGAAAATATAATAAGTATGTATACTGAACATCTGACTTGGCCCAAACACAGCAACCCTAAGTTAGACAATTCTTCAAGGCCTCAGCAGAAGACTTTTCATTGAGTTCCATAATTGAAGATGACATCGATTGATCAGGATGCCATATGCCTGCAAACCATCTGGTATATACGTGATCCAAGCATGAAATCCAAGTAAAATTGCTTGAAATTCAGATGCTGTTGTTGTTTAATCACCAACCAGCAAGGGAGGATATCTCATAATTTTTTTCCTCTGGTTAATATAACTCTGTATGTATCTCTGGCCTAAGTCCAAAAAGCAACCTCTTTCATCACACTGAAATATAAAACCTCCCATTTGAGTTCATGTCAGTTACTAGTCCTCCCCTAATGAGCAGTTTCACAAGGCCACAAGTAACTTTTGGGCACAGTGCCATGGTACACAAAGATAATCAGCAAAATAAAGCAACACTTGACCTGCTACAATTAAAAGATGACTTTGATGGGAAAAGTAAAAACATGAGGCAGCAGTAACGTAAGTCTTGTATTTAAGAACACTATTCCAATACATGTTAGAGAGAGCAGCTGTGATGGCCAGCATTTTCTTTACATTATAAGGACAATATGTGACACTTCAGTTTACCTAAATTAACAATTTCATTTCAGAGTTGGATGATGCCATATCTTCAGCATCCCAAAGGATATGAATCTGGATATAGTTTCAGTGAGAATGCGATTTTTAAACTTAAATGGCTTGATATGGAATATATAAGGTATTGCCTTGTCCACAATATAACTTGTCTACTTCCTAAGGTCAGAATCCCAGTCTTGTTGTCCACCTAGTGTGTGAATACACAGTAAATAGCACATTTTTTGTTACTGAAGGGGACGTGATGGATCAGCAGTTAAAGACAGTGAGCTTGTCAGTTAGAGAGCTGACAGCCTGGGTTTGAGACCTGAGCTCAGCACTATGGGGTGAGCTCCCATTACTCGTCCCAGCTCCTGCCTATATACCTAGGGCTGTCAAACTCCAGATGCATCATGCGCTGGCCACGCCCATACCCATTTTAGTGAAGGAGAAAAAAAGTCCCAATACGTCACGTGACGCCGCCGTGACATGAGTTTGACACCCCTAATCTACCAGTTCGAAAACATGCAAATGGAAGTAGATTAATAGGTACCACTTTGGTGGAAAAGTAACAGCATTCCATGCAACTTTGGCATAAAGCCATGCTGGTCACATGACCAAAGAAAATGGTGGAAAAATGCTGGCTCCCTTTGCCAGGGAATGGTGCTCATCTAGAGCATACGACTGACAGGGGAATCTTTATTCTACCTTTTGTTTGTTGCTGTACCATTTAGGGCATGTCAAATTTTTCAGCTTTCACCCAATCATTAGGGGTGCTCAAAAGTTGTGACATGCTTTGTGGATTGTAAAGATATTTTGGTTACTTTAATATAATTTAGATATGCTTGGTAAGTAACTACGTAAATACCATAACTTTTTAACATTTTGTTTGTTTCAATATTAACACCTAAAAACACCTATGAATCAACTAGCATAGAAATGCTAGTAATAGGTAAATAGCTGTATATTTTGTGCTGAGGCTTTTTTTTTAATTCCAGCACTGTTGACATTTTATATAAAACTTCATTTTGTGACTTCTGCTTTACACATATTATTTAAACATTCTAATTTTTAAGCATAATTTTAAAATCTTACAAGTGATGCATGGTCACAAGAAGAACAAGGAAAGATCTTTGTAAAATAAACACACACACATACACACAACTTTTTCAGAGTGAAGAATTTAAACTATTAGCTCATATATTCATAGAGCTCAACTTTTTCATTCTCCTTGGTCTTGCTCCTGTACTCATATTTGTCACAGTTGGTGACAGTGCCACATAGCACAAACAGTTTGAACTTTGTTTTCTGCCTTACATCCCATTTGGCCTTCAGTTGTCCAAAGCGCCTGGCAATCATGAAACCCTTATGTTGGCTGACCATTAACACGAGAATGTTTGTACAATTTTATTGTCTTGTCTCTCATAGTTGTCTCACTTGGAGAATATTTAAAAAGCAGTTGCCATTAATAAGCACCTTTATTCTGAAAAAAATATACTGTCAATCTCCCAAACATTGAGAATGGAAGGGGAAGTCTTATCACTGTGCATTGATTACAGAATAACAGAACAGAAAGCAGAGTTGAAAGGGATCTTGGAGGTCTTCTAGTCCAACCCCAAGAGACCTTATAGCATTTCAGACAAATTGTTGTCCAATCTCTTCTTAAAAACTTCCAGTGTTTTAGCATTCACAACTTCTGGAGGCAAGTTGTTCCACTGATTAATTGTTCTGTCAGGAAATTTCTCCTTAGTTCTAGGTCGTTTCTCTCCTTGGTTAGTTTCCATCCATTGCCCTTTGTTCTGCCTTCAGGTGCTGCTTTACAGCAGAATAAGATTCCCATTTCTCTAATTGATCAAAGGCCATTTTCCCCAAGCTTTGAGCAGGGGAGCAGGAATAAACTTGGTTCACATCTTTATGGGCTGATGTTGTCACAATTAAGATGGACCTTACTGGGTTTCTGGGAAATAACCCCAATAATTCTAATAACACGAATGGCTTATCCCATAAAAATAAGTTCCCAAAATAGTTGAAGCCTACCTGCTATTCACTGTTATCACTGCAGGAAAGATCAGTGGAGCATTTCAAAACAGGCTCCCCACAGTATGCTTGTGGCTCAGTGTACATGCATAGATGGTGATGGTAGAAGAGAACTTTTCCAGGTAGTAAGGAGCAGTAAGAGGGATGTTGCATTTCCTCATTGTCTTCCTCCTCCAATTATAGTCTTTCTGAAGGTAGAGCCTAGTACATAAATATATATTATGTGTCATCCTTACTTACATTAATGCTCTTCTTCTACCTATTTCCATATTTATGTATTGCTGAACACTGCTCTGGGGGTCATAGAACTTATCCTGAACACATGCTATCCCACTTCATGGTTTTTTTTCTGTTCTTTTGTATAGATTGCACCAGCAGCTTCGGCTTTGTTTTTATCTTAATTACAAATGAGAAGTCTTGGGAGACAAATGTAGAGAACCCCAATTAATAGCAGTGGAAATAACAGCTGGCCAGATACATAAGTGTGCCAGAATCATGCTGTTACCTCTGGCAGCTGATACATAGCCCTTTCAAGGTACAGCTCAGGCACAAAGCCATCTACGGCAAAATCCCATATTTGTCTACAGGGAGTATATTTATACTGCCATGCATGGACAATGAAAACTGCAGTGTTTGCTAAACTCATAGACAAGGCATTGAAGAGCAACACCACATGGTTTCTGGCTTATATAGCTGGATAATTGACTCTGTAGCTGTAAGGATATCTATTTT
Organism: Ptyas mucosa; assembly: GCA_012654045.1. Lineage (NCBI taxonomy): Eukaryota > Metazoa > Chordata > Lepidosauria > Squamata > Colubridae > Ptyas > Ptyas mucosa. The sequence continues at coordinate 16,990,259 of WNWU01000011.1, read as the reverse complement.
GGAAAATTTCTACTTTGCTGCAGAAAAAACAACATATCACACCATTTCCAGGACCTGGGCTTAGTTGCAACCTAATCACAACCACTCAGTGATTCAGTGATAAGCCATTCCTATCCTGGCATTGCAGGTAATTTTTTTCCCCCCTCAGGAAATGGAAACAAAAGTTATCACAGCAATGGTCAGAGCTATATGTGTACGTGGCTTAATTTATCCTAATGTTTCTTGCGTTCCTGAGACAGACTGCAGCTGTTCTTGTGATGTGGAATTTGACAGCACAAACTGGCCTAAACCACGGCGAGCCAAGGAGACACTGCATCAATAATGCTCTCTAGTTTCCCAGCTCTTTAGAAAACTTCCTTTTCTTCTGGAGCAATCAACCATGTATTTGTTAGCACTGTTGCTGATAAAGCCCCTTTCAGAGGGTGAGATCTTTTTTTTTTTAATAACTTTCCTCCTGCCCTTGCTGCTGCTGTCTTCTTTGAAGACCTAGCTACATTTCTCCAATGAAATCTTCAGAGTTTTGAACCCTGGAAAGGAGCAGATTCCATGCTTGGGATAATGTTCTTTCCCACCAGTTTTCTTAAGAGGAAAAGGCCTGTTCCTTTTTTTTTTTTTTTGGTGGTCGTTTAAAAAAAAAAGCCCCATGTGAGACTGAAACTGTGTTATAGTACACGTCAAAGCTGTAACTCTACTCTACTGTTTCTCCTTCCCCCTCCCTCTTCTACAGCCAGCAATATTTCTGGTTATGCTCAGCTGCTGTAATAAGATCTCTTTGCTGCTTGCTGCTCTGGAGCTTGTTTGTCTTGGCACTCTGCTTACCGAGGCACTTTAAAACAGAGGGTCAGTCAGAGATGCTTGGGGTTATTTCTTCTCCTTTTCCTGCTTTCTTGAAATAGTTTTGCAAGTAGAAGAACGATGTTCTCTTTGACGTTCATCCATTTACACACTGAGTGAGCCCCTTTTCAGGAGGGCAGAAGAAAAGTCCGCTACAATACTGAACATAAAAGGCCCAACGGGGCATTACAGATAGTCTTCATCTTACAAAAGTTCATTTAGTGACCATTGAAAGTTACAACGGTACTGAAAAACACGAGTTATGGCCGTTTTTCACACGACTGCCGTAGCATCCCCTTGGTCACGAGATCAAAATTCAGATGCTTGGCAAGTGACTCATATTTATGACAGCTGCAGTGTCCCATGGGACATGTAATCACCTTTTGTGATCTTCTGACAACCTGGAAAGCCAGATTCACTTAACAGCTGTGACGCTAACTTAACAATTGCAATGATTCATTTAACAACTGTTGCAAGAAAGGGTTGTAAAACGGGGCAAAATTCACTTTTTTAAAAAAAAATGATTTATATGCCGCCCTTCTTCGGAGACTCAGGGCAGCTTACAATGCGGTAAGCAATAGCCTTCATACTTTTGTATATTTATACAAAGTCGGCTTATTGCCCCCACAAACTGGGTCCTCAATTTACCTACCTTAGAAAGGATGGAAGGCTGAGTCAACCTTGAGCCTTGGTGAGATTCGAACCTGCAATAATTGCAGGCAGCTGGTGTTAATAACAAGGTGCTTTAGACCACTGTACTATCCAAGGCACTTAACAAATGTCTCACTTAACTTAATTTTGGGCTCAATTATAAGTCAAGGGACTACTTATATTAGAAGCTCCAATTGACTGTCTTACATATTAAGGAAGATAATGTTGACATTATCTGCAGTTGATGCAAAATATAATGGTTTGCTTGCTTGTTGGTTACAGGAACCATGCCTATAGTGCAGGAGATCCACCCATTGTCAATTAAATATATTATTTTATATATAGCCCCCTTTATGGCTCAGGGTTTTGATACCTTTGGAACTGCCTGCTGCAATTAAAAAATCTGCCAATATGTACACACATTGGTCAAGAAGGCACGCTACAGATTCCTCGCCTATCCCTGAAGAAATGAACGTGATGGAGCCCCAGGGGCAAAGCCTCTTGGTCTGAACACCACAATCCCAAGTTTAGAGGATGTGTCTTTTCTGCTGATACTTGGGAAGGCAGTGAAAACTGCTTTTCTATGGGGCCTTCAAAGATGAGACTGTCATGTAAATGGTGGGTAACAATTACAGATAATAGACAAGCTGGTTGCTGGCTATATTGGCTTATATATGTGCAGCGTTTTGTTCTTTTTATGAGCTGAAAGCTTCCTGGATGAAGTGGCATACAAAGAGGGATACAAAGAGATGTTTAAATAAGTACACACATAAATAAATGATGATTTTGCATGTACGGGTCAGAGAAAACTGCTAGTTTAAGATCAAAATGGTTGCACGGAGACATCTGAGTATTTCCGCCTCTTCTGTTTCAGCTTAATGGTGCATTGTGTTATGGATTTTTAGTTCTAGGAATACAAAATCATTATTATTTGATCAGTTTGATGTTATTGGTTTTTATCTTCCACCAAAGAATTGTAACATAGTTATCACAAAACAGTGAAATCATTGTTGTTGTTTTTTTATGTAACAGTTATCCAGTAAGTAGCAATAATGAAAGACTTAGTTTTATGAAGCTTTGTTAAGAAGTTTCCCTATTTTTCAAAGCTTTAGAGGTCTCCATTACCGTTAATGTAGAAATTCATGGATGAAAGTCTTCAGAGTTACTTGCCAAAGAAAATGAGAGCTTTTCATTCCAGAAATGTTGAACATTAAGAGCTTTTTGTATTACCATTACTAACATCAGCTCAGCTTCTCCATTATAAAGTGAATCAAAATACCAATAATATTTGTTATTTTTCTCATCTCAGATGTAAAAAAAAATACTATAAACTGCTTAGAAACAAAGATAGAATGAACAGAGCATAGAAGCATGTTATTGTTAATTAAACCACAGCAGGGTTAGATTAAACAATGCATACACATGTGTATGTTAAGCAGTGACTTTTTAATTCAATGTACTGTTTTGTAGAGGTAATTAGGAATAGAAGAGTAGTTAGGGGGAGAAAATACCCATATCCATATCCACCATGTGCTCCAAGTGAAACTTCCCTCTTCATCACTTTTGTTTTGAAACTTTCCAAGTTTCCTTTTGATCCTTTAGTTCAGGGATGGGCAACTGTGGTCCTTTTACAACCTGTGGACTTCAGCTCCCAGAATTCCTGAGACAGCCAAATGGCCAGTTATATGTAGCATTCTAGTTATCTCATAAGTCAAAATGTAAGTCATCTGAACTGTGATGTTGCAAAATCCAGAACAAGTTTATTTTAAAGTTTTAGCAATGTTAAATAATTTTTACTTAAAATTATTTTATTTACTTAGAAAATTATTTACTTGGAAAATTATTGACAACTTGGGGAGCACTGTTAGTCTTTGTGGACAGAAAACTGATGTTACATGAGAAAATCAACAACATTTAACTGTTTCAGTACTTCTTGCAATTATTAACTCAGCTTCAGTCAAGAGACTAATCTAAGGGAAATGCAGACCCATATTTTGTAAGGTCATTTGAAAAGTGTACCAATGAAGGTCTGTCTTTAATAACGGATTTAGCCAATTGAAGCTCTGCACTTAGGTTTCCTGTTTTTTTTATCATTCTCAGGAGCATGTGTTAAAATTTAACAGAGTACATTTAAATCCACTTCATTCCCATGCTCAAGCAAATGTTTGCCTGCTGCTAGGATTATATTACAGTTGCTCCCTGAATCTGTTTCGTAATTTGGAAGCACAGTGGTCTGTTAGTGGGGTTGAAAAACAGTCTTTCTCAACCTCAACAACTTTTAAGATGTGTTGACTTCAACTCCCAGAATTCCCCCTAGTGTACCAGTTGGAGAATACTGGAAGTTGAAGTCCATGTATCCTAACATTGTTGAAGTTGAGAAATACTGTTTCAGAATTATTCCTTTTCATACCTCTCTTCAGAATTAATATGCCATCAACCATGGTATTAGAGAACTTTTCTGGGAGTTGGTGAGGAAGTTTTAAACTACCCACATTTTGTTTGCAGTTTCAGAACTGCTACAAAAACTATAAACATTGTACAGGTTTAATGTTGCCTCAATATTCATATTGTTAAGCTGTAATAGTGTTGTTAGAAACTCAGATATCTAGTATTTTAAGCATATGTTCACTCAGGTGAGGGGGACAAGATATGGCTCTGAATCAGTGGTGGGTTGCTCCCGGTTTTTTAGAACTGGTAGTAAAAGCAGCGGGAGGCTCCACCCACCCGCCCGGACATAAAGGTAAGTAGAACCCACCCCTGATCTTAATAGTTAATAGCTTCAATTTTTAGATGACCCAATTTTTCAGAAAGGAAGGATGCAGTGATTAAATTGAGTATGAATAAACAATCCTTATAATTTTAACTCAATTTAAGTGGCCACCACTGAACACCCAGGCATTTTAAAGATCTACCTTAGCAATAGCACTTAGATTTATATACCACTTCACAGTACTTTACAGCCCTCTCTAAGTGTTTTACAACTTCCCCCAACAATCTGGGTCATCATTTTACTGACCTTGGAAGAATAGAAGATTAAGTCAACGGTTTTTATTTATTTATTTATTTATTTTTACAACTTCCCCCAACAATCTGGGTCATCATTTTACTGACCTTGGAAGAATGGAAGGTTAAGTCAACATAGAGCCAGTCAGGATCGAACTCCTGACAGTGAACTGAGTTAGCTTACAATACTGCATTCTAACCACTGCGCCATCACATCTTCTGGTATTTGAGTGGTACATTCCTTCTTTTACAAACTGTTGTTCTCATAAATCAAAATACTCATTCTTTTCATGTATAACCTCAATTATATGAAATATTATTAAATGAAACCAGTGATTGAAGCAATAAATAAATAAATTATGGTAGAGCTTTGGGAAATTAAAGTTTAGACGTCGCCAGATGTACATTTTAAGACTGTTTTTCCATTACAAGTCAGCTTTGACTTAAAACCATTCATTTAACAATCAAAGTTACAACAACAAAGTTATTTATATCTGGTCTTTGCACTTACGACCATCACAGCATCCTTACGGTCATGTGATTCAGCCGCTTGGCAACCAGTGTGTATACAATGGTAATAGCATCCTGGAGTTGTGATCACCATTTTTGACCTTCATAGCTAGCTTCCAACAAGCAAAGACAATGGGCGAAGCCAGGTTTGCTTAACAACTGGAGTGATTTGCTTAACTGTGGCAGAAAAGGTCATTAAAATCAGGCACGACTCAAATAACTGCCTTGTTTAGCAGCTGAAATTTTGGTTCCATTATGGTCGTATGTCTAGGACTGCCTGTTTTTCACTGAGCATTGTATGTGTCTATTTTGCTTATATTCACTCAAATTGGGTCCAGTTCTAAGGGGCTTATGTTGTGACCCTGTAAGCAATTAACAAGTACTCTGCAGAGACGAATACATTCAGACAAATGACTGACTTAATTCTTGGCTCCTCCCCCCACCTCCATAGACACAAAGGTGATTTTTTTTTAAAAAAGTGAAAATCCCAATCCTTACAAGAACTATAAATCTTAAACTGATTTATTTACATTGAAATTCTTGCTCGGTATAACTTTGATTTTGAACCCTTTGAATTTTTTTTAAAAATCTCACTTTTGCTTATTAAAAACAAAATATTACTACTACTACTACTACTACTACTAATAATAATAATAATAATAATAAATTATTTGCATTAATAAACCCTGGTTTCCTTCTTTCCAGCCCCACCCCATTCATACAACTGATTGCAGCTACATAAGAAAAGATCTTCACCTGGTGTGCATTTAGCCATTCCCCAAGGTTCCGTTTTGCACAAAAGAGTCAAAGTTGCTTTAAATGATTATTTATTCATTAAATGTATATGTTGACCACCTCCCTACCCAAAACTACTCTGAACAGTTTCCAATGTAGTAAAAATAGAAATATAAAAAGAATTTATAGATATATAAAAAGGTAAAGGTTCCCCTCGCACATATGTGTTAGTCGTTCCTGACTCTAGGGGATGCTGCTCATCTCTGTTTCTAGGCCAAAGAGGCAGCGCTGTCCGAAGACATCTGTGTGGTCATGTGACTAAATACCAAAGGCGCACGGAACGCTGTTACCTTCCCACCAAAGGTGATCCCTATTTTTCTACTTGCATTTTTTACGTGCTTTTGAACTGCTAGGTTGGCAGAAGCTGGGACAAGTAACGGGAGCTCACCCCTTTACACAGCACTAGGGATTCGAACCGCTGAATTGCCCACCTTTCGATTGAGAAGCTCAGCATCTTAGCCACTGAGTCACCACGTCCCTAGATATATAAGAACAATTAAAATCACAAGGATTAAATGTAGACTAAAATCCACAGGCTCAAATGGAGTATTGGTGGTGCCTTCTCTATTACTGCACCAGACACCTCTAGCCAAAAGTATTTTGATTGGGACCCCATGCAGAGCCAGGTTTTAAGGCCCTTCTGGAAGGCCAGAAGGGTTGGGACAGATCCAGTGGTGGGATTCAGCCAGTTCGCACCACTTCGAGAGAACCGGTTGTTAACTTTCTGAGCAGTTTGGTAAACTGGTTGTTGAAAGAAATCATTAGGGAAGAGAACCGGTTGTTAAATTACTTGAATCCCACCACTGGACAGATATCATCTCTGGTGGCAAGATGTTCCAAAAGGCAGGGACTCTGGCAGAAAAGATTCTTTTTCTCTTAGAAACCATCCTTGGTTGATGGGTCCTTCTGTCAGAACAGTTGGGGCAGGCCAATCTCATTGGGGAAGATAAGTCATGCCATAAAGGGCTTTAATCAAGGTTGAATTGGACCCCAAAAGATTAGCAACCAGTGCAGCTCACATAACAATGGTGTTACCATGTACCTCCTAGGAATCTCCATAACATGGTATAAGCGCTTGAAACATCTCATTCTATTATATATATACGCAAATTAATTCATCCTTCAAAAACCAAAGTGGATGTAACCTGTCTGCCAAAATGCAGCCCTTGTGCCCAGAAAATCATTAGGTATGTCCACAACTGCAAGAGACATCAAATATAAATATCCCAGCCTGCTGTTCTATTGGAGATAGGTTTAGTCTAGAAAAAGTGGGGGTTACTATCTTCCCGTCAGACTCATATTAAACTCAGATCTCCCACTAAGAAGCCCAATAATTGAAGCAAAGGAAACATCTGTTTCAGGAGGCTTGTGTCTGCAGAAAAAATGGACAATATTTAGGCAAAGTGCTAAGTTCAATTTCTCTTATATAGTACTAAAGTCTCATTGCTCATGTCTTTTTCTCTTATATAGTACTAAAGTCTCATTGCTCATGTCTTTTTACTCCATTCTTCAGAATGTGTTCATGAAATTATGACACTTCCACAGTCTTTTCCATAATTTGGTTCATTAACTTGAAACCTCTCCAGTCTCTTCTCAAAGAAGATGAAAGATAACTTTGTTTCATAGTCATCTTGTCTGGAGCCTTATATTTTATTTGGGGTTTAGTTTCTTCTTTATCTGAGTTACTATATATTTTTTCCATGAACACGAGAGCTTTGTAATTTAGCTCCTTCAGTACCAAGAGTTTGTATTTTAGTAACTGAAGTTAAAGTGTTTTTATTTTACCTTTTCCTTTTTTAAAAAAATGATTTTGTTTTCTGTGAGATAAATCTGCAGTATTCAGTCTCCAGCCCTAGCAATCATCTAGTACAGTGGTAGTCAACCTGGTCCCTACCGCCCACTAGTGGGCGTTCCAGCTTTCATGGTGGGCGGTAGGGGTTTTGTCCCTACTTTATAAATCACCATTACTGTGGAACCGGTGGGCGGTTAGAAAATTTTACTACTATAACAGAGATACAAAAGTGGGCGGTAGGTATAAAAAAGTTGACTACCCCTGATCTAGTATAACACCCAAACGTCAGAAGGCTGCTGTTCCTTCCCGTTTCCCCAAAACAGATTTTTTTCCCCTTATATGTCTGGAAGAAACTTCATCTATGTTCTGTCCCCGTCCTCCACACGCACAAACCCACACAGACAGTCGAGGGTTAAATAATTGGCACACACAAACGGTCCGTTATCAGAGGCTTGGCAGCTCTACGGGAACCGGCTGCCAAGTTCTTTACTATAACAAGAAGGGGGGTGTTCCTCCATCAGATAACAAATGCAATACACACCGGCTGGGAAAAAGCAGTCCAATTCACAATCCTTCAGCAGACTGAGGCTTTGCACCAAAGGAGCTTGCAAGAATTAACTTTGTCCGTCACAGAATCTAAACGGCCACCCCCTCCTTTATATAGCCTGTGGGGTGTGGTCCAGTGACTCAGCTTAATCCCTGGCACGCCTCCTCCTCTGCTGTGATCGTTTAGCACGCCGACGCTGATGTGGGTCCAGCCACAACTTGTCTCCCTCATCACTCTCTTACCGATCGGCGACACCTGGCTCCTGGCCAATCTCCTCTCCTTCGGCCGACACCTGAGGAATTGTCAGAGAGGAGGGGCCGGGAGAGGGAGGCCTGGCCAGCTCCTCTCCTTCATGTTCGGAGACTTCTTCCTCCGATACGATGGGCTCGGGGGTCGGAGCCACAACAATCTGTATAATTTTAGGAGCCTTTTGTGAGATTAGATCAAGTCCTATCTAAGCCGTCTGTGAGATGAAATTGGCAAAGCCTTTCTGAAGAGCATTTGGTTTGGTGTGTGTAGGGGACGGTAGTGTATTTGGGGTGCTCACTGTATATCTGTATTCTAGTTTTTATTGTATTTGCAAGCTGCAAAGGATTAGATAGATTGTAGAAAAATATGTTTCCCTGAAAATAAGACCCTGGCTTATATTTTTTTGAACCCTGAAATAAGAGCTTGGTCTTATTGCCATGTGCTCAAAAGCCCGATTGGGCTTATTATCAGGGCATGTCTTATTTTGCGGGAAACAGGGTAGAAATCAAATAAAGAAGCCCTTTTTTAAAATTTGATTTATATGCCGCCCTTCTTCGGAGACCCAGGGCGGCTTACAATGTGCTAAGCAATAACCTTCATACTTTTGTATATTTACAAAGTCAGCTTATTGCCCCCACAAACTGGGTCCTCAATTTACCTACCTTAGAAAGGATGGAAGGCTGAGTCAACCTTGAGCCTTGGTGAGATTCGAACCTGCAATAATTGCAGGCAGCTGATGTTAATAACAGGGCTTTAGATCACTGTACTATCCAAGGCCTTTAGTTAACAGGACTAGGAAAAAACAATTACTTGACTGTTGCATGTCTTTGCATATCAAAAATACATCAAACTGTGTAAAAAAGTTTTTTAGCTATTTATATATTTTCACATTACATACATAAGTGCTTAGTGAACAGCGTATTGTCTGGATCAATTTATTTATATATAATAATACTTTTCCCACTCCTAATTTCTATCTCTACTGTTCGAAAATACTCTGTATCTTCTTTTTCTTTTATTTTTAATGTCAATCTGTCCATTTCTGCGCAATCTAATTTTTTAAAAATTACATCATCCTCTGTAGGTGTTTCCTCATTTTTCCAATCCTGTGCAAATACAATTCTTGCTGTTGTCAAGACATGTAATGTTAAGTATCAATTCCCTTTATCATACTTTTCAGGTATTATACCTAGCAAAATATTTCTGGTTTATAATCTCTATGTTGTTTTAACATTTTCTCCAACCATATATGTATTTTTGTCCAATATTTCTTTGCTTTTACACATGTCCACAACATATGATAATACGTCCCCAATGTCTGGTTACATTTCCAATGTTTGGCAGATAGATAGATAGATAGATAGATAGATAGATAGATAGATAGATAGATAGA
>WNWU01000011.1:16965719-16980475 GCA_012654045.1 Ptyas mucosa | reverse complement strand
AGATAGATAGATAGATAGATAGATAGATAGATAGATAGATAGATAGAGAAACACACATATACATTCTGATGGTCTGCTACTTCTGACTTTAAATCTTGCCAAAAGTGTTCAGCAAATTGTAAGGTTAATTAAGACAGAAAGGCTGATGGGTGATTGACCTTCCTTTTATAAATCCCTCATTGTTGCTTCATTTAACTCTGCCAAGAAATCTTATTCTCTTTGATGTTAATGTAATGGGATTAAAATAAACTTGCTACCCTTCAAGACTGAGGTCGCAGGAAGATTCATTAAGACAGGTTTGATTAACATGGCTGTTCTTCCTTGGATAAAAAGCCCTATTACAATGTTTATTAGTTCTGTAAGTTTTAGCTTGTTCTTCATGCATCACCTGGATTTTTTCAATTGCACTGGACAGTATTTGTGAAACCAGGACATTCTGGATATGTCAGACTATCATTTTGACTTGAGAAAAACATACACTTCGGAAAGGATGTGCACTTTCTTTGTCTTAAGTGGTTTATATTCTGCCTTTGAGTACAAATTAGTCTAAACTGGCAATGTAAACCAAAGTCTGCTGCTCCATGGTCCTTTACATTATAATGTATAGATAAGATCAGAAAAATGTACAAGCTTTGGAATACTATTTATATTCCATACCGAACTTCAGTAAGTTCAGTTGTTTTGATTTTATACTTTCTATGTAAAATGATGATCACTGTTTTGGTCAGGGTAGATACAAGGGAGTTTTGAGAAAATGTTGGGAGCATTGTCACAAGATGGCTGCAAAGAATGGGGGCCAATCTGTTAATGAAATGGTGGGGTCAGTCATAAATGCTGAATTGGTTGAAGGCAAATGGGTGAACTCTCCCCATTTGTCTTCAACAAAATACCTTTTAATTCCTAGAATGGTAATTACTTCACCTTATCTTTATCGGTCTATTTCTTGAGTCACTCTGACACACTTCTAAACAAAGAAATAGACCCTCCTTTTTCATATTGTCTAACAATGCCTATAGAGAAGTGCTTCACCCACCCCAACCTTTTGAGCACCAGGGACCGGTTCCGTGGAGAGAGATTTTTCTGCAGACCAAAGGGGGCATGGTTTAGCATGCTGCCTACATCCTGCAGATGGGCCTTCGCTTGTTTCTAGCATGCCACAGACTGGTGCTGGTCCAGGGACCCCTGCTATAGAGCAGAGGTGTCAAACTCAATTTCATTAAGAACTGCATCAGGGCTGTGGTTGACCTTGGGGGGCCAGGTGGCCGTGGCTGGCTGGGTGGGTGTGGTCAGCTTGACGCTTCTCAGTGGGCATTGCTGACTGGGTGGGTGTGGCCAGTCTCCAAACTGTTGACATGTTTCTTCTTCTCACTGGGTAGACCGGGCCGAAGCGATTCAGGCCAGCCCCTTACATTTTCCAGGATGCCCCCACGGGCCATATCCGACCACATTGCAGGCCTTCTGTTTGACACCCCTGCTATAGAGTATCTGAGGGATTAGAAAAATTCTATTAAATAAAGAGTTGTTTTAAATGAAGTATTGCAACTGCTTTGCTTTGCAGAAGGCCAATGCTTCTTTAAAATGATTTTAATGAAACCCTTGCCCTTGCTGGTAGTAGCCTTCCCAAGGAATTTAAAAATTACACAAACCATGAAGAATGGGATAAGCAGAGAAACATAAAAGTGGCTGCTGAATTCTCTCATTGAATTTGCACCATCCCTCATGTGAGGCACAGTAGATAAAATAATCATCTGATCCACATAGGGCTTAGGCAGTGGTGGGATTCAAGTAATTTAAAAACCGGTTCTCTGCCCTAATGATTTCTTCCAACAACCAGTTTGCCAAACTGCTCAGAAAGTTAACAACCGGTTCTCCCGAAGTGGTGCGAACTGGCTGAATCCCACCACTGGGTTTAGGGGTGAGGAATGGAGACCCAGATAGATCTTATCAATTTCCTGTAGATTCACAGGAATGAATCTGTGAAGGCCAATCTATTGCTATTTAACAAGTAGGATCTACAAGGTTCAATTAATGATGAAGGCAAATGCTCAGCTGGAGTCCAGCATAGCTAATGGTAATCACAGCCAGATGTTAGCATTTTCTGTTGATTTATTAATCCTAATTTAATTGGTTTTAGCCTGTATATAAATGATTTGATTTGATTTTCCAGCTGAACAACTTTAGTTTTATTATGGCTTTATAGGTAGTGCTTGATTTACGTCCAAATTTTTTGTTGCTAAGCAAGGCAGTTGTTAAGTGAATGTTCCATTTGTGATCTTTTTTGCCCAGTTGTTAAGCGAATCACTGCAGTTCTTAAATGAATCATGTGGCCATTAAGCAAATCTGGCTTCCCCCATTGACTTTGCTAGTCAGAAGTCAGCTGGGAAGGTTACAGATGGTGAATACATGGCCCCAGGACACTGCGAATGTTATCAATACATGCCAGCTGCCAAGCATCCAAATTTTGATCATGTTACCATGGGGATGCTGTAAAAGTAATAAGTGTGAAAACAAGTTATAAGTCACTTGTTTCAATGCTGTTGTAACTTCAAACAGTCACTAAAAGAATGGTTATAAGTTGAGGATATTTGTATATTTAAATGCCAAACTTATTAGATTTTGCAGTTTCTATTATTCTTGATTTTTTCAGTGAACTATTAGCTCTATTATTCTGTAGTATATGTACATACACATATACATACCTTTGTGTCAAAAAGTTTCACATATTGGAAGCAGCAATTTTATATTTCTATTGACATTTTTTTCCTCAACCTTGGTGCCTACTGTTATGTGGATAAACTTATGTTGGTAAATGGCTAATGCCATTTTTGACCAAGGATATAAGCTGCTAAGGAATTTTGTGTTTCAGGTTGCATATTTTCTTCTCCTTAAGAGACAAGGGGCTCACATATTCTCGGCTTTAAATAGTAGCAGCTTTAAAGGGAAAATAGAGGCCTAATTTATCACCCTTAGGGCAGATTGCTCTGGGTGTAAGAATCATATAATCTATATTGATCTAATACTTTCTTTAATCCCTTTTAAATAATCACTTGGTGTTTGCTTGAAACCATCAAAGCCATAAATTCCCTGTATTTGTTTCTCTTCAAGTCCAGCATGTAATTACAAGCTTTGGAAGTGACTGGCTTCAACTGAACTTCAAAAAGAACGTCAAGCCATTTTAATCTTTCCTAGATTACATGAAAGTGGTAGCTGTGCTGTTTGAAGGATTAACTGACCGGCACTTTAAGCTGTGCCTCCTGCAAAGTGGTGGCCCAGGTTTCACTCATGTGTAAACTAAAGAACCCAGATTGGTGAGCAGATGATGCTAGCCCTTCAAAGCTGCATGCTTTGTTGGTTTTTAATGGGAGACCCTGATGCAGAAAGATTTGAACTATAACCTTGACCTCACCAACCTTGAATCAACAGGAGTAATTTGTTAAAGAGATATTGTTTGTCCAAAATCTGTTGCATGTTAGTTGCTCTGAAAGCAGGGGAGAGCTTGGCCATTTAATTTTTTTAATGTGATTTGTAATTTCTATTTACCTAGACACCAGTTTTAATCATGTCTGCACCTTCCTTTAAAATACTTCCATGCTAAGAATAATCTACCTCTCCCTTTTCTGTGAGTTACTTATAATTTTTATTATAGGTTAGCTGCAATCATACATTCCATCTTTACAAGCTCACCAATTATATTTGTACCATTCCTCCCTGTTTTAGGGCTTTCTAGACCTCCCAGAATGCTGTGATTTAACTTTCCCAAAATCTCAAAAAGAAAGCATTGAAATCTCATCACATGGGCCACCTTGTAAAGGTGCATCTATCGACACTGCTGCTATTGTTATTATTTTAATGGAGCAGGTAGAAATCTGTATGTTTATTTCCTGTATTTGGGGAGATTGTTGAATTCTGGTATTAAAAAAAATGTACCTCAAATTGTTGCTTCTAAGGAGGGAGAGGGGAATAGTATGTATATGTATATGTATATGCATATGCATATGTATACGTACCATGTTTCCCCGAAAATAAGACCCTGTCTTATATTTTTTGAACCCCGAAATAAGCACTTGGCCTTATTTTCTGGGAGGTCTTATTATTTTGGGGTGCATGGAGCAAGATGGGGCTCCTCTTGCTGTCTTATCTGATTTCCAGCTCTGCATTTAAATATTTTTGGAGAGGGCTTATTTTCAGGGGGAGGTTTATTTTAGCGCATGCGCTCAAAAGCCCAATTGGGTTTATTATCAGGGAATGTCTTATTTTCGGGAAACAGGGTGTATGTATATAAAAGGGGGGCAAATTAGACTTGAGCAATTTATTAATTTTTTTCCAAGTGCCTCCCTGCTTTTCTATGTTATAGTATATTGCTAACACTTATATATACATGCATTTAATTCTTTCCTGTTAATTAGTATAACAATAATCTGTTTTAATATTTGAAGTGAATAAATGTTGATTATCATTAATTAAGAATTGTCTCCAAATCATAATTTCAAACCACAGTGTAGGATAGATGGTCAAACTATGGTTTGAATGCAAACTTGCTTAACACCGATTAAGGAGGACTCATTCCCATTAACCACTTAAATCAAGCTCACTACTTTTATTCATCCCTGTATTAATAGACAACACTGTAGTTAATCTGCAACTTTTTTCAGCATTCCTTTTTTATTTTCTAATATGAAAGAAATACCAACTTTTTAAATACAACAGAAGCTCAAGTGTATGACCATGCTGGTATTCTTGTGTTGTTCTTGAGGATATTTCTATTTTTGTCCATTTTTTTTCCATCACTGTTGAAATAAAGAGATAGAGAGCTTTGATTACCATGACATCTCAGAATTATAGAATTGGAAAAAGACATTTAGGCCATCAAATCGAACTCTCAGCTTAGTTCAAGAATCTAAAATTAAAGCCTCTCTAACCAAGAGCTTTCTAGCCTCTACTTGAAATAATCCAGTGAAAATGAGTCCACCAGCAAACATTACAAACTGCAGTGACATCAACACAGTGATAATGTGCAGACAGCAAAATCATTATGCAAAAACCCTAATGATATAATTGTGTCATCACATCTGATACAAGAACATAAGTTATGGTGTTTACAAAGTGTTGATTATCACCTATATAGCCCTAAATGACACATGATCAAGTTATTTGAGGGATAGCCTATTTCTACTTTGTCTGGTCATCTCATTAGGTTCAGCAGAATGGCTGTACTCAGGGTCCCCTCTATGAAGCAGTGTCACCTATTGGGATGCAGGATAGGTGCCTTCTGTCTTGTAGTCCTCCTTTCTGAAACAGCATCCCATATGACATGGCAGTATGGTCCTGTTCCTCTTTAGCCTTAAGGAAAGCCTGGCTTTCCCCCCAGCCACTAGGGCCAAGATACTAAGGGAGCCAAGAGGTGCAGTGTCTCAGTGGCCTTAGTGACACTGGAGACGATTTCTGCTCTGGCGGTTCAAATCCTAGCACTGTGTGGCAGGGTAACCTCCTGTCACTCTCTTCTGCCCACCTAACAGTTCGAAAACATGTTCTATGCAAGTAGATAGATAGGTACCATTGTGGCAGTGAGGCGGATTGGTGCTCCGTGCAGGCAGGGAGATTCCTGACAGATCTGAACCTTCCCATATATATATTTGTTGTATAAATAAATACATGCTGTTGTTATGAAGCATATCTCATCACTTCCTGTTTCTTTGTCTCATATTGGTGTTTCTGCTGACAAATTAAGGATCTTTTTTCCAACTCTTATCTGATATCAGTCTTCATTGTCTTCATTTCTGCAATAATAACGAAGAATTAGCCTTCTTCTATGTGACTTCTTTTCAAGTATTTGAAAATGCTATCATGTGTCCCCTCAGTTTTCTCTTTTCTAGGCTAAACATTCTCAAATCCTTCCATCTCTCTCTGTGGGACAGTTTTAATCCTCTAATCGCCCTTACTACTTTTCTCTGAACCTGTTCCAATTTGTCTAAATCCTTCTTAAAGTGAGGTGCCCAGAACCAGACACAATATTTGAGGTAAGCTCTGCCCAAGGTAGAATCAAGTGGAACCATTACTGTGTGTGATTTCTGTTAATGCAGCCAAAATTTTTCTTTCTCTCTCTCCCTCCCTCCCTCCCTCCCTCTCTTTCTTTCTTTCTTTTTTGGTAGCCTCTTCAAACTGATGACTCACTGATCCAATTTATACCAATAACTATTCCATTTTTGCCCTGGAGCACTATTTTGAGCTCATTCTTTGTATATTTTATTTCCGTCTCCCAAATGGACAATTTTGTTTGTCTTTAAGATGCTTTCACTCCATTTAACATATCAGGCCATTCCACAGTTTGGTTACCCCATCTAGTTTTATGTAATCTGCATATCTATATGTACAATTTATAAATTTTCCTCCATGTCATCTAAGTTATAAATAAATGTGTTGAAAACTACCATGTCAAATATCCAAATATATGATGCTGTACTCTAATTTGATAATTATTAATGTTCCATTTTGAGTACTGTTTCTGAATCAGAGATGTATCGAGTAGGTTTCGTGCAATCCAGACTACATTTAGCAAACTTGTGGTACTATGACAAATATTTGCTGGAGTCAAGGTATAGCTACAGCATTCCACAATCTATTAAGGAAGTTCCCTGATAATGTGAGCAATGTGAAATATATCATTTATATGTAATTGGTGTAATGGTAAAATAAAATCCTTATTCACTTTCAGAAGGAATAACTCTGTTACTTCATAAATGCATAAAAGTTGGTGACATGAAGTTGTGATGGTACCCACTGACCTCCAAAACAAAGTGATTTAAAAAAATTAAAAAAGAATGGATGACTCCTTATTGAATGGACAAATTATAGAGCTCATGCGTGTTATCTTGAAACTTTATCTGTTTTGTT
Source organism: Ptyas mucosa (assembly GCA_012654045.1). NCBI lineage: Eukaryota > Metazoa > Chordata > Lepidosauria > Squamata > Colubridae > Ptyas > Ptyas mucosa. The sequence continues at coordinate 16,973,584 of WNWU01000011.1, read as the reverse complement.
AAAAAAAATTAATTAAAAAACAATTTTATTTATGCCATGCCACCAACAAGATGGTATGAATTTATGCAATGTTGCCTAGTGAGGTTATTATTTCTCATGCCACTCTCAGTCAGAGCATTTGAACCCATCCCCACAAGGGACAACAGATTCTATTTGTACGAATATGTGAACACTTCATTTTCACTTTTGCCGCAATAGAATTCTTATTTATTTTGAAAAGAAAAAAAGGAATATATCTCCTTGGAGTTCTTCTAGTCTAACTCCCTGCTCAAGTAGGAAACAAATGGTTGTCCAATCTCTTCTTAAAAACCTTCAATGTTGGAGTATCCACAACTTCTTTAGACAAGCCTGTTCCACTGGTTACTTGTTCTCACTGTCAGGAAATTTCTCCTAAATTCTAGGTTGGTTATCTATTTGATTACTTTCCATCCTTTGGTTTTTGTTCTGCTTTCTGGTGTTTTGTAAAATGTGCATTGCAGTAATGCAGTGAAACCTCTTCAGACATACAGTGCTAGACTCTTGCCGTAAGTTTGAAACTTTGTCTATGTAAAAGGAATAAGGATTACTGTATTACTGAGGTATGATGTGAAACCTTGATTTAATTACGATTTATTGAGTATGCCATAATTGACTGAGTTCATGCCTCAGATTAAGCCAGACCCAACACACCATATTATAATTTAGTGCAGTCCTGCCATTCACTTTGCAATCCTTGGAGAACCAACGGTTGTGTAAAATGAGATGAAAGAGAACGATCCAGAAGTAACTTGTAAGTCTGCATTATGTTCCCTGACCATAGTCTGCAGAAATGACTTCTCAATTGCATCTGGATGTATGCCTGAGACTGCAACAATCATCATATTTTAGTTCAAGGAAATGTCTGTTTTTAGATTGGAAATGTCTCTTTGAAAAACTGTTTATGAATCTGGTCCAGACTTGGCTTTGAGAAGAAAACAGCTTTACAAAACATCAGCTCAAAGCAGAACATTCCAAGATTTTCCAAATGGCAGGTATATGTTTTAAGAGGTTCTTGAAAAAATAAAGTGTTATTTTGAAAAGATGCTTGACCTCTGCTCAGTAGCATCTGTTTTTCGACTTACTTTGTACCCCTTTGGATGCAATCCACAAAGCGTTCCAGCCAGAACTGTGTTTATTTCAGGCAGATTTGCATGGAACAGCATTTAGCAGGTTGCACTTTTTTGCTTACGTTTACATAGGTATAACTAACCATTCACCTGGTTGTCAACCCTGGAGCCATCTTGGAATGTCTTCAGGGTTGCCACAACAAGGTTGGCTAGGCTTGTGGGAAAGGGAGAGGGGAGTAGGGATAGCTGGGGAAATATGTAGCCAAAAGAATATTCTTTCTTCTGGGAACCAAGGACACTTTCACCAGCACCTGTCAGGGCGTGGATGGGAAACATCCAGGTTTGGGACTGTGACTTGATTGGGGCATGTGATGGTTGTGTGCAATGGGGGGAAGAACTTTGGATCTTGAGTTGGATGGTGAAAACCCAGGGAGATTCAGAGTTGGGTTTTCACCAGCTGTGCCAGTATGACATGCCTAATAAATCTATGCTTTGAGGAAGCCTCTGGCCTTGGAGTTTTGATTTCATCCGGGCTGTTACTTGGAACCATGACACTGGTCATCTGAGGAAACTATGGCTTCTTAGTGACCAGCAGAAAATGTAAACTTTAAGACTACTTTGCCCCCCAAAATATGGCTTTTAAAATCATTTTTATTGAACTCACTGGAAAAGAAATCATCTTCAAATGTCCCATCTCCAAAGGAAAAGACAATTTTAGTGGCACGCTAATGGCTTTGGAGAGTGCATTTGGTCTTATTATCTTTTCTTTCTGCTACAGTTTTGACTTAAATATCAAAGAACAATTTCAGGAAGGATTTTCCTGATCTATGATTGTTGTTCAATATAATTTGGCTGAAATCACATGGAGATGACCCATATTGGTGCCACTGATATGCTACTGATATGATTCTCCAATCTGCATACAATCTGATCAACATGTCAGCATTCCAAGTAATGCACCCATAGAAAGCAGAACTCTGAGGCAGGCAAATTCCTCATAGAACAATTTATTGGATACGTCACATTGGCACAACTGGTGAAAGCCAACTCTGAAAGTTCCTGCAGCTTTCACCTAATTAAAAAGTAAAAGTTTCCCCTTTCCCCCAAGTCACTGGTAATGCTGTCCAGTCAAGGTGCTGGCCGGGTACTTGGTAACTTCACTCCTTCTCTGGCCAGCCACCTGTCAGAATGTTCTTGGTTCCCACAGAAAAACTTTTTTTGTTTTGGCTACAAAACCCCATCTAGCTATTTTTCCCCTCCCTGTCCCTTCTGCTTTGTGCCAATCCAGAAGCCTACAAGATGGCCATAGCCAGGTTCACTTCAGGGTTGACACAGCACATATTGGAATTGCTTATTTCATAGAACAGTAGTATCTCAGTACTCAGCTGCTTGAATTGGTACTTGATGCATTTTGATGCGAAAATATTGTCCTGGTACTTGTAGCCTGTACTTGTTTTCTACTTGACGTGCTGTGATAGGAAAAGGGCGACAGCCATGCTGGGAAGGCTGCTGCTAAAGGAAGAGGGGGATGGCTTCAGAAGGAGGACAGAAAGTCAGCCATGCTGGGAAGGTCACTGACATAGGAAAAGGACAGATAGAAAGTCCTTCCCTGCCAGATAGAAATATTGAAATAAGATAAAAACATGGATAATTGAAATAACAGATTATGAAATTGAATTAGAACCTGAAATTTTTTTATTAGGCATGATCAAAAAAATATTAGAAATGATATAAAATATTTAATACTTTATTCACGGCGGCTAGATTAGCGTTAGCACAACTTTGGAAAATAGATTGATTGCCAACCGATCAGGAGCTAATACAAAAAATATATACATGTGCAGAAATGGACAAACTAACTTTAGAGTTACAGGACAAGGAGGACTCAAAATATTACACAATATGGAATAGATGGTACCAATGGATAAACTAGAGGAAGGGAAATGGGTAGAGATGAAATTTAGAAGAAAGTAACACAATCAAAAACAGCACTGTCAGAGGAATAGAAAACGAAATATGTCACTGTATGTCTGTATATATGTATATATAATAACGGAAATTAGTTAGTAGGTGAAGTTGTGTACTGTATATGTCATTGCCTTTTCAAGTCAAATCCATTTCATATCCCTGGACCATTAACCTTTCAAGAGTTAAATATTAACTATGATAGAATTTCAGCTGAAGTAGCTAATATAGAAGGTTATATTATTTAGCAGAACACCAAGTAAGTGGGAATCAGTAGAATTCAATGCATCAGAAGGAACAATAGGAATATATCTAGTATAGAAATAACAGAAGAAGATTTAGATTTAAAACCTGAAAATTTTTTATTAGGGATACTTAAAAAAAGTAGTAGAAAAGAAATAAAATATATCACATTACACATAATTACAGCAGCCAGATTAACCTTAGCCCAAGCTTGGAAATTAGAGCAGTTGCCATCAGATCAGCAAATAATTCAAAAAATATTTACTTGCGCAGAAATGGACAGACTAACTTTAAAACTAAACGAAAAGGAAGACTCACAATACTTCAAAATATGGGACAGATGGTATGATTGGGTGAATCATTGGAAAAATGATAATGTCAAAAAACAGTAAGAAATTAAAGGTAAACAATATACACCGTCAATAAGAAATAATGACTAATGTATATATTTAAACGTTCACACAATATAAATATAGAAAATTAGTTTTTGTGTGCATGTAGGATAAGAATGTAACTCTTTTGTTTCTTTATATATATAGAGAGAGAGTTAAGAACATTTTTGTTGTATTTTAACTTTTTTATATTGAATAAAGTTCATTTTTTTTAAAAAAGGAATATATCTGGTATTATGTGTCCAATAAATGAAATCCAAAAATGGAGGATTTCAGAATGTCTAAATAACTCTATTGTACTTAAATGTACATTTACCCATCCCACTATTTCTTTTCAGAGTAAGAAGAATAATGTAATAATATGCCAAAATTAAAGATATGAGATGAGAAAATAACGGAGGAAATATAGCTAAATTTAGTGTTCTCCATACTTCTTCATGCCTTGTTACTCTCTCAATCCATTCTTGCTTTTATTGCATCCATATAATAATTCATACACTGCCTTTTATTCTTTAAATTTTTATCCTCTCTCTTTTTAAAGATCACTAACCACAACTGTCTTATTCTCCCATTCTCTCATCTAATCTGTGATTTCTTCGTACTTTTGTTATGCAATTCAGTACCCATTCTCTTCATGTGATCAGACCTCATTATTGTAATTCACCTGAAGTAGTCACTTACTTTTGTATTCAAACAACAGTGGTACCTTGGTACTCAACTACTTTGAAAGTTATCAAATTTGATACTCAACACATTTTGATGTGAATATTTTGTCCCGGTACTCATTGTTTGTTTGGTACGCAACACACAAGCTAGAACTTGTCAGTATCAGCTGCCTTGCAATTCACTATATTATTCCTTATGGGAAAAATTTGTTGGGTACTTATCGTTTTTGGTACACATCGCATTTCCCCAAAACAAATTAATGATGAGTACCGAGATACCATTTATTTGCTTCTTATTTTAGAGACACATTTCTTAAATATGCTATTCCTCCTACATTCAATTTTACTTTTGTGCTTTTACTGACATCCTGAATCCTGAATCCTCATTTCCATACATTCATTCCTCTTAACAGACTGCATATCCCTCACTTCCTCTCTACCAGCATCTCCATGACTTCATGTTTCGCTATCTATTTTCCCATCTATAGTAAACATTCAACAGATGTGTTTTAGGGGTTTTTTGCCATTTATTCATTTTCCCTGTCAAACATAATTATCTTGGTTTTTCATGCAATAATGCTCAAATCCAAATTCTTTATTTCATTGTATGATCTACCTGACTCTCATGGGGAATCCTTTAATTTCTTAAGCTCCCTGCTCAATATTAAATCTTTTGTTAAGCATTCTGATTATGTTCATGTACTTCTATCAAGTATTGCTCTTACCATAACCAGCAACCAGTTTTCAACTTCACATTTGTACCAAAACTTCTATAATGCAAACCTATTGACTTTATTATACATTTACTCTACATCAACTAGTCAACAGTGCAGGTAGTCCTCAACTTACAACCGGTTGCATAGTGATCGACTAAATCTATGAGCTATCTGAAAGGGGAGACTTAAAACCTGACTCCAAAGTTCAGGCAGTCATCCCTTCCTCTGGTTACATGGCTGCACAGCAACCCAGCCTCATTTATGGCTGTTTGCATTATCCTATGCTCACATGAACATATTTTACAACAGTTTTGGGCAATACCATGAGCATAGCAAACAGTAGATTTGCACTTAATGACCACTGCAAAAAAAAAATCATAAATCAGGTCCACCATGTTTTACAACCGTTAATGACTTACAATTATAATGGGAAGACTCCAGTACACTTGTAATTTGAGGACTACTTGTAAATAAACTTCTGATAATTTTCATGCAGTTTTCAATGATCTGCTAAAGAGATGAAGACATTTTCCCTGCCTGGCATAAAGCCTCAATGTACTTCCCAAAATTTTCACATTGTCCATTAAGCATTTCTGTCAGAAAATGTGTGTAATACCTTCCAGGCACACTTACCAAAATAACGTCTCCCTGTTTTTTTCCTTCACTTGTGTTGTCTTTCCTTTAAAGAACAACAACACCATTCTCCACACACGCATTCAATAAATTTCACAGCCACAACATATTTAACATTTCTCCAGTTTACACTATGTAAGTCATCAGTCTTTCCACTTTTCAACAGAATTTATGTCTTACTTTTCATGCAGTTTTTTTCTTCAACATCAATATTTACCCCATTCATTTCAGTTCTTCTCTTCCCTTTCATAGCTATTATTAATTTAGAGGAACCACTGCTATTTCAAATACTTTTCTCACTTATCTGAGTTCACAATGTCTCGTATTACTGATGCCTAAAAGCAGAGGATGGTGACTTGATGCCTTCTAAATACTTTGAAGGCCAGCTTCAGGGTTGACAGTGGCTCCCACAGTCCTTTGTGGGATCCTCCATGGAGCTGGAGCCAATGGGGGAAAAATTCTGATTGCCTATCCCTACCCAATTATCTTGGATTATGATCTGCAGATATCTATTCTAAAGTTATGTTCTCTCTTCGTCTTCCACTCTTTCAGAAATTGTGAGTTTGGATATCATAGTCTGAAAATCTAGTTTCTTGCTATCATTAGCTACTTGTTTGCATTTTATAAAATGTCAAAACTACCACATACTTCCTTGGGAATTGTTCACTATTTTTTTCAGCTTGATATTTTCCTATTCATTTGAATTACGTTGTGTTCTATGTAATTATGTTTTAATATGGTGATGATGATATTGTGGAGGCAATAATAAGAGTAAAATTTATAATAGCGGATGATAAGCATCAGGTAGATAGATACATGCCAAAAAATTTTTTATTAAGAATAACTGTGAGCTTTTAATTTTAGGTTTATTTTGCAAACTCTCATTCTTCTTTGCTATGAAATCAGATTCAGCTATACCAAGTTTCCTTCCATACAAAAGTACCTCCCCCCCATCCCCAAAAAAGTCAAAGTAAATTTAACGGGGGTGGGATTACTTTTCAAACCTTTCATGTAATGGTCTTAAGTCAAATTATAACTAGTGTTTTATAAACTCTAAAGCTTGTTTTGAGGATACTGTAATATATTCCTGTTTTAATTCAAGAATTTGCAACAACATATTTTCTAATATTTCTGTGGATTTGATACTATATTCATAAACCTTAGGCAAATTTGGGAGTTTAAAACTATTCCCCAGTTCACTTCATATTACTATTATAATTAAAGTTATAAAATTTTGATTGCAAAACCCTGGACAACTACTAGAAAGCTGCAAATAGGAAGCTTTAAACTGTTTGCTGCCCAGAAGTGGGAGCCCTAATTATAATATCACAATATTGCCCCCTAAAGACTATGTCGATTGTCTATCCTTGGTTCTGGGGGGTGAGAAAGTGCCCCTCTCAGAACGGGCTCACAATTTGGGTGTCCTTCTAGACTCACAGCTGAGACTGGAACAACATCTGACAGCTGTAGCTAGGGGGACCTTTGCACAGGTTTGTCTGGTGCACCAATTGCGACCCTACTTGGATCAGAAGGCTCTCCTCACAAGTTATAGTGGGTGCACCTAGATACACCCACATTACACCAATTCTCCGTGAGCTGCACTGGCTCCCTATTAGTCTCCGGGTGCAATTCAAGGTGTTGGTCATTACCTTTAAAGCCCTATATGGCTCAGAGCCAGGCTATCTTTGAGACCGCCTTCTACCACATAGCTCCCAGTGACCAGTAAGATCCCAGAGAGTCGGTCTCCTCCGGATCCCGTCAGCTAAACAATGTCGGCTGACAGGCTCGCGGGGGAGGGCCTTCTCTGTGGCTGCCCCAGCTCTCTGGAACCAATTACCTCCTGAGGTCTGGACCGCCCCCACCCTATTGGCCTTCCACAAAGCGGTGAAGACCTGGCTCTTCTGGCAGGCCTGGGGCCATTGATCTCATTATAATGATCTTGCAAGACCCGGCCATGAATTGGAGTGCATGTGTTTTAACGTTTTTAACGTTTTTAATGTTTTAATGTTTTTCTTTTTAACATTTTTTATGGGATTGTTCGCATTGTTTTATTCTTTGTTGTAAGCTGCCCACAGCCCCTTGGGAGTTGGGCAGCATAGAAATGTGACAAAATAGATAGATAGATAGATAGATAGATAGATAGATAGATAGATAGATAGATAGATA
>WNWU01000011.1:16940936-16965709 GCA_012654045.1 Ptyas mucosa | reverse complement strand
ATAGATAGATAGATAGATAGATAGATAGATAGATAGATAGATAGATAAATTCAGATTTTGTGTAGAATGTATGTCTGATGCACACAGTACACATTCTGATATATTTTATATGAATTAAGTCTTCTTTCAATATATTTGTATTTATGTCTTTTTATAAAGAATATTACAGTAAGTATGAATAATAGAGACTGTTTTACTAGTCTGATGTTTTCAGAATTTTCTCCCCTGCACCCACCCACCTAGACATTTAAATTATATTATAAAGTTTATACTTTAAGCCTTAGTCATTCAAGGGACATTACACTGGGACATTCAAAAGGATCAAATCTATTCTACCATGCTGTGAATCTACTCTGTTGACCCCAAAGCCCCACTGTATCTCTCCAATGTACTCGAAGAAAAATCTCTTTAAGATTTTGGAACAGAAATAATTGGAAGATTCTGGAGCATTATATCAAATATGAAATATTAAACGCACCCATGCAATACATTTTGGAACTTTCCAGGTGTTACAGAATGCACCTGATGTTTGATAAGAAGTTTAAAGAGAAAAGCAGAAGTGTGTAGGAATCTGTGTAAAGAAACACAAACATATTGAAAGGGCTTTTCAATTTTGCTGCAGTGTTTCTTATGAATATTTCCTTTACATGTATTGAAAGGGCTTTTCAATTATTTTTTTTTAATTTGATTTATATGCCACCCTTCTCCAGAGACTCAGGGTGGCTTACAATGCATTAAGCAATTTTGCTGCAGTGTTTCTTATGTATATGTATATTTCCTTTACATGTGTTGGAGGAAAAATCCTGTCTGGTACCAAGCCGGGAGAAAAAATAAATAAATGGAGGCTGGCTACAAGGAAAGAAGTTCTCTGTTTATTTGGTTATTCAGAAACTTCAGTGACAGCAGCATGTTTCTGGGTTGGCTGACAAAATAGCTGAGTGAGTGGATGGATCTTTGTAGGGTTCTGGGGTTTTGTGATTGAGATGCTCCAGGGGGTTGTACAATGTAGTTAGCCTTGTGTCTTTTACTATTCCAATGGTGGTGAGTTAATCCTATTATGTCCTAAAGGACATGTCCTGTCCTTAGAATTTGGGTGGGAGAATGTAAATTCTTAATCCCATCAGCTCCAGCCTGGGGGAGCTGTGGCTGAAGGCATTTTGTTTGTGAATAGATTCGCCCAGTCTTCCTGAATGGATACAAAATCTGCATTCCTAAAGGTCAGCTTCTTCAAGCTTCTTGGTTTGAAGCTGTTTTCCTAAGGCAGGAAGCCTGGGGCTACTTTCTGCCTTTTGTTAAGGCTTTTCTCCATTTCTCCTTTGGGGAAATACTCTATCCTGCCTCTTTTTAGCATTAAGAACAAAGAATATTTTTAATCTGGGGAAGAGGGGGCTTCCTAGACATGCATCCAATGCATATTATAGGGGAATTGTATCTATTTATCCAGCTAGACGGAGAGTTTCTGTCCAAGCTTGTAGTAATGTGTTTTGTTTTGTTGGCTTTCACCAGTCTGCGGATCAGGGCATAAAATATTTAGAAACAAGTCTTTTGCTTAGAAATTGATGACTTTTAAATATTAACTTGGCTCAGAGAAATAAAGAAGGGGAGGGTGAGTGGGGTGCTTGCATGATTTGTTTATCATTACCCTTAATGGCAATGTTTTATGATTCAGAACAGACTCCGGCTGTACAGGCTATCCACCCATTGCCACAGCATAGGTTACACTCACATATTCCTGTTGGGCTTGTCCTGAACTAAGTTCTTCTCGTCAAGTTGAAGTTAGGTGAACACCGTGCTATTTGATATCCTAGGGACCAGGCTGGTACATATCATTTAAGTAAAGAGAATATAGTCACAAATAACATTTTCACTTTCTCAAAGCCTTTTGCAGATCTAACGCGCACGGAACATTTGGGAAACAGTTTAATATAAGACTCAGGACAAGTTTGCATTGCATAGATTTTAAGCCTCTTTGTGTGTTAGTTTTATAAAAACTGAATGGATAAGAATCCAATCCAGTCTATTTGAAAACTTAACAGTGTGCTCATAGTGATGCTATTTTACCACAAGAGCCCAGGTGTTTCCTGTCTGAAGTTTGGAATGGCTGTTTGGTTTTCAGTCTCTTTAGAGGGACATACTTTTTATATAGGTTGAATATGCAGCTATGAAATATTTTACTTCGTGTCTACTTCAGCAAAACACAAATGACAAGAATTACTAAATGGAGCCAAGTCATGTAACTGAAATAACATGCAGCTAATAAGCATTCAGAACAACTGGATGCTTTATGCTGTAACTCCTTAAAGATGGCTTCCTGGGGAATTCTGCTTAAAAGAAGCAATTCTTTTAAAGGCTGAAATGTTGTTTCAGTTGTATCAGTGGCGATACCAATATAGCTGGATGTAATATGGTGATTGCTTCATCTGTTATAAAGCGGATGCTTCAAATTAGTGTAAACTGTTTGGGATTCAAATGTTGAAACAGAACAGCCTTGCTGTTGAAATCTTTATGGGTGGCTAGCTTATTTTCCTGGCTGCTGTCAATGCACAATAAAAGGGTGACTGAAACAAATGCCTTCTCAGCTGTGGCCCCTAAATTTGGGTCCCCTGCCTTTGGAATTGAATGGGACAACTTCAGTCATTACACAAAAAACTCAGATAATTGTGATAGCAAATAGTAGAAGACAATGTTACAACACTCATGCTGTTTTAATGAAAGACTTACATTTTATTCTTTTGCTGCATGTAGCAATAACAAATTCAAATTTTCCATATTTCAGCTTTACTTATAGCCTTTTCCCTTTTTAAAAAATGTTGTTGATCCAATAGTATCTAATAAGCTTTTGGACAAAGTAACAAGGCTTAGTTGTTAATTCTTTCTACTTGACATTGTGTAATGGAAGTTGTTCTGTTATTCATAAGAATAGCATCTAAGCTTTCATCAGCCACTTCTCTTGATGGTTCTAACCAGGGTCATTTTTTTATAGCTTTAAATTCATTATAAGGAAGCCATCTAGTGGCCATTTATATGTTGGCTAATATTTTGTATCTCACATTTTGAAATAAGTTTTTTTTAAAAAAATGCAAAAAGTTTAGACGTGGTGAATAGTCTCAATCAGGATCCCTAGATCTCTTAGTTATGCATGAGGAGAATAAGAGGGGAAAGGATGGCATGATATACAAACACTGTCTATAGTACCAAGAGGAAAAGATGCAGATAAATATGTTCTGCAGATACTGAGTTTTACAGGTTCTAAGACAGCTGTACCAATAAAATACATGATGATTGATTTCCTCACTTTTGAAATATGCAAATGCACTGTTTCTCCAATTTTACACTGAAATTACAGAAATCTGTTTCTTCAGAAATATAGCTAGAACTCATGAGAAGATATTATCATTTTCAAGATTTTCTCACGGTTCAAATGTTTGCTTCTCATTTTACCATTTTTCCCTTCCCCTGCCTCTCATTCTCCTCATAATAGCTGTATGAATTGATAAACTGACTGTGTTTCCCTGAAAATAAAACCCTGTCTTACATTTTTTTGAACCCTGAAATAAGCGCTTGGCTTTATTGCCATGCATTCAAAAGCCCGATTGGGCTTATTATCAGGGGATGTCTTATTTGGGGGAAAACAGGGTATTTTCTCTGTGATATATGACATCCAAATGGATAAACTTGTATAGATCACATTCCACTCTATGTAATAATACATTTATTCTTCTTTAGATACCCAAAGCTTCTAAGACCCTGACAGGACAGTAGTGAAAAAGGTAAACTATATACAGCATTGTTTTTTAACCCTGGCAATTTAAACATATGTAGATTTCACCTCCCAGAATTCCCCAGCCAACCATGTTGAAGTTCACCCATTTTCAAGTTGCCATGGTTGAGAAACACCGATGTATAGTGTTTTCGTAGAATTGAAGACCTCCCAAGTAACATAACTTTTGGGAAAACTAGTTCTCTTGATCTGGTTCATTTCTCATTCCCACTTTGTCTACTATTTATTGTCATCCTCATCCTTCTTTCTTTAAAAAAAGTGGGGGGGATGACAAATGTTTGTCCAATCTGTTCTTAAAAGCCTCTAGTGATGGAGCACTCACAACTTCTGGAGGCAAGCCATTCCACTGATTAATTGTTCTAACTCTCAGGAAATTTCTCCTTAGTTCCTTGTTCTCCTTGGTTCTCTCCTTGATTAGTTTCCATCCATTGCTTCTTGTTCTGCCTTCAGGTGCTTCGACGCATAGGTTGACGCTGTCTTCTTTGTGACAGCTTCTTAGATATTGGATACACTGCTATCCTGTCACTCTCTAAGCCTTATTTTTAACCTAATGCAAAGCTCCAATTGATTACATTTTGGGGGGTGTATGCCCTACCCAAATTAGTTGGGTTTATGATGGGTATGCTTGTGGAAGACAGAGTTGCAAATATAATAAAATCTGCTATCTGACAGTAGTTTCATTAGAGATTAAGATTATGATACAAGATTGCAATATAACTTGTTTTATACCAAAGAGGTAGCAGACTTTCCTTTTCAACCTCACTTTTAGTTAAAATATTTTCAGAACTTGATGAGAGAAATGTTCCATAACCTATGAACCAATATGAAATATAATTTAATTAATAACACCCTATTAATTACAGTGGCATTAAAGTTTGATATATCATTAGGGAAATCCATTGCGAAATCCTGAAGAACAATGCTGCACATTTGCTTTGATGTTGTATGCTAAGGAAAAATCACCTGTGCAAATAGCCAGGTCAGTTAGCAAACAAGGTTTCTATTGCTTAGAAAAAGAGTTTTGTCTTCCTGGGGACAAATCCAAACTTCATTATTCTCTTCTTTACAAAGAACACTGAGTTTTTGAAAGATGTTTGCATACAACTTAATAAAGAGTTTAATGTATTTCTTAACCGGTAATTATTTGTTTTCTGCCTGTTAATGACCATTGAATTATATTTGATCTTTACACATTAGCTTTTAAAAATTCTAACATTTGATACAAATGCTGTAATGTTCTTTGATTCCATATAACCACTGCAGACACTGGAGGAACTAACTAAATGCTTTTAAAGTTTATTTGAGCATTAAATTATATTGTTAGTTCATGTAGCAGCTAATATTTTGGCAAGTATTAGGGATACTTGCCAAATATTAGGGATATCCATCATACAATATTTAAGATATTATTCAAACAGTACTTTACTATATAAGGGCAAATATATATTATTTATAAGGATTTGGCACCTGGAGTATTTAATCTGGTAATCATTGCATTCACAACGGTGTGAATATCACTTAATTATTGCTTTGGAAAAGGAAAAAGAAAATTGAAAACAGAACATAATCCAATAGAGCAGTGTGGTGTGGTGTAAATAAAAGAAGAATTGTGTCTTTTAAATTGCTGCCACCACAAAAACCTATTCCGGATTTATGGAATTGAACAGTTATTTCAAGATACATATAAAAAAGTCAAAACTGGTGTAAAGGCCTAAAAGGAAAGGAAAAGTTTTTTTTTTCTTTTAAACCTTGTGGTATTTTATGATTTAACCTGAATAAAGTTGTTTATCTTATACTATTTGCTTGGAAAGTTAACTCATTGCCTTAATAAAGTGCCCTATTTTATTTGTCATATGGATACTCTTGATATTAGTTCTGAATTAAGGCAAGGGATTATGGAAGAGGGAATGCATTTCTTAAATTCATCACAACATTTTCCACCTGCAGTCCTAATCACAAGACTCAGATAAATTAGAAACTAAAGTAATAAACAATTACCATATAGAAACTTAATGAATACAGTTTTTTAAATATGACATACAATGTACAAAAACAACAATACAACGTACAAAAAGTACACCATACATTTTTTGAAAAAATAAATATTGCCTTTATAAGTAAATATACATTGCAAGATAGCAATAGCACTTAGACTTATGTACCACTTCACAGTGCCTTACAGCTCTTTGTGAGCAGTTTACAGAGTTAGCATATTGCCCCCAACAATTTGGGTCCTCATTTTACCGACCTTGGAAGGATGAAAGGCTGAGTCAACCTTGAGTCGGTGAGAATCGAACTGCCAAACTGCAGGCTGCCGGCAGTCAGCAGAAGTAGGCTGCAGTACTGCACTCCAACCACTGCGCCACCATGACTAATTAGCAAGCAACTTTTTTTCCTTTTCACAGTCACATTTGTTCAAGAGTTATCTGCTTGGAGCCATATTTAATTAGAAGTACAGGGTTTTTCTACGTTTTAAAAATCCCCCTTTTCATTGCTCTCTTTCCCATTCCATCCCCACATTCTTTTTGGCCCCTGTAAACAGCCTTCCGGGAAAGACAGAAAACATTCTTACAAGAGATCTGATTGCTTTCTTGCAAAAGACAAGAGTGCCAGATGATAATAAGATCACCATGATCCAAGGGCCCAGGTTGCTCAACCCAGCTTTTAGTTAAGTTGTGCAAAAGAAGAAAATTATAAGCAGTCATTGAAAGATTGCTGAGCATTTATCCTAGGAGAACAGGACACTCTTGTTCCTTGTTGTTAAATAGCACATGAAGTTCTTCTACACATTTCAAGTTCCATTCACTTCTGACAACCATACAATAAATCTGTTGAAATTGGGGCTATACAAATATAAGTTATATTCTACGATACTTGAAAGGGGATTTTTTTTTTTTGAAAAAGAAGAAATCTGGGCTATCCATGTACTCTTTTCCTTTAAGTTCACTTCAGTCCTGATTAATTCCTGATTGTCTACACAATACACAGTTGTATCAAATTAGGGTATTTCTAAATTGCTGATCATATAAACAGATCATGAAATGTTTATATAATCCAGTGTTAAGAGAAGGAAAGTCCACCTTCAAATACATGTTATGGGATTCTTGGAGGGTTTATATTCTGCTTCTTTTGTTACTGCATTTTTGGAAAATAATTACACTCATGGAAGCTTTACTTTGGTAGCATCTAAGATATAGTTTTCATACAACAATACAATGTGCTGTAAACTTTCACTAGATGGCACTAGAATGCCATAATTCTTTGAATGAGTCCTAATTTCCAGCTCATTTCTAAAATAACCAGATGTTAGGAATTAAATTTACCTGTTTAAGGAAAATCAGAAATCAGAGCATAGATTGCAGAACCATATAATTCCCATCTATCCATAGACATACATTCATACCCTTGGTAAGCAAGGAAAAATATAGTTTTACTTTGATGGTTTAATATGACAGTACTTTTATATTTTATTTTATTTTATTTTATTTTATTTTATTTTATTTTATTATTTTATTTTATTTATTTTGTTCAACTTGTATGCCGCCTTTCTCTGAAGACTCAAGGCGGCTTACAATACACTTAAAAACCACATATTAAAAACAATAAAAATTAAAACATAAAATTAAAACAAAAATTAAAACAAAAAATTAAAACATAAAAAACAATTAAAACTCATTCACACCATTCATGGTCGGATCTTGCCAGATTGCAACAGCGAGATCAACGGCCCCAGGCCTGCCGGAAAAGCCAGGTCTTCACCGCTTTTCGGAAAGCCAATAGGGTGGGGATGGTCTACAAAATTTGATACTACAAAATTAAACAGCAGAATTAAGCTCTAAAAATATTCCTTTGTATAGTTTTTCATTTCTGGGGATTACATCTATATTTTATTTTATATCATCTATCTTTTTATTCTTGATGAATATATTTTATTCTCCTTATGTACACTGAGAGGATATACACCAAAGACAAATTCTTTGCGTGCCCAATCACACTTGGCCAATAAAGAATTCAATTCAATTCAATTCAATCCTATCCTATCCTATCCTATCCCATCCCATCCCATCCCATCCCATCCCATCCCATCCCATCCCATCCCATTCCATTCTGTTATTTTCTTGGCAAAATTACGGAAATGGTTTGTCACTACCTTCTTGTGAATTTTTTCAATTTCTCGGTTTAGTTCTGTGCTATAACAGTTTTTTCTCTTGCAAATAGATCATTAATAATAATATTTTGCACACTTTAAAGCAAAGTAATGTTTATATTGCATTCACCTCAAAGAACAATATAACAGTAGAGTAAGTGGTAGATAATTTCTAAGAAGCATAAATGTATAGTCACTTCTGGGGTAACAGAAATCACAAACACTTTATCAGTATAAATACCTGTCCCAATTATTATATTTGTGAAGAACTTAATGTTGCAAAACTCTAATGTCTAGATATGATTAGCTGAATCATAGTGGTTTATAATGCTTCCTATGCAAATATTAAAGCAAAGTGTCATTGAGATTTTAAATAGTGCATTCAGTATGCTTGTCCATATTAAGATGATGAGGTTTTAGAATTTAATGACCCTTTGACCATTTGTTTCAGATCTAATGTGTTAAACTACAGTTCCCATAAATCTCAGTCAGTAAAGCCATTAGTCTTGGGAAGGCTATGTCATAATCTTAGTTTAAACTAGCAGTGAGTGACAGATGTATTGAAGATTTTATTAGGAAGTGCATTCTATTATAATCTTATTCTTTTCTTTCCCCTTTTCTTATGTTATTGGGCATGGAACAAAGTAATTGCTGTCCAATTTTTTTTTTATAGTGTTCCCTTTTAATTTTGAAAGATAGAACATGCCTATTCAGGATAGCACAGTTTTTGAAACAGAAGATCTCTTTTCCTCTTAAGCTGCCAAGCCAGAATTTTACACCGTGCTAATTCAGTGACTTCAAAGTTGAGTATTTCCCATTTTGACCCTTTTGTTATATTTTCTAAGAGAGAATTAATGCCAACAAGCTCTGTCCTGATTGCCAGGAAGAGAGATGCATTTTGGCTGAGCCTCTCTGCAATTTACAATTAAGTCAAAGCTAGCACTAATAATTGGAAGGCTTTAGCTGGGCAAATAAACAAGGTGACTCTATTAAATTGGTGTGATCCTTCCTAAATATTAAGATCTTCCCTGGAAATCCTGCTTAGAGTAGCCACCCACATCTGGCTAAAAAAAGGGAGAGAAAACCTTTTTGATACGACAATCTTTCTTGACAGATGACAGGTCTATTCAAGCTTTTAATGGAAGGTCTTTTAATTTCTTCCTGGATGTGTAAGAATGTTAAGCTTTTAATGCCTACTTCTGTTGCTGTTAATGTATTGTTTTTATTGGTTGTATTATTTTTTAATACCTCCTTCAATTTTTAATATTACTTTTTGTTTGGGTTCTTAAATTTTGTTTTATATAACATTGGGAGGCAGGATTGAGATAATTAAGATGCAGAGAGCAGGATATAAATATGTGGATGGGTAGTCAGACAAAGAGACAGAGGTAGGTAGCGTATAAAGGGTATTAATCATGCCCTGACTTAAATCATTTCCATAGAGGTAATTTGATAAAAGGACATTGCTCTGCAATTTTTTTCAGTCGTTCTTATTTCCAAGTGATCTGTTTAAAAGTTTACTCTGCGTTACAGAAATTCTTTGTGCTTTCTTTCCAATTTTTATAGCAGATTTTACTTGATAATCCCATTAACGAGCATGAAGTGAGCACAAAACCATAATGTTACCTGGCATTATAGATTCGTTCAACATCAAAAAAAGAAATTGATGGGGTAGAATAATCCTATTTAGCATCCTTCATTGAACGTCTTTTGAAAATAATTTTATTCATTTAATTAGAAGATTTCTCCAAATGAAGATTGCTCTGGCTTTATCAGGTTAACAGAATTTGCTTTGGTGATGCAAAGCACTTCCCCTTTCCTTTTACTTAAGTGCCTGGGGCTGCATCCTGGAAAATATCTTAGTAAATTGATTCTTATTTTTCAAAAAACAAATTATATTACTTAGGGCATATTCAATAATAAAAAAGCAGAGTATGTCCCTTTATGGCTTCCTATGTAGAATTTCGCCTCCAGTACCATGGATTAGTCATGGCAAACAATGACATTTATTCAACATTGAAAGGGATTATCCAATATCATTTTCACACTGGAAATTTACATGCATAAAATTTAGCATCAAATAAAGGAGGCTTGCAAATTAGTTCCATCTTTTTCCTCTTTTTAAGAATGATTTAATTCAAAAATATCATTTTAGACTTCAGAACTATCAAGATTGACTCATTAGGAATGCGACATTTTCCTGTGGTCAAAAATTGTAATTCACATTCCCTTTAATTTGACCCACTAGTTAACAGGGAATAAAGTTGAGTCTTACAATTATTTTTCTTTCTAAAATTCTTTAATGTTTCTCATTCTCATTCGCATACTTTATATTTGCATGGAGGAGAAAAATAGCATGGCTCTGGCTTGACATTTCAATCCTTAAAGAAACATACTGAAGAGCCCATATACATCTGGTGGCCTCTAGATGTTTTGAACTTCAAGTCTTATAATCTAATAGCCGTAGCCAAAGTTCGGCACAGGAGAAACACAGTTTGTTAAGTTAAATCACATGTATCTGGGAGAGCGCTTGAGTGGCACAGTAGACTAAGGCACTGTGATTAACATTCAGCTGCCTGCAGTTACTGCAAGTTCAAATCCCACCAGGCTCAAGATTGACTCAGCCTTCTATCCTTTCTAAGGTAGGTAAAATGAGGACCCAGATTATGGGGGCAATAAGCTGACTTTGTATAAATATACAAAAAGTATGAAGGCTATTGCTTAACGCATTGTAAGCCGCCCTGAGTCTCCGGAGAAGGGCGGCATATAAAACACATTTTTTTTAAAAAAAATAGAGGAATATTGTATCAAGAAAGATTCTATAATCAGAAAGTTTCTGTCTCTCTTTTTGTAAGTGGGATTGGCTGTTCTAGTTGCAGGTGCAGTGAAGATATTGGCTAAGGAACACACAGCCCCCATTCCCAGGGCAACTTATGAATCATGTGTGCAAAAGCGATCAGTGTCCAAATCTGGATAGTCTTATTTATTATTATTCATTTACCGCATTCATATTCCACTTTTTTTCTGCAAGCTTCAGGCAAATAAAATTGGTCTCCAATCCCAATAAGTTATAGATTGGATTTCCAGTGACTGGGCCAAAGTCCTGCAGTGAACTGAGTAATGGGGTGGTGGAGGTAACGACAACGAGAGAAGCAAAAGAGTCAGTAGTGTTATGCTATCGTGATACAAACTGCTCCTTTTTGTACATGAGTATAGTTTCATGATGTGGATGCCAAAGAACCAGACCCTACATTTTTATTCATTTGATATATATTCTCCCTGAATTACAAATAATTCAAGTTTGCAAACATATCTAATAGTCCTTCCTCCTTCTATTTTCTCCATACCAACAACCTTGAACAGAGAGTGTCTGGCCCAAAGTTACCCAGCTAGCTTTCATGCCTAGGGCAGAACTAGAACTCACAGTCTCCTGGTTTCTAGCCTGGTGCCTTCACTACACAACCAAACTGCTTTCCATGCATTGCATTTGCTTTTGCATTGCTCTAATTTTGAAAGCATCCATTCCTGCAAATGTGTCTAGTGGTTGAATCAGGAATTGGAACTTGGGCTCTCCTGGTTCAGTTCAACAAACCCAAAATCAGAAACAGAAGGAAAAAAGAAAGGAGTAAGAGATACGCTACTATATAGATTAGAGAACAATTCCGAAGAGAAATGAATGATAGGGTGGCAATAGCTAGTGAGTTGGGGATAGGACAAAGACTGGGAAAGACAGATCCAAAATACAAAGATATGCTGGTTTCTTCTTCTAGTTCAGTTTATTGTACTGTTTCAGAATTATAGTGTATGTGCATAATTATATGCATATAATTATTTACTTTTGTAAGGGGTGTGAGAATGTATCAGAAGCGTTCTAGGGGTGCAGGGTATAGAAAAGATTAGGACACCCTGATATAGAAGAAGAACATATAATATTTCATCAACAAGGCCATATTTGTTCATTCTGGATGTAGCCATACAAATTCATTTTCAGTGCCGTAGTAACTTTGAATGGCCACTAAATGAATTGTTGCAAGTTTAGGATACCTGTATATGAAGGAGTTATATGTTATAGGATAGATGAACCAGAAATGCACATACAGCTGTAACTGTATTTTGAAAGGATTTTTGTTGTTTCTTTGTTTCATTCAGACTTCTGGCTGAACAAGCAACTTATTTTAAGTCTTGACAAGTACTTTGTCTTGACTAAGGTGACCAGATTTTAACATTGGTAAAGAGGGACACCATTGACGGGGGGGGGGGGCTTGATTACAAATTTGGTATATACGGAGCAACAAAAATTTTCATAGAACGTAAAAATAGTACTGTAATATATATTTTTTAAAATTTCAACATAAGTACAATTTACAAATATAATAAATAAATAAAAATTATGTATAGTATTATTTTATTCTATAGGGACTACTCAGAGGGCTGAAAAAAGTCATTTCTGATAGGTCCTCGCACTTTTGACTGGTCCTCACACTTATGACCATCCTCACATTTATGCCCGTGCAGCATTCTTAAAAACCATGTCACTCATTTCACAGCTGCTTCTCTTCACCATGGTGATAAGATAGGGCAAAAACGTAAAATGTGAGGACAGTCGTAAGTTCGAGGACTGGTCAAAAGTGCGAGGACCAGTCAAAAATAACTTTTTCAGCCCTCTGAGTAGTCCATGTGCACAAAAGGACTACCCAGAGGCCTGAAAAAAGTGATTTCTGACAGGTCCTCGCACTTTTGACCAGTCTTCGTACTTATGACTGGTCATCATTTATGCCCATTGTAGCATTCTTAACAAACACGTCACTCATTTCATAACTGCTTCTCTTCACCATGGTAAAATGTGAGGACAGTCGTAAGTTCGAGGACTGGTCAAAAATGCGAGGACCAGTCAAAAATAACTTTTTCAGCCCTCTGAGTAGAAAAGAGAGAGGTGGTAGGTTTGAGGAGAAAGATTGCTGTACAATAAAAAAGATGAAAGGGAAGAAAACCAACCCCAAACAAATATAAAGATATTAAGATAAAGAATGAATTGTTAAACTTTAAAGAATAAAAGAGAACAAATATGAATAAGTAGTAATAATTAGAAACACACATACAAATATACAATGTATTTTCTTTGAACAGAGTATTTGTCCGGTTCACAAATTTAAACAGTGTTTAGTCATTTCACTTAAATTTACAATTTCTATATTTCCTTTTTGCCATATTTATTCCTCATCTATTTTTTTAAAAAACCAATATTACCCTTCATCCTCATCTCTAATCTTAATCAAATTCAATTTTTCCCTTCTATTCTATATTATACCCCTTCCCATTGTCATCTATTTTTATAGCCATCCTCACATTGGTTAATTATGTAATATTACAGTTGTTTAATACAAATTCAACATTTTAATATAAATCAATTAGTTATATAACTATATTTTTGTATATTAATCAATATGAACATGAATATTCCAATTATTTCCATGCAATCCAATTTCTTACAAATCAATTAATTATATTTACCAATAATAATAAACCAAATAATTTCCCCCATATATTCCTCCAAACCACAACTTAACCATTTCTGCTTTCACCACAATATACAATGAATAGTATCTCAATTATTACAATTCCCTAGTTAAATAGAGCTTTTTTCTTTTGTGTTTTAAAATCTTGAACTCTCCTCTTTTGCCATTTGCCATAAATTTCCCATTGTTTGCACCCACCTTTTTTGATGAAGAAAAAGAAAAGAAATCTGCCTTTCCAACGTTGCAAGCAAACAGCAAAGCCAACAACCTGCTTTAGTTTCAGTTTCGTTTTCAGCTTGAATTGCACAAGGAGAAAAAAAAAATCTTCTGCAGCAGCACTTTTTGCAGCTAGCCAAAACAGCTGAGAGCAAATCAGCTGAGAGCCGGGAGGCCGATCTAATCAATTTATGGTAATTAACCTATGCTGAAAGGGGCTGTTTTTTCTATTTTTGCAGGCACCAGTCTACTCATTTGTTTTTTTTTTAACACTGATCAGCTGTAGGGTGGCCCTTTGAAGCCCCGCGGCAAGAATTTAAACAGGTTTTTTTCCCCTCTAGCCATCAGCTGAGACTCAGAAGGCAGCAATAGATTGGGAGTGGGCGGTGTAAGCAAACCCGTTCTCCCGCCAATCGGAACTTTTTTAAAACGACGCGGGATAAATTGTTGAAAATCGGGACTGTCCCACCAAAAGCGGGACGTCTGGTCACCTTAGTCTTGACCAAGTAACAGACTGTAGCAAATGTGTCTGGTTACAACCATGCACATTTGTTCTTGCTGAGTTTAGGCTGTTTAGGATTGTGGTCAAAATCTGCCCGGAAATCTTTGTAATAAATAGATAAAAAGGTAATTCTGCAGGGGAAGTTTAATGCAAGTTCATTCATAGACTTTTGTCTGACTTTGTACCATTTGATTTTTCCAGTTACCACAAATACAGATTTTAGGTATTTGTTCCTAAGAAATAGATTTTCGTCCTCTTAATCGGGAAGAAGTCCTTTTTAATGGATCAAATATTATAGTCCTACAAATTAAAATATGAAAAATGGTTTTCAGTTTCTCCCAACTGCTTGAGAAAAGGGCACATTTTTTTCTTCAAAGCCCCAATATTTGAGCAGATAATTCATTTTTATTTAAAAATCTATTTCAGGAGATTACGGACAAGTTTGACATTTTCCAGTTTTAAAAAAACCCTATTATAGCTGAATTTTCCACACTAAAAAAAGAACAAGATAGGGGAATTAAATCATCTTATTCAGTTTAAATTATCCCAGATTTGTTGTGCTTTAATCTTACATTTGGTTTATACGGTATATAATAGTATTCCAATAATAGTGACTCATACAATGTCTATTGCCAATGCTGCATGCAGGAGATTTTGTTTGCAAAATCAAGGTAAAGATGAGAAATGATTCATGTCTATCTGCTTCCTCCAAGGTTCTCATTAAAGTGATGCTTTTTTGACCTATGCCATTATAAACCAGCCTCAAATGCGAAAGGGCTTGTACTAATGAGTACCAGGCATACCTTTGCTTCTTACAATTAGGATAAAGTCCATGGCAGAGCCAGATGGGGCATTTATCCAGGAGTCAACAGTGGCATTAAAGAGATAATTTAACTGGCTCATCTCTAGAGTGGCTTTGTAGTTTAGTCCAGTATTTAATAAGATACGTTTATTAACTGAAACCTTTGTTATTTGAAGCAGGTTAGAGAACATCCATTTTAAATACATAAAACATAGCTATGCTATGCTGAAATCAACCAGAAAGGTTAACCTCATCAGAAAACACCTGCTGAGTTTCAAACCTTTAGAAATGCAGAACTGACACAAGGCCGGCTGTCATAAATCCTGTTAAGGCATTTTTCTGAGCACATGGAAAGTCTAAGTTGGGATTGGCATTGTAGCCCCATTTCTTTTTGTCTCTCTAGCCACCATGCTTGCTGCTAGAAGGATTGAACGCACTTTTGTCGGAGCTTGCAGCTGAAACAAGACTCTGCTTGACTGAAAGTCTGGTTTAAATTAGAACACATACAGTTTATTTATTATTTAGATCCTGTCTTTTATTATTTTTACAAATCACTCAAGGTGGCCAATATATTTAACATACCTTACTCTTCCTATTGTCCCCACAATAACAACCTTGTGAAGTAAGTTAGGTTGAGAATGACTGGCCCAAAGTTATCTAACTGACTTTCACGGCTAGGATGGGACTAGAATTAATGGTCTCCCCTTTTCTAGCCTGGTGCCTTAACCATTATACCAAACTCACTTCCTCCAAATGAATGAATGGAGGTCAAAGTAGTGGTGAAATCCAGATTTATAAAAATTTACATTTACATATACATATACATACTATTCCTCTCTCCCTCCTTAGAAGCAACAATTTGAGGTTATCCAAATTTTTACTACCAGTTCTGTGGGCGTGGCTTGGTGGACGTGGCAGGGGAAAGATACTACAAAATCTCCATTGCCACCCCACTCCAGGGGAAGGATACTGCAAAATCCCCATTCCCTCCCCACTCCTGGGGGAAGGACATTGCAATATCTCCATTCCCAACCCACTCTGGGACCAGCCAGAGGTGGTATTTGCCAGTTCTCCGAACTACTTAAAATTTCCACTACTGGTTCTCCGAACTGCTCAAAATTTCTGCTATCAGTTCTCCAAAACTTGTCAGAACCTGCTGGATTTCACCCCTGGGTCAAAGGCAGGAGAGGTAGCCAATGTAATGTTTTCTACTCTGTGTGAAGTCCTCCATGCATTCAGATAAATTCTCTATAACTCTTGCCCTTTTTCTATCTTTTCACCTATAACTCAAGATAGCCTGGGTTTCTGTGTTACTCATTCTTGAGCCTGAATGACAGATCACTTTCCCAGTTTAAGGAAGTCTGAGATTCAGTGAAGTATCTCTGCATCCATTGTGCATTTCTGAGCATAGATGTGAAGAAAGTGGCAATGTATAACCAACTTGAACACGAAAGATCCTGCAGGGGAATAATTATTCCAATTTAGAATAATATGCACCTCTTCAAAGAATATACTCAAAAATACACACAAAACATACTTGGAATTAACCTTTAAATATTTCATGTACGATTAAAATAATATGCAAATGAAACAAACTAAATGTTAAAATGTTATGATATTTATGTAGTTACTTACCAAGCAACCATCTAAATTATATTAAAGTAACCAAAATATCTTTTCAATTGTAACGTTTGGCATGTCATAACGTTTGAGCATCCCTAATGTTTGGAAATTGAAAATTGAAAAATTTGAAACACCCTTTTTATACCATGTACAATTTCTTTTTATTAAGCCATGGTTAACTGTCTTGATTTCCACATTTTCATTTTTCTGTTTCTCTTTTTTTTTCAATCCAGCTGAATCTCATGAATTGGAATAAAATAGTTTTGATTTAAAATGAATATGGCAATAACACTTAACATAGTTAATGAAAGCCATTTCTCATACAGTGAAGAGAGCTTTGTTACACAGTGCTGCAGAAATGTACGATGTTTTCCTATGAACTGTGGAACATAATCATGATTATTTATATGGTGATAATGATAAAAATTTATAAAATTTATATGTTGCCCAATTTCCAACTACTCTGGGAATGATCCATGCTAGAATAATCAAATGAAAGAAGCCGTGGATCAATAAAATCTGCAGATAAAAGAACACTGCAAAAGTAAGTATGAGAGAAAGATACTGTGTGAGACAGACAGACAGACAGACAGACAGACAGACAGATGATAGATAGATGATAAATAGATGATAAATAGGTGATAGATAGATAAGAGAGAGAGAGAGAGAGAGAGAGATAGCCTTCCAAAGTGGCTCAGTGGCTGCTGGGTGAGATCATCCGTGGCTTTGGGGTGGAGTTCCATCAGTACGCTGATGACACCCAGCTGTACATCTCCACCCCAGACCACCCCAACGATGCCCTTGAAGTGATGCCTGGAGGCCCTGCGGGTCTGGATGGGGAGAAACAGGCTCCGACTCAACCCTTCCAAGACTGAGTGGCTGAGGCTTCCGGTGTCCCGATATAGCCAGCTGGAGCCATTGCTGGTTATTGGGGGCGAATCACTGGCTCCCACAGAGAGGGCTCGCAACTTGGGGATCCTCCTGGATGCACGGCTGTCTTTAGAAGAGCATATGATGGCCGTGGCCAGGGGGGCTTTTTATCAGGTCCGCCTGATAACGCCAGTTGCGTCCTTTTCTGGATCGGGACTCCCTACGCACGGTCACTCAGGCACTCGTCACTTCCCGCCTGGACTACTGCAATGCTCTCTACATGGGGCTCCCCTTGGGGTGCACCGGAGGCTCCAGCTGGTCCGGAATGCAGCCGCGTGGGGGATTATGGGAGCGACGGGGCACTCCCATGTGACACCTCTCCTGCACGAGCTGCACTGGCTCCCGGTGGTCTTCCAGGTGCGCTTCAAGGTGTTGGTGACCACCTTTAAAGCGCTCCATGGCTTAGGGCCGGGGTATCTACGAGACCGCCTTCTGCCGCCAGTAGCCTCCCACTGGCCAGTACGTTCGTACAGAGAGGGCCTCCTCAGGGTGCCATCGGCCAGACAATTTGGCTGGCGACCCCCAGGGGGAGAGCCTTCTCTGTGGCAGCACCCGCCCTCTGGAACGACCTACCCCCAGAGATACGCACGATACCAGACCTCTGGACTTTTCGTCAGGCCCTGAAAACTCATTTATTCCATTTAGTTGGGCTGGCTTGATCCCATCCGTTCGGTTTTAATTTGAAATTGGTTTTAACTGGGTTGTTTTAAATTGTGGGCCAAAATTATTTAATTACCTTTTAAACTGTTTTTAAATTTTGTATACTATGTTTTATCTCGGCTGTTCACCACCCTGAGTCCTGCTGGAGAAAAAGGTCCTGGAACAGAATGAAGTGTTTCGATATGTATGTGTGGCTCCTGGAATGGAGCCGAAAGGCAAAAGAGATGCAGTATGCTCCCTCCCACATGCTGGGGTAGACCAGGTGTCTCTATAGAAAAACACTTAATAAAGATACACACACACACACACATATTTTAAAATGGCTCAAATTATTTGGAGTGAAACTAAAGTGGGAGAATGCTGGAAGGAGTATTTTAGAGACTTGTATTAAAGGTGAATTTGAAATGAATACATAAATATAAAAATATGACAAAGAAGTCATAAGTTGAAAATGGTAAAGCTTGCTTAATATTGTGAAGACTGCATTGTTCTCCTCTATAAAACAAAGATGGCTAGAGTAAATACATAATAATCAGTTTGTTAAAATACCTGGGAGATTTGAACTCTGGTTAAAAGGGGAGGATCAGGAAATAAAATTTGGGAAGTTTGGTGCAGCTTTATGATGGGCATTGGAATGCACTCCAAATTTTTGCTTTTCAGCAATTCATTGAGAAATGTGTGAATGTGAGCAGGTATGTTTGAGAAACTATGTTTGCTAGTTTTGATGAAGTTTACGATAAACTCTATAGGTTTGAATTACGAAACATTTTACAAAATTGTTGTTGTGTCCAACCGATTGCGACCCCATGGACAATGTTCCCCCAGGCCTTCCTGTCCTCTACCATCCCCCAGAGTCCATTTAAGCTCATGCCGACTGCTTCAGTGACTCCATCCAGCAACCTCATTCTCAGTTGTCCCTTTCTTCTTTTGCCCTTAATCTTTCCCAGCATTAGTCTCTTCTCTAGTGAGTCCTTCCTTCTCATTAGGTGGCCAAAGTATTTGAGTTTCATCTTCAGGATCTGGCCTTCTAAAGAGCAGTCAGGGTTGATCTCCTCTAGGACTGACCGGTTTGATCGCCTTGCAATCCAAGGAACTCGCAGGAGTCTTCTCCAGCACCATAGTTAAAAGGCTAAAAAATTCTTTGGCACTCAGCCTTTCTTATGGTCCAACTTTCACAGTCATACATTGCACTGGGAAAACTGTAGCCTTGACTTTACAAAATTAAGGAAGACTATTGCTAGTACAGTAAGATCCACATAAAAAAGAAGTAGAACATGGATGAGATCGAAGAGAATGCTTCAACAATGGAAAGACAGTAAAGCAGGAATATATGATGTCTCCTTGGTCATTTATTTATGAATACAGGTAGGCCTCAATGTGCAACCAGTCACTTAGTGAAGTTACGATGTACCTCCCCCAAAAGCTACTTATAATCTGGTTTCAAGGTTACAGCTGCTGCAGTGCACCATAGCAATTCACCCTTATGACCGACCATAGGGATGCTATTGCAAAGTTTCTAATATAATCCTTTTTTGTAATGTAACCTTACAAATGTATTCAGATATTTTGGATTGAGATAAACAACTGTGGGTTTAACAAGACTGTTGCTTTATTAAATTACAAGATGATCTGTATTGCCTAGATTTGATTACATAGTGTTAGAACAGCAGTACAGTTTTTGCACCAACACTAATACAATTACAGTGGTACCAGGATTTAATATGATAAAGTCTTAATATGATAAAGTCTATTTTCCATTATTGTTGTTGTTTTGTGTGTGGTTGCTGCCCAGAAAGACCATATCAGAAAATGTCTCCAAAATGAATGAAATATATTTATGAATATTAAAGCATATACTTTAAAGAACTTCATTTCCTTTTGGTTCTGTTTTTGTGTAGCTTTATTTCAAAATTGGAATTTCTAAAATCAGGAAATACGATGTAGGAACAAAGAATCCTTGCTATTCAGAGTAGGATCATGTACCTGTCTACTATTGTCCATAGACATCTACAGGAAAATAAGAGAATGGGGTTTGGAAAGGACAAAATATGGCTTAACAGGTTGCGTGTGATACAAATTTCACTTATATGCTTGCATGCAAATGTCATAAAAGAAGTATGAAGCAAGAAACCTTGTGCTGTAAAGTCACAACATGCATTTTGTCATTTTGATGTCAGTTGTACAGGTAGTCCTCGACTTGCAACCATAATTGAGTCCAAAATTTCTGTTGCTAAGCAAAGACATTTGTTAAGTGAATTTTGCTCCATTTTACGACCTTTCTTGCTACAGTTGTTAAGTGAATCACTGCACTTGTTAAATTAGTAACACAGTTGTTAACTGAATCTGGCTTCTCCATTGCTTGTCAGAAGGTCGCAAAAGGTGATCGCATGACCCTGGGACACTATAATCATCATAAAATGAGTCTGTTGCCAAGCGTCCGAATTCTGATCACGTGACCATGGGGATGCTGCAATGGTCATACGTGTGGAAAACGGTCATAAGTCACTTTTTTTCACTGCCATTGTAACTTTGAGGACTATCTGACTATCCTTAGGAATGGAAACTTGTAATGTTCTCTTATTGGAATTGACTGGATACAGACCTGGATACAGGATGGAAGCAATGTTAATTATCTTGACAGATAATCTGTGATGGAACCCAGATAGTGGAATGTAGTTGTATATTCTGGCAGACTTCCATACCATTTATTATGCCATCCTAAGCTCTTTGTAGGAGTGGGGAGTGAAAAACCAGTCCTTAGTCAAGGTGTGGTCCATGGACACACCATTGAGCGGTGCTATATTATTCATCAGCCAGTAGTAGGGTGTCATCAAAATGTGAATAGTGCAGCTATATATGTCTATCCCAGGTCTAACAAGAGATATGGTGGGGGCCCTGACCTTGTGTATGGATCTAGATAAAGAAAACACGATCGGGCATCAGTAGTAGAAAAATAAATAGCCAATCATCTATGAGAGGTTTTTTATCCTGTGTAGTACACTATGTAATAATAATCATTTTATGCATGAGTGTAATAGTATACTCATATATAATAGTATACATACTGTAGTATGCAAATAGTGAAAAATGAATTTACATGGGCTGTTCTAATGTAATCGGTAGCTTCCAGATAAATATTTTTGTATAAACTTTTTTGGGAGGAAATGGAGATTTAGCTAAAGATCAGTATTTCTTTCCCTCCCTCTGTGTGTGTATGCATGTTTATTCTGGTGTAAATAATTACATAAATGATTCTGGATTATCACTACAGCAGCTCCCGCCATCCCTTAGGGACTTCAAATATGCTGTTTGGAATTATGGGCCCATCACATCTGGAGAGCACTAAGTTGGGGTGCTTGTTCTAATCTCTGTGCAAAGATGTATCCAGATGATGAACTGCTGCTTTCCTCACAGCTTAGTAGCAACAAATGTCCAGAAGGAGGGGTAGATAATGCATGAAATAGAACAGAATTGCTCTATTGAATTTGGAGAGAGAACTATACGAATAAATTTTTCTGTGCTCCATAAACATTTAGACATTTATGGGCACAGAATGCATTTCTTCCCTTATAACCTCTCTGTGGCCCTGGATGTATCACTTGACTACCATTATTCTGCTTGCTGAAACACACCTTGTAAAGTTGTTCTACGTGAGATCTTCTTCACTGAGATCCATGTCTGCCAAGATTTTACATCCTTATAAAATTGATTGCAATCTGCCCACAACGGGGAACGGTGGAAAACTGAACTTAGGTACCTCGCTTGTACCTCGCTTGTCCATTAAACTGGAACTGATCAATTCAATGATCACTGATTTTTCCCATAGTATGATAAAGTTATTTCTAACATTAACTATGTTGCTTGATAACATCATCCTCATAAGAGACTACTATCTTGTGAGCTGATCAGAAAAGAGGCATGTTTGTTGCCTTTATCTGATCTTAATTATTCTATAGTTAATTTTGAAGGAAAACCATTATTATTATTATTATTATTATTATTATTATTATTATTATTATTAAGATAAAGCTGTCCACAAAGACTACAGGGAGCCTATTGAAAAATCTGCGAAATAGTTCTTTTCAAAATTCGGTTGTTGTTATCATCAGGAACTACATAATCACTAAGCCATCATAGGCATGATTGCCATAATGACTGTTACTACCATTCATTTCTAACTATATAATACTTGAAAGGTGCAGTAAATTTATAGAGTCCAAGGGTATTAAAACAATTAATGGATGTTCTATATCTATACATATAAAAGTGAAAACCACAAACACATTAATCATGAAATCTCGAGAACCGTAATGCCTACAAACTTGAAATTTGCCATGTATGTTCCTCTTGGCTTCTAGGTGCTCACTAAGAAAGGATTTTTTGAAATGACCATCAGAGCATTAGTATTTCCTATATTATTATTAACATGCTCTGATGCCAAGGAGTTCTACTCCCCCTCCCCACCTGAAAAGAAATCTGTTCCAAATGCAAAACACAAGCAGAGGAGTTTCACTTTCAGTATTACTTTCACAGCAGGAAGCAGCTTTAATACAGAACACTTGAGCTAAGCCACACCCAGCCTCCTTCCTGTCTCCTTCTTACTCACACAGCAAATACTGTTTCACTTTCCAAACAGCCCTCTTGCACACTCTCAACCCACCAGGTTTACCACCTCATGTCCTCTACCTCAAAGTTGGCACTCCAATCATGCTGTTGTGCAATCTAACCCCTCCGAAACTGTGCAATGGCACCAGGTTTCAGGTGAAGACTCTGTACAAACTCGTAATCGAAGCCACGATTTTCACAGGCGTCAATCAGGGAGAAACTGTTTTCATACCCTGAATTCCTCTGATCCCATCAGACTATCACTTTGAGTTCAAACATCTACAATTTCCCGTTAAGATTTGCATCAATAAGGCACAGGGACAGACTTTGAAAGTGGCTGGTGTGCATCTGACGAGTGACTATTTCTCCCATGGCCAGTTCTATGTGGTTTGCTCCAGAGTCAGTTCACCTGATAGCCTGGTCATCCTCCAGCCAGACAGCAAAACCAGGAATGTTGTTTACAAGGAGGTCCTGAGCAATTCATCTGAGGGACAAATTGAAAGTCTATGCTATGCGACTTATTAGCCTGGCTATATAGACAAAACAGCCACAGTTGTTTTTATTTTATTTATTTTATTTTATGCAATTTGTATGCTGTCCTATCTCCGTAGACTCAGGGCGGCTCACAACAAACAAAAACAAACCCAATAAAACACAAAATACACACGAAAAGTACACAAATGCATAAATATACAATTAAAACATATATCAAAACCCATTAAAACAGTCAAACCCCCCTCAGTCAGGTTGGACGATGTAAACAGCCATGTTTTTAATTCGCGGCGGAAGGTGCGAAGGTCAGGAGCCAACCGAAGTCCCAGGGGGAGTTGATTCCAGAGAGTGGGCGCACCCACAGAGAAAGCTCTACCCCTGGGGGCCGCCAGCCGGCATTGTCTAGCTGACGGCACCCAGAGAATGCCCTCCCTGTGAGAACATACCGGGCGATGGGAAGCTGTTGCTGGCTGCAGATGGTCCAACAAATATCCTGGGCCTAAGCCATGTAGGGCTTTATAGGTCATAACCAGCACCTTGAATCTCACCTGGAGGGCAACTGGTAACCAATGCAAGTCACATAGGAGAAGTGTAACATGGGAGTATCGGGACCCTCCCATCACAACTTGCGCGGCCACATTCTGCACCAGCTGAAGTCTCCGAGTGGTCCTCAAGGGATTAAAGGGTTTAAGCCCATCTATTTCATTGTTGTTACACTTACAATAATGTCTTCATCTGTAACAGAAGCTTACTTTACTGTCTCGTAATGAAGGAAGTCACTTTTTAAACTACTCATTAATTTTCAAGCTTTAAGTGTCAATTTATCAAGCCCCATGGCATAGTTTCATAGCGAAGCACGGGTATCCAGCTAGTTTAGGGATAACTATGACTTTCAGATGTATTAAGCATACAATTCAAAGATCAAATGAGGGTTCCAGCGCAAAGACATTTTGTGATTTTAAGCCCATTAAAAGTTCTCAAACGAAACATTCTCTGCTTTATAGTGTCATCGAAATACTATATGATCTGATTCAACAAGGAAGATCTGACTGTAAAGTTCACATTTCTCTAGCATTTATTATAAAAATAAGTTCTAAAGCAAGGTAGTGTGTAATGTTTTGACTATATTTTCCATCCTGTTCCCACTGTATGTTTCAAATTCACATCCAAAACAAAAGATGAGCCTTTTATTATTAAAATATTTGAAACATTTATATTCATCTTTCTTTCAGGACCTCCGGGTGGCATGCATAGTCTTTCTCAGTCCAATTTTGTTTTCATTACAAACCTACAAAGGAGCTTAGGCTAGTAGTGATTGGCCCTATCACCAAATGAATTCCACTCCAGAGTAGGTATTTGAATAGGAATCTCCAAAGTCCAGCCTTCTAATCAAAAACAGGCAAAAGAAAGGAAGGAGGGGGAAGGGGAAGAGAGAGAAAGAGAAAGGAAGGGAGGAAGGAAGGAAGGAAGGAAGGAAGGAAGGAAGGAAGGAAGGAAGG
>WNWU01000011.1:16922874-16940926 GCA_012654045.1 Ptyas mucosa | reverse complement strand
AAGAAAGAAAGAAAGAAAGAAAGAAAGAAAGAAAGAAAGAAAGAAAGAAAGAAAGAAAGAAAGAAAGAAAGACACCCAAGTAGCATATTGGATTTATTCCAACAGCCGACAGAACATTGCATTTGATTTAAATGTAAATAAAGTAGATACACAAATCAGCTAAAAAGCCATATCATGATGCATTTGACTTTAAAACCTAGCTTTTAATAGCATTGCCTTATATGATCAAGATAGGTTTCTCTTTTGTTATTGGAAATGTGAGCTACTGTGCTACTTAAAATTACAAACATGAAGCCTTGTTTTTACAGTACTTTAATATGTATCTTTAAACAATCCCTCTCTAAGTAGCTGCATTTACAGAGAACAAAACAATTAGACTGTGTAGATTATTTTAGGATTTACTTTTCATGCCCAAACACACCCATACACATTCTTTATTGGCCCTGTTTCCATCCATGTCAATCACATGAACCATTTTTTTAAAAAAAAAATACTATATAGTATGTTTACCCTTTTTCTTAAATGTAATTGCAGAATATCTTAACACTGAGATAGGATCTTAGTAGAGTCCTCCCAGTCACCCCTTTACAAGAGACCTAGATGAGATCAGGTACCCCATGCGTAATCTCTACTGCTGGAAGATTTCTATTCTATTTTTAACCAGTTATTATTCCTGACTAAACTGGGAAACCTTCGTCAGAGTGTTCCTTGACTCCCTTCTCCCATTCTAAGAAAGCCTAATCATATCTTATATAAAGTAAGCATACCCTACTTTCCTGGGAATGGCCCAAACCTGTTCTAGTGACTCTTATATTTATGATTCAGATCTTTCCTTTCTGTAGGACCAACCTCTGCGTAAAATCTTTCTATCAGGAATGTCATGCTTCTGATTCTCTCTCCCTGGATAGTTTGAGGGACAGGATCACAGAATTTTTTTGATGGCTTTCCCCAGCCTTGAGTAATGTAGTGACTGATGCATTTTGTCCCTCATAATATTTTGTGGTTAGAGTTGACTACTTTTTTTACCTGTGGTTTGATGGTAATGGCTATCTGTCCTGAGTCTTGAGATGAAGGCAACATACAAATATTATTAACTGTTAAAAATTAATTAATTAATTAATTGAACATTGACATTTATAAAGGTAAGCAAACTTTGAACTACATCGAACTGGGCTTTTCTTTAAAAAAAAACAAAAAGAAGTGTTCCTTTTCGAAACTTACGCCTTATCCAGGATAAATCTTCCATCCCATAGGACACCGGTGTACTTGTATGGTATGGTAGTATAAGCTAGTAAACCTGCAAGATTCTGTAATAAATTTTCTCCCTCTCCTCCAGTATGTATTACGTCAAAAAGGTTGCCAGATCCTGTTAATTTATTTTGGACTGGCATGATGTAATCGTTAACAGGCCATAATGAAGATTGAAGGTTTAATAATGCCAAGTGTTACAAATTTCTGTTTAATCATTTCTAAATTGATTAGTTGCTCTTGCCCAAATGCTTAGCCACTGAAAGGCAGGGAGCTAAAAATCCATGCTCCTGTGGTCAAGCTTTGATGGATGTAGCTTTGGTACAGTGGTAATTGAGTTATTGAATTTACTCATCTTCCAAATGATGTTTGCATTGTCTCAGCCATATGTGTTTAGGGCCAAGGGAAGGTCATTAGGAGCTTCAGTCCGGGGGCATGTTTAGGTTAAAGTGATTTGGAACAGCCCACACTGAGCTGACTCAATTAAAAGGAATAGCACAGCAAGAAGCGAAGGGCGACAGAGGAGGGAGTTAGGGTGGATGTCACACGCTGGTCAGTTGGTGGGTCCCAGTGGTCTCTTTAAAAGAGTCTGAAGGTCCTTTAACTAAATGTCTAATTCTAGCCTCAGGCTCTTTAGCCATTGACAAATGGCTGCTGTAACTGGGAGCCAATTTTGTATGAAGGACACCTAGAAATGAAACCCTTTGTTTTATAGCTGAACATGGGAGATGCAGGGCCAAGGTAAAATATCAACTAATAAAACCTCCCTGTTCTGTGAGCGAGAAGTGCTTTCATACAAGTCTTTTTTTATTTGTTCACAATTTAGAATTATCCATGGTGATATGTATAGAGATACATCTCTTAAGTAAATGGAACATCTTTGAGCCATACTCAACTATTGTTTTTGAAAGAAATCTTAATTAAAGATTTAAGATTTTACTTGAAAGCAAGCTTGACTGAATTTTCTATTCATCAGCTTTCAAATCTTTTGTACTAAGGGTTGGCTTAGCAGTTCTTGACACGTGTGTGAAAAGACTATTAACACAAGGTGATTTTTCCACTTCTAGTAAAGTGGAAAATTGTACAACGTTGCATTTAATTTGGCATTTTGAAAGGGTTAAACTCTGCAGTTGGCTAATGCAGACTGAGATTATGAAATATAATTATTTTCTTTCACAAGGTATTAGAAGTTCCTTTAATTTAGCTCCCAAATGGCCTAAACTCTCACAGTATTGCTGAATCCTTTGATATTTTAGTAATGTCACTTTATGAGACATCATACAAGAATGCTAATTTCTTTTCAGATTGCTGATATTCTCAGATAAGATATTAGCTGAGTCTACTGTAAATCTCATAAGACTGGCCAGCCTTGCAAGATTTCAAACACTTTTCATTTTTTTAATTGTTATCTTACTTAACTGGAAGGTGTGCCCTGATCTTCAGCAGTCCTGTATTTTCAAGAGTTCCCATGTACTTAAGTGGGTTTTTTAAAGAAAAAAGAAAAGAAAAAGAATTGTGATATACAAGTTTGGAGAGGAAGAACAGTCTCTGTTAACTAATGTTTTTACTGTGCAAATTATAGGAAATCTATTCATTTTTAATGAGATATAGAGCATAATATTTTTTTCATACCTCAGTGTTGTGGAAATAAGAACTAATATTTATAAAATGAAATGATAATAACAAAAAGAATTAATATACTATGGATGAGGAGAACACACTTTAAATTCATCAATCTGTAGCCTACCCTACAGATGGTGTACAGTAGGGCTACGTATACAGCATCTTTCAAAATATACTGTAATCCTTTCATTTCCCTTGCCCCAGAAGGCAGAGAAGAAATATAGATGTCTGCCTTCTAGAAAATCTGTTTTTAAAACTGTACTTATTTTTATACATATCCTAATATCCTTCAGGGAAGAAATATTCAAGGAAGAATCTTATCATTCTATCTTAGATGCAGGGGAAGGAAACATGATCTAAATCCAATCACTCTTAAAACACTTCAAAATATTTCAAATATTCTAAATTAAGGCTGGCTGTTTCAGACGGTCCAGACTTAAAAGAAACAGATACTGTGTAAACACTGCTTTGTATCTGATTTCCGTCTACTAAACACTATTAAAATCAACAGTAATATTTCCTAATCCTTTAGACCGAGGAAGAACACCGGCTTTTAATCAATAAGCATTTGATAAAAGCATTGCTTGAGGATATTGCACTGAGTGATGGACAATAATTGTGACACTACATTGGTACTTCCGCACTGAGGCTTTTTATGAGACACCAACTTTCTGAGTGCTAGACACATTCATGGCTAATGAGAGTTATACTTTCAATATGTTGGATTAACAGAGCTTGCCATGAGCAAGTGAAACAAAGACCATTTTCTCACACATTAAAGCAGAAGCCTACAGCCTAAATATAGCAAGGGGGGAAAGCCTTCCCCTTGCTCAATTTTGTGTCTATCACTGTGATGGCAAAAATCACAATTTAAGGGCAGTTAGAGAGACCCACTGGAGCGATTGTTATGGCTTATTCATCCTTCAAAAATGTCATAAAAATATGACTTCAGGGGATTTTAATCAGTAGTTGATTAAAAGGAGAGGGTTTCACTTCTCCCTCTTCTTGACAACCATTGTTGACCAAGAGAGAGGCATCCATCATGTCAAATTGTTGTCTTCTCAGGAATCTTCCATTATGCAACTTCTTTGGATGATTTAAGGGTCTTCTATTTTGAATCCCCATTGTTCATCTCTGTCCTATCTCTCATTTACACATATTTTCACTAGCCTTTTCTTAACAACAAACATGTTCCAGCATTGTGGTTGCCTTCCTTTGCTTTGCTACATATAATTTACTTCATAATTCTTGACTTTTTTAAATTAGATTTTTATTCCATTTTTATTACTATATAAGAAACTCAAAGTGGTAAACATACTCCCTGTTTTCTCCACAACAATTGGGATCAGAGACAACAACTAGCTCAAAGTTATCCAGCTGGCTTTTGTGCCTAAGGCAGCACTAAAATGCACAGTCTCCTGGTTTCTAGGCCTTCATCTTAACCACTACACCAAACTGGCTGTTTTATGCGGTGTCTCTTGTATTGTTTGTGTTGTTCATGGCTATTAAATGTTAAGCTTTATTTAATTTTATGTTGTAAGCCTTCCAGAATGCATCTGAAACTTGAGTTATCTACACATGCTGTAAAAAAAAGGAAAAGAAATTAACGCAATATAATTTCTTACCCTGTGTAATTCTCATTAAACATATAAACTGAATGCATCTGGCAGTTTTATGGGTGGAAAATGAGTGATGGAAAATATGACATTTTTGTTAAATCTAGTTTTGAATCCATCTTAAATTCTTCTCTTGATATGCTCGGCTTAAGAGTAGCACATACCATATTTGTAAGGCAATGTTAACATGTACATTTTATGTTCCTCCATGAAAGAGCTACAATCTTTGCAAGGAGGAAAAAAATATCAGAAAGGATCATTAAGTCACTTCCTGCTGTGAAAAAGAAAAAAAAGATGCTACTGTGTGGCTTTACAATGCAGCTCAGGACCTCTTTCAAGCCCTGCTTCTCTTTGTGAGTGTTACGAATTGTGGCACGTCTGTTGTAGGGAGCAGAAGACAAATGAAAGCAATCCAAATGATCTCCCTTTCATTCAGTTCTTTCAAACATCTTCTGCCATCATGACCACCGGTTAGGTTAAAGAAAGAATGACTGATAGTTATTTGTCTAATGAGGAACAACTCGAATAAAAGAAATATTGGGGCATTTGAATATATCATATACCATGTATTACTCCAACTGGAAAAAGTCACCCAAGGTAGCATCTAGGATGACAGCTAAGCAATTAAGGAAAAATATGTCCAAGCTCTTCCCCTGTCAAACTGAATCATGACCCTTCTTTTGGCAGACCTATAAGCCGAATCCCTCCCAGAAGTGGGGAAGGGGCTGTAGACAATAACTGATGTGTCATTAAAGATGATATGGACTTTTATGCACACATGACATCTTATGTACCATTGGGTCGTCACTGGCAATGGAGCAGATCATGCAGACCCTTTCATGAATAATAGGTGAAAGCAGAATTAGTGTAATGAAAGAAGTGGGCATTATGCTTAGGTTTTTGACAATTTATATTGTGCATATTCTGTACAGATTTTTCATTTTCTGATTGGCCCTGGCATTAGGAAAGGAAAGGAAATAGAATATGAAGCTGGACAAAAGAGACTTCGCCATTTTTAAAAAATCGGGAAGATAATAGAGAAAATAAGAGACCTTCCCTTATCCAAAAGACACCAAGCTCCATAAAACAATTTTTTTCTGTACTGCATTTTTTGCATACCAAAAAATAGGAAATAATATTTTTCAGACACATTTCTGTTTAAAGAACAACTTGCTTACATTTGCTTCCAGCTGAGGTTTTTAATGCTCACCAGCAACAACCACCACAATCATAATTGTTACTTTGAAAAGGTTCAGTTTTAATTATCATGTTTTATAACATTAACTAAAATTAATAAATAGATACTTTGTGGCCTGTAGGATGAAATTACTTCTTTTCTAATTAGTCTTAAGACAGTATTGTATTACAAGGTGAAGGAAGAAAGAACTTTGCCTGGAATTTCCAAAGAGGTTCATCTCAGCTTAATTTGGCTAATGGCAATTAACACAGATGGCTAAAAAAAGTAATTATCTCTTCTGGTTTTCTGCCACCTGTCACAAGTGAACTGTTTTCTTTAATTGCTTCAAATTACTCTTAATCACACAAAACAGCTATTTAAATCAGAATCTGCATCTTGAAGCTTTGGAAGTAGTTTTAACACCTGAGTGGTATGACCATCTTGGTGGCATAAGGTAAAGTCCTTGAGATTGGCTTCAAGAATTAGAAATTCAAGTAAATACCAATCCTGGCTTAACCAAAGCATTCCCTGATCTAAATAATTATGAAGTCAAGCAAAAGGTTATCTGCTTGTCAGGTCTATGGTTCCCCTTCATTAATTCTCCTTCATTAACTGTCCTCTGTTCTTAGCTGTAGTCAAAGGAAGACATCTGATACCTGTGCAATCTCAAAAATTCATACCAAGTTCAATCTCCAACTGTTTTTACCCTGATACATGCTATTCAGTGGTTACAATGCATGTACAGATCATATGTACTAGAGTAAAATAGTACGATTTTAAACAAAAGTTATTAAGTTTGTCTAAAAGTGGTATTTCTTTTCAATAGATTTTCTGGAGCAGGTAAATTGCCAACTTATTGACTAAGGCAGTGACCTCCACGGAGTGAATTCTAGTAAGCTTAAGAATTTGTTTTGAATAGGAGAACTGAAGGCAGTCATTTAAAGATCTACTCTTGGCAGCCAGGCTTTCTTCATTTCAGCTAGTTAATTTAAAGCAAATCACATATATCAATGTATTATATTACTCATAAATCTCTTGGTACATCTCAGTTTTGTCCATTTTGCTCTACTTCAGCATGAGACTTTTGTGAATCCTTGATGATATGTGCTGCTTAATTTTGGGCGGATAAAGTCTTGGATTATAAAATCTGGAAAAAGAAAACCTGTGTTTTGCATAGATAATCAACTGGAATAATTTTCTTTACCAACATGTAGGCTGTCTTAGTCATTGACTAAGACTAACTTATTATGACTTACTAACTTAGTCACTGACTAAAACTAACATTAACTATCCCCCAAAAGAGCTACTATGATCACACACATACTACTAAAAAAATGTAAACACAAGCAGATGGAAAGTAAATAGTATTGTGGGAATGTCTTTTGTTTTTCCACTTTATATTGACATTTGTTATCCATTCAGTCCATTCCTTGGTGAAATTGTGAGCAAGTATTACAATTTTATGCTTAGAGTGACACATTTTCTTTGTTCAGTCAATGTTCTAACCCATAATTTGGGTTCTCAGAACACATCTGAAATCCAAATATTCATCTACTTGATAGATCCATCATCTTTCTAGGTTGTTCATTTATACAATACGCATGATTGTTCTGCTTATGCAAATATTGTCTCCTATTTTACTAAGCACTTTCGTGTTAATGTATTTAAATAAAAGTAGAAAATTATTTTTCATGCATTACAATAGATTAGCCAGGGTTGTCAAACTGTTGGCCCGCAGGTTGGATACATCACATGCAGGCCACACCTACCTGAGCTCCACAAAGAAGAAAAATGTCACAATACGTCACATGATGGCAATGTGATGCCGTGAGTTTGATACCCATGGATTAGATGATCATAATGTAACTCCATCCAGTTTTGCCTCTTCTCTTAGGAAGGAAATTTTCAGTAATAATAATCTCCCTCTTCAGTTTTCTAGATCATATAGATCAGGGGTGTCAAACTCGGGTTCATTGAGGGCCGTATTAGGGTTGTATTTAACCTTGGGGGGCCAAGTGGGTGTGGCTGGGGTGGGCATGGCCAGATTGAGGTCACTCGTGTCAGGGGCATCTGTGGTGGCCCGAGCACTCTGCCAGCGAAAACAGGCTCCTGAACTCCATTTTCAGCTGCGACGGCCTCCTACCTCCCTCTGCCAGTGAAAACAAAGCTCAGGGAGGCATATGCACGTGGTCTTCATGAGCTCCATTTTCACTGGCAGAGGCACCATGGGCCAGTTCTTTGCTGTGTCTAGGGTGGCTCCGCAGGCCAGATCTAAGCACCGTGTGTCGGATTCGGCCCCTGGGCCTTGAGTTTAACACCCCTGATATAGATCTATAGAAGATTCTACAGATCTTGTAGATCTATATCTTGTAGACCTGTGCTCTAGGCATTCTTTAGATCAGGAGATAGTGCTCTAGATGTTGATGAAATATAACTTCCAGCATCCTTCACCATTGATCAGGTGAGCTGAGATTGCTAGTAATTGTAGTTCAGCCATGTATGGAGGGCTAATTGTTATTCACTCCTATTCTGCGCATTCGTTGCTGACTCTTGTTACTTACTTCGCTGAAATGTGTGTCTGCCATTAATATTTTGAAAACTTTAAATGGTTACAGCATGAAAAGTTATGGGATTGATAGTCCAAACCACCTGGAGGCACCAGGTTGTAGTTTCTGATCCATGTCTTACAAGCCAATACAACCAGAAAATTAATTTAAATTAATTTCTCAAAACAGCATGCCTATTATAATTACTGTTGAAATCCTAGCATTTCAGAAAATATTTGGAAAGAGAGTATTGGAAAAACATTCAAAATAGAAAAAAAAAGCTGTTTGCTTGTTGGCAAGCAGCTAGATATGTAAAGCCCAATTGTTCTTTTATTTAAAAGTCAGTGGCTAGGAGCTTGTTAATCAAAAGGTCGGCAGTTCAGCGGTTCAAATCCCTAGTGCTGCATAATGGGGTGAGCTCCCATTACTTGCCCCAGCTTCTGCCAACCTAGTAGTTCGAAAGCACATAAAAAATGCAAGTAGAAAAATAGGATCCACCTTTGGTGGGAAGGTAACAGTGTTCCGTGCGCCTTTGGCATTTAGTCATGCCGGTCACATGACCACAGAGACGTCTTCGGAAAGCGCTGGCTCTTCGGCTTTGAAACGGAGATAAGCACCACCCCCTAGAGTCGGGAATGGTTGGCACATATGTGCAAGGGAAACCTTTACCTTCACCTTTATTCTGCATTAGAATAATTGTTGAACAAATCTTCCTTTCTGTTGAAGTACACAACACAGAGTTTAAAACTAAAATCATGGAGGAGGTTAATTTAATTTATCCACTAGAGCTCAGCTGGTGACTGAAGATTTCAGTAATTCAGGCAGTTTGGTATAGTGCTTAGAGCACCAGGTTAGAAACTGGGAGAGTGGGGCCAGTTAGTCTCTCACAGCCCTAGGAAAAAGACTGCAATGGCAAACCATTTCTGAAATCTTGCCAAGAAAACTGCAGGGACTTGTCCAGGCAGTTGCCAACACTGATTTGAAGGTGCACACATACGTAAACACCACTGGATTATGTGAACACTGCTTTGGGCTTTCATATCTTTAGCTTTCTGTGAAAGATGGCCATAAAAGAATTTCCAAGCAGGGGATTAATTGACATGGACATTTATATCTGTGTATTTGGAAACAAGCCATTAGTAACTTTAAATTGTTTAAGAACAGCAACAATAGAGCCAATTTCTTAGCTGTGTTATTAGTTGATCTTATTGATGTCAAAAAATGAGGGGTAAGTCCTGAGGAAAAAAAACCCAGCAGTCTGCAATGTGAGGAGATAATTGTATTATTGATCTTTAAGGATTATTGTTCTTGTGGGATTGGGAATTTAGTAACAACTGCCTTGGCTCACAATCAATGAACTAGAACAAATTCTTCTCAGCCCCCTCATGGCGGAGCTTTATTAAATACATATTTACCTTTTGTATGAAATCAAAAATAGAATAACTTTTCCTAATTTAGGAAAATAATCCTTTGTGCAAAAAAAAAAAACCAATCGTGTGGCAAGAAGATAATAAGTATGGG
This sequence comes from Ptyas mucosa, assembly GCA_012654045.1. Classification (NCBI taxonomy): domain Eukaryota; kingdom Metazoa; phylum Chordata; class Lepidosauria; order Squamata; family Colubridae; genus Ptyas; species Ptyas mucosa. Next base: position 16,931,195 of record WNWU01000011.1, on the reverse strand, counting down.
TTCTTTTGTGAGGTGTGTCTTTTTAAATAGGCCCTTCCTCATAATCATTCAGAAATCAGTATGTACCCCTGGAGATCATCTTTTTCTCTCCTGGTAGTAGTTTGCGCAGTTCGGGTGGCCTTTGCTCATTTCCCTATGAATGGTAACGGTGACCACCTCGGGCCACGCAAAGCAATCTTTTAAAAAAGAAAATGTTTAACTATAACCACTGGGACTAGAACTACTGCTCCCTGTGTCATAATATGAATATCAATAAGACACAGGTCCGTGGAGCTCCCTGCTTGATTTGACAGATAAAGGATCACTTAGTTAATTAGAAGATGACATAGTGCGTTTGTGCCCCTTAGTTATACCTTGCCTTCTGCCTCATCCTTTTGTTTTCCCTATGTCCCCTCTTCCTTTTTTGACAAGCTAAATTACATCATTACTGGTGGTTTTGCTTGTTAAGCACACCAGAAACCGAGAATATTTTTAGCAGTAATGATATCCAGTTTCCCATCAGATTTATCTTTCCTTCAAAGAAAGAAAGGAAAACACCAAGTTAGATGTTTCAAATACATCTAACATACATTTGATAAAATGTAGTAGTCGCTAGCCTTCATATGTATACTTTTAAAGAGATTATTAAACACAGATTGGGAAGCTGCTTCTTCAAACAGCTTGCACATTCGGTATTACTTTCTGTATTCATCTTTAAGACCCAAGCCTTAAACCTCACATCTCTTTGTCTTGTTGTCCCCCAGTTGGGTTATGATTTAAAGAGTTATTGCATATCACTCATAAACAAACTTCCCTATTTACAAGCCATATGGAACATTAACTGCACTGTACAACATGCATAAAGCTCAAGTCCATTTCAGAATCAGCACTTGAGCAAATAGATGTGTATCTAACATCAAACTCAATTCATAATTTAATGCTGATAAGAGAACAGGAAGTCCACAAACTCTTCTGATGAAGATATTCCTTCCTTGCCCTTTTATTTTAATATTTATCGAACTTCTATCCTAAAAGACAGAGAAATTTCTGAAAGGGTTTTGTAAGAATCGTATCGGGGAAGAAGCAAGTGTATTTATTAATTGATGGATCTTTTTACTTTGAGGATACATTCATGGATGTATGTAAAATGATTAAAATAATGTGCTCAACATCAAAAGCTCTAAGATCACATATTCAGTGGGGCTGCATACTTTTCAAAAATAATTTGGAAGAAGTGCTTTGGACCACTTATGAGTACACATCACCTCACTGCTATTAATTAAAATATAAGACTGCAATACATATATGCACTTAACTTTAGGAAACCTACTCGTTAAAGTTAATGTGCTTCTTCAAGCAGTAACACCTTTTATTTCGAACTCACAGAGAAGGCTTAAAAGTATCCACTTTAATAAAAAAAAAAAAGATACTGTATGATTGTACTTGTACAATACCAAAACCACTTTTTTCAAATAATCTTTGAAGTGTGCAAATCCCTAACATGGAGTGAAAAAGAATTTAATAGTCCATTGGTTTTCACAGTCCACTTAGAGAATCGAAGCCCTACGAGAAAGAAGGAAGCAGGAGAATTCAATAGTAGAAAAGTAATGGTAAGGATAATTACCCAAGATGCTTTCATCTCATTAAGACTTGGGAAATCCACATGAAAGGCTAATAGGTTGCTATGGTGTAGCAATGTAAACTTGGGCTACAAATATTGAATCACAGATAAATGTAGCTGGAACAGTCTTTGCCCTTGTTATTTCAAATGTCTCTATATCTGGATTCAAAATAAGATTTGTTTAAAAATGATTGGCAAAATAAATTAACAGAGTTGGAAAGGACCTTGGAGGTTTTCTAGTCCAACCCCCTGCCCAAGCAGGAAGCCCTACACAATTTCAGAAAAATGGTTATCCGATCTCTTCTTAAAACATCCAATGTTGGAACATTCACAACTTCTGGAGGCAAGAGGTTGTTCCACTGATTAATTGTTCTGTCAGGAAATTTCTCTTTAGTTCTAGATTGCTTCTCTCCTTGATTAGCTTCCATCCATTGCTTCATGTCCTGCCTTCAGGTGCTTTGGAAAATAGCTTGACTCCCTCTTCTTTGTGACAACCCCTTAGATATTGGAACACTGCTATCATGTCACCCCTAGTCCTTGTTTTCATTAAACTAGATCACGGGTGTGAAACTTGATGCATCACATTGCCATCATGTGATGTATTGTGACGTTTTTTCCCCTTCACGGAGAGGGCTGGGCATGGCCTGTGTGTGACGCATCCAGCTTGCAGTCCGCCAGTTTGACACCCCTGAACTAGACATACCCAATTCCTGTAACTGTTCTTCGTATGTTTTAGCCTTCAGTCTTCTAATCATCTTTGTTGTTTTTACAACACAGGAAACCAATCTTCCCCATCCTTTAGATGCCCTCTAAATTTGTGGATCTCAGTTCCTAGAATTTCCAACCAGTCTGAATCCGTACTGACAATTTAGAAATTGAAATCTATGCCTCTGCACACTGCTCAGGTTGGGGAAATCGGTATTAAGCCTCTCAAGATATGCTTTACGTATATGCCACAGAGGCATGATTTGCACAACATAGCCAAAATCCAACAAAGACTGTTAAAGCTTAATATGATATTTGAACTCGTTCTCTCCATATGGAATTTTTCAAATATTTGAAAATTAGTGATTTACAAGCTACTATATTTTGAAGCAAAATGATTTATATTTGCTTATATTCCATTTTTATTTATTTGTATTCCGCCTTTATTATTGTTATAAATAACTCAAGGCGGCAAACATACCTAAAACCCATCTTCCTCTATTTTCTTCACGACAACAAACCTGTGAGGTGGATTAGGCTGAGAAAGAGGTCCAAAGTCACCCAGATGGCTTTCATAGACTTTTGCTGATTAGAACTAAATGTTTATATTGTGTTTATTGATAAGAGAGAAGATGTTGGAAGGAAAAAAACCTTTCATTGAAATATCAGAGAAGATGATCTGTTACTGAACATATTAGTACTTGTCTTGATGGAGGTAGAAATCAATGTGTGTGTATGTTTTCTTCTTCTGTATTTTTTATTATATTTTTCTTAGTTTGTATTATCTTTTATCTTTGAATGTATAAACGTCAATAAAAAATATCATTAGAATTCTAATATTTCTTGTAAGCTGGTCTACCTTGCAGGGCTAAACAACTACAGAGCTGGCCAAATTATCTATACGGAAGTTTTATTAATATTAAAGATAAATTTGAAATCATGGAATTATAGATGAAAGTAAGGCATAGTAAACCCTATCAAAATTTGTTACTAAAGTTAAAATGTTATTATTTTATTAGCTTGTTCCAGAATTTTTTATATTTTGGTATAGGAGCCTGAATGGCGTAGGACGCTAATGCCTCCTACTAAGGCAGCATTTAACATCCAGCTGCCTGCAATTACTGCGAGTTCAATTCTCACCAGGCTCAAGGTTGACTCAGCCTTCCATCCTTTCTAAGGTGGGTAAAATGAGGACCTGGTTGTGGGGGCAATAAGCTGACTTTGTATAAAATATACAAAAATATGAAGGCTATTGCTTAACGCATTGTAAGCCGCCCTGAGTCTCCGGAGAAGGGCAGCATATAAATAAAATAAAAATAAATAAATAAATAAATAAACAATAAGTATCTATGGGATCATCTGAGATATTTTATTGATAGAATATTTACTACAGCCTTTTAACCTATTATATATTTACAGTATATACCCTTTTTCCTGAAAATAAGTCATCCCCTGACAATAAGCTCAGTCGGGCTTTTGAGCGTATGTGATAAAATAAGCCCCCCCCAAAAAATAAGCCATCTCCAAAAATATTTAAACATGCGCAACCAGTCCCTGCCATTTCCTCTGGTTAGGGTTAGGAAGACAAAGCTGGAAATCAGGTAAGACTGTAAGAGGAACCTGTCTTGCTCCATGTGCCCCAAAATAATAAGACTTCCCTGAAAATAAGGTCAAGTGTGTATTTTGGGGTTCCAAAAAATATAAGACAGGGTCTTATTTTTGGGGAAACACAGTATTATGAAGCACTCTTCTGTTGAAATATACAAAAATCTCAATTATTGGTTTTCCCTTCTCATTTATCATGGTATAAATAATGATCTTTCCATAAAAATGTTCTGAAAATAATATGAGATGGTTGTAATGTAACTTGTTTCTTGGAAAAATTAAGCTTTCATAATTTTATTTAAAAAGCTAAAGGGAGGTTGGGCAGGTTACTTGCTTCTGTGATGTGAACATAAAAAGAATGTTTCCGATACATGTTTCCAAAGGGTAATTTTTATAATTACAATCGGTTTATAAGATTCCAGAGAAAAGATGAGAATATTTGATTGATTCTTTGAAAATATAACTTTGAAAATATATAATATAATCTTATTGAAATGAAAAGCAGATCTAAAACCTTGGAAGCTCTGGATGAGATACAGGAAATAAGGGGCCCACCAGAGATCATGAAGGATATTACCTTGTCCACTCTGATCTAGGCTAGTTTGTGATAAAAGCTGACTTGAATCCAATCAGTCTGAGGCTCAGAAATGGAGGGCTGACGTCTCCACTCCCTACAGCATTTTACCTGTCCTCAAATACTTAGGCAGAGGTCAAGCTTTTCATTATAACTATAGTTCTGAAGTGATGCCTTTCAAACCACAGTTACACCAAGCAGATGGCCTCCATCCAACTTTTATCTCCTCACTGGTTTAAAAGCATTGCCTGCCAGCCTCCTTTGACCTGTTATTCCCCAATATAACTATGCACAATTAAAATCAAGAAAGTTTCATGTTTACAGTTGTCATTGACAGTGACTAAACAAGTGCAATGAGTTCCTGCAGCTAATTTCCACCTTGTTGCTCAGACATTCTGATGAGTGGGTTACTCCACTTTCCATTGCAGGAGGCTGAGTGTCAATCTTCTCCCTCCTTAGCTGGATACGCCCACTTCCTGCTTCCTCTCCTCAGTCTTTTCACTCAGCCGTGCTGTGAAGGCTTGAGTGTCGGTTTGGCTATAAACTTTTATCTTTTTATTCTACTTATTGTTGTTAAATTCATTCTTTTTATTTTCCTTTTTATTTTCCTTTTATTTCTTTTGGTTGGGGACTGTGTATTTTACAAATTCTGTTGGATTAAGCGTGTCGGGGCTCCGAACGCTACGGGGGTGGTCCTCAGCCGCGCTGCGGTTTGATTCCAGCCCCCGCTGCCTGCCGCCATTGCTCAGCGCCGCCGCGGTTTTTCTTTCGGATATTTAGCCGCTTTTTTGATTCACAGTCCCCTCAGCTGTTTTGCGGCGTTCTGAGCTGGCCAGGCATTACGAGATCGAACGGCAGAATTGTAGTGGGCTCGAATCGCAGCCTGGGGTGCTGCGGAGCATTAGCCAAAGGCTTAATTTGGCGCCATTTTTCCACGAGTTGCTGCGCCTGTTTGCCGCCACTACATCTTGGGCCTGGAGCGGCAGCCTGGGCTTTGGTTTCCAAGGCTGCTTGCGGCCCTGCGGGTGCTGGACACTGTCCATTAACACCTCGCTTGCCTTCGGTGGATCCATTGCTTCAATAAGGGAAGTGCCTTTTCCTTTTATTCTTGCCTTCAGTTACTATTGCTAGTTGATTAATTCATTGCATATATATTTTTAAAAAAAAGAGAGAGAGAGAAGGTGATTCATTTATTCAATTCATTGATTTTATTAAATATATATTTTTGTATTTTATAAAAAAAAGAAATCATTGTTTATCAAGGAATTTGGAAAGGAGGAGTTCTTTTGTAATACAGTTGTGATCAAAATTATTCAACCCCCACTGAAATTGAGTGTTTTGGCCAGTTTGACATTGATATTGATCATTCAGTCATCTTGCTTACATTTACATCAAAGAGGCACTTGTAGGTCAGACAAATATAACATAACATTTATAATGAAATAACCACAAATGTCGTTTCTGTGCTCACATCATTATCAGTTTTATTCAACCCCCAAGTGACATTCAATCTTAGTACTTAGTACAACATCCTTTTACAGTTATAACAGCTTTTAAACGTGAAGCATAGCTTGACACAAGTGTTTTGCAGCAATCTATGGGTATCTTCGCCCATTCTTCATGGGCAAAAGCCTCCAGTTCAGTCACATTCTTAGGCTTGCGCACTGCAACTGCTTTCTTTAAGTCCCACCAGAGGTTCTCAATCGGATTTAAGTCTGGTGACTGCGATGGCCACTCCAAAATGTTCCAGCCTTTCCTCTGCAACCATGCTCTAGTGGACTTGGAGGTATGCTTGGGATCATTGTCCTGTTGAAAGGTCCAACGTCTCCCAAGCCTCAGGTTTGTGACGGACTGCATCACATTTTTATCCAATATCTCCTGGTACTGAAGAGAATTCATGGTACCTTGCACATGCTGAAGCTTCCCTGTACCTGCAGAAGCAAAACAGCCCCAAAGCATGATTGACCCTCCGCCATGCTTCACAGTAGGCAAGGTGTTCTTTTCTTCATAGGCCTTGTTCTTCCTCCTCCAAACATAGCGTTGATCCATGGGCCCAAACAGTTCTAATTTTGTTTCATCAGTCCACAGAACACTATCCCACAACTTTTGTGGTTTGTCCACATGACTTTTGGCATACTGCAGTCGACTCTTCTTATTCTTTGGAGACAGTAAGGGGGTGCGCCTGGGAGTTCTGGCATGGAGGCTTCATTACACAGTGTGCGCCTTATTGTCTGAGCTGAAACTTCAGTACCCACATCTGACAAATCTTTTCTCAGTTCCTCAGCAGTCACACGGGGACTTTTCTCCACTCTACGCTTCAGGTAGCGCACAGCAGTCGAAGTCAGCATCTTCTTTCTGCCACGACCAGGTAGCGTTTCAACAGTGCCCTTTGCTTTGAATTTGCAATTGATGCTTCCTATGGTGTCTCTTGGTATGTTTAACATCTTTGTAATCTTCTTATAGCCATTGCCCTTCCTGTGAAGAGAAATCACCTCTTCTCTTGTCTTCCTGGACCATTCTCTTGTCTTCACCATGTTTGTAACCACACCAGTAAATGTCTAGAAGGAGCTGAGTATCACAGTCATTTTAAAGCTGCCTAATTGGTGCTTATTATGCTTGATTGCTGCTCGGTGACATCCACAGGTGTTTTCAATACCTGATCGAAAACACCTGAATGAACCTCTGTTCTTCAGAGTGGTAGTCTTTAAGGGGTTGAATAATTGTGTCAATGAAGAAACCACAAAAGAAACATTTACTACTGTATTACAAAAACAATTGATGTCATTTTAGTTGCATTTGGTTCTGTAAAACGTCCTTGTAGGATTTCATTCTGAATACAATTACAAATGTACACTATAGTCCCTAAACCCCTTTACAGCATTGGGGGTTGAATAATTTTGATCACAACTGTATACTCTTGTTAATTATTTTTTTGTTTGGGCACCCCTTTTTTGTTATGGCAGAGGTGAGCTTTCCTCTGATTTGGAGCAACCCTCTTCCCCCCCCTACCCTTACCGCCAGGGCTGCAAGGGGTAAAAAGTCCAGGAACACCAAGGCTCCCAAAGCGCCACCTGTTCAGGATAAAGAGGCCCTACGCAGGCATGCTGCCCTGGAGAAACAGTTCTCCAAAGCGCAAAAGCATTACTGTTCTGGACACGAGCAAGACCAAGACCCCCAGGGGGAGGTCAGTCAGGCGCAGGAAGAATTTGCAGTTGAGATGGAATCTCTAGAGGCTTCTCATGGGACATCCCATCGAGGGCAACAGGGGCAGGTTTTGGTTTCTACAGCCCCAGTTAATTTGTCTATGAGATCACGCTCTGATAGCGTAGATAGCCGGGCTTCTCACAGGAGTAGACCTGCTCCAGAAGCTACCTTTACTCCCACTGCAGCGGGGCTCCGCTCTGAAGGGGGAGGGTTTCCTGGTCAATTCCCAGACTTCAATGCAATGATGTCTCAGGCGATGATTCGTATTTTTCAAGCTGGCCTTCAACAAACAGGTTGTTTGTTACCTCCAGAGTGTGCCACATTTTCCCAGGGTCATATGCCCAGTTCTTCCAGGCATTCTACTGCTGCAGTTGGCAATCTGACTTCCGAACCTGCTCAGGATGAGGAACTGTGGGAGGATGTCCCGTTATCTGATGATGAGACAGAGGTGCAGGAGGCACCTGCCTTTCCAGGTCTCTTCAAACCTTCCTTGTTTAAGTCTCTTCTGCGGAAGGCAAAGGTGGCTACGAATATGGATTCGTCTTTGGCTCCGTCTTCCTCCCAATCTCAACAGCCTGCTGCTTCCGGCTTATTTCGTGTGCAGACACCTGATAATGATTTTATTCCTTTTCC
>WNWU01000011.1:16796728-16912874 GCA_012654045.1 Ptyas mucosa | reverse complement strand
AATCTGGGACTGAAAACTTTCTTTTATATATCATTTTCCAAAGCATGGAAATTTACAATTGCATAATATTGAAGCTTCTGGAGACTCTCTTCCATCAGCTTAAGTAGAGAAGGACTGACTTTTATAGCAATCAAGAGCCTTATATGAGATCACAAATAGGCAAAGAAGATAATGTAAGTAAACAAATAAATCAACTTAATAAGGAACTAAGGACAATTTACACTGAAAACAGTAATGTGGCTCTTGTAGTATACTTTACCAGAAGCTATCAAAAAGTCCATAGAACAATTGTCCCTAGGCTGCTGCTGGTATCACACAGATTTGTGGTCTATAGAAATGACACTAAACAACATTGACATGACAGCAACAATGTGATGAGGGCACAAAAGCCAGGAAATGTAGGAACTGGAGGATAATTAAAGTGATGATAGTAAGATATCAGATTGGGGCTGCAACTAGATGGCAATGAAGTAATATTCGTATTGTCCACTAGGATGTTTGCAACCCAAATCTTGTAGCTGTATAGCAACTTAAGAAGAAAATGAAAATTCTGTTCAGCATAGGAGGACTAAAATTGGCATTAGATGTATCTTCATAGAATTTGCCTTTGGTGTCATTTTTCTTGCATTTTGCCAGTGCTTCCAATTATTCATAAGTTTAAAAAAAACCTTCCATCTTCACAAATGACTAGTCTCTAATTATAAAGAGCCAAACTCTAATGACAGTCATAAGAGTTTTATGAGCATAGGAAAGACCTGATAAATAGCCTTATTGATGGTGGAATACATTCTTCACATGGATTTATAGTTATTTCAGAGTTGATTAGGTTGCCCAATTTCTGTGGTTGATTAAAAATAATTTTGTATGGAAATGAAAAATCTAGATTAAGAAATAAATGCTATTGCTCAAAGACATGTATTTTTTTTTACTTTGTTTCCAAGAGTGGTCATCATCATTAAATGAACTCAGCATATATAAATGGTATGATTTATTACAAAGGAACAGCTGCTCATGTGTTCTGCCCTCTTTTCATATGAGAAATGTTCAGAATGAAAGAGAGTTAATTAGGCTATTGATACAGTCAGCCAAATGTACATTGCTCCCAACATATATGAAGCCACTTTCCTCAAACCCTCATAAGGAACATACATATTATAATGCAAGTTAATTTAAGAAGTAAAAATGTATTAAGATTAAGAGTTGGGTGCAAAATGAAAAGAGCCAAATCTGTTTATGCTTTTTTGCTTGAATTACTGACTTGATTCCTAGCCATGTGGACCTTATTTCATGGACGTTGCATAGTTGAATGAATATTTGTTAACAAGAAGCTTTGGTAACAAACAAACAAATTTGTTAACAAGAAGCCTAGGAGCCTTGGTAGTACAGTGGTCTAAAGCACCCTGTTATTAACACCAGCTGCCTGCAATTATTGCAGGATGGAATCTCACCAGGCTCAAGGTTGACTCAGCCTTCCATCCTTTCTAAGGTAGGTAAATTGAGGACCCAGTTTGTGGGGGCAATAAGCTGACTTTGTATAAATATACAAAAGTATGAAGGTTATTGCTTAGCGCATTGTAAGCCGCCCTGAGTCTGCAGAGAAGGGCGGCTATAAATCAAATTTTAAAAAAAGAACATGAAGTGTCAAAGTTTCTTGACTTATCCTCCCAACTGATATTATGGAACATTTTAAAAGTACACTCTGATGTTCTAATTTGTATGTCTGAGGGGCTGCTTACATGTGATACCTATTTTGTTTCATTTTCTTAATAATGCTAGAATAAACTGATGGTTTGTTTCAGTTGCAATTGATGCAATGTCATTCAGATCCTGGAGAGGTAGATATTGAAACTACATGGTGATGCAGCAAATGCAGAAGAGCATATACACTATGACACAAGAGAGGGAAAATTTAGCATGCAATTTAATACATCTCACTGACCACAAAGTAGCTTTGTAAGGTTACTACCTAAGAATGCAAGACTCAGTAAGTGCAGGATTAGAGAAGTCTTTTCAACATTGTCTTCTTAGCACTTTGCCCAATACTTGTTATCCTGAGTAATACTTTTCCATGCTCAGTGTTTCCAATGTTTAAGAGATAAATTTCTCCTACAGAACAATTTCCTTCTTTGCATTAATAAATAGGTTACTAGAGATTGCGAGTCTTCCTACCACTGCCGTAAATTATCTCAAAGCATGCAGATCACATTCATAAAAATAACAATATGTTCATCTTCATAATAAATGAAACTTGGAAAAGTGAAGATATTAAGTGTACCATAACAGCTAACCTCACTACTGTATCTCTTAGCACATCATCATGGTATGTCTCTTAACCCAGTGGACACTGAGATCAGCATAGATAGCAAGCAAGATATGGGCCTCATTGGAGCATTTCAGCTGAAAGTTGTACTTTATACTGTATGATGCAATCTATTTACAATAAAATGTTTATTTGAAAGTACATCATTGTACAACCTTAGATTATTCACATTTCATGTGGCTTTCATACGGAATATAAAATATCATTTGGTGAGCTAAGCTAGCAATCATATTTCTATAAGGAATACTATGAGAAAGTTCCATTTTAAACTCAGAAGTTTATTGGCAGTTTGGGACAGGCTTTTATCTGTTGCAATCTTGCAGTGTATCTAAAAAACATTGGTCCTCCATGTGTGTTAGCAAAGAAATAAACTTGCAAGTCATCACTACATATTCAGGGGGATGAATCATCTCAGGAATAGAAGAAGTGTTGCTGGAATTCTGGGTGAGCTCTAGAACTTAGCAGAGGTGTAAACTAGATTCTAGTTCAAAAGGTATTTTAATTGCTAGAATGCCCACATTTTTCTGTGCCCCATTTTATCTTCACAACAAACCCATATGCGAAGTTAAGTTATAATGATTGGCCTAAAGTCATGAAGTCTAGTTCTGTAACTATAGTATCAAACTATCTCTCTGGTTAACTTATGAATAAGACTTACATAACATATGAACCAATCCTTGGTATGTTGTAGCATAGGTATTGTGCTCTAATTATTTCTTGTCGGTGCTTAACCTGAGGGCAAGAATTTAGACAAAGACAGTATGAAGTATTTATCAGATGAAGGCAGTAAATCAGTATGTCTTGATGCATCTGAATAGCCAAGTGTGTTGCAAGTGAAATTCTAATTTATAGGTTGAGTGCTTGAAGAGAACTTATAACAGTCATTATCCATTTTGAACACATATTGTGGGCTTTAAAGGAAGCTGCAATATCTTCTTCTGTTTTATATATACATAAATACAGCATAGCTATGCAATATTATCTGATATCATTAGGTGCTGTAGCCACATTCTAATTATTATGATACTAATGGGAATTGAGGTATAATAAACTTTGCTATTATGGGATTCTCTGGTAATAATGTGCCTTAAAAAAAGGTTCAGGTTGTCTTCCTCCCAATTTTCACAGCTTCCAGGACAATGTTTCTTGACCTTAGCAAGACCTTTAAGTTGTGTGGACTCCCACATCCTGACTAGGATCCTTGGGAATTGAAGCCCACACATATTAAAGTTGCTGGTGTTGAGAAACATTATTCCAGAGGGTCCTCGGTCTTAAATACTTTTGTTCAACATCTGGCCTCTTCACAACAGACTTCTCTTTAGTTGTAGCTGAATTCTTTTAAATATTTGTTGTTTTCCTTAACTTCGCTGCATAGGTTAATATTGCCCATAATAGTTGTGTTTCTGCAGCAGAAGTGTTTTGGGATATGACTTACATTTAAAATGTACTTTTAATCTGCTTAAGTATGCTAAAAATTATCCTTAGGGACTACAGTAAAATGCAGTTGTGTTTATTTGTAATTGCTACAAAATGGTTTACAGAATTGTTAGTGTCTTTTATTATGCCCTGCTACTGAAGTGCTTGCTTGTTAATTAGAGAAATTTCAGCTGTCATAGGCAGCAATTATAGCCTCCGTATCTTTGCCTGTTATGAATAGTCAATGAGAGCTGATTAATATGCATGAATAGCAGTATATAGTGTGTGCATTGGACTAAAGCAGGAGAGAGGGAGGGTTGTATACTGTGAGAGGGCGTGTGTTAAGGAAGAAGGCAGAGCAGTGATCAGAGCATCTCCACTCCGAGTCCGTTCAGTTTCATCTGATTATCTTGTGTGTGCCAGAGGAGTATTTGCCTGCATGCTTGGAAACAACAACTTTCTGGCTCTCACAGCAAATAAGGAAGACTCTTTTTCTGAAACATGGGATGCAGCTTGTGCTCTCTTCAGAAGCAAGAAGAACAATACAAATTACTATATGAAGTTTGCCAGGTAATCCTGTTTTTTGCTTCCAATTGCAAGGATGTGGGTACATTAACTTATCCTGGTGATAACTGGTGGTAGTGGTTGCTAGAACAGGGTGAAGGAATGAATGGGGAATTTTAATTGATTTCCTCAGTGAGATTTCTTTCTTACTTCAGTGGAAAGGTTTGGGCATCTTGTTTTGCAGCGTGCCTTCTGACAGAAGTTTAAATATTTGTTGAAATGCACAAACCGATCAATACACTGGGGGATGTTGTTCCCACTGGCAGGTTTTAAAAAAAAGCCAGGTGAGCTTTGGTTAAGCTCTCTGTACAACTTTGGAGTAAAATGAATTATGATTGACAGATTACAATGGGAGCTTTCTGTTTACCAATAATATTGTAGTATTTGTTTCTACAGGTCAAGTGCATTGATTTACTTACCTATAAGAATCAGATCAGTGATTGATATCGGAATCACAAATTGTGGGAAAGATGGCTCTATAAATAAAATGAATAAATGTTTCCTCAAATACTTACCCAAGTTGTACTCTTAGATTCCAGAAATTTGTGAGTCATTGGTGGCTAGTTCTTTCAGAATTGTTTTTATACCATTTGATAAAATTGCTTGTCCCAAGTTTCCAAGAAAGAGGAAACAAAGCTTTTAATAATAATTAATCCTTTTTGGGGACTTTTTTTTCTCCTTTTCACATTGGTTGCTCTGCCTGTTAAGTTCTTTCTGAGGTTCCTTCTGAAATATCCATTACAACCTACTGTAGATTTGTACTCATGATAAAGGGAGATGCTGTCAAAGAAACCATAATTGTGAAAAGAAAAAGAGCTATTTGATAGCAGAAACTATTTTAACTTTTCTTTATAAAAAATATTTACAAGCTTTGACAGATCAAAACCTCCCTTTAGAAATACATGTCATTATCTGTACGAAAGTAATGTGTGCACTGATTTTTATCTTACAAAGTAGTGTTTTACAAAATGAAAACACTTAAGTAGTTTAACAACAATGCTGCATGTATTGTTAAATACAAAATCTGGAGGATTTTTTTTATACTTGCCAGCAGAGGGTGTTATTGTAAATCATTGAGAAAGGTGATTTTTCATAGGATTCACAATGTAGTGTAGAAAATGGATCTTGTTTTATTGCTGACAGAAATAGAAAATGAATAGAATTGCTTTTTAAACCATCCTATGGATGTATTGCCTGTCCTGAAAGATGCAATTAATCCAGAAATGATTTTGTAAGTACAAAAACGACATTGAGCTCACCATCAGAATGCTTTACAATAGCGGTCTACGTCCCTTTTATAAGCAGTTGCACTGTATAGCTTATGTTTTAAACTAAAGTAAGATAGTTTCTTTTGCCTGTCATTCTGTCTTCAGAGGATAGAAAATATAGATTAATATAATGAAGCCTTGATCCTAATTTAGCGGACTTCGGATGCAGTAGACCAAATTTTCATTTTATATATTCTCCTCAAAATAAGAAAGATATCCATTGCATACAAATGAACTGGACAAGACAGCTAATTTTATCTTAATTTTATAACAGCCATGTGATGCAAATTGTTATTTGTACCAATTTCCATGATTTGTATAGTAACATCATTATGCAAATTATGTAAACCACCATAATGACATCCTTCCATATTTAACGGACACTTGGGAATAGCAAATACCCTTTCTCCCAGACCGTATACTAAAAGAACCATTATTATTTTATTATTACGTATTTTGTGGAAGGTGGGATTTTTCGTTCTTTATGTGGAGAATTAGAGTATCAACCCTTACATCACATGAGCAAACTTATTTATTGATCTTACTTTTTATAGAGCCACCCACTTGTAGAGTGATTCTGAGCAGCTAATGGGGTAATAAAGCCTCACATCGCAAAATGGAATACTGAAGATATAAAATATAAACCACACTGAAGAGAAAACATATCAATCATGTATTTATATTTACAGTTGGCCATTCATATGAATTTCCTGCTATAGGGATTTTTAAATCTATTACTCATATAATATCACAAACGATCTTCAACTTTGTCTGGCTATGAAACAATATTTTTCAGTGCAACAGATTCTCTTTCTCTGTATAACTTTATTATAAGCCTCTTATCTTAATTGGTTCCAGAGAACCTCTGGATAAGATTTGGGGAACTTGATGAGAAATGTGCTATAAAGGGTAAAACTTGAGTTTTATGCACAATAAATCACAATTCTCCCAAAGCAACAAATACAGCCGTGATGGGCTGCTGCCAGTTGTAACTGGTTCGCCCAGCACCATAAATGTGAGCGTGCACCCGCTTGCTTTGCTCACACACGTGCCTGGCTTCAAATACGGCAATATAGGATGGAATAGCACAGGGGCGGGTCACAACTACTGGTTCACCCAAACCGTCAGCAGCCCACCTCTGAAACAGTAATTTTTGCATTGTATATTTTTTTTCCAAAGTAGCCTTTCCCCCAAGATTCCTCTCTTCCCCCACACCCTTTATTTGTTGAGCAGTTTGATCCACAATTACAGTATTTTTTGATCTATGAGATGCACATGACCATAAGACACACTCCTGTTTTCGGCCTCCACGGGTCCCTTTTTTGACCTCTGCGCATGCCGTTTTGGGGCTCCTTCGTGGAGCTGAAAACAGGGTGCGCAGAGGTTGGAAACTGCCAAAGGGCGGGGCCTGGCGGATGGGCATGGCTTCAGCAATATTCGCTCCATAACACAGAGAGACATTTCCATCCACTTTTGGGAGACAAAAAAGTGTGTGTTATGCAGCGAAAAATACGGTAGTTAAAATGAAGTACTTGGGCTTCAAGCAGTTTATAGTGTTACTTTTGAACCCCCTATGTTGCTGGATTTAAGATAATAGTCTTGGTCCTTTTGATAAGCTTTAGCAGCATAACAAGCGATTTGTGTACTGCAATTTAAAGGAATCCACAGTTTAAGAATAATGTCCTGTCCTTTCTTTAGAGTGTATTAATGTTCCTATTGTTAGAGTACAGGAATAATTCCTGCTCCCCAAGCTATTCAGCAGTTATTAGGATGATTACCAAACAGCCAACCCATGGTTCAAGCAAACCATGGTTAGACCAGTTATGAAAGAAAGGAAAAGAGAAGGAATACCTACCACTTTGGCTTGTGGTTATCATCATATTCCAAGAAAAAAAAAACTTCTCTCTCAAGTACAATGTACTCCTTGATCTTTCATGTGCTGCTTCAACTTTTATCAAAACATCAATGGTTACAGTTTCTTTAGTGCAGGGGTCACCAACCTTTCAGACCTCAGGGACCACTAAATTCATAATTTTAAGTCCCGCGGACCACTAATATGAATTTTTTAAAAAGATAAATAGTATTTAGTGCAATATAAAAAATGCAAATAATTTTTCTGCAGACCACCAAATTTTTCTTGCGAACCACCAGTGGTCCACAGACCACCAGTTGGTGACTGCTCTAGTGGGTTGTGTGGAAGGCGGTTCACTACCAGAGAATTATTGGACAGAAATCCTATCTGAAACAAGTGTAATCAAGTGGCATAAACTAATGATGTAAAGAAAAATGAAAACTAAAATAATAACCAGATGACATAATTTCAAAGTGAATAGCAATCATTTGTCTTTTTTTTTTTAAGAAACAGTGAATGGGTCTGTGGGTTTGTGACTGTGACTGTGTGTAAAACCTAAAAGTGGAGATATTTTGATAAACTTCATTTTATTTAATGTTTTAGAACTGTTTAAGGTTGTAAACATTAGCATATAAGGCAAACCAGATAATAGACTTACCCTAGCACATTGTCATTAAATTGTAACATGAAGTATTGCTTCAAAACAGGATGAAAACCTACATGGTTAATATGAATAGCTGGCCGTATCCTAAAGTCCAAGAATGCAAATGCTGCAGAGCTAGAGGGATTCATGTGCAACAGTGTGATCCAGATCACTCTACATCAGTGATGCCTAACCTTTTTGCCATTGCCTGCCAGGAGGGGGGTGGGGCTGTCATGCACACCCATAATTCTATGCACCCCGCTCATGTACACGTGAGCGGCACGTGATGGCCCAGTAGGCCTGTTTTTCTCTCTCACCTGGCTCCAGAGGCTCTCTTTGATTTTGGGGAGGGTGAAAATGGCCTTCCCCACCACCCCGGAGGCCCTCCGGAGGCCAGAAACAGCCCGTTTCCCAACTTCTGGTTGGACAGAAAGTGATGTTTTTGCTGTCCCCAGCCTCCAGAGCCACATGTTTGACATTGGCTTTGTTTTCAAAGCACATATAGTATCCATGCATATTCATGGCACTTGCGAATTATTGTACATATATATTCTCTACAGTTACAACCATCTGAATGCAAGTTGTTACATGACAAAAGCTTAATTGTAAATGCTTTTTTTGTACAGTTTGTTCTAAGGAGGCAGTCTTTAGAAATTTGAAACCAAAATGTTCCCATGCTGCTCTTGATGTTACAGAAAGGTTTTATTTGGAGAGGGTGGGATGTTCTGATTTGTTTTGTTTTTTGCCAATATCAACAATAAACAAGATTTCAATCGAGGCTGGCAATATGAAACTGGTGCTCCATATGTTTTGGAATTGTACCCAAAGAGACTATCACTATTGGTACTGTGTTTGCTTTCTTTTGTTGTAGTCCTCTTCTCAATTCTGTCTTTGCATGCATTTGTTTTTAAGGCTTGGTCTTGTGGAGGCAGAATTAGCTTCTCTGTCTCTTTCTTCAACTTTCCTACTCCATTTCCAAATCTGCTTTGCCTTCTATTTTGTTTATGTACTGTCCATGTAACACTTTGACATGTCATGTCTCTTTTTTGTTCTTCATTTGGTCTTTCTTGTAGACCAGCTTGATGTCTCCAGTAGTCAGTAAGTCATCCTGGTATACTAGTTTCAGTGCATCTTCTTCATTGTCATTCAGATCTTTGTTTTCAGGCTTTGAATATTTACAATAGGTAAACAACTTTTCTTCCAGTAGTTCTACAGTTGCTCAGCCAACTGTCCTAATGCCTGTAGCCCGTTTGTCAAGGATGTCAGATGTCAAGGAATTCCAACTCTAGCTAGGCCCTTGTTGACCTCCACAACAACTAATTCAATATATCTTTCTGTAAATTACATAGCAATAGCACTTAGACTTATATACCACTTCATATTGCTCTCTTGTTTAAATTGCATAGCAATAGCACTTAAATGTATATACTGCTTCATAGTGCTTTACAACCATCTCATCTGCCCACTCTGATAAGACTTGGCATATCTTTCTCAGAACACACAAGCCCACAACCACATTTTATTTACTCCTCCCAGGAATTCTTCTGATTTATTATAATCAGTTGTGAGAAACTAAGGTGATACTTCAGCTGAAGAGGACTTTTCAACTCATCAGTGTCACATTATGAGTGAAAATCTATCAATCATATTATTTCCTGGTTTCCCATTCCCATTCGTGTTACATTGTATACACACAATGTAATAGCAGACATAATTTTTAAGGGAAGAACATGTGTACATGTATGAACAATTCCAGC
This sequence comes from Ptyas mucosa, assembly GCA_012654045.1. Classification (NCBI taxonomy): domain Eukaryota; kingdom Metazoa; phylum Chordata; class Lepidosauria; order Squamata; family Colubridae; genus Ptyas; species Ptyas mucosa. The sequence continues at coordinate 16,903,054 of WNWU01000011.1, read as the reverse complement.
TATCGATTAATTTATTCATTGAGTTGATCAATTCGGGCCAGATTAGTCAGTGAAGCTATTTTTAATAATGGTGGCTTTGTAAAGAAGTTGAATAAAACATATAAGAAGATTGGTGGCCAATAAAGAGGACACAGGATGACTTTGAAGGACAGTCAAAAGATCTGATACCAAAGCAACAATCAGAGAAGCATAGTTTAAGCCTATTCCAAAAAGACTTATTTGAGGAAATACCTTAGATAAGATTCTCCCCTAATTCACACAAAGATAAAATAAGGGAGGAGGGAAGCACAATCAGACTTGTAAAATTCTATTACTATAGATCCGTGTTGGTGAACCTATGGAACGCGTGCTGGAAATGGCATGCAGAACCATCCAATGAGGGATATGCAGCCTTACTGGATCCTCTTCCACATTTCTGTGCACACATGCACGCCAGTCAGCTGGCCTTCTCACACGCAGGATCGCCAAAACCCGGAAGAGCAGCATTCCATCACGCATGCGTGAGCCAGCACCCAAACTTTTAGGTTTATGTTATACACATGCATGATGGCCAGCTGTTTTGTCGGGCACGTGTCTGTGCCAGAAACTGGAAGTTTGGATGCCAGCTTGTGCATGCGGAATGGAACACTGCTGTTCTGGGTTTTGGCACTCCCATGCGTGTGAAGGCCAGCGAGGCCGCGCAGTCCAGGCGGATGGTTTTGCATGCCATTTCCGGCATGCAGGCCATCATGCAGTGATGTAAAAGGCTAGCCATCACTGCTATAGATAGTCCTCAACTTACAATCACAATTGGACCAGAGTTTTGGTCACTAAGCATTGCAATCTTTAAGCAAGTCATGATGTGACTCTACAATCATTTTAACAAATCATGTAAAGCAAATCATGTGGTCATTAAGTGAACCACCCAGTCATTAAGCGAATCAAGATTTCCCACTGGCTTTGCTTGTCCAAAGCTAGCTGGAAATGTTGTAAATCATGATCATGTGACCATAAGATGCTGAAACTGATGTAAATGTGAACCAATTATCAGTGGCCAAATTGCAATTGTGTGACCATGGAAGTGGGAGGAGAGGTCATACTAACTCATTTTTTCTGAGGTCATAGTAACTTTGAACCATTGTTAAGCAAATGGTCATAAATTAAAGACAACCTATATACTGTAGGCTTTTCTAATAAAAGTAGTTTTAGACTTACATGGGATTGGTTCCTTAGTCTGGTCTACTCTGTCACACAAAACGTTTGTAATGGAGTTTTGTTATATATTTTTCTTCTCTCATATATATATATTTTAGTGAGCCATTTTCTCCAGTGTACACAATAGTGTTTGAAGCTTTCTCCCATGTGTACAGAATTGTGTGGAGTTTTCTCTGATGGATGCATTTTATTAGATAAGTCCATTACAAAATTTGCAGAAGGGAGGAAAGTGAAAAATAAACGTTGATGCATCAGCCAGACGAACATCTCCAAACTTAAAAGAGTTCCAGGCATACAATATATATTTTGATAGCCCATTCATGTGTTAGCAATTCTGAGTACTAAAAACTTGGACATATTATTTAATGTAGTATCATTAGTGTCTATGACATGGTTGGTAAATAATAACATTTTGGGAATTTGAGAAGGCAGTGAATGCCATCTGGAAAATGGACACACTTTTCATTAAAGAACAATGTAATAATAAAAGACAAGATTCTAAAGCCAAGGATTTTGTTGTAGACAGTTTTCTGCAGATGAAGTAGCTCACTAGTGAGAGAGCTGTAACTTTCTGAAAAATGGCTCATAATGATATTCATGTCTCTCTATGGCTTAAAATCCATTCTTAATTAGAACATTTCAAGAAACTGGCAATAGGATTTTTCCTGCTTGTTTATTTATAAATAATGCAATATTTTTGTTCAATTATCTACAAAAAAATTCCTTTATATTTCATGATAGAAGGATTTTATGTATACATGGCTATGTGCACATGTATTGAAAAACAGCCGCAGCATGCATTAAAATAATAGTAATAGTAATGCATAAAGACTAAAGTAATATGGCTGGTAGATGTCTGTTCCACTATATTCCTTCGAAGAATTGTAGCATGTTTAGTTAAGCTAAAACATTAAACCAAAGATGGTGTAGCTATTGTGCTTTGCTTATAAGAAAGCATCTTTCCTCCTTAAAATGATAAATGATTGGGTGAATAGGTTTCATAATGTTTTTATACATCTGTTCAACGCTAGGAAGCAGGTGGCAAGAATTCACAGGGGAGGAAGCAGTGGGGACATTTACTTGACGCTTTACTGTCACATGTCAAATACTGGAAGGAAAAACAGGCATCAGAGCAGAGGGGAAAGTACACGTTTAATAAATGGATTGTGTTATGTTCATTAATAATGAAAAGGAAGGTCATGGCTCATTTTCAGGAGCACCAGAACAAGCAGTAAACCTGTGTACATTGAAACTGAGTCAATTGAAGGGTGGTGCTGTAAAGCATCGATCCATATTTTCTGACTTGGCCACTCAGCCAGATTCTGACCCAGAGAAGAGTTTATGGTGAAGAAGACGATGGTAGATTCAGATACCAATAGAAGGTACTTCCCCAATATATATTTATTTATATACTAAATTTTTATGCTGCCCATCTCCCCTACAAGGTGACTGTGTGTGACTTACAAATTAAAAAAAGTAAAAGATTAAACAACATGAAGTTAAAATATTATTAAGAACTATACTAAAAAATCAAACTAAGAGAGCTAAGAGCCAGATAGGAAGGGGGTAAGGTCTTCTACTCTTATAAGTCACTTCCATTTTTAAATAATTTAAAAAATAATTTTTTAAAAAATTTATTTATTTATTTATTTATTTATTTATTGGTTCGATTTATATGCCGCCCTTCTCCGGAGACTCAGGGCGGCTTACAAGGCGTTAAGCAATAGCCTTCATATTTTTGTATATACCTGCTAAGTAGGGCTTTTGGCCCCTCCTAAGCGGTGTTCTTTTTTATACAAAGTCAGCTTATTGCCCCCACAATCCAGGTCCTCATTTTACCTACCTCGGAAGGATGGAAGGCTGAGTCAACCTTGAGCCTGGTGACATTTGAACTCGCAGTAATTGCAGGCAGCTGGCATCTAAGTGCTATTTTAACAGCACTTTAGTCCGCTGCACCACCAAGTCTCTTTTTATATGATCGCCCATCTCATAAAGTGACTCGATGATGTACAACTAAGTTAAAAAATAATAATGGATGGATGGATGGATGGATGGATGGATGGATGGATGGATGGAAGATTGTCGAGGTAGTTCAGTTAACTCTTCTTGTCTCTCTATCCTGCCCATGGTTCTTTGACATAACTGTAAAATCTGAAAGCAGTTATCTTTAAAAAAAACTCTGTTGAACATTTCCAAAGAAATTTCCCATTTGTCTCTGAAGTTACTCAATTGGTGAAAGTTGGCATCAGCTAACTTTCTAAGAGTTTCATGCAGGTTCATTCTTTCTACTAGACGTTCAGTATACCAAAAGAAGAAAATGACTGTGAACTCCCAAACAATAAATAAAGTTTTCAGGTGTCTTTTTCACAATGAATGCATCATGAAGAGGAAAGTTCTCTTAAAATAAATGCATTTTGAGATAAGAGGATGTTTTAGTGATATTTCTCTGTGTCAGCGTAAAAAACAATGCAGTCTTTTGTTGTTGTTAGAGAAAAGAATCATAGTATGTTTTAATGTATTGCAAATACTGGTAAGTTACTGGGGAATCAAAACCTAGCCAAGTCCATTAGTTGAGGCATGGGAAATAGTCCTTTCCTAGTCAAATGGTTTATCCATCTAGTTCAAAGAGAGGTGGGTTTTTTCCCCTATCTCCTATCTTTGAATTGAACTTTCTGAAAGAAGATATGTCATACGATATCATGATTCTCCACCCAAGGCCACTCCTTTGGTAGAAGTTCAATGAAGTAGCCAGGAATCACTATCTGAGTCAATGTTTTATTAATTTTCTGCAGGTGAAAAAAATGGTAGAGCTAAAGAGGAAAGGAAGCCTTGAAATATTTGTCAGTTTCATTGAAGAGTCAAGAAAAGTTTGGAATCATCTTTATTTTTATTTCATTTGTAGAATTTTATAGTTTGCTAAATGGTATTTTAAAGGAAAAAAGCAGTGATTTACAACTTTTTTCAGTGCAGCAGGCAGGGGTGAAATCCAGCAGGTTCTGACAGGTTCTGGAGAACCAGTAGAGGAAATTTTGAGTAGTTCAGAGAACCAGCAAATACCACCTCTGGCTGGCCCCAGAGAGGGGTGGGAATGGAGATTTTGCAATATCCTTTCCCCAGGAGTGGGGAGGGAATGGGGATTTTGCAGTATCCTTTCCCTGGAATGGGGAGGGAATGGAGATTTTGCAGTATCCTTCCCCTGCCACGCCCAACAAGCCACGCCCACAGAACCAGTAGTAAAAAAAAATTGAATTCCACCACTGGCAGCAGGTACATGAAAAGTTATAACCTCAACCTTTTGCTTTAATGTTTCTTGCACGTTTAAGAAAGAGAATGGATAATTGGAAATAAGGATGTAATTCAGTATTGGAAGCATTATTTGTTAGTTTCTAAGGCACTTTAGTTTAAAGCAAAACAATTTAAGAAAGCAAACACCTTTCAGTGAGCTCAGACTTCAAGAGAAGCACACAGTGTTGTGTCTTTTAATGTAAGCATGAAAGAAATCACTCAAGGTTCATTCTAATTAATCCACTTCAATATCATTTTTTAGATCTGAGACTGCCCACTTGGAAATTTTTACTGGAAAGTTAAATAGGAGGATAAAGGTTCATTTGCCAAGCTTGTGGCTTTGTTTCCAAATGTTTCATTATCAGTCTAGGTAACATCTTCTGCAGAGTTTAGGGGATGTCAGTTTTCTTCTGTTTATAAGGGCTACAAGTATGGGTGTGTCAAATGAGGGTCTTGGGATGAGTCAGGTATGAGTCATCAGTGAGTCTTGTGATGAGTCTTGTGACCCATCACATCAGGTCAGAGTCATCGGGAGGTGAACTGCTGGTGGGAGAGTTTCGTGGGTTGGTTGAGGATTGGTGCTGTCTCTGGTTGGCTGTGTAGTTGATTTGGATTCTCAGGGGTTCATAAGCTGGTTGTAGGTCAGTGTGTCTGTTGATGGAATTGCTTGTGGAGTGCCAGGCTTCAATAAACTCACAAGTGTGGTGGGTGGTAGCCAGAGGTGGTATTCAGCCGGTTCACAGAGGTGGTATTCAGCCGGTTCAGGTGAATCGGTAGAGGCAACTGCAGGTGGGCCTGCCCACCTGCCATGGCGTAATGCCGTCCTATTTAGCCATGTTTTCGAGGACTGGTGTATGCACGGAAGGTACGTGGTAAGCAAAGCGTATGCGCGGAAGGCTGGCCACATGTGCAGAAGGCACGTGCGAATCAAGCATGCCTGAGCACGGCGAACCAGTGGTAAGAATATGTGAAACCCACCTCTGGTGGTAGCCATCACAAGACTCACTGATGACTCACACCACAAAAACCTCACTTGACATACCCACCCCTTATAAACAGAAGAACACTGACAATGACATCCCCTAAACTCGGCTGAAGATGTTACCTAGCCTGGTAATGAAATGTTTGGAAGCCAACCCACAAACTTAGAGAATGTGTCAACTCTCAATCTTCAAATACTGGGTTTTGACTGAGAGGCAAGGCTGGATAGTATTTAGTTCTGTATAGTCTTGGTCTAAAGCAATTTTTAAAATTTGAATGGCAAAGATCTACACATAATTAAAACTTTTGTAGTGGAGATACTAGAATTTTTGTTTTGTTTCTAGTTTTCTTAATTTCTTGTTTTTTTAATTATTCCACTCCCCCCTTCAGTTTGTTTTAAGTTTTTCCTTTTATGCATTTTATGCACTTTTTACAATATCAATATAGTTTATACATACTTACAGTTTATACATTATAGTTTATAAAGCTTGTATAACATAACCGAACAAACTTAAGAGGCATAAAAACCTGCATTAAAAATCTATCAACCTAAAACAGAAGTTAATTGCTTCAGTTTCAAAATTCAGAATGCCTGGAGACATTTTAATTTGACTCTAAATTTTTTTAATGTAATTCTTTGTAACTCTACCTACATTACTTAACATGTGTACGTGTGTGTCTCTGTGTGTGTGTGTGTGTGTAAGTTGTAGCATTTGTGTAAAGGCATCATCATTTATATATGATCATGATTCAGGTACCTGGCAGCCAAGCTCACACTTATGACCATTGCAGCATTCTATGACCATGTGGCCCCCATTTGCAATCTCCCCTGCCAGCTTCCTGCAGGCAAAGTCAATGGGAATTGTCAATGGGAAATTGGCAGGGAAGGTCACAACTTGCTTCTGTAAATTGCTTTTTCTCCTGAGAGCCCCACTAGAGAGTGCAAGATCCCAGAGATCTCATATTCCCTGCCAGTCCTATCTTCCTGCGCTTTATAGCACATGCCAGAAGCCCTGGCTGGTCGCTGGTTGTGGCTTCATAGAACTGTCCATGAATCTCCCGCCTGTGGCCCCCATTGGCTCCTCCACAATCTGTAGCACTGCGTCCAGCACTCCTCCCCAGTAACACCTCCCCCCTGTGTTTCTCACATCTTCCTGTTAACAACTTGTGCAGTTCTGGAGTTACAATGGCAATCGGGATTGCTGTCACTAAATGATCTAAGTGGCATCACACTTTACAGCTGCTTCACATAGCAACTGAAATTCCAGTCCCAATCATAAACCAAGGACTATCTGTATTGTCATTTAATCCCTATTGTGTATCAATTTATATCACAGGTGTTGATAAGATATTTTACTACTTAATAAACAGAACTGTCTTAATTGTCCTTGGGGTGCAGAGTTTGGAAATCACTAGAGGTATCCCAAAACAATTACAGAGGTCCTAAAAGCGATGTGAACTGAGAAACTTTGGGAAACTGTTTTATGGGAAGGTAAATCACAGGATCCAAAGAATGAAAAGTGTTTTCTATATTATGTCAGGTCACGTTAAACTTCCTATTTCTAAATTGACCATCTCCCTCAGAGAGAGGTCTTGGTGGTGTACAATATTATACTAAACTATTACTACATTACACTTTATTATACATGTAGTCCTCAATTTACAACCTTTTGTTTAGGGATCATTCAAAATTACACTAAAAAGGTGAGTTATGACTGTTTTTCATACTTATGACCGTTGCAGCATCCCCATGGTCATGTGATCAAAATCCGCACGTTGGCAACTGACTCATGTTTATGATGTTGCAGTGTCCTGAGGTCATGTGATCAACTGTTGCGACCTTCTGACAAGCAATGTCAATGGGGAAGCCAGATTCACTTTACTAACTTAACAACTGCAGCGTTACTAACTTAACAACTGCCGTGATTCACTTAACAACTGTGGCAAGAAAGGTCGTAAAGGTCCAAAACTCACTTAGCAGCAGAAATTTTGGACTCAGTTGTGGTTGTAGGTTGAGGACTATCTGTACTATGCTAACCGAACAAGTCAGGAGTCTATTTTATGCATCTAATTAGAGAATTTTGTTTCATCAACATATCACAAACTGCAAGTTATGCAACAAGGATTCAATTATTCCTTACCAATACAACCTCGTTTTTGATTCTATAGAAAGATACTATGCAGAGCAGCAGTTTCTAGACCCGTGATGGCGGACCTATGGCATGCATGCCAGAGGTGGCACGCAGCACCCTCTCTGTGGGCACGTGAGCCGTCGCCCCAGTTCAGCTCCGCCGTGCATGCGTGCATGCCTCCTGCTGTCTAGCTGGTCTTTGGATCTCTGCTGTGCATGCACGGAATGGGGCGCATGTGGGGGGGCACACATGCATGCACGGGGGGCACTTGTGGGGCCCCACACACACATTGCATTTGGGGGGTTCGGTGTGCATGTACACATTCGCGCACGCACGCACGCGCTTTGGGCACTCGGTCTGGAAAAGGTTAGCCATCACTGTTCTAGACTAACTTTCTCTAGATAAGATCACAGTTTTACTGCTACCAATATCGTGGCTCTTTATTCCTTGGAGTACAAAAGAACATCCTCCTAGTACTACTATTATCCACTTGAGGAACAAGGGAATAGAATATGACATCTCTTGTTTGAGAACTTTGATCCCAGAGGAATGCGAAGAGAGTAAGGCAGAGCAAGAAAGGCATATGTCATAATAGAGGTTCTGTAAAGAAATGAAGAAAGCAGAACCATTTATGTCACTTAGTGCATCAAAACATTCTTTTCCCCAGAGCCACTGAAAGTGTCATGATGAAGATGTTATTTTGACTTTTTAAAATCCACTTTATACCTACTAACTGCAACATATATAGTACGCTTCCCTATCTGAATATTTACAAGATTGAGTCAACTTCTATTTCCAAGAGTTCTCATCAATGACCATACTGGCTGGTGAAGTCAAGGTGTAAAGATTCTTTATCTGTTTAAGGACTGTAGGCTTGAGTATTATAATGTGAACTTTGTTATGGTTCAATATCAAGTGTCTACTATAACATATAATTATGCACCTCTTTAATCTTATAGACCCTCTTACACGGCACTCATTTCCTAGTAGTGTATTATCCCCATTCAGTGAGTGAATGAGTATGTGTGGGGCTGTCTGACTCTATTCTGACTCTTGGGAGAGTACAGCATGAAATAATTAAGAATAAAGTAATGAAAAGGCTACACAAAACAGACATCCACACAAAGAGAGCCAATGCCATGAAAACACAGGGGTCACCAACTACTCTACTCCAAGGATTGGAGGAAGACCCAGATTTTATGATCTTTGTTAAAAAGGGTTGAGGGAATCTCTGAGGGGAACATTGTTCCAGAGAGAGGCAATGCAACAGAGAAGACCCACTTAGCAATAGCAATAGCACTTAGACTTATATACAGCTTCCTAGTGCTTTTACAGCCCTGTCTAAGCAGTTTACAGAGTCTGCATATTGCCCCCAACAATCCGGGTCCTCATTTTACCCACCTCAGAAGAATGGAAGGATGAGTCAACCTTGAGCCTAGTGAGATTTGAACTGCTGAATTGCAGCTAGCAATCAGCTGAAGTAGCCTGCAGTACTGCACTCTAACCACTGTGCCACCTCGGCTCTTATGGCACTTCCTGGATCCCATCAGGTTACATTGTCTAATTGATATTACCCAAAGCATGCTGACTCTGCCTGATTGTATATTTTTATTCTCATCTTCTAGCAGTGGTCCATCCTGACCTGGTTACTATTGGTTTTTCACCTGGACTAGTAAAAAGTGGCTCTGCCATCTTTTTGCTCTTAAAAGTTCTCCATCTATTTCTAGCTGGCTGACCAATACAAACTACCCATAAACACATATGAGTTAAACTTAGAATAACTTTATAGTCACTTTAAATGTACACTAATCGGCATACATTAAGATGAAATTTCATTGCATACAGCTCTCAAAAGGGTCACCACCTCCAATATATACTACATAAATATGACGAATGAATGAATGAATGAATGAGCAAACATATACCCACATATATTATGTGACTCAGAGAAGCAACACAGTCTTATTCGGATGTATATTACATGTACATTATTGGTATCTATTCTGACATGCAGCAATACTATATGGTCCGAGATAAGAATGCATATGGAGTCCTATATGAAAATGCTGGAACTGAATTTGGGATTTTTTGGATGTAAAATGCAAGGTGTAAAAAACTGAGCTTTGTCCCCTGCTACTCTGCAGTTTTCTTGTAAATATATATTGCTTATATGAACAGCAACTGTTTGCATGAGTAACGTTTTTATTAATAAGCTATTAACAGTCTACCCATTTACTTGTAAGACTATTAAACTTAGAGAGATTTATTTCTCTCTGAGTAGAGCTAGTAGTAGGCCTAGAAACAACTATAATGTTCATTACTGAAATGTGATTTAGATTACAATTTACCTACATTGCCCTGTAAGTAACATCCACTGAACTCTAAATGAAGGCTAACCTCCGAGTATGATAACTTTGTCCTTATGAAAAAAAAAGCAAAGAACTTTATATAAAATCATAGTAATTTGGGGATTTGTATTAGCAAAGATGTCAATTCTGTTAGACTACGAATGTTTGGATTCCTTGATGTCCTGCTTTAGCTACTTTAAAAGATATCTGCATTTTGAGGAAGGAAAAACACTATAACTTTATTACAAACACAGCTGGGAACAACACCTGTTTTCTAAATCTCTTTTTCTCCCTCGGGTAAAGAGAAAAGAGGTTCAAAATTAAGGTTAATCCCTTTTACAGCTTCATTTAATTTTTTTAAAGAAAGAAATTCACTGGAATGGGCAATCTTTTTTTTTTAAAGTGCAACTGCACTTTTGTTTAGGAGTAGGCTTTCAAGTATCTGTGTGTGTGAGCCTCTATACTTCCCTTTTCTCTTATCATCTATAAATGGCAAAGGAGTAATACTAAGGCTAAAACAATTTTTTAATTGAATGGAACAACATTCACTTGTTAAACATATTTAACTTTGCAATAGTGGTGAATATCTGTAGCTCAGGTATAGGAGGAGGGTGAAGTTTCATTCCATTTGAACCAACATAAACATCTGGTTCATACATATTTCCAGAAGTATACTGTCACCCATGTTTATCAAAGTTCTTCAAAATTGAAAAGCTCCAATTTTAGGTGACAGTTTAGCTACACACAGAGGTATGTGAAAACCTTAGGCGAGTTCCTTCCCAGAACCTAGTTCACAGCAGCAATAATATCTACCTTGCCTCCTGGAGAGTTTAAACAGCAATTTAACCAGGATGCTATAAGGCTCCTGCCTTTGGCAGCATGTTGGACTAGATGACCTCCAAGATTTCTTCCATTCCTATGGTTCTAGGTTCTATGTTCTAACACATGGGTCCTCAAACTACGGCCTGTGGGCCACATGCGGCCCACTGAAGCCATTAATCCGGCCTGTGCAGGACCATGAAGCTGCTCCACCCACATCGCCCCACCAAACCCTTCGACCAAGTGCAGGACTTACTTTCGCTAGCCCCATGGGCTGGAACTGAAATGTAAGGCCAGCAATTTTGGCCTGCAGGGATGTTCTGGAAGGCAGGGGAGGTGAAAAATAGGGCACATAGACACCCCAGGAGGCCAAAAAATGGGTGAAAATGGCCCAGTTTTGGCCAAACAGTGGGCCGTTTTTCCTGTTTTGGGCCTGCAGAATGCTGTTGGAGGCAGGGGAGGTGAAAAACAGGATGCACAGATGCCCCAGGAGGCCAAAAAATGGGCAAAAACATCCTGTTTTTCACCTCCCCCTCCAGAAGATAAATAAAAAGATAGACAGAGAGAGAGAGAGGCAGAGAGACAGGGGGGGAGAGACAGAAAGAGGGAGAGACAGAAAGAGAGAAAGAGAAGAGAGAGACAGAGAGAGATTTCTCAAGCTCTTTAGGGTTGAGAAGAATTGCTGCAAAACTGACTTTTCTGAAGTGGACCACTAGACTCCTAAACAACTGAAAAAATGATCTAGTAAAAAGAAAAGTCAACCAAAAGAGCAACATACAAACAAAAGCAAATAAAACACTCCCAGGAGCAAAACAAATTAAAGTTTACAGTAATTTGTGTGCATTGTTTAATGGACTGTTAAATTGGCCATTCCCACTTAGTGACATGATGTAGCCACACCCACCCAGCAGTCCAGCCCCCCAACAGTCTGAGGGACCGTGAATTGGCCCTCTGTTTAAAAAGTTTGAGGACCCCTATTCTAACCGGTGGCATCACTTTCTTCTTACTTGACTGCTGTAGACACTTCTGTAGAAATTGTTCATTACTAAACTCATTCTTTTTGCCTTTCACAAGCATTATCACAAATGTTCTTTTGGCTTTGATCAGTATTTTGTTACTTCATTTTTTTCTATTTCCACATTTCACTTTTATCATCTCTGGTAAACTCAGGGTGGAGTAGCTAAAATTATCAAGCTTGTATAACATAACTGTACAAACCTAAGCGGTATAAAAAGTATAGAACCGTGTTGGCGAACCTATGGCACACGTGCCGGAAGTGGCACGCAGAGCCATTTCTCCGGGCACGCGGAGACATCGCCTGTTGTTCTTCCAGGTTCTGGTACAGCGGTCATCTTGTTTTCATGTGCACGGGCGTGCTGTAAATTGGAAGAGCAGCCGCCCATTGCACATGTGCACTCCAGGAAAATGATCTTCCTGTTTCCAGAGTGCGCATGCGCACCAGCCAGCTGGTCTGATTTCTGGCACGCATGTGCACACAAACACCAGCAATTGGCATGCATGCCAAAAGACGCAGAGAGGGAATCCCGGCGGTCACTTCTGAAGGGAGCAGAGCAAGGTAAGCCAGGGATTCCCTCCCTCCCTCCCCGCGCCAGCTACTTGCGCAGTCCCGACCACTGGTGGACCAGCAGCCTTTTGCCCACGCTGCTCCCCCAGTCAGAACGGGGTGCGGGGAAACACGCGAGGAGGCCGCGGTTGCCGCCTTCTCCGGTTGGTGGGCGGCTGAGGCTTGCGATGAACGGCGCAAGCAGGACCGCAGCTCCGCCCCCGGGCTGTAAATGCGCCTTGCGGGAACGGAGGCTCGTGAGAGTCGAACCCTCCTGCCTGCCTTACGACGGGCCTTTCCAAGGAGGGCTGGGCTCTCCAACCTTGGCAACTTTCTCAAAGTCCACAAATCTTAAGGTTGCCAAGGTTGGAGACCCCTGTTCCAAAGGGCGCCTGCAACCCGCAACTTGAAGCAGCTGGAGTTGTGGCTGTGCCGGCCGTCCCATTTCCCCCCCCCCCCCATTTGTCTCCCTTCCCCCTGGCCGACCCCTCCTGCCATCGGGCTCGGTGCCTGCAATCACCGCAAATGGGAATCCTCCACGCTGCCAGTGGATCTCGGGTTTCCTCCTTGCTGCATTCCGAGGGACCCAGCAAGGGAGCGCCACGACCCCGGCTGTGCTGCACTCTCCCCCGAGGCGGCCCCAGCTGGACCGCTGCCCAGCCCGGCGAGCAGAGAGCGAGGGGGCAGCGTCTCCGGCCAGCCCAGCACCTGCTCTCTGCTTGGAGGACCCGCTGCCGGCTTTAGGAACAGTGCTGAGCCGAGCTGCCGCGGGAGGAGCGGCCGCGAACTGGCCCTGTGCTCTTGACCTCCGACTGAGGGAGTCAGCCCTCTCCGTGGGGAAACCCACAGCAACACATGGGGAGAGGCAACCTGGTGCGAGGCGGCGGCCCCGAGGCTGGAATCAAAGCTTGCCAGCCTTTTGGGGAAAGTGGAGCTCCTGTTCCCGGCTGCGGCTTCTGGTTGGGGGGATCGGGCCCTGAGGAACGGCAGCTCCTGGCCTCACTGGTGTGGGGCAGAGGGAGTGCGGGGGAGTTTACGAGGGCTGCTCGGAGGGACCTTTGGGGAGGTTTGAGCAGCTGGAGATTGAATGAAAAAATCTAGAAAAGCTAATAAACTAAACAATTAATCTGATACAGAATTTTCAGGTGGCAGCGCGGGCTGGGACCAGCCGCCGCCTGAAATGCAATGCACTTATCCCGCGGCTTGCATAAACCACTCCCGCCCCTTTCAAAATAGCCACCCAGCGCTTCTTTTGGGCACTCAGTGCCGGCAAGAAGAAGTGGGGGGGTGAGGCAGGTATACCAGCAGAGACGGGCTTGGCTCCTCATTCTGCTGTGACCTTGCTTTGGCTACTCCCTGCTGGGTGCTGGGCTTCCTGGAAAGCCCCCTGCGCCTTTGCTGCCTCGGAAAGAGAAAATGAGTCTGCGGAGAAGGAGGAGGCGGCTCTGGAATGTGCATTTCCAGGGAAGAAAGGGTTTTCAGATGGCAGCGCGGGCTGGGACCAGCCGCTGCCTGAAATGCAATGCACTTATCTCGCAGCTTGCATAAACCACTCCTGCCCCTTCCAAAATAGCCACCTGGCACTTCTTTTGGGCACTTCCCAAGCAAGTATTCGGGGTCGCAGAACGAGGAGCCAAAGCCCATCTCCGCCAGCACACCTGCCTCTCCCGCCTCTCTTCTTGCCAGCCCTGAGCACTCAAGAGAAGCGCTGGGTGGCTATTTCGAAAGGGGCGGGAGCGGTTTATGCAAGCCGCAGGATAAGTGCATTGCATTTCAGGCAGCGGCTGGTCCCAGCCCACGCTACTGCCTGAAAATTCTGTATCAGATCAATTGTTTAGTTTATTAGCTTTTCCAGATTTTTTCATTCAATCTCCGGCTGCTGAAACCTCCCCAAAGGTTCCTCCGAGCGGTCCTTGTAAACTCCCCCACGCTCCTTCTGCCCCACGCCAGCGAGGCGAGGAGCTGCCGTTGCTCAGGGGTCAAGCCCCCCAACCAGCAGCCGCAGCCGGGTTTCCTCTCCCCACGTGTTGCTGTGGGTTTCCCCACAGAGAGGGCTGACTCCCTTAGTCGGAGGCCAAGAGCGCGTCCTCCAAGCAGAAAGCAGGTGCCGGGCTGGCCGGAGACACTGCCCCTTCGCTCTCTGTTCACTGGGCTGGGCAGCGGTCCAGCCAGGGCCACCTTGGGGGAGAGTGCAGCACAGCCGGGGTCGTGGCGCTCCCTTGCTGAGTCCCTCGGAACGCGAGGAGGAAACCCGGGATCCGCTGGCAGCGTGGAGGATTCTCACTTGCGGTGATTGCAGGCACCGAGCCTGATGGCAGGAGGGGGCGGCCGGGGGGAAGGGAGCCGAATGGGGTGGGGGGGATGGGATGGCCGGCACAGCCACAACTCCAGCTGCTTCAGTCACAGGTTGCAGGCGCCGTTTGGAACAGGGCTCTCCAACCTTGGCAACCTTAAGATTTGTGGACTTTGAGAACTCCCAGAGTTCTCAAAGTTTCCAAGGTTGGAGAGCCCAGCCCTCCATCGTAAGGGAGGCAGGAGGGTTCGACTCTCACGAGCCTCCGCTCCCGCAAGGCACATTTACAGCCCAGGGGCGGAGCTGCGGTCCTGCTTGCGCCGTTCATCGCAAGCCTCAGCCACCCGCCAACCGGAGAAGGTGGCAACTGCAGCCTCCTCGCGTGTTTCCCTGCACCCTGTTCTGACTGGGGGAGCAGCCTGGGCAAAAGGCCTCTGCTGGGATGGGTGAATGGGGCGCTGGCGAGTTGGCAGGCAGGGCCGAGAGCGCTGCTCCCGGCTTGGGAACAGCTGTCTCGCCAGGGTAACTGGTTGTCCTCCGGGAAGTGGCGCGCCGGCCCTCTTGGATAAAGTGGGGGCGCATGCATAGGGAGCGCATACATGCGCAGTGGGGGTTGCATGTGCGCATGTGCAGTGTGAGGTGCATGCGCATTAGCATGGGGAGGGGGTCATGTGCGCATGCGCAAATGGGGGTGCCCATTGCATTATGGGTACTGGCACGCGAGAGCACGAGAAGGCTCTCACGCTTGGACCTTTGGCACGCAACGCCAAAAAGGTTCGCCATCACTGGTATAGAATATGCATTTAAAATTTATCAACCTAAAAGAGAAGTTAGTTGCTCCAGTTTCAAAATTCAGAATGCCTGGGGACATTTTAATTTGACTCTAAAAAGAATTTTATGCAATTCTTCATAAATCTATGTAAATTACTTGCCACCCCAACCTTACTAATGTGGGATTTTTCTTAGATATTTTTCAGAAATTCTGTTTGCATTTAAGAAGGTTCATCTGAAAAAATGCTCTAGACAAGAGGTGTCAAACTCTATTTCATTGAGGGCTGCATCATTGAGGCCCCCACCTTGGGGGACCAGGGCAGGGGTGGGTTCTACTTACCTTTACTACCGGTTCACAGCGGGGCCATGCTCACTTTGCTTCCTCTCACTCGCTTGCTTTTCTGCGTATGCGCAAAAGCGTTTTGGTGACGTCGGGGTCGGTGGGTGGGGCATCCTGCCAATTTTACTACCGGTTCTATAGAACCGGTGCGAACCGGGGGCAACCCACCACTAGACCAGGGTGGGCGTGACCAGGGGGACATCACTCCTGTCAGGGGCGCTGGTGATGGCCCGAGTGCTCTGCCAGTGAAAATGGGCTCCCAAGCTCTGTTTTTGGCTGCTACAACCTCCTGCAACTCTCTGCCAGTAAAAATTGAGCTTGGGAGGGCCACATGCCATTTTTACTGGCAGAAGCACCGCAGGCCGGTCCTTTGCTGTTTCCAGGGTGACCCTGTGGGCCAGATCTAAGTACCCTGCAGGCCGGGCCTTGAGTTTGAGAGCCCTGCTCTAGACTTTTGACCAAACAGTAATCACCTTCTAGTAGCAGCCTTCTATGGAAGAAATAGAAATGCCTAACCTAAAAGGAGGTCAAGTCCGAGAGGGATATGGTAATAGGTGTGCTGCCACAGACACAACACTTGTGAACTTTTATTGCCTTTTGTCCTTGTTTGCCCATCACAACATAAGGGGTTTTAAAAAAAATCCACACACATGATTAATGTGTTTCAGATGTCCTTTGCATTCCCTTGCTTGGAAGACTTTCCATTTGGATTTGTGCCTAGGCCTGCCATTTTTCATCTCATGGTGTCATCTTTTCTTGATTAGGAACATTCATCATCTATTGCCTTAATGGTCTGTTCTATCATTCTGTTTCTCAGTCATGGCTTCATAGTATTGATGTCTTGTTACATATAGATAGCTCATTTTTGTGTTACATTCTTGACTGACCATTTAAATTACTTACTTTTCACTCTAAGTCTTCTCCTTTACAATATTCTTTCTGAGTTTAACCTAATCCTTTCTCAGCTGCAAAAAGCAACAACAACAGAATTATTAGTTTGCAGCAACAAGAAGTTGGATTTTTCTTTATTTTTCTCTTTATTTTAATCAAGTGATCATCCAGATTTTTGCAGCCCTTTCAAACCAGCACAGAATCATAAAGTGTGCTTTTTAATAATGCTGGAAATAGACATTTTGTATTAAAAATTAATTTCATAACTTCATTACCTGTTTTCTGGATCTTGCTTCACAGTTAGCTAAATTGGTGAAATTACCAGGAAACAAAATGCTAGTTTGAGCTGACCTATTCTCCCCCAGTCCCTCATCTCAATGCTTTGTCATCAAAGAAGCTTTCCTATTATTCTTAATCAGTTTTATCTAATATTGTCTCCTATAATTGTGACATTAACAGCTACATACCAGCTCTGCAAAACTCTGGATGAGCATTAGATGGTAAGAAATGTATAGAGAGAATTGTTTCTCAGCTACAAATCCAATGCAGACCAACCCTATCTAATCACCGGATGCGACTTGACCTTTTTAACTAATTGTACATGGAGCTTTCTGCATGTAAAGTCTGGGTTCAGCTACTGACTTATAGCAGGTGTATTTCAGGTACATGGTCAATAATTCTTGAAGAATATTTTCTGTCTGCAAACCCCTAAGAAGCATTAAGAAGTTAAGCATAATTTGGTGCTGCTGAATTCCACTCCATCTGAGTTCCTTTATTTTATTGTAAAGCCTTCAGTGAAAAAGCAATTGCCTATTCTATTGTTATTAATTTATCCTTTTCTTGTTACAAGATCAGTCAGAGAGCAAGCACAATTCTTAAGAAACTGTAAAGATCAAATCTTCTCTCCATCTATACATGTTGTTTTAATTTTAAATGATTTTGTGGCTACACACTATTCCTACAGTACAATTCAATTTCTGCAAACTATTTGTATAATACAATATAATGCAAAGATTGATCAGGACAGAGTTGCCTGAAGGTGAAGCATTAACTTTAAAAATATGTGTCCAGTTGCTTCACAATCACATATTAAGAGGGCAACCAATGAGACTATCTGGTCTATCTGGTAAGGTCAGCCTTACCAGGTAGACCAGATAGGAAACAAGATCATATAAGATAATTTTAGTTTATTGTAAAACTATAACAGATTCTTGAAAGATTGAAATACAATTCTCCCACTATCACCTTTATAGCCCTATAACTTAGGGAAAGTGGCTAAAGCACTACTCTACCCATTAGCCCTACTCTACTCATTATGCAATTGTGGGCTATGCTCTCTCTAATCAGATTGTTCCTTAAACAGCATCTCTTCACCCAAGCACTTCATCTCCCAAGAGCACTCCCCTGTACTAGAGGTCTCCAATTTTTGGCAACTTTAAGATTTGTGGATATCAACTCCCAGAATTCTTCAGCTAGGCATGCTGGGTAAGGAATTCTGGGAGTTGAAGTCCATAAGTCTTAAAGTTGCCAAGATTGGAGACATTTGCCATATACCATTCGGAATATAGTGGTTAAATTGTTGGATTCCAATTGGAAGCCTTCCTTTAGCTAAAAGTAAAGACAGAATATGAATAGAACAAACTAGAACAGATGCTTTCTAATACTGGTAGTCCTCGACTTAAGACTGTTCATTTAACAACAGTTCTAAATTATGACAACCTCAGAAAAAGTGACCTATGACCTGTATTTTCACTCATGATTGTTCCATCACCCCCAGTCACATGATCTCAATTTGGGAATTGGTAACCAGTTTGCATTTACAACCAGTTGCAGCATCCTGCAGTCATGTGACCAAACACCCATTGCGGAACGTAGATTTGTTTAACAACCAAAAAATTCTCTTAACAGCTACCAGAAAACTTGTAAAATCAGGTCCAACTCAACATATGATTGCAACAATTTACGATGGCAATTCCAATCCCAGTTATGCTTATAAATCAAGGATTACCTCTAAACCTCTCTGAGGATGAAGTACACAATAACAGATCTTCTTTTTTCCAGTTGAGAAGTTCATGTATGATCATGTGCTTTAGCAGCCTTTGCATTCTTTGATCTGGACTCATAGAGAAACTTAAAGTATTATACAGTATATGTTGTTTCGGAATGATACTTCTTTTGTTTGCATTGACATTGGTCCTCACAGTCAGAAATTCTAGGGAGCTAGAATTCATTGTCATCTCATACAGACATAAAATGAACTTCACAATACAAGGGCTTCCCATACATCCATGCATCCTTATTCATCTTTATGGCTAGGCCTAGCAATTTGAAAAAGCTGCTTTAAACTAGGTGGAAGATCACCCCATATATAGGGTGCAAATAATAATAACATTTGGCATTTTTCAATATTACTGCCCCAGATTTGTCCTCCCCTCTTTAAATAAGACTTTAAAATTTGAGCCTATTCCCAGATCTTGAATCAGGATGTGGTGCAGTGTTTTGTCTTTTAAAAGGTTGTTGGCTTTTTTTCTGGGTGTCCACTATTTGGCAATGTTTTTTTTTTAATTTTCTATTTTTGTTATAGTATTTTGTAAGCCACCTAGAAATTTCATAAATAAATAAAACTTTATGGGTCATGGAAATGTTAAGCTATTTATTTGAAAAATTAACCTACTGAATTATTACAGGTCTGAATGTGCTTTTTCAGTCACACACTCTCAGTCCAACTCACCTCACAAGGTGGTGATGGTTGTTGTGGGAAAAATAGGAGGAGGAAAGTGTGTCAGATACGTTCACTACCTGGAGTTATTTGTAAAAATAATAAAGGCGGGATACAAATAAATAAATTAAACCTTCTTTACACTCTGTGATCATGTTAATTGGATTCCTTGGGCAAGATAGACATCTTGAAATACCTCATTTCTCACTAATAGTGTTCAAAGGTTTCTTGCTAGTAAGAAATGATGCAAGATGTCAATGATTCTGACATTAATATAAATCTAAATAACTCCCAAGAAAGCAGTGGGATTGTGCTTGATTCACATGACTGATTTTATTTCCATACCTAGAATGATGGTTTCAGTCATACCAAATATTCCCATGTGATAAATCTAATATGCATTTAGTATGTCAGACATCCAGCACGCTCTTGTCAATGGGAAAAGAGAATGAAAGCTTCCATAATACCGAGTTCCATTAATATCTCACTGGGAGATAAATAAACACAAGAAGGAACAAGGAAAAACAGCAGCGCACCAATTTAAACTTAGATCTTTTTACTACTGTGAAAAAAAGTGGTAATGTGAGAAAATGATCTATATGTTTTTGAACATTTTGAAGGTTGGCAGCCTACACATATAGCTAAAATCGTCTATTTCCGATTGCTAAAAAAACCAAAACTCAGATATTTCAAGGTATCCTTGTATTCCCCACATGCAGTTTTCCTCATAACTATAGCTACTCCACCACCAAAGTTCATGTGGCCTTCACTGTAAATTAGACTTTTCCTATATATATCCTCCAAAAGTCTTTTGAACCCCAGATGGCTAGGGAATTCTGGGAATTATAATCTCAGTAGTGAAAGGGTACTCCAGCTTGGGAACTAAATGAATTCAGAGAAAGCACCATGTGATACTCCACATCTAATCACTTACATCATTAATACATTTGAATAGCCGTAATGAACAACAGTTCCTTTGCCCTACATGGTTCCAAAATGAATATGAGTTAGTTTAATGAGGTGTAATAATAATGGTAGGTATTCCATGACTAACCCAAGTAAAAATATGGTGAAACCTCTTGTTCACTTACAGATATAAAAGCTACTTTATTAATTTTTTATTTGTGTTTGGTAATTTTATAGTTCCAGTACAGAGCATTCTTCTTGAATTCCAAGCTCATTGCAGACAGTGGTGGGATCCTCCCAATTTAACAACCGGTTCGGTGATTGTGCAATTTGCGCACACCTGTGCCTGATGCGCGCTGTGCGCATATGCACAGTTTGAACAAATCTTCACATCCTGGTTTCTTTGGAGGAGTAACACAGCTGATTCGTGCGGCAATCCGCTCTACCACGCGAATCAGCTGAGAAGAAAAAGGTAGGAAAATAGCGTGGGAGGGTGGGTGCACCCATCTGATCATCAGGGAGAACCGCTTCGCTCCCAGCTGATCATCGGAGTTACCGCTTTTGCCCGAACCGGTCCGAACCAGTAGAATCCCACCACTGGTTGCAGATGGTTACACATACCTGGAATAGAGAGGGGAACGCCAGGAAAAAAACCCCAGAAAAAATGGGGGGAAAGTTGTTGGGTTTTTTCCCCCATTTTTTTTCTGGCTTTTTCCAAAGCTGTTTGGAAAAAAATGGGGGAAAACAGGATTTTTCCCCATTTTTCCAAGTTTTTTCCAGGCGTTCTCATCTCTAACCTGGAGTGAAGCCAAAGAAACGATGGCAGTACTGCTTACTTAATCCATAAATGTCAGTGACTTATACCAATTAAAAAGCAAAACAAATTCAGTCAAAACAGCTGTTGAAATGAGGACCAAATTCAGTCCAACTATTTTATGAGGCCACTGAGAACTTATCAAAAAGCTCTTCTTCATTAAAATAAATTCTGAAAGCAAATTCTAAATAAGAATCAATCCAATTTTTTTTTAAAAAAATCTATAGCAGAATTTTCCGGCATAGCACTTATTATAAGAAGACTTGGCTAGAGAATACTTTCCATAGTTTTCATTAACTTTAGACCAAGTAGTATTTAAGTGTTTTTCTGCTAACAGTGATCTCGGGATGTTACACTCGATATAACATGGGTTGTTTCTGTATGCTTTAACTCTGATTGCTTTGTCACCCTAATTGCTTAGTCTTTTAAGGAAAAGATCACGACTAAACCTCAGGCATTAGCATTTCACATTTCATTTATGGTAAATAATAAAACTTTGGACACAATCAGCATTTCTTCCACTAACTGAATTGGGCTTAATTTTACAGCAGTACAAATAGTAATGTGCTCAACTGAGTGAGTTAATGACATTTAATTTGACCAGAACAAAATTGAGCATTCCTTTGTCTTATATTTTTGCAAATGCAGCCAATACCACTGATTTACCCAGAGAGTGTAGAAAAACAGAAATACATTAATTCCCAGGTTGGCTGTACTTTCTGGATGAGAAACGGCCAGCTGGGGTCACTCTGGGAGTCATTTTTCCATTTCTGTTAATCTAAGAGGGCAGTGCTACTGCCTCAGCTGACCCAGATATCTCTTTTTATTAATTTCCCATTTTTTCCAATTTTCATTCTCTTTTTGCAGTAGCACAGCATTTTCTGCATATATTTTTTTCTACCATCCCTCATATGCATTCATCTTTCTCGTGCATCTTTTTTCTCATGCCTCACCTTAATTTGCCCATTTTTCTTTCCTCTTTCCAAAACTATCTGGACCTGTCTTTTATATGCCTCATTTTGTTACTCCTTCCATTTTTCTTTATTCTATTTATGTACTATACATAATAAGCAATTACATGTATATGTGGCAGAGAGACAGTGTAATATAGTTACGATGCTTGGTATATGGTTAAGTTGCTAAACTAGGAACTATACAGTCTATCTTCTACTTCTCCCTAAAGCAGCTGGGTAACCTTGACTGATCACTCCCTCCTAGCCTTATTTTTTTTAAAAAAAGGCAAGTTGTGTGATAAAAAAAATTACTTGTCCCATGAATGCATTTACAGCTTTATCATAAGAAGTAGAGGCAGGAGCTGCAACCATGCAGGAACAATAAAAACAAAAAACAGCATACAGATAGTCCTGGATTTATGACCACAGTTGGGACTTGAATTTCTGTTGCTAAGCAAAGTGGTTGTTAAGTGTGTCACTTCTGATTTTTTTTTAAAAAAAAACTTTCTGCCACAGTTGTTAAGCAAATCAATGTGGTATTAAGTAACTCATGCAGCCAGTAAGGAAATCCATCTTCCCCCATTGACTTTGCTTGTCAGTGGGGAGGTGATCATGTGACAGCTAGAGATCAACTATGGACCTGCTACTTCTGAGGGAGTATAACCCAATTCAGAGTAAATTCTACCTCGTTCTTCAAGGTCCATTTTTTTCCAGGCCAGTTTGGTCTTCTTGGGAAGTTGCTTTAATTTCAGCTTGTTCTGTTTCATTTAGTTTATTATTGAAATTAAACAACATTCATGTGATGACTTTGTTGGGGGTTAGGGGCCAAGGAGAAATAGAGATGGCCATAGCAAAGGCACCCACCTTTGGAGCTCTGAATTACATTCCTCACAGTTTCATGCTTCTACTTGAAAAAGTACAGAAGCCATGATAGAACCCAGAAATGCCAGAGAAGGTGATGCGTGTTGAATAATAGTCTCTTAGCACCATCTTCTGTGCACAATTTACACAGAAGCAATTTAAAACAATCCTACCAGATGATCCAGAACAGGGGTGTCAAATTTGCATCGACATGGCGGCATCACCTGATGTATCAGGACTTTTTTCCCTTTGCTAAACTGGGAGTGAGCATGGTCAACCCGTGACGCATCCAGCTTGCGTTTGACAGTCCTGATCTAGAAGGATACCATGGCTGATGGTATCAAAAAAACACTAAGAGAGAATGTATCTCTATTAGTTCCAGGAGAACAGAATCCTAATAGAAATTGGTCCAGGAAACATTTGAGATTACAGTAGCTAAAACTGTCATTTGAAGCAGCAGAAGGTTTTTAAAATATTTTTATACATTGTCTCTTAGAGTTAGAGTTAGAGTTTATTTGATTTATATACCGCCCTACTCCCGAAGGACTCAGGGCGGTGAACAGCCATGAATTAAAACACATAGATACAACATTTAAAACAGACTAAAATCGAATTAAATAATTTGGCCGTATACAAATCTTAAAGGCACATAGAAGTTTATCCTATCTCAAGAAGACTTTGGTTAACCCCTCTTCTTCCCCCCCCCCCTTAACCATGATATTAGTCCCAGCCTGGCTAATTTAATGAACTAGGAAAGGCCAAATAACAGAGTTGGAAGGGACCTTAGAGGTTTTCTAGTCCAACCCCCTGCTGAGGCTGGAAACCCTATACCCCAGTGGTTCTCAACCTGTGGTCCACAGACCTCTGGGGTCCCATGTTGTGGTCACAGGGTGTTCCTAAAGACTTAAAGAAATCTTGATTTACATTTTGGGGGGGTCCGTGGCCATGGTCCATGGTATTTAAAGGGGGTCAGTGGTAAAGAAAAAGTTTATAACCACTGTTATACCCTACATATTAACCCTATATATAAGCATTGAGTAAATGAGCAGTGGCCTTCATTTCTACATACATCTGTCTACATCTTTGAGATCTATTCCTATAAGTGTTTCTATAAACCCAACAAGTGATAATAAGGTTGCCTCCCAATGTCCCCAGATTGGGGTTCAAGGTGTCAGTCTTTCAAATCTAGAATACAATATCTTGGTAAAGATGGTATTGGACTGTAAAGTGCAACATTACTACTCTTTAGGGCCTTTTTGTTGCATCCATAGGCACAGAGTAAGATCTCAAATGGGCCTGGGAAAAAAATTGATTTGTCATGATATTTCCTCCATTTGCACTTTAGCCCTCTGTTCAGCTCTCTAAGCCAAGGAAATCATTGAGCTCTGTTAGAGGTATTCTATTTGCCAGTTACAATTGAGTAACCCAAATTCAAATCATGCTGATCTGGAGATTTTGTAGATTGTATTTTAATCTACATCAAAAGGTGGTCAAAAAGAACATACTGGAATAGAAATCCATGCATGTGATCATTAACGAGAAAAGAGATAAAGATTAATAGAACAAATTAATGAACGTTCATAACAGCAAAATGAGGATCGCAACTGAATCCACTTGAGAGGCACCTGAAAGCTAATCATACTGTAGTGTGTATCAAAACATTACTTGCATTTTCAGATATGTTTCCAAGCACATATCTGTAATATTCACACTATCAAAAATAAACACTCAAGCTGCAGAAAGCAACTGGATATCTATCTCACTGGAACAGAAATATGCATGGGTTTATGGTCAACAGAGGTATAAAGATTATCACATGGAGACTTTAGCTGCAGAAAAGCAGCCATCTTGCAACAGCAACAGAATAAAATGTGATGCCATAAAGACAAACAGATTTATTGAGGCAGAAGTTTTGTGAAAGTACAACACTACAAAGGCATATGCTACAATAAATCTGTTAGCCTTTATGTTGCCCTAAGATGCTTTGTTCTTCTGCTGTAATTTAGACCTCACAAATCATAAAAGTACTTATATATTATATTTGTATCCTGCCCTGCTTCCAAGGATCAGAGCTGCATTTTAATTGTACAGGAACTCTGGAAGCTACATTTATTGTGTTCAAGGCTGTCCTGTTTTGCTCTGCCAAAGTTCACAGGCAGGTCAGAAATGTTCAACTCGAAAGCCGTCTAGGACAAGTGAACCCAGATGGTCAGGATAAAATGAAGAAGGCTGGTGGGAATGGCAATTTTCGGGAATATGAATTGAGCTCCAGACACATTATGTGTCTTGACCTCTACCCATTTCCTGGAAGAGGTGAAGAGTCTTAAAGCAAGAGTGGTAAAGTCTGGCATTCTGTCCTTGTTTCAGAGCAAGCTCTAATTAGTTTGCTGGGATACATTAAGACCCTCTCAAATCAGGACAAGCGGTACCCCAAGCTTCTTGTTTCTGCTAAAAGATAAAATGAAAATTTCTGTCTACAAACTGTTGTTGTAGTACTTCATGAGATGCTGATTAGAAGCTAGGTGACTTTATTCCATTTCCATACTTGTGGCACCTTCTCTGTCTATGTTCTCCTTCAGAATTGTGTGTGTTTGTGTGTGAAAGAGATAGGGAGAAAAAGGGAGAGAGAAGGAAGATTATTTATTTAATTATTCTGTTTTGGGAACAGAGGTTGGACAGACTGAGGCGAGGCAGAATCAAAGTTAAGGCTAACCGTTTATTGCGTTGACAAGAGTAGCTAACAGTGACAGCTCAGAAACGGCAACTAACCTCCGTCTGACAGCTCCTTTTATACTCAGCTGTCAGACGGCTTAGCCAATCAGATAGCGTCTTTTTCCCGCTTGCAATAAGCCTGAAGATGCTACATTAATGACTCTTTCATTTGCCAGCACAGCAACACTCTTTCTCCCTTCTCTGAAAACTTTTTCCTATGGAAAACTAATATCCTATTTTCAGGTACCCATTAGCTGATTAAAACAATATGATGTCTGGATGGGCTTTTTGTCCCCTTAATAGATTGACTTTCTGTACCATGTTGCAGCTCCATCCAAAGACCTGAATTGCAGCAGGCATTTTTGCCAAAATGGGAAGAAAAAATATGCATGCTGCTGGCACACACACACACCCCCCAAGCTGGTGGTCTCCCAGATATTTAGGTGGAAAACAATGCTGGCTGCTAAATGTTGGGGAACAACATATGCCAAATTCCACTCATGTAGGATATATCAGGCTAGGGAAGCAAAATTATCAGAGTTGCAAACCCAACATATCTGAAGAATTTCAGATTGGAGAAGTTCTGGGAATTACACGTCTTACATTATCAAAACTTACCTGTTACCGTATATACTCGCGTATAAGCCGAGTTTTTCAGCCCGTTTTTCAGGCTGAAAAACGGCCCCTAGGCTTATACGCGGGTCACGAAAAAAATGACTTTTCCCCTGCAAGCTAGGAAACAGCGGGAGAACGGGGTTTGCTTACCCCGCCCACTCCCAATCTATTGGGACTGCCTCCTGAGTTCCAGCTGATGGCTAGAGGAAAAAAAAAACTTTAAATTCTTGCCGCTGGGCTTCAAAGGCCCCCCCTACAGCTGATCAGGGTTAAAAGAAAACAAATGAGAAGATCGGTGCCCGCTGCAAAAAGGTGCCTGCTGCAAAGAGCACTTTTTTTTTCTCCTTGTGCTGAAACCAAAAGAGAAAGTAAAACAGCTTGTTGGCTTTGCTGTTTGCTAAGGCAGATTTCTTTTCTATTTCCTCATCAAAAAAGGTTGGTGCAAACAATGGGAAATTTATGGCAAATGGCAAAAGAGGAGAGTTCAAGATTTTAAAACACAAAAGAAAAAAAGCTCTATTTAAATAGGGAATTGTAATAATTGAGATATTATTAATTGTATATTGTGTTGAAAGCAGAAATGGTTAAGTTGTGGTTTGGAAGAATATTGGGGGAAATTATTTGGTTTATTATTATTGGTAAATATAATTAATTGATTTGTAAGAAATTGGATTGCATGGAAATAATTGGAATATTCATGTTCATATTGATTAATATACAAAAAAGATAGTTATATAACTAATTGATTTATATTAAAATGTTGAATTTGTATTAAACAACTGTAATATTACATAATTAAGCAATGTGAAGATGGATATAAAAATAGATGACAATGGGAAAGGGTATAATATAGAATAGAAGTGAAAAATTGAATTTGATTAAGATTAGAGATGAGGATGAAGGGTAATATTGGTTTTTTTAAAAATAGATGAGGAATAAATATGGCAAAAAGGAAATATAGAAATTGTAAATTTAAGTGAAATGACTAAACACTGTTTAAATTTGTGAACCGGCCAAATATTCTGTTCAAAGAAAATACATTGTATGTTTGTATGGGTGTTTCTAATTATTGCTATTTATTCATATTTGTTCGCTTTTATTCTTTAAAGTTTAACAATTCATTCTTTATCTTAATATCTTTATATGTGTTTGGGGTTGGTTTTCTTCCCTTTCATCTTTTTTATTGTACAGCAATCTTTCTCCTCAAACCTACCACCTCTTTTCTTTCCTTCTTACTTTCACTTCCCCCTCCCTTCTTCTCCTCCCTACTTCCTCTTCCTTTCTTCTTCTCCTCCTCTCTTCCTCCCTCTCCTTTTATGCACATGGACTCCTTTTATGCACATGGACTCCTTTTATGCACATGGACTACTCAGAGGGCTGAAAAAGTTATTTTTGACTGGTCCTCGCACTTGTGACCAGTCCTTGAACTTACGACTGTCCTCACATTTTACGTTTTGGCCCTATCTTTTCACCATGGTGAAGAGAAGCAGTTGTGAAATGAGTGACACCGTTTTTAAGAATGCTACAATGGGCATAAATGATGACCAGTCATAAGTGTGGAGACCGGTCAAAAGTGCGAGGACCTGTCAGAAATCACTTTTTTCAGCCCTTTGAGTAGTCCTTTTGTGCACATGGACTACTCAGAGGGCTGAAAAAGTTATTAGTGTAAAAAAGTGTAAAAAAAAAGCCATTTGGACAGTGAAACATCTTTAACCTCCAAAACAGATAAATCTTGGATGAATAAAACTGGTTTATATGGCACTGTTGAATTGAAAGATGTTTGCACCACCATATCTATGCCAAGGCATAGGTGAATGCAGTGATATATTAAGATATACTCAGCATATACATAAGGCAATACTTCCACAGTAAGGATAAATAGTCAGCAGAAGATCCAAAATCAGGCTTTACAATGATTCCTGGTCAATATACTCTTTATCTTTACTTTCCCACCCACCCCAAATGTTTCTATATATATAGTTGCATGCATTAAAATACCTTTATTTTTTTTTAAAAAAAGGAATTAAAATCAGATGTGAAAGATTTGCTTTGATATCCATTTTTCTTGATAAATATGTACCCTAATGTCTGACTAAATTGCAATATGTTTTCATATTTCAGATCTCAATGTGATTTATTTGTTAAATAATCTAAACAAAAAAAAATACAATCCATTCCTCCAACATGCTGTCTTTCTTTTGAGTAACTCTGAAAAGGAGACTATTAATGTGCATGCATCATTGATTATAGGCAGTTATTATTTAGTAAGCAACTTTAGATAATTTTTGTCAGAAGGTAAGACAAATACAACAACCCTCTCTAGTTTTCATGAATATTAAGTTTTGCAAAAGAGCAAATTTGGAGTATTAAAGAAGCTGAGGGACTACCTTAACTTGGAAAACCTTGCAAGCTGCAAGGATATAATAGTGTAGGAGAGGACCAGGCTGAGTGTGAGAATGGGGTCATTGTAGGTTTGAAGCAGGGGTGAAATCCAGCAGGTTCTGACAGGTTCTGGAGAACCGGTAATGGAAATTTTGAGTAGTTCAGAGAACCGGCAAATACCACTTCTGGTTGGCCCCAGAATGGGGTGGAAATGGAGTTTTTGCAATATCCTTCCCCCAGGAGTGGGGTGGGAATGGGGATTTTGCAATATCCTTTCCCTGCCACACCCACCAAGCCACACTACGCCCACCATACCACGCCCACAGAACCAGTAGTAAAAAAATTTGGATTTCACCACCGGTTTGAAGGCATTACGCTGCTGGCATTACGAGACCTAAATCCAACCCCCCATGAATTTTGCTGACTTTTACTTAGCTCCAATTTGCCTTGACAATTAGTAGATCAGATTCTGGTGTATAGGTATCATGAAAAGAAGTATTTTTGAATTCTATTCCGGCTGCTTGTTTCTTGTGCCTGAGAAATAGGCTCCTTCTGATTGGTAAAATCTGTTGAGATAGACACTGTGACACTTGCCCAATTAAAAAAGAGAGAATTCCAGGACAAAGAAGCATGGTACTAAGATATTTATAGGTCATACCTGCTCAGTTTGAGTCCCATTTATTTGCCACTTGTGAATTTTATGATAACACTAAAACTTTGGTTTTCTGATAGTTTATTGATAGCTTTTGTACAGTACAGAAGAAAGCTAGTGCTCTAAGTGCTTTTCTTGTTCCCATCTGTGAAATAGACAATAATAACTACACTGTTTGGCATACTGTAATGTTGAAATTGCACAATCACCTAAAATAAATGGATGATGAACTGAAATAGCAAGTGCTTGGATTATGGATTTAAATATAGATTAAAAAGTAGTGGAACTTATATGCAACCTTGTCTTACACTTTCATAAGTTGGGACTGCTTTTGCTAAATATCCCCAAAGAATACATCTAATTCTCAGAGAGACTAGAGCCACATTTGAACATATTCCCAGTATCCCAAAGGTGCTTTTCCAAAAGGCAACTGGACCTTCCTGGATTTTTTTTCCCCCTTGGAAACATTTTGCTTCTCATCCAAGAAGCTTCTTCAGTTCTAACTGAATGGAGGGAATGTTTATAGATACCTTAGAACTGAATAAAACATTTTTAAGGGGAAAACCCCCAAGAAAGTCCATTTGCCTTTTGAAAAAGCACCTTTGGGACAACCATGACCTGCATGATTGGGAATCTCCATAGATATTCCCAGTATAAGTACTGGAGCATTAAGAGAAGAAAATGTAATGTAGGACATCCTGCAAAAAGGATATGGGAAAAGGAGCCTTAAGTCACCTTTTGAAATGATGGAGGAAAGCAGGCAGAGCCATACATGATATTTGACAAGCATCACCTCCACTAGACAATGCACCAGATGTTCATGCAGCTTAGTTCTTTCAGCTGAGTATCTCTGAAGTGCATTTTCACTATGAATTAACAGGAATAGGTGTCACAACAAAATGTTTTTTCACCTCAAAGAGACTGGAAATAGAAATGGCATAATGTTTTGACAAGCAGCCAAAACAATAACCAAAGGAGCCATGGTTAGTATGTACTGCAGCAGGCTACTTCTGCTGACTGCTGGCTGCCAGCAGTTCGGCAGTTCAATTCTCACTGGCTAAAGGTTGACTCAGCCTTCCATTCTTCTGAGGTAGGGAAAAATGAGAACCCAGATTGTTGGGGGCAATAGGCTGACTCTGTAAAACTTCTTCGAAAGGGCTGTAAAGCTCTATGAAGCGGTATATAAGTCTTAAGTGCTATTGCTAAGTGCTATTTTAAAAGACAGAAATGTAACCCAGCAATTTTGAATAGGCTACTTAAATAGTCTAAGGTCTTCTCCAACCAGGTGTTTTTCAGATGTGCTGAATTCTCAGCCAGGAGAAAAGCAGTTGCAACCCCATCATGACAGTGAATATCAGGAATTTTTCTAATATAGAAGTCTAGACTATGTATACCTTAATTATTCTCTGCTCCACAAACATAGGGATGATTAATATTATAATTGACAGGTTAGCTGATCAGATACAGAAACAACTTTCCATGGCAAGTTTCAAATGAATCTGGAAGTTCCAAAGTTAGTAAGGCTTTTATCTGTTATCTATAAATGGATACAGCTACTTTACCTTTTCATATTGCATTCTTCTTATGCTATAAACAAAGCCAAACCAAAGCAGTCTAAACATGTTGACCTCTGACAATGTGGACAACCGGGCAAGATGAATTAAAGATGCTTTAATTCATCCCTTCAATATTTTCATGTGTGCTGTTGAAAAGGAAACCGACTTAGATGTTTTAGAAGCTGCCAGCAGAAGAAAAGAAAAGGTTCCTCATCAACACCAGCCTTGTTGCATAAGGTTTAGCCCAATCATCATTATTGCACATTACAGGGGTGTAGAAGGGTTCCAAAATCAAAGTTTGTCCATCAGAGATGCATTTATCTTTACAAGGATGGGAAGACAGGGGAGGGTGTTTTTGTCACAAATAGTTTTCAGTGAAAGGAAAGCCATGTCCTTACTTGCCTTTTTTTCTGGTTTTGTTGTCTCCCTTCACAGGTAAATGGAAAAGATTTGTCCAAGGCAACTCACGATCAAGCTGTAGAAGCCTTTAAAACAGCTAAAGATCCCATTGTAGTGCAAGTCCTGAGAAGAACGCCACGCACCAAGATCTTCAGTCCTTCTCATGAGTGTCTCTTGGTAGACATAGGCACTCAGACTGAGATTACCTTTGAACATATCATGGCTCTAACCAAAATGGGCTCACCTACCCCGCCAGTCCTGGATCCGTATCTCTTACCTGAGGAGTAAGTACTACGTTCTGTGATGCTGGAATTTCAGCTAATGCTATGAGTGCTATTAGTCACCAAAAATAAGTTAGTAAACACAGAAGGGCTTAATTTCATACATTGGTGTCGTCAGCAGCTGAAATGCTAATATCTAACTCCATATTCAGCCCCCTCTAACTGAACAATCTTGTTTTTGTATGTATGGGTAATATGTAAGCCAGAAATCATCTTACACCCCCTAAAAGCAATTTCAGATTGCATCTGATGAAATTCAGCAACACGATTTTCCGTTCAAAACACACCATACCGACACACCCAAAAGAGTGAAAAATATGAGTTTATCTATTAGGCTATTTATTTTACTCTTTAAATCTGCACTCTTCATAAACAAAAACCCTGAATCCATATGACATCACACCCACTAGACATGTTAATGCATTCCTCTGCAAATTTGGGACCCGTTCATTTGGCTTACTAGATGGAAAGAAAGATTTCTTCATCTGCTTAAATCCTCCAGTTTGGCAATCCAGGTCAGGTATCTGGATATCTAAACTCTAAACCACAGTCTGCCCAGTAGCAAGGCAATTAAAAATAATATAGTATATCATACTCCTGTCCGTATTAGTATGGAACTTTAAGCCAGTTTCTCTGTGAGGACCTATAAATGAGAGACAACCATTCTCTGAGTAATAATTCAGAATGTCCCAAGTGTAAAGTAACGATGGGTAGAAATATTTCTGCCACTTTTTCAGTAAGCCAAAATAACTACAAAAACTATAGGAATGAATGTTGAATGATCAAGTAGTACTTTTGTGTGTGGACAAATTTGTTTTTGAAGATGTCCTTATTTCAGATAACGATTTTTAAAGAGCTAGTTCTATGAAATCTTCAGGGAGAAACTATATTAGAAGGCTTTATATTAAAATATTTCTCCTTGAATGTGTTCACAATATATATGTATGGTTACATTTTTATTGGAATAATTATTAAAATAATTTTTATTCCAAATAATCATTTTTCACCGTAACACTCAGTGAAATTAGGAATGGCCAATTAGGTTATCATTAGCAATTGAACTTTTAAATGAAAGCAAAATCACAGCAACTCAGAAATAGCAGTAGCAGTTATAATTGAACCATCCAAATTAATTTAAAAGACTGAGTAATTAAAAGCCTCAACAAGATTTTCTTTGCTTGGCAATTGAAACTAGAGCCAAAGAAGGACAAGCTAACCTTTCCCTGGGTGCAATTACTGGAAAAATCAACAGCAAAGATACATCTTTTGGGGCCAATGTCACAATGAAAACAGGTTGCAATGAAAAAAATATAATTCAGTGGAGTTTCCAGGATTACCCTTGCACTACTAATTCGAAACTGCAATAATTCAGGCAATACCACTTAACAATTTACTGTTTCATGAGTAGGAAACGGCAAATTTTGTTGTTGTTGTTGTTGTTGAAAACATGTTGCTAACCGAAGCAGTATACCCACTTAGTGTGTTTCCATAAACTTATCTAGAGTTTAATTACTACTAGCCCATTACGTGCAGATACAATCTGGCTGGCTACACAGTATTTCCTGCCATCTAGTGGTAATTTCTGTAGCCTAGATGTGGAAGGCCTAATGGCTTTGTGCCTAGGTATAAGTAAAAGAGTATAATTTATTTATACAAATATTTAATTGCCACTAAAGGTTTTATATGCATAAGTAAACAAAACTAAGGAAATCACCATCCTATCTACTTGATAATTTTTTAGCAGTTCTATATACACTGCTAAATAACTAGGTAAATAAACTCTACTTAAATTACTCATATTTTAGAACTGAGGTGAGGAACGATGGCTGTTTTAGCACATGTGAACTTCAACTCCCAGAATTCCTGAGCCAGCTATGAAATCCACAAGTCTTTCCCCACCTCTGTTTTAGAACAAGGAATATCTCTCGCTGAATATTAATAAACCCCCTAGGATAGCAATAGCAATAGCACTTAGACTTATATACCGCTTCACAGTGCTTTATAGCAGGGGTGAAATCCAGCAGGTTCTAACAGGTTCTGGAGAACCAGTAGTGGAAATTTTGAGTAGTTTGGAGAACCGGCAAATACCACTGCTGGCTGGCCCCAGGAGTGGGGAGGGAATGGAGATTTTGCAGTATCCTTCCCCTGTCACGCCCACCAAGCCATTCCCACCAAACCATGCCCACAGAACCGGTAGTTTAAAAAAAATTGGATTTCACCACTGCTTTACAGCCCTCTCTAAGCGGTTTACAGAGTCAGCATATTGCCCTCAATAATCTAGGTCCTCATTTTACCAACCTCGGAAGGATGGAAGGCTGAGTCAACCTTGAGCCTGGTGAGATTCGATCTGCCAAACTGCTGGCAGTGGTGATCAGCAGAAGTAGCCTGCAGTACTGCACTCTACCCACTGGGCCACCGCGGCTCATACTTGATATAGTCTTCAAAGAAAGAAAGAAAGAAAGAAAGAAAGAAAGAAAGAAAGAAAGAAAGAAAGAAAGAAAGAAAGAAATTCCCCCTCCCCCCCCAAAAAAATGTAAAGTGCTGGTTGTTTCCTGCCTTGTTCATGAGAGTTTCTACTAGGAAGGACCATAAAATAAATGACAAGGGTATGTCTGTAACATAGAGTTTAGGATCATCTGTCTACAAGGTTTCAGTTACTCAAATTGGAAGCTTGGTCTTCTTTTATTTGCAAAATATAAAGACCCTCTGAATTTGATGCAGAAATTTTCCTAAATTATCTTAGGATAGGTTCCCAAGGGAATGAGATGTAATGCTTGTTTGTACCTGTTAGGAACTAACACCATCATTAAATTATTTTTCATCCCAGTAGGGAATGAAAATTTAGGAGAAAAAAATTAAAATGTTGATTGTCCCTCCCTTTCAGATCAGTATTACTATTTTAACTTCTAAGATCTTTTTTCTAACACTGTACATTATTTTTAAGCATAAGTGGGAAACGAAAAAAAAATGTAAAAACAACAGGTAATCAATGCCTGAATCCAAACATTTGCTATGTTTTTATTTGCTGGATTGTTTTATGGTGGTTTTAAATAAGAAATAAACAATTATGTACTTCTTGCTTAGTCTCCCTTTTTTACTCCCTTTCCCCCCTTCTACCTCCAGACTATACTACCAATAATTTCCTTTTCCTGTAGTTTGCAGATGATAAGAATGGTTGCTAAGGGTGGTTGCTAAGAAAATGTATTCTATACTTTCCCTTGGTTTTCTCAATAGAAGCAGCCTTTATTTCTGCCTTTATTCAAATATAACCTAGAAACTGACACAATTATGTGTAAAATACAAATAAGGCACTATCATGTTGTCCTCTTGCTGGGTTCCTTTTGAGAAGTTAACACAATGGGTTACTAGATATGTGCGCTCTCCCTTCCATATGTTCCAATTCTTTAAACATTATGGCAGGAAAATCTGTTTTCCACATTTATAAAAGTTTTTTCTTCTATCACCAGAGATGAGGACTTTATTACCTCATTCCAAGTGGGCTTTAGTATTTCTTGTTTTGTTTATTCTCTTGTTGATGAAAAGTGGCAATATCCTGGTGATGGCTTTTCTTCACATTACATACCTGTGTGCAGCCTTTCGGATAGCTCACATCATGGTCTCTCTAGCGATCTTGTTTTCCGAATTGGATAGCAACTTGGAAATCATTCCTTCATGATCTTCTTCCTTGGGTGGAGTTTAGGAAGGCTGGAATATAATTTATTTATTTATTTAGAAAAATTATATAGTCGCCTACTTGCTCACAGTGACTCTAGACGGTTTACAGGCAATAAAACACATAATTAAAGCGAGTAAACCTTTCTGCAATCCTCCAATATCACCACAAGCATAATAATTCTTCAAAGTATTTTCTTCTTCTGTGAAAAAAGATGATTCAAAGTCTTTTTTAATCAAACTAAAGGATAAATAGAAATGATCACAATTTTTTCCTATGGTTCTAGACCAGTTACCCACTTTCCCCTTATGATCTTTTCAATGGAAGATTAGCGTGCTCCTGAACAGTCACCACACAATTTCCGATTGATTTTTCAAAAAACACAACAATAGCTATGTGAAGACACAAATTGGCATACTGCAGCTTACAGTCTAAACCTCTCAGGACCGATGCACAGATGGAAAAGAAGGAGGAAAAAACCCCCATCATCTTCAGCGACATCATTAATCACAGACTTTACCTCTCTATCTTTTGGCAGCTTTTTTTTTTAAAAAAAAAGAGGGAAAAATGTGTCTATAATCATTCAAGTTTGCCTCGTCTGCAATACAATAGACCTGCTCCCTTATGATAGCATGTTCCTCTTTTCTCCCATCTTATCAGGCAAGATATAACTTCAAGGGAGGTAAAGCTTGGCAAACACATTATCTTTTGCCAAGCTTTACCTCCCTTGAAGTTATATCTTGCCTGATAGTGAATTGGCACTGTTACTGGTAGTCTGTTCAAGAACCTTGTGGAATAAATGTTCTTCTGTCTAATGGCAGCAAACCACACCTGGAGGGGGGGCATTATAATATGATGCTGTTGCATTATATTAAGGAGGCAAGACAGCTTTTATATTTGGATGCTTTTAGGGGGTGGGTCATTGTTTAATGTGCTAACAACCTCAGCGCCATTGATCACAGGCAGTGCATCAGTCTGGATGCATGCCTGACATGTTAGTGATGATCTGCCATGTGACTGGGGGAGGATTAATATGCTAATTAGAATCAGGAGAGATAACCTAAACTGTGCTTTATTTTCACAGGCATTCATCAGGGCATGAATACTATGACCCCAGTGTTTACATGGGAGGCATTCATCAAGACATGGACAGAGAGGACCTAGAATTAGAGGTATGAGTAATAACTTGAAGCACTCATTTACTATACAAATGTTTTAATATATTTTCACGTGCCACCACCATTACTGCTGCAATCAAATTAGGCATTACATTATCCCAGCTTATTGGAAATATGCTTCTAAATAATCTATATTGTTCAGCAGTTTGCACTACAAAGAATAGGAAATTAGTGCTCATTTGCTTTGATATTTGGTTAATTAAATATTGCATAATTAAAGGATAAGAAGCCATGTTTTCAGCTGGTTTACAAGCACAGATTTTCCACTACATATTTCACATAAGAAAAGACTGGTAATAAAATTTGAAAGCTGAAGCATTCATTTATAATGTTTCTGTGCATGTATGGATTTTCACTTGGAAATGTGTTTTCCTAAATCTTAGCCCTCCTCATTTTTGTAGGGAAATGAAGAAAGTAAGGAAGTTGACCTTGGTGGAAATATGCAAGGACTATTACCTAAGCAAGGGGGGTTGAAATATTTTTAAGCCGTGGGAAACGGCTTCAATCTTCCGAAGTGGCTTAGTGTCAGCTAGTCTAGAGAAGAAGCACATTCAAAAATACTAGCTCCAAAATACTAGCTCCAAAACCACCAAGCTTGGAGAACACCAAGGATTCCACAGTTGAACATTGAGCTACAAATATTTTCTTCTGTTGGTACGAGAACATTTTGCCAGGAGCTCTACTCAGGCATCCTCCAGCTATACTTCAGATTTCCAGATCTAGCAACTGTGCAACAAATTGTTATTGCCATTATACAGCTGCAGAACAAGTTAAATAAGCAGCTACTTTCACAACTGACCCTTTGTCTAATGCATATATTTTTTTAATTTATTTATTTTTTATTTATATGCCGCCCTTCTCCGGAGACTCAGGTCGGCTTACAATGCGTTAAGCAATAGCCTTCATACTTTTGTATATTTTATACAAAGTCAGTTTATTGCCCCCACAAACCGGGTCCTCATTTTACCCACCTTAGAAAGGATGGAAGGCTGAGTCAACCTTGAGCCTGGTGAGAATTGAACTCGCAGTAATTGCAGGCAGCTGGATGTTAAATGCTGCCTTAGTAGGAGGCATTAGCCTCCTACGCCACTCAGGCTCTTAGTTTGTTATTTACTTAGTTTAATTCAATTCATAGCATTATACTTCAGGAAAGTTCTTAAGTTTCTATTTTTTTTAAGCCCTCTAATGTGACCAACTAAATATCATGGATAAGCTTGCTGATTAAAGGGAGTTTCTCATTTAAAGAGAATTTTTCTAAACCCAGGAGACCAAGATCAATGGAAAGAGTCAGAGTGTTAAAAATGCTCAGGCAGTTCTACCCACATTGTTTGCTTATTGACTAATTTGTCTCAAATAGACCACCGGGCCACTTGCTTCATCGACTTAGGCAGGAATGTTGAAAAGAATGTAAAATATCAAACCAAACCACCTGGGCTCATTGCTCCATAAAACCCCCTCTGACTTCCACTCCATCATCTGGGCTTTTATGGCCTTCCTAATTCACAATTAATGACTTAACAGATATTGTCAACAAGTCCCCTGTGTAAATGACTATTGCTCCTGCTAGAATGCAGTGAAATGCACTAGAATCGCCCACCAATCTGTACAAGCTGATAGCAGTCACAAGTATTGAGTAACTGCCCATTAGAACTGTCCATTAAAGACAACAGCAGCAAGCAAGCACAGCTCTGGATTGAAAACTGAAGTCTAAAGTTGCTGAGAATTCAGCAAGATATTCTATCACTGGTCTTAAAAAATAAAATTAAGCTTTAAAAAAAAAGGCAGGCACAAATGACACCGTAGCAATATGTATTGAGATCTCTTATTTTGAAACGTCATTCAAAATGACCAAAGTCATAAAAAATATAAATGATAGTACTCTTTTCTATGAAACTTAGCATGACCGCAAGTTAGTTGGGAAGTATTAAAATACATGGCAGCTTGGGATGGATTTAGGGAAACAAAGGGCAGTAAGTAATGCTTAAAGATTGTTTCCAGTCACTTCCAGTCCAGTCAAGTTTTTGATAACTTACTAAGATATACCATGATAGCAAATAACAGCTAAACAAGGCTTAATTCTACTTTACTGGAAATAAACCCTAGAACATGTACCTTTAGCTTCATGTATAGAACATTATTCATTTAAAAAACCAAGACCGAAAAAAGCATATAAGAGTAGAAAAAGTTCAACTACAAATGGGGGCACATATACGTGTCCAAGGATACTGTTGCAGGATCCAATCTGGCTCAGAAACCAGGACCAGAGGTTTAGTCTTCCAAGCTTTTGGACTCATGCTGGAGCCCATCCTCAGGGAACTTCTCACCAAAAGTCATCATTGCCAAATCTTGTGTATGATTGCTCAGAAGTAACTTTTGTGAGATCCATTCCCTACCAATATATCTCAGAAGGTAACCCTCATTTCCATTCAAAAAGAGCTGGGTGCTCCTGGATGTTTTAATATTCCATCTTACATTAGTTTTTATGGAGACAGGGCCTATCAAAAGCTTCTGAAATAACTTAGGGAAACACGAGTCAGACAATAAAGAGCTTTGTGGTACTCTAGGGTCACAAGGAGTTAGAGATTTAAGCCATTTCTTAAGTATTGCCATCCATGCTTTCCTTACTGCGTTTTATATCTTCAGCTGCTGCTACAGTTTTGGGTTATTATAAGTAAGATTCAGAATATTAACTAC
Source organism: Ptyas mucosa (assembly GCA_012654045.1). NCBI lineage: Eukaryota > Metazoa > Chordata > Lepidosauria > Squamata > Colubridae > Ptyas > Ptyas mucosa. The sequence continues at coordinate 16,864,041 of WNWU01000011.1, read as the reverse complement.
CGGTAAGAGCAGCAGGTCAGGGAGATATTTGGTACTCTAGATCTGATCTGTGAGTAATTTGATTAAGAGTGCCTAATTTTATCCAACTAAGTTTTTTTCCCATGTGTCTGAATGAAAACTATGAATGAAAACTATGAAGTATTACTTCATTTCTATTGTTGTGGCCAAACATAATATGATGCTCAATCCCAAGGCTGTAGAAAATCCATGGGCTCAGAAGATCTGGTACCTTGGGTCTTGAGATGAGAGCTTGATCAGAGATATTAAATATTCTGGGTACAGAGCATTCTCAAACTTCCACCATAACTCCTGTTGCCCAGAAAGATTACAATCCTGTTCACCCTCATCAGTCCCCCACACTGGCCTGTCCACCCCCACCCCAAAAGCTCTTCACCACCACAGTACAGAACCATATTTAAAACCACAATTTACTAGATTACTTTGAGGTAATACAATCCCTCAGACAATCGTTCACTTTACCAGCCTCTTCATTAAAGATGCCACATTGAGGGGGGAGGCTCTACTGCCCTCCCTATTCCCATAGGAGAAAGAAGGGCACAGAGAATCCCAGATGCCCAATCCTGTATCTCACCCAGGTTATAAATCACCAGGCCAGGTATCAAACTCAAAGATACTCAGAATTTTCACATAGAGAGAAACTCCAAGAGTTTCATGGATTTATTTCATCCATGTCCCAGATTATGTCTTTATTCCAAATGGTGTAAACATGTCAAACAGTTGGGAATCTCATATGTCAAGTCCACTCCTAGATCAATTCAGTATTTCAGGGAGTCTTCACAGATAAGGAATTTGCAACTCAGAACCACCCACTGACATTATCTACCTTATCTACTTACTAACATAGCTGATTTGGATTTATACGCTGCTCAAATCCATGAAGACTCAAAATTGTTCACAAAGTTATCTAAAGTAACAGGATTAAAACAGTGCATCCAAATAATAATAGTAATCCACCACTAAACATCAATATATGCCTATCCCAGGTCCTTGGGAAGGATTCGATAGGCAGATAAAAATGCCAAATCCAGTCTGAACATCTGGCTGACTGTGTGATTAATCACAATTATAATAAAATGAAACAGATTATAATTGCAATACTTTTTTGCCAAAAGATTTTCCATGTAACATGGATGCTCCCTCTTGAAAATAATTTCCCATTCCAAGCCTAGACCTTGATACACTTCTGTAAGGTTAAAAGGGAAGGAACTAGTCAAATATCAATTAATTGAATCAACTAAATATCAATGCACATTTAAATATATTGGGTGATGCAATATTTTTTTTTCAACTAAGTGTGGATGGTTCTTACCCAACTTTACTTTATATAAATGCTCTGACAATTAGGTCCATTATGATCTCTTATGTGCCTGTTCAGGATATCAGTCTGTAAACTAGTGGCAATGTTACAGGATTAATTTCATGGAACTGACTAGATAGGTACTGTATTTGCTGCACATCTAACAGCTTCACAGAGTTATTTTCTAAAGCCAAGAATGTGCCCCCTGTGAATATAGATGAGTTCATTGGTTTAGATTAATACCTCCAGACGTATGTATCCATTATCATCCATGCTTTAAATTTTTGCTGGAGAAAACACCATTATAAGCCCAGCAAGGTTATTCTTTTTTCAATTGTGAGGGTCTTTATTAAAAGGCTCCTTAATAACAAAAGATGCTTACAAATGAAGGGAAACATCTAAGCTCAATACCTTACAACCTCCAGAGAGCACTTCATTTCCAATAAAAAGTGATCCTTTGTGTCATTTTCAAAAGAACAACTCTTTTATAAAGTTTACAACTGGCCTTAACAAGGATTGTCTGAAATAATGTTCAATAAACTTCTGAGGACAAATCTCCCTTTGTGCAGACAGATGTTCATTCATTATTATCTATTATTTTGGAATTTTACTGTTATGGGCAGCTATAGGCATAATAATTTATAAAACATTACTATATCCTTGTCTAACAATCAATAATGTTTGTAAATCATCAATATTCATGCCATTAACTTTCCTTATCAGTTGCCAATTGACAACTGATAATATGCAATTGTGTTCCACATTCAGGATTTTATATTTGTATTTTGTTGATTGTATCAGAATTCTATAACACAAGAATATGTCTCAAACTTATGTCGATGGTCATTCCTGGCTCTTAAAATGCGCATCATCTTTAGAAAATACCAACACCCCCCCCAAAAAACATATTCCTGCTAGTGTACATTTTCCAATCATTCCAGTGAGCCTACAGAAGTTTCTATTGTAGTCTAAAAATGCAGTCTAGGAAGCTGTTTTATACAGTGCCATGCCATTAATCTATGTTATTCTTTCTTGAATATGTTTTTTTATAGATATTAGACTACCAATCCTTTATTCTCAGCTAGGAACATTTAATACAAAAGTCTTTTCTAGGCTTTTTAGTGTGCAAAGAGGATTTCTGGCTCAGAGCTAAATTCTTCATGTCAAAATATGCAATAGAATAAATCCTCCACTTTGTCATATCATATTGTTTTGTTCACTTGATGGACGGTAACCATATGGCTCCATTAAAGGAATGAGATTTACCCTTTTTTTATCCTTGCTGCAGAGTTGGGGGGGGGGGCGCGAAAGCCAAATATGATTTACTTCCCCTCCCCCTCATACTCCTCTGGATATTTATTTAATTCACTATCTGTATGGCTGCCAAATGTATGAATTGTAATACAGGGTAGCTAACAAGGATTAAAAGCATAGAACAGAAATAAAGAATAAATATAAAAACTCACAAAACGACAATATAATACGACAGAACTTAAATTGCAATCATATCTGCATTCCAAAGTCATTATAAGTGGGCTCCTTGAAAACCAGATTTTAATTTTATTCTATTTCATTTTTACTCTATGGGCTTTATTTCAGGAAATAACTGGAAAATCTAGATGGTGTTTTGCTTAAAAGAAAGAGAATAACTTGCTTCACATTAGTAGCATTGATAACCATCAACTCTTGAAGGTTTATGATTAGATTATAACTTTTCTGAAATGCAAACAACTAGGAAACAGCTGTTATTCTTTCTCTATACACCAAATTATCATATTTAGAGTGGCATCAAATCCCAGTTATTTCTGCTTCTAACTAGAGCTGAAGCAATTGTACTCAAGGGTAAATCTGCACATAATTATTCATAAAAATCCGGATATTAAACACCTGTTCAGAATTTGTCCTGAAGGCGATTTTTTTTTCTTTTCTAAGCTTTTTTTGTCCAAGCACCATTTCGTCAAATACCTTTTAAAATTTTATTTTGATGACTTACCCCCAGCATCGTCAGTCAAAAGTGAAGCAGGGAATGAGGAAGTGATGTGGGTTGAATTTATGTCATACTGAAAAGAACAAATGATCAGCTGAGATACAGGAGTATGAAAATATCCAAACCATTAACATCTGAAATCTGAAACTTGGTCTCAGGCCTAAAACACATTCCATAAGTTAATTCATATTAGTGTGATCATCAGTGTGGATGCGATATTCCAGATAACATAAGTAGAGCAAACTAAAGAACTGAAAATTAAGTTTTTTAATGATAGCCCTGTGTATTTTTGAACCTTTTCCTCTACCAAGCAACCACTAGTTTTTATATATATTACATAGACTTCCTTTCCCATTTCTTTCAGTGGAAAAAGCCTTTCCTGAACTTGATCTTACAGTGATTGGATAGAAGCCCAGAGTCATTCTGAGAGCTGCATGTATGCTTCCACCTTTGCATGTAACTTTTGTTCCCTCTTCATCAATTTTTAACCTAAGAATAGGTTAAACTTAGGAAAAAATGAACATTTCAAAAATAGCATATGTACTTCATATATTTTCTCCCATCCAGAATGTTTGCATCAGGATTTCTGCATAAATCACATTGTACATGTCTTAGCTGTACATTCCATTCTTGAGTACAGCTTTTCTCAATCTTTTTCCTTCGGAGGAATCCTTGAAATAATTTCCAGATCTTGGGGAATCTCTGGATAAACGTTGCAAAAATTCTTCACAATTTATGTTTACCTTATGTGTCCAAGTTTTACAATGTTTATAACATCAGAAAAGTGGCAGGCTGGCAACTGAGTTGTGGTGCATAAAAATTCACATTATTGTGAGTACTAGCCTTGCGTGGCTAGTACTCAAACAAAATATGTTTTGTTTTTCCTAATCCTGATCTCCCTAACAACATCTCATGGAACACTTGATGAGAAAGGCTGCTATGATATATCACAGTACATAATGCACAGCGAATAAACACACTGTGGAATCCTTGGAGCTCTCTGAATGAAGAACTGGCCATGGCCAATTCGCCACAGCCAACTCACCATGCCCAATTCATCACTGCTTACTCACCATAGGACAAGAGTTACACTAATATCAAAGAAATAGTGGAATAGAATCATTAAAGAAAGGATGCCAAAAGGAGAAACAACATGAAATCTAAATGACAAAAAATAATGTTTTAATTATTTTAAATGAATTGTTGAATTGCCCTGTGATGAGTTGTCCCATGGCAAGTTGGCCATGGTAAGTTGTCCCGTTGCAAGATCGCCATGGTGAGTTGACCAGGTTGAGTTGGCTGCAGCGAATTGTCCCATTCTGCTCTAAACATGGTTGTTTCCATGACGTTGCATTATTCAACTGAGTACCATCTTCAGTGGATAGAAAGACTTACCTACCTGAATAATGAAATGTCTGGAAGCAAACAAAACTAAATTCAGAGACACCAAGGACCCCACAGTTCAACCCTAAGCTACAAATATTCTCTGCTATTGATTAGACATACATATAGAACAAATTATTTATCAATCTGTTACATTTGTTAGTTTACATGGATTTTTTTGTCTTATACCAATATAGATTGCATAAATATGCATATAAGGAAATAAACCTTGAAGTGGGAAGCATCTACCTTTCCTTAACATTAGGTAAATAAAGCCTGATTTGGTCTAGTGGTTAAGGCACCAGGCTAGAAAGAGGAGACTGTTAAGTCACTACCTTAGTGGCGTAGACATGAAAGTCAGCTGGGTTACTTTGAGCCAGTCATTCTCAAAGTGAGTCTACTGTACCTTCCTCTATTCTTATGGAAGATATAGGAAGAGGGAGGAATATTAGGTATGTTCACCACCTTGAGTTTTTTATAAAAATAATAAAGGCAGGAAATAAAGAAAAACTTACGTTCCTTTTGGTATGTAACATCTAAAATAGTGACCCAGCATCTGCATTTGGCTAATATTATTTAATCATCCTTATTGAACAGCATCCCTCAATTCCTTTACTAAAAATAATGGCAAAGATTCAGAAATATGGAAAAATTTTCCATTATACTGATATTCAATCAACCTTTCTGTAACAAAAGAAAGCATGAGGAGAGAATGTGGAGCCATTCGCAATCGCACCTATTGATTGAAAATCATTTAAATACCACCTCAAATGTCACTGACATTTACTGCTGTTTTTTTTTCAAGACAAATTACACATGTTGACAAGTAAATAACAAGAGGTTGCTTATCGTGGCAGCTGTCATCTCGACATGCCAATAAATTATTCATGTCAGTGAATTTTATTGTCTTTCCCCAGTGAATGACATAGCAGGCTGAAATGGAGAGGTTCTTGCTTGGCAGACTATTATGTTATTAGATCTTATAATGCATTAATACCAGGAAGGAAAATGAGCATTCTTGATCTGAACACTGTGGGTGTGTTTTTCCCACATGTAGGAATGTGTAAATAGTTTTCAAGACCATTATCATGCATCTGTGCGACTTGTCTTTTCATTTCTTGCTCTTTCAAATAATCCTCAAATAAATATCACTTAATTGCAGTTCTAAGGCAGTAAGTTTATGAGCTGTGCGTTAGGGGGTCTCCTGAAGCCCTGTTTGATTTGATCTGATTTATTAATTTACATGCTACCTGAAAAAAAAAGAAATGATAAGGGCTGGAATTCCATGCACTCCACCATTTAGTGATCAGTGATATTAGGATGTAGAAAAAACAATGTTTCCCACTCAGTGGGACTTCTGAGTTCAATTGAACATATAGTTTGCAACCAGTTTCTATTGACAAAAACAAAATTGTGGAAAACAAGAAACTTGGAAGATAAATTGATATATGTAATTACTGTATAAAATTGCAGCATTTAAATAAATGTTGAGTAGATAGAAACTATCCAATCAGAATGAAACCATGAGGTATATTTGAATAGAATAGGATTAAATGGGGCAAACAATTAAATTAACAAGGATATAAAAATATGAAATCACATTGTGGATGTTATTCAAAGATTGAAAATAGAGAGCTGTCCTCCCTGCTCTTGCATTCATACTCTCTCTTTCTGTCTATGGAGATTCTTGGTCATTCAGGTCATGGTTGTCCCAAAGGTGCTTTTTCCAGAGGCAACTGGACTTTCTGGTTTTTCTTTGAAGGTGTTTCACTTCTCATCCAAGAAGCTGCTTCAGCTCTGACTGGATGATGGGGAATGGAAGGATTTAATCCTTTCTTCTTTAATTTCATTCTGTAGTTTCTGAGGTTATCTGCTATTAAGGTTTAAGATTTCAAAGTGATTCCTGATGTTCTCCTTAAAAATGTTCTATACTCTCCAAATTATATCATGGGAAATGGTTGGCTTTGTTCTTGGCTTTAGCTGGACTTTGTGCTTATACATGAGTGATATGTGATCAATTCCACACTCAGCTATGCATTTGCTGTTATAAATGAGTTCTCCTTATATTAATACAGTAGTCAATTCAATTTCTGTGTACTCCATATGATAATGTCAGCATGTGTAGGAATCATTCTGGTTCCTAAGAGAATGGTTTCACAGTGAAGACAAAAGAAGTTGATTTCTCTTTTCTAGGTCATAAATTGCAGATATGTTTTCCTCATTAATATTTCAAACTTGGCATTCCATTACAAACAATAAGCAGCACAACTTGCTTTACTGTTTTGTCAGTTTGAAATTGAACTTGACCATAACTTTCCACAGCCTCCTGCTTTTCTGCATCAGTGGTTGGAGCATAAAGTTGGGCAATTGTGATATTAAACTGACCTGCCCTATAAATTACTCCAGGAGAAGATATTGGTTGCTCCCCACCTCAATGATATGAGGATGGCCAATGGTAAAGGCATTTTTAATTAGGACTTCAATTGTTTGAAATAACCTCCCTTTAAAAATCAAATTGTACCCTTCCTTAATTTATTACCTAAAAATATGAGAAATCTAATGATTATTATCATAATTAGCCTTCTTCCAGAGAGCAATTGGTAATTAATATTCTTAATCATCCAGGTCATGTTTGTCCCAAAGATGCTTTTCCAAAATGCAATTGGATTTTCTTTTCTTTTTTTCCTTGAAAAGGTTTTGTTTCTCATCCAAGAAAAACTGAACTGAAGAAGCTTTTTGGATAAGAAGCCAGATGTTTTCAAAGAAAAAACCCAAGAAAATCCAGTTGCCTTTTGGAAAAGCACCTTTGGGATAAACAAACAAATACATCTTTAAATAACAGCACATGAAATGAAGCCCTGCACAGTTCTTAACTGATTAGAGTTCTATTAATTCAATCCTTGCTCTTAAAATTCAGAGCTTTGCAATATACCTAAAGAAGGATTAGGATGACATGGTAGCAGTGTTCCAATATTTGAGGGGCTGCCACAAAGAATAGGGGTCAACCTATTTTCCAAAGCACCAGAAAGCAATACAAGAAACAACAGATGGAAACTAATCAAGGAGAGAAGCAACCTAGAATGAAGGAGAAATTTCCTAACAGTGAGAACAATTAACCAGTGGAACAGCTTGCCTCCAGAAGTTGTGGTTACTACATCACTGAAGGCTTTTAAGAAGAGACTGGAAAGCCACTTGTCTGGAATGAAATAGGGTCTTCTGCTTGAACAGGGGGTTGGACTAGAAGATCACCAAGGTCCCTCCCCACTCTGTTATTCTGTGATGATTACCCAAATATACACAGCAATAATTCATGGTCCCCAGTGAGAAAGTGCATACATAGATGCCCACATGTTATTTGGTTACACAGAATCAATAAGATATGCTTCTGTTGTTGTAAGTGTTGTACCTTATGATTCTTGATGAACGTATCTTTTATTTTATGTACACTGAGAGCATATGCACCAAGACAAATTCCTTGTGTGTCCAATCACACTTGGCCAATAAAAAATTCTATTCTATTCTATCTATTCTATTCTATTATTGTCATGTATACTAAATGGGTTGGGATGAATTGTAGAAATTGTGTTCTACAACTTTCCCTACCTTGTTTTCTTCCAGTGGAACAGAATGTTGAAAATAGACTTTGAAAAGAGAGTCAAGGTTCTGTTGGCCCAAATATTAAAAGACACAACAGAACCAGAGAAAATCTGGATGAGGAGAGAAGCCAGGAAAAAAAGAATAGAGGTTGAAGATGGAGTAGCTCTGGTTTGGGGCTCTGGAGGGGGGAAGGGGGGAAGTCCAGGGAAATTTTCTCAAAACATTCCTATAGGAAAGGCAAGGGTTCAGAATACTACTAGCTTCTTTTCTCTTCCCGATCATAAAACCCAGCAAAGAATCTGTACAGCATATCTGTATTCCCAGTGAAGATATGCTCTCAAACACCATGCAGGGAGAAAGCGTAAACTCACATTGACGCAAAGCTTCAAAATTTAACACTGTCTTTTTCTACAACTATTTTTTGTTGTTAAATGAAAAACATTCCACATATTATCTATCTTGTACATCATCTGTTCAGCACCTTTTCTGTGAAGCTTCCAATCTTTTTTTCCAACAGGCTGTTATTTTGTGATTTTTTTGGAATTCAAACTATACAAAAATAGGAAATTGTGCAGAGCAGTAGCCCAAGTTATTATTGCATTTCAAAGTTAACCCAGAGAATATTCTTAGGAGTTGCTGTGAAATTATTTAATAATGGGCTTGGTTTATGGCTCAAACTTTCACTAGGGTATTTAAATGATGTTGGATGATTTGAGGATTGAAGTCTTTGGATCACAATCTGCCAGAGTTATAATTCATATATCATCAAAGAAATATACTAATAAGATGCATCCCTAGGAAAAATGCATCTAGCATTCATTATTCATTCAATAATTTAATTATGCTCATGAAATCTTTATTAAAGCCAAAAGATTTACATGTTCTGAAGAGAAACCAGTTCCAATTTTTATATCAAGGGATATTCTGTATACACACAGTGGCAGCACCAAAATTAGAAGTTTTAGAAATTTTCTTGTCTTTTAGCTGAACTCTTAGCTTTTCAGGGGCTGGTTGACACACCATAAGAGACAGACCATTTTTCTTCCAGATGATCAATAAAAGAGTGTATTTTCAAAATGACTTAATATTGATGAAGATTCACAATTGCTTTCAGTATTGACTGTATGTCCATAATCACCTCTAGGACAGTAAATTAATTTAATGCAGTCATTTTAAGCATTGAAAAAAGAAACAATAAGCAAAATGTTGTTACTTAGTCTGAAGAACAAAGCTGACATTTTGCCTTGTTTTGTCCTTTTGTCCACAGGAAGTGGATCTACATCGAGTGAACAGCCAGGACAAATTTGGTCTTACTGTCTGCTACAGAACTGATGATGAAGATGATATTGGTATTTATATCAGTGAGGTGAGATGAGATTTCCTTAAATAACATAAGTCTTTTGACTGTAGCTACAATAGAGTTTTCTTTTGTTAAATCAGTTTCATTTTTTTATGTAACCCCAAAGGAGAATTGGTATATTATTTCTAAAAATCATCTGGTGTGCTAGCATTTATACTCCCCATTCATAGATGAATTTTAATTAAAGTTCCACACTTAGTTTTAGAACGATATCCACAAAAGTCCTACTGAAGGCTCAAGTATCCATTCAGGTCTTCATTACAAGACCTACTTGTTGTTTGTCTTCGGACAGGAATTAAATAGGCAAGTTGTGCCTTATCAGAGTTGATTTCTATTGTCGGATGCTTTCTTTGTAGGCTTCCTAAAGTTGTTTCCAAAATCACCAACATGGATATGGGTGTCTTTTTTTCTTGCTGCTTATATACTGTCATTTCCTTCTGCTTTTATTAACTTTAATTATGGAAATAAATAATTGATTTGTTCTTGTTGAACACACCAGATTCCTGTACTTGTGAGACCCACTCATGAATTCCTTGATTCCTTGATGACTTTGTAATTGAATGTGTCAACTGTCACAACTAAAAGTATTTTTGTTTCAAGTGAGATGGGTTAATATGAAAATAATGAGATTAACTAAGTTAAGCCCTATTGATTTCAGAATGCCACAATTAATTTGTAATGGTTGCCTGTTAAGTCTGTTGCACAAAAAAAAGATCCAGAGTCTTGTGGGACCTTAACCAGTAATAAACATTTCTCTAAATCCCACCTCATGAAATGCATGAAATGTCATTCTAAGTTAGCATGTTTGCACAGTAGCATTGGGATGGCTGTGCAATTTTAAGCATTGAAAGCTAATGAAATACAAGGATATAATATATTTACTTAGATCTAGGAGCACATAAAGTTTACGCATTGGTTTTTCTGTCTGCAAATATTCAGGAAGAATGGATGAAGTGTGGTTGAAATTTTCAGTTGCTTTGTAAGGAGATGTTTTAGTTAGAATACTATTGTTAGAGTACCCTAACAACATTTTAGTTTTGTTAGATATTAACAAAAATAGATACATTAAGCACTGCTGACGCTGAATGCAACTATTTTACAAATAAGTTCAATAAACAAAAATGTGTCAACAAATCAATATATTTTCCAGGTGCCTGAAAGCACCATTCAGTTGATGCTCCCTCTCCCTCTCCGTCCCTCCCTCCCTCCCTCTCCATGTGTATGTATGTGTTTTAAATATAGATGGCTTATTTATGAATACAAGACAACACTCAAGGCCTATACAAGTGCTTTTCTACTTCTAATAATAATAATACAGTACGACAACATAAAACTGTGAAACATATTCAGAAGAAAAATATCAATTCCTTCTTAGGAGAAAGAGTTAAAATGAACCAACCCAAATGGTTGATGGAACAGAAGGGTTTTCATTGCTAAATGAAAACTGGCCTTTATATTCGTTAAGGCCAAGAAAGTGGGGATTGTTCGAATGCTGGGGATGGGTAGGTGTTGTTTTCCCTAGAAGGGACAACTAGGTTTTATCACGCAGGTAGATGTTGCTGGGAGAAGAATTCAGTGCACAAATCCCAAAGCAGTCTTGTCCCACAATTGTGAATGTTGCTCTATCAGGATACCCAACTATAGAGAAGATAGTAAACTTGTGTTCCTGAATGATTTCCTGACCTTCTTTAGAAGTTCATATGAAACATAGGGTCTTTCTGCAATACTCAAATGTGAAAAAAATGTAGACTATACTTTAGCTGTTTGCCCAAGTAAGCAAATGCCTACTTAAGATACAGTGCATGATTAAATAGGAGTGCCTAACCTGATCTATAAGATCCTTGATTAAATTCTACTTTATAAACCAATACCGTCTGGGAAATCTGTATCTGCTTCACTTAAAATTTATTAAACCCCAATTTAAAAACTGAGGCAGGGGTGAAATTCATTTTTTTCCCTATCGGTTCTGTGGGCGTGGCTTGGTGGGCGTGGCAGGTGAAGGATATTGCAAAATCTCCATTCCCACCCCACTCTGGGGCCAGCCAGAGGTGGTATTTGTCGGTTCTCTGAACTACTCAAAATTTACACTACCGGTTCTCCAGATTTTACCCCTGGGTTTCACCCCTGGGCAGGGGAATAAATATTAGTTAATTGTTAAAAACATGCTGGGTGGATGGGAATACAGTTGAGTAGCTGCTTTCTGTTCTTTTACAGATTGATCCCAACAGCATTGCTGCAAAGGATGGCCGTATCAGAGAGGGTGATCGCATAATTCAAGTGAGCTCTCAAAATATTTATTCATTTATTGCTTATAGTTATATTTATCTTTCCTCCCGGAGCTGAAAGCCGTATGTATAGTATTCCTTTCTCCAATACTGTCCACAGAAGTAAACCTATTGAGAGACAGGCACTAGGTCAAAATTACGCAATGAGATACCCTGACTGACTTTCTAATCCAAGCATCTTCCTTATTAGATGAAAATGTACATTAGCTTTTGTATTTATTTATGTATCAAATTTATATATGAGGCCATATCACAGATATGACGCTGATCTGGGTGGCATATAATAAAACAATCACATATAAGGAACAGTGTAAATAATTTAAAAACAGATAAAAATAAGGTGATGGGAAAATGGGCCAGCATCCTACAGACAATGCGGACACTGGGAAGGTGTCTTATTTTCCTGGGATTCCAAATCCTGCTGGAAGAAGAACCAGGTATTGAGGGATTATGCAGTCTTTTACATTCTGATTTTGTACACCACTAAAATTAAAGTTTCATTTGAGATGAACAGCACTTCTGGCAACTTCATGGGCCTGTGCATGTAATTTTCTTGGCAGAAGTGGTTTGCCGTTGCTGCCTTCTGAGATTTTTTTTCCCCCAGCTTCCCCAGTCTAGATTTTACCAATCATATTTTGAAAGTTCCCCCTGGAGAAATCCCACCAAAACAGTCTCCTGGTGAAAGGGCAGATGCGAACCATTTTAGGCCAAATGCAGTTGTATTTACTCTCATAGATCAACCATGAAAGGCAAAGTGTTACTTGACAGCATTATGTTTGTGAAAAACTACCTCAGGGGATAATCCAACAGTCTCTTAACACTGGTGTAATGTTATTGAATTTGCCATCATATAGCACTTTTAGCAGGCATAGAGATTTATAATCCTTATTTTATTCAGCCTCACAACAGTCCCGTGAATCCCAAATGTCACATTACTTTTTGATGCAATAAAGTTTATGTGGCAAGAAGATGTATTTATCTTTCCAGCACAAAGTTTTAAAACTAGATTTTTCCTTGACATGGAAAATCAGCTCATTCCATGTTAAGATGCTGCTAAAATAAAAACTGGGTTTTCCACCCTCCCCCCCAAAAAACATTAAACATTGTAGCTGCTTGATTCTTTGGAGAACCAAAGAAGAATATAGGAAATGGGTGTGAGGTAAATTCTTTCCATTTTAGAGATTCAGAAAGATGAAAAGCAATACTGAATCAGTGGTTTGGGGGACTGAAGAATTGAGCTCAGATAGTTCTATTTGTTTCATGAAGATGCAGGTTGTTCTGATAAATTAAATGCCTTAGGCTGTATAAATGTCTACAATCAGAGTAATATATCTGCCAAAAATATCCATATAGCAGCAGGTTTTTCTAGAAACATGCTTTGCTGCACTTTCTAAGCGATTGGAGAGGGTGACAGAAGTTTTTTTTTTTTTATTTTCTCTCATCAGATTAATGGAATTGAGATACAGAATCGAGAAGAAGCTGTAGCTCTTTTGACCAGTGAAGAAAGCAAGAATGTCTCCTTACTCATAGCAAGACCAGAAATTCTCCAGGTATCCTCCAATATTTCAGTTACTGAAGTGATGTTATCTATGTTTTACAGTAAAAAAAAATCTTCTGATGATGGAAGTTGATCAAGATATTAAAAAATTATTGTTGAATGTATCAATATATTAAGCCAACTACTGTACAGCTAGATGTGTGTGGACCCTTGGAAAAGCTGGATGGCCATAATCCAAGGGTCAGTCAGCCTGGAAAAGGTCTATCTTTCTGGACACTTAAGAGCCAACACCAAGTTGATATCATTGATTAATAAATTAATCAGTCAAACAATATATATGAGACATTCGAGTATTACCCACCTGATAGGATAGCCAAGATAGAAACTAGTGTGACAAAGAAATGATTTGCAGAAATGGCAGTAGATAGTTAAAGACATATAAAGTGAAATGATTTTTAAAGATCCTGGGGCTAGAAAATGGAAGACTAAGGAGTTAATGCAAAAAATGTGAAGGCATGAAGAATTTTTATTATTATTTATATAATAAGTAGACAGGGAGAAGCAAAGTTATTTGACAATAGAGTTAATATTTTACATCTGCTGTAGCTCTTTTTGTCTCAGTGGAATTGATAGGCAGTGGTTGATCTCATCAAGATATGATAATGACATTTATTTATTAATTACTTATTAAATTTATTGCTTATAAATTACAAAATTACTTATTAAATTTAGGGATGCAGTGGCTAAGACGCTGAGCTTGTCGATCGAAAGGTCGGCAATTCAGCAGTTCGCATCCCTAATGCAATGTAATGGGGGAGCTCCTATTACTTGTCCCAGCTTCTGCCAACCTAGCAGTTCGAAAGCACGTAAAAAATACAAGTAGAAAAATAGGGACCACCTTTGGTGGGAAGGTAACAGTGTTCCGTGCATCTTTCGTGTTTAGTCATGCCAGCCAAATGACCATGGAGATGTCTTCGGACAGCGCTGGCTCTTTGGCTTAGAAACAGAGATGTTTCTCAGTCAGGAACGAATAGCACATATGTGTGAGGGGAACCTTTACTTTTACCTAAATTTATATGCCACCCATCTCACTTCTAAATAACTCTGGGTGACTTAAAATTAATGTAAAATATTTAAAACTTTTAAAACATTAGGCACAGAAATATGAAGCAAAAGGCAAGACTTGATACGGTGGTGACATCTTCTGTGTTAGTCTGCCAGGTACCTCCAACAGTGACCCCATAAGGATTCCAAGCCAACTTGCAGACCCATATTTTAATGCCCTGCCAGAAGGCCAGAAAGGTGGGCCAGATCTTATCTCAGGCAGTAAGATGTTCCAAAGAGCAAGAGCCATGGTAGAAAAGGCTCTCCTTCTAGACCTCCACCAGTCAAAACTCTTTGACCAACAGGGCCTGTAGCATGCTTCTTCTGTGGGACCAAATGGGGTGGGCTGATATCATTGAGGTAAGGTGGTATAATACATGATTTTGAAAGGTATGATTTTGTACATGGCCAGAAGCTTCTTCTACCACCTCCAAAGGCTTACTGAACATAGTTTGCACAGCATAATCACTGAACTGATGCAGTCCTATCTCAGTCCCAATTGGTAATAACACTATATTATTGCTGCACATGTCCATGTCAGAAACCCTCTGAATTTATTTATTTTTTTGTACCAGTAATAAATTTATTTCTAGGAATTAATGGGATGATGGGGATTCTGACATTTGAGAGGGGAACTTAGTGAAGAATTATTTATTGTTCTAAACCCAGATGACAGCAATACATAGGCTTACATTCTGCACTTGGGATTCACAGCAGGGAAGAAACGTAGCAGGACTTCTGTGGCAAGATAATAATGCATAAAGTTTCCTAAAGGGCCATTGCTAAATTTTATGTAGTAAAGCTAGCTAATGTAGATGAGCACTGCCCTCTACAGCTGGATATGATTGGGCAGGGGAAACTTTTACTTTTTTTTTTAATAATATTTTTAAATTTATGTACCTAATAACCGTGTTTGGTTTGGTTTATTTTCTTTACAGCTAGATGAGGGATGGATGGATGATGACAGAAATGATTTTCTGGATGACTTACATATGGACATGCTGGAGGAACAGCACCACCAAGCAATGCAGTTTACTGCCAATATGCTACAGCAGGTAAAAAACATCGTTAGGCCAAACGTCTGATGAGGATATTGAAAATACGGAGAGTGTGCTGTGTTCAGGCTGAAGGTATACAGCATGTATTATATGGTGCATGTAACCCTGTCATAAAACACCTGTATACCAAAAGTAAGTTGTGGGTTCTGCTCACCCAACTACCACTAATTCTAATGATCTCCATCAAGTCAATGTTTTAAATTCCTTTCAGATTAGGTGAATACCTTCCTATAGAAAACACTAGCTTGTAGCTACCATTTTAATTTTCTAAAAAATATCTGAGCGAAGACCAGAAATACTGTGATAAATAAAGTCTATGATACAAGCTAAACCTTGGCTTTGCATCACTGAGTTTGAGATTGCGTTTGTAAAACGAACAAGTTCTGTTATGTCTTATACTAAAATAATTTAATTTTTCGCTGGCCAAGAATTGTCTTTTTGTAGTTGGCATTCCACTATTGGAAGGTAGGCCAAATCAATCTTCCCTACCAGAAGAACTTAATAAACAGTGGCCCATTCCATATGTAACAATTAGGCTAAAAAAAAGAAGAAGAAGAAGAAGAAACCCATAGTTTGCATATTAGTTTTGCTTTTTTAAAAAAATAAACTTCCTTGTTCTTAATTTTCTTTTTAGAAAAAGAAAAACGAAGAGGATGGTGGTACCACAGATACCGCAACCATTTTATCCAACCAACACGAAAAAGACAGTGGCGTAGGGCGTACAGACGACAGCACTCGGAATGACGAGAGCTCTGAGCAAGAGAACAATGCCGATGATCACGTTACTTCCTCAAACACTTTGGGAAGCCAAAAGAAACTCGCTTATAGCCAGGACACGCTGGGCAGTGGTGACATGCAGTTCAGCAATGAGTCATTTATTTCAGCTGATTGCACAGATGCAGACTTCCTTGGCATCTCAGTGGATGAGTGCGAGAGGTTTCGTGAACTGCTGGAGCTGAAATGCCAGGTCAAATCCACAAACCCATACAGCCTGTACTGCCCCAACAGTACCCTGGATATGAGTAAAAGTGACCATGAGAGTGTGGATAGGGAGCTGGAGATGCTGAATGAAGAGCTGCGTAATATTGAGCTGGAGTGTCTTAATATTGTCCGAGCCCATAAGATGCAGCAATTGAAGGAACAGTTTCGAGAGCCGTGGATGCTGCATAACAGTGGCTTCTGCAACTACAATACCAGCATTGATGTCCGCCGACATGAGCTCTCGGATATTACTGAGCTCCCAGAAAAATCAGATAAGGACAGCTCCAGTGCATACAACACTGGTGAAAGTTGCCGAAGCACACCACTCACATTGGACATCTCCCCCAACAACTCTCTATGTAGGACAGCAGACCCTCTCACTTTACAAGGCAGGGAGGGGGCAGAAGGCACTCTGAAATTGTTGTTGCCTAGTTCAGAAGATCAGGAATCCAACTTGGCTAACCCGCCTCCTCCCAAAGATGCTGACCTTAGCCAGCCATTGGAAATCAAGGAAAGGAAAATTAACGAAGAAAGCAAAAGCTCAGTTCCAGCTCCCAAAGCAGGTGGGTCCTCTTTGTCTTCATATCAGCATTCTCCGTACAAGCATGCCCATATTCCAGCCCATGCCCAGCACTACCAGAGCTACATGCAGCTGATCCAACAGAAGTCCGCAGTGGAATATGCGCAGAGCCAGATGAGTTTGGTGAGCATGTGTAAAGACTGGAACTCTTCAAACCAGAGTGAACCCAGGATGGAATGGAAAGTCAAGGTCAGAAGTGACGGTACTCGCTACATCACCAAGAGGCCAGTCAGGGACCGGCTGCTACGAGAGCGTGCTATAAAGATCAGAGAGGAGCGCAGCGGCATGACAACAGATGACGATGCCATCAGCGAAATGAAGATGGGCCGTTACTGGAGCAAGGAGGAACGGAAGCAGCATATTGTGAAGGCCAAGGAGCAGAGAAAGCGGCGCGAGTTTATGATGCAAAGTCGGTTGGAATGCTTAAAGGAACAACAAGGGACTGAGGACAAGAAGGAAATGAATATCATAGAACTGAGCCACAAAAAAATGATGAAGAAAAGAAACAAAAAGATATTTGACAATTGGATGACAATTCAAGAACTCCTAACCCATGGCACAAAATCACCAGATGGGACAAAAGTTTACAACTCTTTCCTCTCAGTGACTACCGTATAATTTTTCTGTGCCAAAGCTAAATACGTAAAACCCTTCCGTTGGGGTAGAGATTCTTGCCTCGTTCAATGTGGCAACACTTGTTTTTGTTTCCTTGTTTGTATATATAAGACACGTTCATCGGATCTACCATCCAAATGGAGAATTTGGGTTTCTCAAGCATTTTCAAAGAGGAGAGAGACATCATCCACCCCAAATCTTTGAAGGCAATACTGAAGAGGCAGAGCTTACTTGGAATACCAATAGTACCTTTTTTTTGTAACTTGTTATCCTTTTGCATAAAATGTTTTAAAATAACAGGAAAACATATTAGTCATACTTAACACAGGTAATATCTTTTTATTCATATATTCCTATTTTAAAAAAAGGTTACACATGCAGAAACGCAATGACAACCTCAAATATGTATTTTTAACAAGGCAGTATTTTGCAATATATCTTTGCTAGTAGGTCCTTTTTCCGCAGAGGTTGCTGTTTTAATCAATATTTTTAGCTGAACTAGCAAACCCTTCATAGAATCGTTTTGCAGTAACATATCACACCAGCTGTGTCTTTGGAGTTGTACTGGCCTGCCTGTCCATCATGGTACCTATGATAGGTAAACTAAATACAGCTGGCAGATAGGATAAATCTTGATGTACCTCCCTAGATTTGAAGCCTAATTGAAATAACTTGGATTGTGCTGGCTGGACTGGTAGTATTAAAATCTCACTGTGATTACTATAAATATTTGGGTAACTACTGCCCTATTTCAACAAAGTAGCCAGAGATAGGTCATTGGATTAAATTACAGAGACTATGGAGGAAGCTTTCCATAAAAGTGTACAGGGACAGGCAATACCTAGGCACTGACAATATTATGCATATGACTCTTTAGGACTCTAGCTAACAGCTGCACTCTTTCAGCTTCTCTCTCTCTGGTTTCTGAAGGAAGAAAGTAGGTATCACTTGAAAGAGCAGAAGGCAACTACTACATGCTGCAGCTCTGAAAGGTTTTGAAGTTTGCCAAGGCTGTGGCCTGTTGAACGAATGTGCATGTGTGTCTAATGGTGTTACAAAACCAATTGTGTAATTTGAAATGCCAATTGTAGTAGCTGTCAGCTTTGTAGATTGGAATGTATTGAAATTGAGAGCAGTTTTCATGGGAAACATGACTAGTTATTAACAAGTAAAATGAAGTTAAAATAAATTATTGTTTTATATTTCAACTCAATTGTAGTAGGCTTTATTTTGTCTGTTTTACTCCATTAATCCCAGCACTGTCACTGCAGAGCCTTGCATTGTTTTATACAATATTGAGATTTCTGTAGCTGTAATCATCAAATGTTTATTCTTACGATTGGAAAAACAGTGTGCAAGCATGTACCTACTTGGCAATAAACATTGACTTAATAGTTGGAAGGTACCTTGTAGATCATCTAGTCCAACCCCCACCCAAGCAGGAGACCCTACACCAGTGATGGCTAACCTTTTTGCCATCATGTGCCAAAAGCGGGGGGAGCGTGGTGGGGTCACACGCATGCGTGCCCACATCCATAATTCTATGTGCCCCTCCCCCCCATGCTCCCCCCGCTTTTGGCATGAGATGGCACGGTGGGCCTGGTAGACCCATTTTTTGCTCTCCTCAGGCTCCAGAGCCTTTCTAGGAGCCTGGGGAGGGCAAAAACGGCCTTCCCCACCCCCCCAGAGGTCCTCCGGAGGCCAGAAACAGTGTGTTTCCTGATTTCTGGTTGGCCCAGAAGGCCTGAAAATCAGCTGGGTGGCGCATGCATGCGTGCCGGAGCTGAGCTCGCGTGCCCACCGATATGGCTCCGCGTGCCACCTGTGGCACCTGTGCCATAGGTTTGCCATCATGGCCCTACACCATTTCTGACAGATGGCAGTCCAGTCTCTTCTTGAGACCCTCCAGTGATGAAGCGCCCACAATTTCTGAAGACAAACTGTTCCATAGGTTGATTGTTCTCGCTGTCAGAAAATTCCTCCTTATTTCTAGGTTGAATCTCTACTTGATCTGTGTCACAATCTACCTTGCAGTTTTTCAGAAGCTTCTTTCTTTGAAAATAAGATTCTTTTGTTGACCATGTTCTCAGAATGATTTTTTTTCTTTCAATTTTCTCTTGCTTGTATTTTTGAGCCTAGTTTATTGCTCCCGTTGGCAGAATTCTGCTTTTGGCACTCTTTGCCTTTAAAGGTCTATTCTTCATATTGATCCTTGAAAATGTATGGAGAAGAGCAACAAAGATCATAAAGGATCTGGAGGCTATATTGCATGATGAAGTAATTGGTGGAACTTTGTTCAAGAGAGATCCAACCTAGAAGCAAGGAGAAATTTTCTGACTGTGAGAACAATTAATCAATGGAATAGCTTGCCTCCTGGGATTGTGGGTGTTCCATCACTGGAGGTTTTCAAAAATAGACTGGTTTGGTATAAGGCTCTTGCCTGAAACAGCATGTGGGATTAGAAAACATCCCAGCTGATTCTATGTGTCAGATTAAGCAAATGAAAATATAAATAAAAGAATTACCTCAATATTTTTTTCTGAATCATAAAGACCCAGATGGACACCTCATTCTGTCTCCTAAGAATTTTTCAAAGAAGTCACTTCCAAACTTGGGAGCAACAAGGAAAATTTAATCTTATATTCATCTCATTATTTCATTCATTAAATATATATACTGCTGAACTCCCAGTGACTCTAGGCTAGGGGTGTCAAACTCAAGCCCTGGAGGCCAGATCTGGCCCATGGGGTGATTAGACCTGACCCGCGGGGCCATGCTGGAAACAGCAAAGGACTGGCCCACGGTGTTTCTGCCAGCAAAAATGGAGCTCAGGAGGACCATCCACAGCCCTCCCAAGTTCCATTTTCACTGGCAGAGGGTTGTAGGATACTGTTGCAGCTGAAAATGGAGCTCCTGAGGGCCATGGGTGGTCCTCCTGAGCTCCGTTTTGCTGACAGAGTTTTGCAGGAAGCCGTCGTAGCTCGGGAGCCTGTTTTCACTGGCAGAGCACTTGGGCGCGCGTGATGTCGAGCTGGCCACATCACCCTGGCCACGCCCATCCTGGCCATGCCCACCTGCCCCCCCGAGGTCAAACACAACCCTGATACGGCCCTCAATGAAATCAAGTTTGACATCCCTACTCTAGGCCTGTGATGGCGAACCTGTGGCACGCGGAGCCATGTTGCCTGGCACGCCAGCTCAGCTCCGTCAGCTGATTTTCGGCCCTTTTGGGCCCACCAGACAAGGGCCTGGGGGGGGAGGCCCGTTTTTCTTTCTCCCTCACTCCAGATCCTCTCTATGCATCTGGAGAGGGCGAAAACAGCCATCCCCACCCCCTCGGAGGCCCGAAATGGCCCGTTTCTCAACTTCCGATCTCCAAGAGGGTGGGGAAGGCTGTTTTCGCCTGCCCCAGATGCATAGAGAGGATCTGGAGCCAGGTGAGAAAGAAAAACGGGCCTACCAGGCCATCGCATGCCAGGAGTGGGGTGGAAGGGGGGTTGTGCTCGCATGCGCATGGCGGGGCACATAGAATTATGGGTATGGGCACATGCATGCGCAAACCTACCCGCCCCCCCCCCTTCCTGGCATGCAATGGCAAAAAGGTTAGCCATCACTGCTCTAGGCCCATATTTGGATTTTGGGGGGGGGGGGCTTACTTTAAAGTAGTCATGGAGCTAAATGATAGGTATGGGGATGATGAAGACCTCAATACCTTATCAAATCTTCTAGGTACCACTATCTAAGCATGCAGCGTTCATGGGAGTAAGTTCCATTAAACTTGCAGAAACTACTAGTTAATTAAAAAAAACCTGATCTGCAGTATGTTATTTTTATAACTACGAAGTTTGACATTACCATGCCTTCATTTTCCTGTACGGTAAAAACGGCAGAGTCCACAAAGGCAGAACTTCTTCATCAGTGCTGCCAGCCCTCTTTAAATGCTATCACATGCTATCACATATTAGAACTCGCAACCCGCCTAGGGACTACTGGCTGGAGAATTAATTAGGATGATAAACAGAAAATATGTAAATTAATCTGATCTTCAGTGGCCTTTGGAAAGAGGTTACCAGATTTTTGTTAGCAAAATTGTTCAAATGTCTGGGAGCCACACGAAAGGAAGCCATCAGCAATTTAAGCTCCTTTACTTATTTTGATTTCAAAAGAGTTCTTGAGGTGGGGGGAGGGCAGATCCCTATGGAAAACAAACTAATTAACAAAAGACATTGTCACACTAAAAGGGTGACCATCAGAGATAGGAACAGTGTATGTCTTCCCTTCTTTCTCCTCCTGGCCCACAAAAGTGATTACATTTAAATTCTTTGCAGCTGGAATGACAAAAAAAAATCAAGTCAGATTGTCCTTATATTTTCTCTGCAACCCACAATCCCCATATATTTTAGCAAAAGAAACTTAATTTTCATGAGAAAGCCCTTGATGAAGACTTTTAAATTATGCCTCTATATTTTGAATAGCAATTTATATTGTGAAGTGAAAAGAAATATACATTTTTAAAGTGCCTAAGGAAAAAAAACCACTGTAGATTTGTATAACAAAACTCAGTTATTTCTGAGTTGAAAACCCAAGGGGGCAGACAATTTATTTCCACCAAAATGGATCCACCACTCCAATCTACAAAAGCTTAGATCAGTGGTGAAATCCAAATTTTTTTACTACCAGTTCTGTGGGCATGGCTTGGTAGGCGTGGTGTGCTTGGTGGGCGTGGCAGGGGAAGGATACTGCAAAATCTCCAATCCCACCCCATTCCAGGGGAAGGATACTGCAAAATCGCCATTCCCACCCCACTCCAGGGGAAGGATACTGCAAAATCCCCATTCCCTCCCCACTCCTGGGGAAGGATACTGCAAAATCCCCATTCCCTCCCCATTCCTGGGGGAAGGATATTGCAAAATCTCCATTCCCACTCCAGTCTGGGGCCAAGCAGAGGTGGTATTTGCCGGTTCTCCGAACTACACAAAATTTCGGCTACTGGTTCTCCAGAACCTGTCAGAACCTGCTGGATTTCACCCCTGGCTTAGATTCATTATTGTAAGAGGAAGTCTTTTAGTACCAGGATTTTATTGCCAGCATACATGGTACCCCATTCTGGGAAGCAGAGCAGAAAGTAATTGTAAGAATAGTCATAGTGGTGGTGATGATGATATGATAGCAATTGCTTTTTTCATTCAAGAAAATGGTTTACAGAATCGTTCTTGGAGGTATAAAAGTCACATATTCGCTTCATAATCAATATCTTCACTTGGGGCTTTTTGTCCTATAAAAGATAAAGAGAAGGTGGGGTCAATCACTGTTTAACATTTTAATATCCCACTTTTACTAACTCTTTTTTTTTTTAACTCATGGAAAAAGCATGAAGAGGAGGTATGCATTTCTAGAAATGAACATTCACCAGTAAGTTACTTTGAAATGGCATATAGCCGTGATGGCGAACCTATGGCACATGTGCCACAGGTGGCACGCGGAGCCATATTGGTGGGCACGTGAGCGTTGCCCTACTCAGCTCCAGCACAATGCGCGTGCTGGCCAGCTGATTTTTGGGTGTTCTGGGCCCACCGGAAGTCGGCAAATGGGCTGTTTCCAGCCTCCAGAGGGCCTCCGGGGGAGGTGGGGAAGGCTGTTTTCGCCCTCCCCAGGCTCCTAGAAAGCCTCTGGAGCCTGGGGAGGACAAAAAAGAGGCCTACCGGGCCATGACATGCCAAAAGCAAGGGGACCATGGGGAGGTCGCGCATGCTTGTTTGGGGGTGCCGGGCACATAGAATTATGGGTGAGGCACGAACGCACGTGACCATCCCGCACTCCCCCAGTTTTTGGCATGCGATAGCAAAAGGGTTAGCCATCACTGGCATACAGGATTCTGCAATGCTGCTACAACAACATTTCAGTATATGTAGATACTGCTGGGCAGAATGGAAATTGTTCTAAACTCAGCCTTCCTTTGGCTGTGGAGACTCGGCACTCACTCGATACATTACGCTAGTCTAGGAAGCCATCACCTGTTTGACCGTTTTACATCAAATGGTTGAATATAGTAATTATTGCCACTATACCCTCAAATTGAGAAATATTTGAGAAGCTGTCATAAAAAAGGGGACCATCTATTCTCCAAAGCACTGGAGGCAGTGATGAAATCTGAACTGGTTTACTACCGGTTCACTGACTGCACATGCGTACTGCATGCATGCATGCACAGTGTGCACCATACACGCCAAAAAGGACACACGGGATAAGTAGAACAACATGCGGGGGGTGATCAGCTGGGGCGCACAATTTTTTTTTTACTTTTAAAAGCATTTTTTTACAACCTATTTGGCCAAATAGGTTGTAAAAAAATGCTTTTAAAATTTTTTTAAAAAAGGCTCTGACAATCAGGCAGATCAGCTGGGATCGCCAGAGCCTTTTTTTTAACCTTTTAAAAGCATTTTTTAAAAGAAGCGGCAAGCAGGCGACTGAGTGATTGGGTGGGCATCAGCGTGGGGGGCAGGGATTTTGGCTACCGGTTCTCCAAACTACCTGCCGTCATCCGTACCGGATCAGCTGATCCGGTCTGAACTGGGAACATTTCACTGGAGGGCAAGGCAAGAAGTAATGGACTTCAACTTATCAAAGAAAGATCCAACCTAGAATTAAGGAGAAATTTCCTGGCAATGAGAACAATTAATTAATGGAATGTTTGCCTTCAGAAGCTGTGGGTGCTCCATTATTAGAGATTTTTAAGAAGAGATTAAACAACTATTTGTCCTGAATGGTATAGGGTCTCCTGCTTGGGCAGGGGGTTGGACTGGAAAACCTCCAAGTTCCCTTCCAGCTCTATTAGTCTGTATTCTGAAAATACACTGGCTTCCAAGTAAGTGGTGTTTTACCCAGCCACTGATTACTAAAACTAGCCCCAATCTTCCCATCCCATCTTAATTATGGATTGAATTATGGAACAAGACACACCTTCAATCTATTTTATATTGAGAATCTATGTTAGCAACAAAACACAGCTGTATATCTTGAATATTAAGAAAGTTGGGGAACTTCATTCATTCTTACAGCAAACAAGACTGTGTCTAGTACCAGCATCACCCTGAGAAAAATTTTCTTCTCTTGACCGTCATTCTCTTAATGGTTTTAGATGACTAATCAGTTAAAGAACTTTTAAAACAACTCTTTTGACAAATCGCCCTCTTTATGGTTTTTTTGCCACGATGGACTCTTGCAACAGGGAGCCCCATTAAGAATAGGGGAAGAGTACTTCTGTCAAAATGAACTCTCTGTGACCTTCCCTTCCAATATGTGCTCAATCAGATGGGAAAGTGGGCCTCCCAGGTGTCACAGCAAGACTGGTGACTCGGGACGAATTCTATTGTCTTCAACAGGAGCGCTGGCTTTGAGATTTTGGATAAGCCATCCTTCAGCATAGTATCCTTTGGTTAATAAGTGGGGACCTAAACAAAGGCCTCTCAAAAAAGCAAATCCAACAATAATTGTTTAAAAAACCACATTCTAGAGAATATCACATTAAAAGCTTCACAATCATTGGTTCCATATTGAGATTAGTGGACTCTACAAGAATATGGCCTCATATAAAGTTCAAATGTTGACATTAACTGATTACCAAAAAATGAAGTCAGAACTGAAAACATTATCCTATCTTTGGTTATGTTTTTTTTTCCAAACTCAAGAAATAAGAAGCTATTTTTCATTGCATGTGTAAAGTCTAAAAATCAATGTAGTCCACTAGATTAGTAAATAATTAAAGAATTTGTTCAAAGTTCTTTAAGACATACATGAACATTATTTTACACATTAGCAGAAAGCTCTTGCTTAAGATAATAGTGTTTTTAATAATATTATTAAAACAATGTAATACCTTGTTTTAGTTATCAACCTCCATTGATTCTGTAGAGATATATTCACATTGGTGCTCATTCCTGCTTGGGCAGGAGTTGGACTAGAAGACCTCCAAGGTCCCTTCCAACTCTTATTCTTTATTCTCTATTCTATGCTGTTCTTATTTCATCATTCAGAGTCTACATTTTAAAATATCATTGATCCCCAGAACAACTTGCTTCTGAACTAACTACTCAAGTTGTGTCTGCTTAATCGTGGCTTATAGTGTTGATCATCCATGACAAAGCTGAATATACTTCAAAATTTAGGACATGCCAAATTTAAGGAGTTGGGGTTTCATGGCAAATTCTAATCCGCATGCAAATTTTAAAGCAATAATGCTTGAGTTAAGCTTGATTCATGATAAATACTTGGATATGTTCATGCCATTTTCTTGCCCACAATACAAGGGAAGTTTATCACTGCCTTTATTTGGGAATTTTTTCAACTTCCTAGTTTACTCTGCAGCCTAACTATTCCTGAAGATTTCCAATTTAAGATCCTGTTTTGCTTTTTGATGTCACCCACATTGGATATATGCTGCCTCTGACTGAGCAAAGTTTTATGAGTTGGTAATCAATGATCCCCAAGAGGAGCAGATGCAGTTTGAGCTCATATCTAGAGGAAAACAAGAATACAAAACTTTCTTGCATAAAGTATTAACTTCAAAGTGGGCCATATTACAACAGAGACTAAGTATATGGCTTCATAATCGAGAAATACTAAGACTGATCCAGATCAACATAAAAACTGATCTTGGTTTGGAGATCAGTTTTGGTTTGGAATGGGACAGTTCAAAGTGGTTTTGTCTCCCTGAACATGGGACATATGTGTCTTCATTCATTCATTCATTCATTCATTCATTCATTCATCAAATTTAAAGACTCAGAATGAATCTGGGCAGTGTACAATTTCCTATGTGTAAAATCCTACATGGAGCTGCACCAAGCTCCAATAAGTAGATTCATGCATCATGGAGCAAAGAGTCAAGGGCAAGCATTGTAGACTCTGGACATCAGAGGACATCAGTCTAACAAAATAACAAATGTTGGTGCTTGTTTGCACACAAAACATCTTAGAAAGAGGAAAGAAGATACTGAATTTAAATTTCTATGGAGATTCTCAGTAATCCAGGTCATGGTTGTCCCAAAGGTTTTTTTTAAAAAAAGGCAGCTGGACTTTGTTTTTCCTTGAAGACATTTCGTTTCTCATCTAAGAAGCTTCTTCAGATCTTCAGAACATTTCGTTTCTCATCTAAGACGCTTCTTCAGGTCTTCAGAATATTTTGTTTCTCATCTAAGAAGCTTCTTCAGATCTTCAGAACTGAAGAAGCATCTTGGATGAGAAGCAAAATTTCTTCAAGGAAAAACAAAGTCCAGCTGGTTTTTTTTGTTTTTTTTTTTGAAAAAAGCAACTTTGGGACAACTGGGTTTAAGAATCAGCAGGTCATCTCTTAAATTGTATGATAGTATGTGAGAATGGCCTTAAGAGACAAGAAGGCTTACATCCTAGGTAATAATGTAATAAGAGGTAGCTCAGTCTGCAAGTGGAGGAAAAGCATAGGAAATGTTTCAGAAGGGATCTTCCCTAATTTTCTTTTCAGTCTTACAAGATTCTGTTTAATGTAATCTTACAATAAAGATAGCGCTGATACTTTTAGTTGGCTTCTAGTCAATAAATGGTCAGCACTAAATTGGAGCTACATAAGAGTTAACAGAATCCAAGAGGTGTTTAACTTAGACTTCTTATGGGAATGTAAGATTCTAGACTAATTCCTCTCTTGACTCCACCCCCAGGCTCTGCCTGTCCTACAGTAAATGGGGAAAAAGAAGGGGAGAAAACATAAAAATCCAGATTTTTCTGTCACAGTATTCACACCTTATTGTCATTCAAGCTGCCTTTTTGAGGGATTCTGTGTGCAATAATACTCTTCCTGATCAACAGATTATTTTAAAATTCCCTTTACTTCATGTATTTATCCAACCTTAACTTTCTATTCCTCTCTTTTTTTTCATCCCTTCCTTTCCCCCCGCCTCTTCATGCACAAAATGCTCAATTCAAACTGTTTATTTCTTTCATATTTCAGTCCCATCTCCTTCATAACAAGAGTGTTGCATATTTATGATATTTTTCTTTTTCAAGATGATGGGTGGACAGAGTGAGATTTCACACAAATTGCTCCAGAATGAAAAATAATTCACGCCCAGATTGGTGCAAAGCATGTCTGTTTATTTACAGAGCTGAGGTTCTAATAGCAAAAAGGTGTCCCTTCCATTATTTTCCCCACCTTTCAGAAACAAGATCCAACTCCACTTGGTTGGAAAAGCACCAGAGACACGTGAAAGCATAAAATTGGATGAAGGAGGGAAATAAAAATGTTATAGCTCGGTCTGCAAAAAAATGCTACCTAGATACCAAGATTTGCAGACTGGGGTCTCGGCTCTGTAGAAATCTATTTGATGCCGTATAAATCTGTATCAAAAGGGAACAAAGGTAAGGAATGAAAATAATAAAAAGAAGAATTTTCTGTTGCATCTGATTCTAAAACATAATGAAAAGTAAAGCTTGACATTTACTGAGGCACTATTGACAGCTAGAACTGATCACTCAGAAAAGGCAGTAAAAAGGTGAGGACATTATTTAGTATATCACCTAGCTTCAGGATATTAGTTGCCAGTTTGATTGCTTATTTATAACCTGCTGTATATGGGGAAATGCTGCACACTTTTTAATAACCCTCTTTAAACATCAGTTGATGGAAAAAAATTACTTTGGGCAAAATATTAGAACACACAATTTTCATCAATTATCCTTACTAATTTTGAGTGTTTGAGTTTTTTCTACTGATTTTTTCCCCCTAAAGTTTTGTGCTCTATACTCAGGGATCATTTCTCTCTCTGGCCTGCTGTACAAATGCTACCACATGGAAGTCTATCAGTCCACAGTTCAACTTAAAATATTTGTAGCTATTTAATCTCTATTATGTTGTTTGTTTGAAAGAGCAGATGAAACATCCGTCAGACGTTTCTGTCAGGAAAACAGCTTTTTTTCCACTTGCAAGGCAAAATGTTATTTTAACCTGCACCATAGAAAAGGCTTTCTAACTGATGAGGAGAGAAGATTATCCGTTCCCACAATCACCAAGATGAGTTTTGCCATTATGTCAATGGAAAGAAAATGACCGATACTGACTAATAGCTGCATCTCGGTCCAAGACATTTTACGACCATATTACGGTATGCTTTGTAATCATGTGAACTATAAGCTGAAAAACCTAATGGATTCTACCATAGACTTATGATAATTTCAGGTGAATGATGAGCAAATAATGGCAAAAGCATAATGAAATGTATGTATTTATGGCCTTGCTCAAAAAGTAAAAGCTATAAGTGCT
Organism: Ptyas mucosa; assembly: GCA_012654045.1. Classification (NCBI taxonomy): domain Eukaryota; kingdom Metazoa; phylum Chordata; class Lepidosauria; order Squamata; family Colubridae; genus Ptyas; species Ptyas mucosa. Next base: position 16,834,985 of record WNWU01000011.1, on the reverse strand, counting down.
GCCTTCACTAAGAGCAGTGGCACCTATTACCATTGATCAATATGCTGCAGCAGAAAATGACAAGAAGGGTCACTTTTCAAAACTTCGGCTGATTCAGTACCAGTAGTTCCCTTATAACCATTGTAAAATGTAGAGATGTTAAGTCATGTAGAACCAGATGTGATGTAAATGTAAATAAATGAATGCATACACGAGGCAAATGGTAATTTGCATTAACTAAAATATCTTCATTCATTCATTCATTATTTATTTACTTATTACTGAGGGTCATTAGTCTCAATGGTAGAACCAGCCTCAGGGGATCGCAATTGATAATGAAAGATGCCTTATTTGTGACCAGGGACTTTGCTCTTGAGGTAGCCTATATATTAAATTGATCCTTAGAGACAAGTTGGGAATCCCGATGGTGAACTGGCCATCCTGTGGCTACCCAGTGGGATCGCTTTTTCACAATTGACTGATGCTCATTGTTTTGGTTGGTGTTCCTCATGATAAACCCTTTATTTCAGATTGCACTAAACCAGTAATGCTTGGTTAGTGACTTCCTTATTTATCAGCCACTCACAGTTACAATGATGATGAAAAAAATCACTTGGCCATCCGTCCTCATACTTATGGTCTTCACAGGTCTGGAAAGCTGAGGAAAGCTGAAGTAAGCATAGCCACAGTTTCACTTAGAGACCACTTTGCTTAACGACTAACTTGACAGTCCAAACTGATATTGCTGAACCAGGACTGTAATTGTACATTGAGTATAGAGAGAGAACTGAACCTTCACACTTAACGGAGGTAGTAAGTAAGTAAGCTTTTATTGCGGTCGAAGACCAAATTAAATACACATAGAAAGGGAGTATGTTTTACAAATATAGATAGATCATGTGACAGTGCACCATCTACTGCCTCAAATACAATCTGTACTATCAATACTAGAAATCCTCTGCCATAGGGCTTACCCGTTTCTTCTCCCGTTTTTTCCCAGCCACGACTGCAGCAAAAAATTTTGCCACCTTTAAGGTTATGTTGGGGTCTGTGTCCTGGAGTAGGAAATAAAGGCTAAACATGTCAGGTGAACCGGGGAATCTCTGGGAAATAGGAGAAATGAATCTTGATCTTATATCCCGGTAGTGGGGACATAAGAATGTAATATGGAACAGGGATTCCGGGGATCAGCTGTCACATGTACAATAGATGGGTTTTACCCCCGCCCAGAGCCTACTATCGAGGACGTTTGAGGGGATCACATTAAAACGTGCCTTCATAAATGCGAACCTGTGTTTGATAGAGTGTAACGCGGAGAGGTAAGGCGGGGGGTGAGACGAGGGGACAATACCAAGGGAAAATGGTGAGCATGTTCCTGATCCGTGTGCCAGATTTAATTGTCTATCAATGTCGAACGGAGGATGAACAATGGTTTTTAAATGGCTACAACTGAACATGCAATTAAGATGCCTTCAGCCCTTTGGGTAGGGAGTTGAATTAGAACAAAATTCCCCAACCTTTCCAACTCTGTGGACCAGCATCGAGGAGCAGAGGAGATGGTTACACGTGAGCAGCCAGAAAATGGAGCACACTTGCACATGCTCACCTGCTGCTCGTGCAAGCGGGGATGCCCGTGCACACACACTCTCTGTTTCCGTGGCCAGATTGCAAACAGCTCACGGACCACTAGTGGGCCACTGTGGGGATCCCCGAACTAGGAGACCTCCAAGATCCCTTCCAGTACTAAGATTCTATTATTCTCTTTTAGCCATGTGGCATCTAAAAATCTATGCACAGATTCAAACCTGGAAGCCTTTCCAAGCCATGCTGAAACAAGTATCTGGGAACCACTGTCGAGTTCATGTCAGAGAATCAGACAGCATCATCTAGAGCAATATTGTCATCAGACTTGGCAACTCTAAGATACACTGACTTCGACTCCCAGAATTCCCCAGTCAGCATTAAAAGCATTAAGAGCCTTGGTGATGCAGTGGTTAGAATCAGTATTTCAGGCTAACTCACTGTTCACATTGCCAGGAGTTCGATTCTTTCCATCCTAACTGGCTCAAGGCAGTGGTGAAATTCAATTTTTTTCACTACTGGTTCTGTGGACGTGGTTTGGTGGGCATGGCAGGGGAAGGATACTGCAAAATCTTCATTCCCACCCCACTCCTGGGGGAAGGATATTGCAAAATCTCCATTCTCACCTCACTCTGGGGCCAGCCAGAGGTGGTATTTGCCGGTTCTCCGAACTGCTTAAAATTTCTGCTACCGATTCTCCAGAACCTGTCAGAACCTGCTGGATTTCACCCCTGGCTCAAGGTTGACTGAGCCTTCCATCCTTCAGAGGTGGGTAAAATGAGGACCCAGATTGTTGGGGCCAATATGCTGACTCTGTAAACTGATTAGAGAGGGCTGTAAAGCATTATGAAGCGGTATATAAATCTAAGTGCTATTGCTATTAAAGAGCACTTCTGTCTTTAAATTAAACTCAAGAAGAAAGCAGTGTATCCCCATCTTTCCTCAGCCAAACCACTCAGATTCTATGAGATTACAGGTGTAATATAGACAAAGAATAGCTGCCTTTTTGCTGCACATACCACCACAGAGTAAGACCTCTTGTTATGATTTATTGGATTCAAGTTAAATCTTATTTCACTTGTACTCTTTTGGAACTTCAGAATTTGACAATTCACTCATATCACGAAGTGCCATTTCTAAAGCAGATTAGAGAGGATTCCTAGAAACAGTTCATTTATTTATTTATTTTAAGGTTTTGATCCTGCCTTTATTATTTTTATAAATGACAAGTTAGCAAACATGCATAATATTCTCTCCTCCTCCTATTTTTCCCAAAACAAGAAGTGTGTGAGGTGAGTTGGGCTGAGAGAGAGTGACCGCCTCAAATTCACCCAGTTTATATACTTCAAGGTGGATTAGGACTGGCAGTCTCCTTCGAATAACTTTACTGTCACTTTGAATGTACGCTAATCGGCATACATTAAAATATATATTTTTTATTTGATTTATATGCCGCCCTTCTCCGGAGACTCAGGGCAGCTTACAATGCGTTAAGCAATAGCCTTCATACTTTTGTATATTTATACAAAGTCAGCTTATTGCCCCCCCAATCTGGGTCCTCATTTTACCTACCTTAGAAAGGATGGAAGGCTGAGTCAACCTTTGAGCCTGGTGAGATCTGAATTTGCAGTAATTGCAGGCAGCTGATGTTCATAACAGTGCTTTAGTCTGCTGTGCCACCAGGGCTGTATTTCATTGCATACGTCTCTCAAAGGGTCTCCATCTCTAACATACACTACATGGTTTGAGTTAATTGTCCTACCAGGTTCTGCAGTTCAGAGCTAATCAAGGAATTGGCAGAATTACCAGTAGAACCAACCCCAAATTCTTTTAAAGATCTGATCACATTATCAGATATACCTCCTACAGACAAGAGGTGTAATCTGGGGTCCCCAACTGTTCTGGCTTGGCGGCCTGGGCAGGTGGGTGGATGGGAGGGAATGGTTTTGTGTGAGTGGCACGATGGCATTTCACACAAGCTCAAGTGCCTGACACTTGTGCAAGTGGAGCTGCGCACGCACACACACACTCACCTACCATTTGCGCGGCCTGATTCTGAACAGGCTGCAGCCCGGTAGTGGGCCATGGCCCATGGGTGGGGACCAGGGGTGGGTTCTAAATTTTTTTACTACCGGTTCTGTGGGCATGGCTTGATGGTCATGTGACAATTCTTTAGGATTTAGCAGAGGTACTGGTCTACCAGGCTTTTAACTGCTTGCAGAGCTGTACCACTCTACTCATTTGTTTTTGGAGGCATCGGTCAACTCATTCGTTTTTGGAGGCCCGGTCTAGCACCACACTGCCTTTAACACTGATCAGCTGTAGGGCGGCACTTTGAAGCCCCACGGCAAGAGTTTAAACAGTTTTTTTCCTTCTAGCCAGTCAGCTGGGACTCGGGAGGCAGCAATAGATTGGGGGGTGGGGGGAAATAAAAGGTAAGAAAAACACGGGGAGGGACAGGGGAGGCGGGAGGGCCCAGCTCCCAAACAAAGAGAACCAGTTCAGTGACGTCATATCATCATTGCTGCCGGTTCAGCTGAACCAGGCCGAACCGGGAGGAACCCACCACTGGTGGGGACCCCAGTGTAATCCATCACACAATGTTAATAAAAAAAAATAAGTAACTATAATATTCACTTGTTAAATTTCTATTTCCATTTTGTAAGAAGTTTATTCCCTGTGTGAAATCTCATTCTCAAAGAAGTCTATTGGCTTAGCTCAGATTCTCTCTTAATGCTATAGAAACTTCTACCCCCAAACCAGAAATTGATCTGATCTCGTATGTTGGAGTCAGCCTCGAAGACCTGAAATTGGGAAAGAGAGAACTTGTTCCGTAGTGCCTGAGTCAGTTTACTTCTCTTCAGTGGTTCAGCCATCAGAGATGGTTGATACACTTTTTTTTCCAGTATTTCTGCCTCAAACAGGTCAGCTTCAAAAGACTTTAAGTGTCTTTGGGAAGGGAGGCAGAGGTTCGGGCTGATAATTTCAAAACTAGGCATTGGAAGAGGGTAGGGATGGGAGAAACACTTAGATTGACTAGGCAGGATGTAGACACAGAGACAGAGATAAAGACTTAAGAGAAGAATATGGGAGGCAAGTTAAAAAAAGAATAAGAATTAAAATATTCATGTGGGCAAGAGATGATGGATAGAAGATGGATAGGAAAAAGAAGAAGGAAAAAATCTTCCCCCCCCCCGCCATTTTTTTTAATGGTGGCAGGAGGAGAAATTAGAACAGAAATAGGAATGTGTTCAGTAAGAAATTGAGGGATTAATTGTACATATACCTTTACATGATGAAACAAAAGTAATAATAAAATGGGAAAATTAGAGATTGAATGATGATATTATTAAGTAAGTTTAAATAACATTGTGATTGGTAAATGCTGACCAATTAAATAACAAAAAGAACATTTTAATATAAACATTTGTATTAATACTAGAACCATATAGATTGGATGAAAAAAAGAATATGAATAGAGTTATTTTGTATGTTTAAATCATATTGTGATTGGCATTAGAATACTATGTTGAAACATTGAATAATGAAGCAATGAAAGATAGTATTTTAATATAAATAGATTCGAAGAGTAAAATATGGGAAATATGAATAAGAACTAAGTATTAAAAAGGGGGAAATCAGAGATGAATAATGGTATTATTGAATATGTTTAAATAATATTATTTGTAGTGGAATAATGAAGTGAAATAATAAGTAATAAAATGATGAAATAACATATTTTAATATAAACAGGTGTATTACTAGTCAAATCATATAGATTGGATGAATGTAAAGAATATAAATAGAATTAATTTGTATGTTTAAATAATATTGTGATTGGTATTAGAATTGTATATTTAAATATTGAACAATGAAATAATGAAGGATAGTACTGAAATACAAAGGGAACGACTTTTAATATAATGGTGACATGAATAAAAGTTAAAATAAAGACAGAAATAAGAGAAAGGGGGAATATTAGCATACACATTTTTATAAAATAAGATAAGTGCAATGATAAGAGGGAGGTTTAGAAACTGAACGGTGGTAGTATTGTGTATGTTTAAACAATATGAAATAATGAAAGATTATAATTTGATATAAATGTGTATTACTACTAGAAATATATAAGCTGGATGAATGTGATAACTATGATTAATAATATTATTTTATCTGTACTGAAATGTATGGTACTCAGGTGTCACATTGTTCACGCATTGATATGTATATGTAATATAAAATAAAAAACTTGAAGAAAAAAAAAGACTTTAAGTGTCTGTTGTTTAATCTAACAATTATAATGATAAAATTCAGCTTGAAGGTGTCCTAAATTATTTTCATGAGAATAGTATACACATTTATTATAATTACATTTTAAAGCAAAATAGCCTTATGATTCAAGCAATTGGTCTGTTTTGACATAAACACCTGTTTATAATTCACCTGTGACGTGAAGAATAAAAAGTTCTAATAGAAGGATAAAGGAACAACATAAATATCCTGATTCATTTCTATACAATGAACTATCTCCTCCAAATACAACAAAACCACTGAAACACTATTAAAATGGCTTGCAAATCTTAGCAAATCCAAATGCATGCAATAAAAATGATCTGCTGAAATACTATAGAAAAATAGACGTTGGGCACAAATCTCTGCAAACCTTTGGAAAAGATTGCAAGTCTTGAAATATTTATAAAAGACACAGAACTAATCAGCCATTTAATGGGCCATCCTATAAAATGAGCAATGGTAGAAGACTGCTATCCGGAGATAAATGGATTTGATTTCCTCATAGCGTGTGTGAATTTTAAAAGGACAGAGCAAATTTAAAAAAAAAAAACTGGGAAGCAATCTGAATAGCACCAGGAATAAAAAATAACTTTTGGAACAGAGGTTACTATATCACTTATGTAGTCACAGGTAAGATTAGGTCAGTCCTTTTTTAAGTTACTTTGGGGGGGAAAGAGAGGTATTTTTACAATGATTCAAGCAGACAAAAAAAAAAATCAGCTGTGCTTGTAATATACCAAAGTAAATAGGCCACTCTGGAAACAAGACCCAGTATCAGGCCTGCCTCCATTCAAAACTCAAGAAAGAATCATATAAATTACTGTACTTCATTCCAGGTACTAACAAAGAACCCAGCAGAAACTAACACTTGTGAGAGCAGTTTAATGCACTAGAAAAATGTAAAACAAGATAATAATAATAATAATGGAAGCAGATAACATCTTGAATGGAAAAGTCAAAGAGTCAACGCAAAAGGAATACATCAGGAGGGTCCGCAAAATATTAAAATCAAAGCTGAATGCTGGAAACATAATTAAAGCTATTAATACATGGGCAGTTCCAGTGATATACTACTCAGCTGGAATCATCAACTGGACTTTGGCTGAACTGGAAAACGTGGACCAGAAAACACGCAAACTTTTGAATATGTACCACATTTTACATCCACGAAGTGACATCGACAGGTTGTACCTGCCAAGAAAAATAGGAGGCAGAGGACTATTGAGAATCCATCAAACTATAGAAGAAGAAAAACGAAGTTTGAATGATTATGCGAACCAAAGTACAGAAAAATTGCTGCAGGCCGTGAAAACAGAGAACATTATAACAACAACAGAAACAAAGGCAGAATATAAGGAAAAACAGCTGGATGACAGATTAAACAGATGGAAAACCAAAGCTTTGCATGGACAGCACTTGAAAAACATTGAAGGAAAATGTGATGACAACTTTACATGGGCATGGCTTAAGATGGGAACCATCAAGAAAGAAACGGAAGATTTAATACTCGCTGCTCAAGAACAAGCACTACAAACTAATGCCATGAAAGCAAAGATACAAAAATCCACCAACAATCCAAACTGCCGACTTTGCAACAACAAAGTCGAAACTGTTTCACATTTAATATGTGAATGCAGCAAAATCACACAAACTGATTACAAAGCTAGACACGACAGAGTTGCTAAATTAGTCCACTGGTCATTATGTAAAAAATACGACTTACCTGTATCCAAAAAGTTATGGGAACATAAAGTGGAAAAAGTTATAGAAAATGAGAAGGTGAAGATTTTGTGGGACTTTCAAATACAGACAGATCGTCACTTGGAACATAACACACTAGATATCACAGTTGTTGAAAATCAAACCAAACGTACAATTTATTGACATCACGGTACCAGGAGATGCCAGAATCTAAGAAAAAGAACTGGAAAAAATCATGAAATATTGTGACTTGGCTATCAAAACTACATGGCTATGGATGAAATATGTAACAGTGATACCCATTATCATCGGGGCACTTGGTACCATGTCCAAGAATTTTATAAGATACATCAACGAATTGCAGCTTCCTGCAATAACACCAGTGGAACTGCAAAAAAACTGCGCTACTTGGAACATTGTACATCTTAAGAAGGTACTTGGTTGATATCTAGGACGCTGGCAGCAACCCATATCAACCATTAGCACAGTCAATGGTATTTGTGATGCATTTTTGAATGTTCAGTTGACTGAGTTTCATGTTTAAAGAATAAAGTAAACAACAATAATAATAGCTTTATTGTCATTGTACGTGTATACACAGTATACCCATACAACGAAATTCACTTAACATCCAAAGACCAGGTCCAACACACATAACAATCCCTAAACACCCACCACCCACCACAAATTCCCCACCCCTAAACCACCCAAACATCCACACAACAGGCCAAGTAATGCTGCCCAACACCTCACTGATGGTAGCCCTTTAGTTCATTGTTGAATGCAGTTATAGATCTGGGATAAAAACTATTCAGAAAATGTGTGGTCCGAGTTTTAATTGTTCTGTATCTTCTGCCAGAAGGCAACAGTCCAAAAAGATTGTAAGCAGGATGGGAAGAGTCTCTGAGAATGTTATGCAACTTCCTCAAACACGAGATTTGAAGATGTTGTCCAGGGCTGGGAGCTGGTGCCCGATGATATTCTGGACAATTTTAATGATCCTCTGTAGAGCTTTTCTGTCCACTACAGAGCATTCATGATCCATGATCCCATACAAAAAGTCAAAGCATTTTTGAATCCCTCCCTCTGTTTACAGATAGAGCTGTCATCTCTCTCTACCCCAATAATTACTCTTGTTAAAACTTCTGATCCTAAAATGACCCAACCAGAACAAAACTATGTCTAATGGCCTCATTGTAGGCATGTTGCATGTGGCTCAGTGGCTAAGACGCTGAGCTTGTCAATCAGAAAGGTCAGCAGTTCGGCGGTTCGAATCCCTAGTATAGATCTGTGTGAGCAAGGGGTTGGATTAGATGACCTCCAAGGTCCCTTCCAACTCTGTTACTGTTATGTTATAAGCCCTGCAATTAGAATTTATGTCTGCAAGTGTGCCATTTTTATTTACACAGAGATTATGTAAAGAGATGTTATTGCTAATCCTATTGTTGTATAAATGCAAAGGCTACTAAAAATGCTGGTTTGATTGAACTCTGGTATGTGTATGTAGGTCTTGCATGCTTTTGTGCCTTGTGCCTTATTGCTGCATTGAACTTCCAGTGTGGCGTTAAAAATGTCATAACTAAAGATTCTGTGTTGCTCTGGATTACTTGGGGAGCACAGGCCAAAAAAATGTCTCCATGCAGCATTGCAACTTAAATATAAAAGGCTGGTCCTTGTTATGATACCATGATATAGGTTCCATTATTTTGATATCTTTGTGTTTAGCATTAGATCCATGTGTTGATGAATTTTGTTGTTGCCTGCTGTACTGCAGAAGAGACAAAGATTTAGTCTACTCTACATGCTGCTGAGTCAGACTCTATGTTCTTTTTGCAAATGTTTTACAACCATACTAGGTCTTGAACACTTTAACCTGGGGAAGTGAGGTTTGTTGTCTGTTTAGCTATAGCAGGTTGTCTAACTACCTTGAATGGATTGAGCAGGATGTATTGATTGGTAGTACAGTTTCTTCCTTGATTAGCATGTTATCATCTGGTACATATTGTTGAGTATCAAGTAACAGTTTAAATGAGCCAATCAGGAATTAGTCCTGAGAGCGGGAAATTTAGAGAGACATCAGTGGCTGAGGCCTGGGACAGCTCCTGCATATAAAAGGCTGCCCCGGCTAGAACTGCCATTGCTGTTATGGAGTTAAATAAAGCTATTTTACGTTACAAGCCTGAGTCCTCTCTTCAATCGCCCATTATTCAACACTGGCGACGAAGGTGGGATTCTGAAGAAAAAGGACAGCACAGCGATCTCCTAGCAATCAACAACCATCAGATCTACTACACCACACCAGTCAGATTGCCATTACCGAGATGTCTTCAATCAGCCCGCCCGCTCCATTCAACCCAACCGGAGAAGATTGGGAAGCCTACATGGAGCGTTTCCACATGTTCATGGAGGCAAATGATTTATTAAACCTGTCGGAGCAGAGGAAAAGAGCTCTGTTTCTCACCCATTGTGGACCGGCAGTTTTTAAAATGGCAAAGGCACTCGCCGCCCCGGCCGACCTGAGGACAATGACCTGGACATCCCTACAGGAAATACTGAAGGCATGAGTTCTACCGGAGGGATCAGAGAGAGGGATAATCTATCAGTGCGTTTGTGGCAACTCTAAGAGAAATAGCCACCGCATGTGACTTTTTGAATTTAGAAGAGGCAATGAGGGATCATTTGGTGTTGGGACTGAGAGACCTCACTTTGCAGAGCCGATTGCTAGCCAGACCTCAAGTTACATTCAAGGAGGCTCTGGAAGAAGCATCGGCATCCGAAGCGTCCCAGAAATCCGCGACGGCTATGAAGAAAATGAAAAACGGGCCGGCCATAAGGGATAAGGCCCCAGTACATTATGAGAGAGTGGAATCCGAATCAGAGGAGGAAGAGGAGGAAGATGAAGTCCATCACCTCCGCTCTGAATGGAGAGAAAGGCAACAAAGGAAAAAAGAAGCCTGGTGCTCGGGATGCGAGGGCAACCACCCACGAGCCGAGTGCAAGTTCAGGGATGCTATTTGCCAGAGATGTGAAAAAAGAGGGCATATAGCAAGAGCTTGCTGGGCAGCCCAGCCAGTTTCCAGATGGTCCAGACCTCCCCATTCACCAAGAACAACAAAAAATTCCAGCCCAGTGGGAGGAAGCAACCGTTCGGATGGGGCCAAAGGGGTGAGGACCACAGACCAGACTGTGGAGGCCCATCAAACCATTGTGATCGGCCATGCCAGCGCGGGAAAGGCAAACAAGATGGCGGCAACTGTCCTCATAGAAGGAAGACCCAGCAAGATAGAGGTGGACTCGGGATCCAGCCTATCAATGGTATCCTGGTCAACCATAAAGAAGCTGATACCTTGCATCACCAACCGCGAACTCAAACGACAACGCTTAACACTCATCGATTACCAAGGGCACCGAATTCCGATAGTGGGCATCGGAATGTTCAACATTTCCTACAAGAACTTCAAAGCTAAACTGCCCCTCATGATAGTGGACAGAGACAGACCCAGCCTATTGGGCATGGAGTGCTTCGAACCACTGGGACTAGCAATTACCAGCATCGACCACATTGGAGCTGACGCCTGGGAAGACCTGATAAAGGAGTTCGCGGAAGTGTTTAATGGCGAGCTGGGCAACTACAAAGGGTCCCCAATCTCATTTAACCTAGACCCCAATGTAGCCCCTATCCGGATTAAGCCCCGAAGGGTCCCTTTTGCTTTAAGGCCTAAGATTGATGAGCAGATAGACAAGCTGGTCGCTCAAGGAGTCTTAGAGCCTATCGATCACGCGAAATGGGAAACCCCTATAGTAACACCAATTAAGCCAGATGGATCAGTACACTTGTGTGGAGACTATAAAAGTACAATTAATAAGGCGCTCCAGCAAATCGCATATCCAGTGCCAGTCATCCAACATTTACTACACTCGTTGGGCAGGGGAAAGATTTTGCAAATCTAGACCTAGCACAAGCGTACCAGCAACTGCCAGTAGACGAGGCCACAGCTGAGGCACAAACCATTGTCACACACAGAGGGGCATTTAAGTGCAAAAGACTGCAGTTTGGCGTAAACGTAGTGCCCGGGCTATTCCAGAGCTTAATGGAACGGCTTTTGCCATTCCAGGAATCAACCGAGTCGTACCTTACTTTGACGATGTCTTTATTTCAGCAAATGACTCAACCCAATTGAAACAACGGTTACGGGAAGTGTTAGCAAGGTTCCAGAAAGCGGGGCTCAAAGTGAAAAGGGACAAATGCCATTTAGCAAAAAAGCAGGTTGAATTCCTGGGATACTTAATCGACAGGTCGGGGATCAGGCCCACACCAGGAAAGCTGCGAGCTATAAAAGAAGCACCAACCCAACAAATAAAACAGAACTGCAGGCATTTTTGGGATTGCTTAACTTTTATAATATATTCCTGCCACAGAAAGCTACCACTGCTGAACCGCTCCACCGGCTACTGGACAGAAAGACAGAATGGAGATGGGGAAGTCAAGAGAAGAAGGCATTCGAAGATATCAAATGGCTCCTGACTTCAGACAGAATTTTGGTACAATACAGCGGGACATTACCACTGAGACTGACTTGTGATGTGTCCCCATTCGGTATTGGAGCAGTTTTGAGTCACACAATGCCAAATGGAACAGAAGCCCCCATCGCATTCTTTTCTCGAACTCTGTCAAAACCGGAACGGAACTATAGTCAATTAGATAAAGAAGCCTTAGCTGCAGTAGCCAGGATAAAAAGATTTCACGAATATCTCTATGGTCGGAGATTTGAACTCATAACCGACCACAAACCACTTTTGGGTATCATAGCCGGAGACAAACCTACACCTCCTGTCTTATCACCCAGAATGCTCAGATGGATAGAGTTCTTACTTACACATTACAACACAAACCTGGCAAAGAAATTGACCATGCAGATGCACTCAGTAGATGCCCACACCCGGAAACAGGAGAAGATCCAGTGCCAGCAATGACCACACTACTGATAGAGACTATGGAGGAAGCTCGGATATCTGCAGCCGACATCACGAGAGCAACATCCAAAGACAAAACATTGGCACGAGTTTTAAATTGGATCTGGAAGGGGTGACGTAACGAGATTAACACAAGCCTAGAGTTTATTCCATACAGAAGAAGACAAAACAAACTGTCGGGACTGAGGGGTTGCGTATTGTGGGGAGATAGGGTTGTAGTACAGGAAACACTGAGACAGAGCACACTTTAGTTACTTCATGAAGGACACCCAGGAATGGTAAAGATGAAAGCGTTAGCCAGAAGTTACGTGTGGTGGCCCGGGCTAGACAAAGAGATTGAAACATGGGTGTCATCATGCGAGAACTGCCAAGAATCCCGAGCAGCCCCGAAGTTGGCTCCCGTCCACGACTGGGAAAATCCGGGGACACCGTGGTCTAGATTACACATCGACTTTGCGGGGCCATGCAAGGGAAATACATTTCTAGTAATTGTGGATGTGTCCCCGAAGTGGCTAGAAGTGGTCCTTATGACGACAACATCGGAGGCAGTCACAAAAGTTTTGAGACGATTATTCACCACACATGGAATACCAGACCTGATGGTCTCGGATAACGGACCGCCATTTATAGCGAATTCATTTGAAATGTTCCTAGCTGACCAAGGAATAAGGCATGCACTGTCAGCACCGAAAAAGCCCTCAACGAAGGGGCTTGTAGAGCGAATGGTAAGATCAACAAAGGAAACACTCACGAGATTGGGTCCTGGAGATGTACAAGCCAAATTAGATAAATTACTGGCCATCCAACACATCACACCCAGTGCTACAACCCACCAGAGCCCAGCAGAACTACTGATGGGAAGGAAATTGAGATCTCCACTGGACAGGCTGCACCCACAATACTGCACAGAGAAACCGGCTGATTCCACAAGCCGCGTCAGAGAATTCCAACTGGGAGACAAAATCTATGCAAAAAACCTAAGCGGAAATCCCCTCTGGGTGCCAGCAGAGATAACACAAGTCACGGGCCCTTATCATACAGGGTCCAAACAGAAGACGGTCAGTATTGGAAAAGACATGTAGACCAAATCAGACAGAGATTAACGAGACATGAGAGGGGTGGAGAAAATAATAACCAAGGGAGAGGGGAAGACAAACGGGTTGCAGCAGAAAGGACCATACCACAAACACCGAGACAAGAGAGTACGGACTGTAACCAGGAAGAGAACAATGAATACTTATCTGAGTCACCGGAGGTGGAGCCAATCACCGAAGAAAATCCGCAAGGACAGCCAAGAGAAACCAGAATGAGAGACGGGCAGAGTAAATCCACCCCAGCACCCGAGTTCGAGAGAGTTCCAGAAAAGACTCCCGGGGAGCAACGGAACTCGACCGCTCACTCTGAAGGCGCTGGAATGACTGAACTGCTCAGGTCCAGTCGAGCTCCAAAACGACCCGCCTACTTGCGTGACTACGTACCCTAGGAGTCACCAGATTGGTAGACACTGAACTAGAGGGGAGGAGTGTTCAGTATCAAGTGACAGTTTAAATGAGCCAATCAGGAATTAATCCTGAGAGCGGGAAATTTAGAGAGATGTCAGTGGCTGAAGCCAGGGACAGCTCCTGCATATAAAAGGCTGCCCCGGCTAGAATTGCCATTGCTGTTACGGAGTTAAATAAAGCTATTTTACGTTACAAGCCTGAGTCCTCTCTTCAATCGCCCGCTATTCAACACATATTATATTGATTATATGCTGGTTTTGCTTCTTTATTTGTTCATAGATATGTGGTAAGGGAGGATGTGCTCTTCATATATCATATTTTCCGGCGTATAAGATGACTTTTTAACACATTAAAATCTTCTCAAAAGTTGTGGGTCGTCTTAAACGCCGGAAAATATGGTATCTTTTTCTTTAACTTTTTGAGTGACTCCTAAAAGGTTTATTACTATAAGTCTGATTTGTCAATTCAAGGATTTTTTTATTTTATTTTATTTTATTTTTGCATTGTAGGATCTGGGTTGAACTAAAACGCCTACAGCTTTCCAGCTGAATCTGTTAGAACTGGTCTGCATGCCGTGAAATTAATGGATTTTCATCATGACTTCTGACTCAACTGATGCTCATGGGTACATTCTTCCAATTTGTACAGTACAGTAGTAGTAGTAGGTGTTTTTTTTTTCAAAACTCACACTGTAGGTTGTAAATACCTCTGGTTTTGTTTTCTTTGGCTACTGGTCTTCGGCTTTGTTTAAAATGGTTTTACAAGAAGTTGCAAGAATAGACTTCCAAGGATTCCAATTTCTGACAGGAAGATCAATGATAGCATGGTTAGTGAAACTGTCATGAAATATTTCCAGTAACTGTTACATATCAAACGCAAACCCTAATTATAGTAAAATCAAGATTCAACATTCCTTTGCCTCTTTTGCATCCCTGCAAGAAACCACATTAAGGAAGGAGGGCAAGTGTAAGAGTTTTCCACAGGTCATCTTTAGGAATGTGTCAATCTATTATCAAGCAATTTGTTTGTGATCACAACAAAAACATACCACTTGCTTGTGTAACAAAGGGGTGAGGAGAAACAGGGAGCGAGGAAGTCATATTGAGCTCCCATTATTTTTTATGGCTGGCATACTGGGAACATTTTTAGTATTTTCACAAAACAACACTTGTTGTGCTATTTTGAGTAATGTTCTTTCAGAACTCATGAACTGATGTCATACAAAACTGTTTTGTCCTGAGTGAAAAGCAGCATTCTGCATCTAACATTTGGGTCCATCAACACTAGCCTATAACTCATTTCACCCTAAGCTAATTTTAATATTGTATCGATTAGAAACCTTATCCAATGCATATTATTAATTAACAATAATATCTGTTCTTTGATTTACTATCCCTTTTCTCTTTTCTTGACTGCCTGTTATGAATATTAACTCAGACTCATTAAAATGTATTTTCCTAGAAATAAGCAAACCACATTGATATAATCTGTATCAACTATTTCAGCAGATAAAATCTCCAGAAATTGTTTGGTTTGCCACAGTGTTCATCACCCAAGAAGGTCAGAAGGGAAGAGAGAGTGTATTTCTGTGTTCAGCTAATTAAGCTATATAATAGTTAAGCTCTATGATCTCTTATATTTGAATAAGGTAAATTGCCAATATATATAACTAATTTGCATGGAGATAGGAAATCACATTTTGTACCCCTGGTATTGATGTTACAATACTGCAGAACAATTAATTTAAACTGAAAAGTCTAACTTGTTAATTGCTATTATTATCACGTTGCTTAGAACGAAACTTCCTGCAGAGAAGTAATGAAGTATTCTGCAGCTTCAAAACCCCAAGGAATATTTGGATTAGCTCACCAAGAACCTGAACACCAATAGCCTTCTCCGGACTAAAAGGGACCAAAAAGGTTTGCACTACTTGAGTTAAGATGCTTAAATGGTTTAGTTTTAAGGTGTTGGACTACGATTGGGGAGATCATGTTGTCAGGTCCTGATGTTGTCTTAAATAAATCACATTTTCCAAACAAATAGTCTTTGATGAAATCTTTCATTTATTGAAGAACGAACATGTCTGGTACCGACTCCATCGGTGCCAGTACTGACCTGCTAACCCCCAAACCCTTCCCTTTCTGTCCCTCATTACCCAGCGTCTCATTGGCCATCTCCCAAGTCACTCTTACTACATCACTTCACAGGAATGTCCCCCTCCCAACCCATCTTCTAGGTGATGTTATCTGCCAGGTTGTAACTGTGAGAAAAGTCAACCTGCTTCTTCTCTCTCCTTTTCTTTTTCTTTTTTTCCTTCATATCAGCACTAGGATGAATGAAACTTGGGGTGCTGACACATGTTTTTTTCCACCATCTTCCATGGAAGCTCAAGAGGTGATTTTTTTGTCCAGCTATTCTCTTTCAGCCCAACCTACTATGCAAAAGTAGGTTTGGAGGAAAATAGGATCAATATGAATGCCAGCTTGATTTCTTAGTGGAAAAGGTGAGAATAAATCTATGAGTTGTCTTTAATATTTTTGTTGCCGATATACTACATTTCAAACAGCCATAATGAGTCATTCACAAAATTATTGTTTGAAGAGCTATACAAGAACTAAGGTGGAGTTTCACATGAAATGAAAGATACTTGGATTATAAATTCAGTGTGATATAGTGGTTAAGATTTTGATCTAAGCCTGGAAAGAGAGAGATCTTGGTTTCCCTCTGAGATATGGAACCTTACGGTGACTTTGAGGCAGTCATTCTTTCTTAGCTCAGGCTTCCTCACAGAGCTGTTGCTGTGACAATAAACATTTTGCCAATGTAAAAAAAGCGGAGAAGAAATAATTAACACAGTTTTCAAAATTCACACCTCAATGGCAATGAGGGTTCCAGTTTTTGTAGGATCCAGTAACTATTCCCCAATATTATGTACTGCTGGATGTATGTCCAACGTAACAGTCATCATTAAAAACTTCAGTTTTGTTCCAGTGGTAGGCAACCTGAAGTTTTCTAGAAATTTTGCACTACAACTCCCACAATTCCCTTGTCATTGGCCATGCTGTGGCCCATGGAAATAAAAGTTGAAAACTTCTGGGAGATACCATGTCGCCTTAGCCAGCCTATTCTGTTCCTACATCATTAGCGGGGTATCTCTTTTGGGAGGCAAGAGAGACATCTGGTTTTATATTACAGAATTATCTGTAAATGCATTATCAATTCTTTAGTAGGGCTCTGATGCAGAACTACCAATTTAGAATGCTGATTCAATCTGGAGACTTCCAATTCCATGAGATCATTTGATTCAGAAAATCAATTCAGTTTGTAGATTGGATCAAATTGACTTCAAACTGGAATCCACACTGAAAGTTTACAAAGTTCAGAAGGCAGCAGTGTGAAATCACTTCTATATTACTATCAAGAAAAAAATACATGTACATCTTACTGAAAGCATCTTTACTTTTTTATTCCTTATAAAAAAAAGTCATATATTTTTCCCTATGAGTGAACTTAGTGTTGTGCAGACGCATACTTGGCCTTAAAAATATTCTTCCTACTAAAGAACTTTTTTAAAAAAATTTCTGGGTACCATCCTCCTAGATCAGTGATGGCTAACCTTTTTGCCATTGTGTGCCAAAAGCAGGGGGAGCACAGTGGAGGCACATGCACGCGTGCCTACATTCATAATTCTATGTGCCCCGCCCCCCCGTGCTTCCCCCATTTTTGGCACGTGATGGCACGGTGGGCCTGGTAGGCCCGTTTTTTGCTCTCCCCAGGCCCCAGAGCCTTTCTAGGAGCCTGGGGAGGGCAAAAACGGCCTTTCCCACCCCCCCCCCAAAGGCCCTCCGGAAGCCAGAAACAGTGTGTTTCCTGACTTCTGGTGGGCCTAGAAGGCCCAAAAATCAGCTGGCCAGCGCACATATGTGTGCCAGAGCTGAGCTCGCGTGCCCACCCATATGGCTCCATGTGCCACCTGTGGCACTCGTGCCATAGGTTCGCCATCACGGTCCTAGATGGTAAAGGATACTACACTTTTTTTTTTGCCTTAAGTTTTTTTCTACCATGGATTAGGAGATGGGTGTCAAACTCACGGCATCACATTGCCATCATGTGACATTTTGTGATGTTTTTCCCTTTCGTGGAGCTGGGGTGGGTGTGGCCTGTGCATGATACATCTGGCCCATGGGCCGCCAGTTTGATACCTCTGGATTAGGGTCTCTGCTACCCATGGTTCTTGAGCTGAAAATGCCACATTAGGAGAAAATATTTTATAGACCTTTTTCCTCATTTTTACTTGGGATTCTGTTGAACTGTGGGTGATATTCTCCAGTAAAAGAATAAATCACGCACACACATATCCAGGCCAGAGGTGGGCTGCTACCAGTTCACATCGGTTCTCCCAAACCGAATTTTAATTTTCTGAGCAGTTTGGAGAACCCGTTGTTGGCAGAAATGTTTTCCCACTTTACAGGGCTAATCCTGCAAGGGAGGCAGGAAGGAAACATTCTGGTATGCCTGTATTTCTAGCCTAATCCTTATCTTAATTGCTCAGCTGCTTTAAGTGTTTTCAGAAACTGCCTCTGGGTTAAGCTTTTACTTTGTAAGCCTTATACCCAGACTTTCTGTCTGTAGACTGAGCTTCTCCAGAGTTCCCCCCACTCCTGGGAATTTTTTGTGGTACTTTTATTCCTGGGGCTTGACTTCCATAAAGATTGTTAAAGAGTTATTTTAAGCTTTTTGGAGTATACTTCCAACACAGCTAGAACAGCTATTTACAGAAGGGTTGGCAAAGAAGAAATGGCTGAGAGGCAGGATGCAAGCTTGGAATGCTGATCTTTTTAAAACTGCCTTTCTGGGGGCATGTGATCTTTCCTTAAATCTGGATGATTACCTAAGGATATCTTGTGAGGTGAGTGAGACCAGCTGGTATCTTTAAGTGGTGTGAATGGATCTAATGATTGCTTCTCCTGGGTGGGAAAGGGTGCTTTGTCAGTTCATTGTGCACAGGAGTCTCTTGTCTATGGGGATTCTTCAGTCATCCAGGTCATGGTTGTCCCAAAGGTGCTTTTTTCAAGAGGCAACTGGACTTTCTTGGTTTCCAGATAGTCCAGTTGCCTCTTGAAAAAAAGCACCTTTGGGGCAGGAGTCTCTTTCATTGCTTCGGAGTGGGCAAGGCACATGATTGCTCACTGATAATAAATGGATCCTCCTTCCAATTTGTTTTAGTTTTCTCTCATGATAATATGGCATAATAACATGGCACCAATTGTAGAAAGTTAGCACCCATCCCTCTCCTAGAAGAATGAAATATTTTGAGAAATATTAAAAAGGAAGAATATATTTCCCTGTATGAGAAATGGAGAAACATGTTTTCTTAGAGGGAGAAAGCAACCCCCACCTTCCTTAATAGCCGACAGAAGATGTCAGCACTTAAGCGATAAAGAGATAGATAGCTATATTCATAGGCAAAAATTCCCTGCAGCAAGGTCTGAACAAAGGCAGAATGGGATTAGCCCTCACTCAAGATTTTAATTTGTTAATTTGTCTCTTTAGCTCAGCATTTTGTAGCCCAAATATGCCCACCCACTTTCTGGAGAGTTTAAATGACCTCTCTGCTAAAGGGTTTCATTTTATGAGCAAGAGTAACTTGGATGCTGATAGTTATCCTTGTATTTTAACTATTTTAATTCCTCAATGTGCTCTGGCAACTGGCCTGATTTGTAACTCTGGATTGCAGGTATTGCTGAGAAAAAAGAAAGCATTCAGACAGAATGGTTTAGGTTTCCATGACAGCTATGACTCATTGATCTTCAGTGTGTATTCCCCCATTTCTAATCTAATGACTGGTATTTCGGGGGTGGATTCTACTTATCTTTACTACCAGTTTGCAACGGGGCTTCATGTGCGCTCTCGCTTTGCTCGCGCACGCACACACACTTCTGTGCCTGCACAGAAGTTTCCTGGATCAGTGGGCAGAGCCTCCCGCTGGTTTTACTACCGGTTCTAAAGAACCAGTCCGAACCGGGGGCAACCCACCACTGTGATATTTAGGGCAGCTTTTTGCAGGCAAAGAAGCTTTTTTATTTTTGTACAGGTAATTCTTGACTTACAATGGTTCATTTAGTGACCATTCAAAGTTACAAGGGCACTGAAAAAAATGACTTATGAGCGTTTTTCACACTTACAACCATTGCAGCATCCCTACGGTCATGAGAGGGCGGGCAAGGCGAAGCGCCCCTCGACATAAGTGACATTGAGTTGGCCTCGCCCACCCAGCCATGCCCACCCAGCCACGCCCACCCAGCCACACCCACCCAGCCAGTCATTAGGGCAGAGAACCAGTTGTTAAAAAATTTGCAACCCACCACTGCGTATCCCTATAATAAATGCTCAAACTGAAACATTTATTCTTTTTTGGAAGAAAAAAAATGAAAAGCAATTCCTTTTTCACGAAATTGAAATTTTCTATACAGCATTATTGGGCAAAATTAGTATTTCTTCATAAAGATTGCCACTGTTCCCCTGTCCTGCTCCATTTCCCCCCTGCCCACTTCTTTCATTTTCAGAAAGCACCAGCCTCAGAATTAATGCATTGTTTTTAACAACCAGGAGAAACCAATCTGCTCCACTGCTTAGCACGAGTGGAAAAAACTGTTCTCATCTGGATGCTCACAAAACAGTCTAATAAGGATTTCTAAGGAGTTGCTTGAGCAACATCTCTCTCCCCATCTCTTCAGGAAACTGCATTAGCTGTTTAATATTCTTAACTGCCCGCATTAAGTGCATGTTTTTGCATATATAAACATTATGCATTGTTTTTAAATACCCATTTCTCTACCATAAATGCTGTTCTTATATTACCAGTGAGGTCACTCCAGGGAGCACTGTTACCATGAAATAATAATTTCCATTTATAACAATTGTGAGAATGGATTCTAACATAGACAGTGTGCCTCTTTGTATGCCTTTTTCCCTAGCCTTCCAGCCACATTTTCTCTACAATCTGCAGCCCTTGGCGCCTCCTCTAAGAATACAGAAGACGCACAGAAACAAGTAACTTTGCTGAAGTTATTACAGTACGTAGTCAACATGCTCACATATGTTTAAAATTGGTTCATTGGTAATTTGGCCTTAGAAATGTAGTGAATTTAAGTCATTCCAAATCTATATGCTGTTTGAGTTGGGTAGAATGCGATCAAATCAACTAAAAGGAGAATTCTGGTGGTATCTCTGCATGATCCAATTGTTCTTTCCCAGCTTCATCCAACATAAAAGTAATCCTTATATAAACAGGGAAGATAATTAACATCCACAAAGGCAGCCACATTCTGCATTTGTTTGAGAGAGCCAAGGCCTGTTTTCACTTAGAAAGGCTTGCTGTGATTCATGCATGGAGTCAACGGGTAGATTCTTCTGATGCTAGCAGATTCTCCTTCTGAAAACTGTTTTTTTAAAAAATAAGTTTTATTTAAAAATTTCCCTTTCATCATACATATTTTATGAACAGAGTGCTGACCGGGACACATCTTATACATCTTATACATAATCAAAATTATTCTGAAAACTGTTATTGAAGAGCCTTCTTTACATGTCTACAGAAATCCATGTGGTGTGAGAATGACAACTGTGTCTCTCATTTTAATTGTTGTTGTTGTTGTTGTTGTTGTTGTTGTTTTAAAAAAGCCAGTCTAAGTATCTTGGGGTTGAACAGATCACTTTTCCTAATCTCTGATTGAATATATTGATCCCCAGAAAGTTACTGAAGTGTCCAATGCGAGAGTTCCTTCTTATGGTTGGAAGCCCTTTCTGATATAAGAGTCGGAAATCATTACGTTGCATGGCAAGGGATGTGCAGCTGAGATTCAAAAATCATCGAAGGCAGAGGAGCTCCTGAAGAATGGAGATTCTCCACTTCACAAAACTCCTCCGCATTTCATTAGGCTGGAAATAAAAGGAAAGAGTGTGCTAACGTTACCTCCCTCCATGAGGCACTGAGCGAGGAAATGTTTAAAATGGACAAACCTGCCTCTCTGAGCCCTGTGGCTCCTGAGGGCTCATTTCATTTCATTTCATTTCATTTCACGACCAGAAGAAATGCATACAGTTACTCCCTTTCTGAGGGAAAGGGACATAAATTGGCAGGAACCTGCAGCTACGTTTCTGAAGGGGGGGGGGCAGCCAATGGAGAAATTAATAGGATGTAAGATGAGGAGCGGCTGTGTTTGGTTACTGGGGCTGAGCACAGGGTACTATGATTAATGGGATGGGGAGAGTCTGAGGAGGTTCAATTGTTAAAATGAAATAAAAACGGCATGGCATGAAATCAAACTAAAAACAGCTATAAATATTTTAGGTACCTTAATAAAAGCCCGGGAGAATATTTATTTCTAACATAAATCCTGGGGTACTATCCTCCCCAGATAAGAAAGAATATGCTTATCCCTTCTTGTTTCGCTCCCCCCCCCCCAACTCTTATTTACATAGAAATACAGAGGCCACTATTTATTCAGGATGAAGACTTTCCTCCCGTGTACTTGGTTGTAAAATGTGATTAGCCTGACGCTCTGCCTCCTTTTTTTTTTCCCCCATACAGCTAAATCCATCCTGATCTAGCCAACCTGTCAGGAAGAACAGCTTAGTCTACCACCATTAGGGAGAAGAAACTTTGAGGGGAAAGTCATACACACTCCAGTTGAGATGCCGGATAACACATCTTAAAAGGGATACAATCAAAGTCATAATTAACTTGTGGACTAGGGCCTAACTAATTGGGTCTCTATCTGCTACTTATTAGAGAAATCTTTGACACAAATCCAATTTGTGCTTTAGAGATGGAAGATTTGATTATTGTGCCTCTGGGATGCTTACTACATAACCACTCGTTGTGGTAAAAGTTCCAACTGCTTCACAAATGTCAGGGAGCGGTAGATTAAAAGTATGTTTCTCCCGTTTTCTGATTTGCGTTTCTTGGCATTTCCCATTGTTTAAATTGGCCGTATCTGATTTGGCTATCCTCTAGATCAGGGCTGTCAAACTCCTGGGCTGAGGGCCGATGTGTCACATTCTGGCCACGCCCATGCCCAGTTTAGCAAAGGAGGGAAAGTCCTGATATGTCACGTGATGCCGACATGACCACGTGAGTTTGACACCCCTGCTCTAGATATATACATTAGATCGAATCCCAGAATTAGCATGACCAAGGGTGATATTTCTGGAGTCTGAAGTTTACAGTACAGATCTGTAGATTACTTCTTTGGGGAAAGCTGGTTTAAAGTAATCCATTTGGCAAGGCTGACCTATGGCACATCTACAGTAGTTTGCTCTTAAATATGACATCATGCCTTTTTTTTATCAGAGATATTTATCAATATCAGCTGCTAGAGATCATAGAGACACCCCCACCCCGATTCTGCAACTCCTTCTCCTACATACGGTGGTCTGGTTAATAGAGTCAGAATCTGCTGCTTGTCATAATGCTTAATAACTTCACCAATTGATAAAAGATCCAACTGTTCCACTTTACCATATATCCAAATCAGAGGTGGTATTGAAGCAGGTTCTGACCAGTTCTGGAGAACCGATAGCAGAAATTTTGAGTAGTTCGGAGAACCAGTAAATACCACCTCTGACTGGCTCCACCCCCATCTATTCTCTGCCTCCTGAGTCCCAGCTGATTGGGAAGAAATGGAGATTTTGCAATAACCTTCCCCTGGAGTGGGGAGGGAATGGAGATTTTACAATATCCTTCCCCTGCCACACCCACCAAGCCATACCATGCCCACCAAGCCACACCCATAGAACCAGTAGTAAAAAAAATTGAAACCCACCACTGATCCAAATCTCACTTCTTTTTTAAAAAGATAAATGATTTAGCAAAACCATAATAGTATTCTATCTTGAAAAGTTGGTTGTCAGTATAGGACGAGGCCAGGAATGCCTCAATCTTTGGGGACCAGGACATATTTGTAAAATTAAGATTCTTTTATGTCTCCTGCCCCAAAATTAGTAGTGCCATGGGTATGGTAAACCAATCAGGAAAAAAAAATCTTTTACAGGGTCCCTTCCTACTAATATCTCTAGTTTTTTTAGGATAGTCCCTACTTTCTTGGTTCATCTCTGTCCTTTCTTTCCTCAGTGGAAGATTCCAAACACATACAATTTCATTTTATTTTCTAACGATGTCTCAGATGTTCCAGTTTTGAAGATAACGTTTATACTTAAGCCTGGTACTTGACTTTGTAGGGTACCAGCTTCTCCTTTAATTTGAATTCACAGGAGCTGAAAAAGATGGTTGTCAGGGTTCTAAGTAACACCCCCAACAAAAGAAGACTCCGAGGCTAGGAATGCTTTAAAGTTCCATTTTATTAGAGATGTCATATTGGCACATCTGGGAAAATGGAGCCTGGTTTAGCTCAGTAGACTAAAAGCATAATGATCAACACCAGCTGTCTGCAATTACTGTAAGTTTGAATCTCACCCGGCTCAAGGTTGACTCAGCCTTCCATCCTTTCTAAGGTAGGTTAAATGAGGACCCAATTTGTGGGGGCAATAAGCTGACTTTGTATAAATATACAAAAGTATGAAGGCTATTGCTTAACACATTGTAACCCGCCCTGAGGCTCCGGAGAAGGGCAGGATATAAATCAAATTTTTTAAAAAAATCCGAATCTGAAAGCTTCCAGGTTTTCCCCACCCAAAAGAAATTCCAAGTCCCTGCCCCAGCACCCACATGTCCATCACATGGTCCAATCAAAGCACAGTCCCAACTGGAGATGCCTCCCAGTCACACCACTCCAGATGCAGGACAAGATGTCCTTGACTCTCAGGGAAAGGAATATTATTATCACTCTGTATCTCCCCTGCTCCATACAATCCCCCCTCCCAGTTTCCCACAGCACTAAATGTGGCAGGCCTGAAGATCCAATGCAAAAGATGGCTTCCAGGCCTGACAATGGTTGGGAAAATAACTCCCCAAGAAAGTTAGGTAGACAGGTCATATTGGGATCTAGAACAGTCCTCCAGATTGCCCAGCTCAGCCTTCCCATGCTCATTGTCTGGTGTTGAAATGTTTTATTTGAGTTACATCAGTGATAACACACTGAGCCGGTAGCGGTGATGATATGACGTTACTGAACTGGTTCTGTCTCCCCGCCACTCCCCAGCCCCCATGCCACCCCCCCCACTCCCCACGTTATTCTTACCTTTTATTTTCCCCCACCCCCAATCTATTGCTGCCTCCTGAGTCCCAGCTGATGGCTAGAGGGAAAAAACCTGTTTAAACTCTTGCCGTGGGGCTTCAAAGGGCCGCCCTCCAGCTGATCAGTGTTAAAAGAAAACAAATGAGTAGACCGGTGCCTGCAAAAAATAAATGGGTAGATCGGTACAGCTCTGCAAGCAGTTAAAAGCCTGGTAGACCAGTACCTCTGCTAAATCCTAAATAATTGTCACATGACCATCAAGCCATGCCCACAGAACCGGTAGTAAAAAAATTTAGAACCCACCCCTGAGTTACATGGAGTGTAAACCCACAACCAAACTCCAGCAGCGCAAGAAACCAGCCAAGCACTGTGCTACACAATCCTGTTGTGTTTGTTTTGCACCAAAATGGTTTCTTAAAGCTGAAGTATTTGACTGTTTAACACTGAAAGATCAGTTTAGAAGAGAAAGCAGAGCCAGAGGTTCCTTTCAGGCTGCTGTAAATGCCAAGAAAGCCTAAAATTAATAGTGAACATTGTAAATAGGGGAATAAAAGAAACATTTACTGCCGCAGATACAGCCTCTTGCTTCTGATATTTCCATATCTGTGGAACATCCTCCTGCTTTTAAGAGCAGAAAAGCATAAAACACACTCTTAGCGCTAGTGCCATGAATTTTTCTGTCCTTTTTAACTTTAGCTCAGTAAGGTTGCATATACTATAAAAGCAGAGCAAAAGAATGGAAGGACTTTTATTCTACATAAAGCAATTACCGTTGTTGTCAGCAGCCACAAAATTTACTGTTGAAGGAAAAGGGTAGAGAGAAATGAATAAGCAAAAGAGCTGAGATAAAAGGAAGGCCAAGCCAAACATTCAGAGGATTAAGTAATCTGCCAGTGGTCTAGGTTTCACCTCTGAGCACCCTTTGTTTCATTTCACTCCTTGGATAACTCTGAAAAATGCATAGTTTCTTACTGTTATGGCACTCTTCCCTAAGATTTAGCTGTCCTGAAAGGTCTGTCCCACCAGAATTAGGGGCATCATGATAACAATATTCCAATACTTGAGGGACTGCCACAAAGAGGGGGTCAAATTATTCTACAAAGCACCAGAGAGCAGGACAAGGAACAATGGTTGGAAACTAACCAAAGAGAGAAACAACCTGGAATTAAGGAGAAACTTCCTAACAGTGAGGACAATTAACCAGTGGAATAGCTTGCCTCCAGAAATCGTGGGCACTCCATCACTGGAGATTTTAAAGAAGAAACCAGACAGCCACTTACCTGAAATAGTATTCAGCTGTACTAGAAGACCTCCAAGGTCCCTTCCAGCTGTATTCTATTCTAAATCCAGGATATGAAGCAGTGGTGGGATTCAAGTAATTTAACAACCGGTTCTGTGCCCTAATGATTTCTTCCAACAACCAGTTTGTCAAACTGCTCAGAAAGTTAACAACCGGTTCTCCCAAAGTGGTGAGAACTGGCTGAATCCCACTACTGATCTGGAGGGACAATAATGCTGGTTACCACTGGATAAACCAGCTGAGAATAACATTCAGACCAATCTCTCTATTGCACCTCTGATTGTTTAAGATCATCTTTGTTGTTGCTTTGTTCTGGGATTGCATTTTCTGTGTTTCTGTGAGAACTTCTGCTCTGCAGATACAGATGTTCTGCAGATGTTTGGATTTATATTACTACATTTTCAGGTGGTTTTAGGTGTGTCTATCAGGGAATGGAGGTAGAGTAAAATGCATTTCAAGTTGGTGGCCACAATTGTACAATTGAAGCACCCCATCTGTTTATGTGCCACATGCAGCCATAAGAAAAAGACATACCTGCCATCTTGACATCTTTGACCTGACATATTTCACACAACATTGCAAACGTGAGCTGCTTCATTTTCTGTTTCTCCATAACACATCAATATTTAATGGAATGTTTATTATTTTAAACACTGAATTGCATTGGTTTCCAGTTTTATGTCTTGAAATATTCTGGCTAAGGGCATAGTTTAATTTCTAAATTATAGAAGTAGATCATAAATCTACATTCTCCTCCAAATCCCCTACTATAAACTGCACTTCTCAAAATATCTACAACTTTACATTTATAACACGCCAAACTTTAGTGCAAGTTTGGGGTGTTGTAGAAGTTATTGATAGGTCTCCCAATGGGAAAGTCAGGATGGAAGCTATCCAATGGTGGGTTTCAAAAAATTTTACCACCGGTTCTGTGTGCATGGCTTGGTGGGCGTGGCATGGCTTGGTGGGTGTGGCAGGGAAGATACTGTAAATCTCCATTCCCACCCCACTCCAGGGGATAGGATAGTGCAAAATCCCCATTTCCTTCCAATCAGCTGGGACTCGGGAGGCAGAGAATAAATGGGGGTATGGCCAGTCAGAGGTGGTATTTAACGTTTCTCCGAACTGCTCAAAATTTCCGCTACCAGTTCTCCAGAACTGGTCAGAACCTGCTGAAACCCACCTCTAAAGCTATCATACAACTACAGATCTCTGCTTATCATAGAACAGCAGGTCACTTTCTTGAAAGACTTCAAAGATCTACTTCCACTGAAGCTTCATAAAGGCAAAGAGCAGATGCCATGATGAAAACATTCTGATAAGGAATAACCAAATTTAATGCCATAACATCAGCACATAGGTGTTCTGGGCATACATTCATGGAATGCTATGCTGCAATTCTGGAAAATGGGTCAAAGAAAAGTAACTTTAACAGAATACAGAGTTGGAAGAGACTTTGGAAATCTTCTAGTCCAACCCTCTGCTCAAGCATGATACCATTATATGTATCATAGAATCTTATACCATTTCAGAGAAATGGCTGCCCAGTCTCTTTTTAAAAGCCTCCAGTGATGGATCACCCACAATTTCTGAAGGCAAGCCATTACATTGGTTTATTATTTTTACTGTCAGGAAATTTCTCCTTAGTTATAGATTGCTTGTCTCCTTGGTTACTTTCCAGTCACTGTTTCTTGTCTTGCCTTCTGGTGATTTGGAAAATAGGTTGACACCATCTTCTTTGTGGCAGCCCCTCAAATATTGGAACACTGCTATCATGTTACCCCTGGTCCTTTTCTTCACTAGACTAGACATACTCAATTCCTGCAACTTTAGACAATAATGATTATATTAATGAAGTGTGCTACATCCTGGAGTTGCAACGTCAATATTTGCCATGGGTCAGCACACTATATACTCCTGACCTTCTTAAGGGCTTCCCAAAAGTGAAAATACTATTGTCATTGGGTATGGCTTTGATTCAGCAGGACTTTTTCTATGGTTTTGTGTTCTCTAGGTTTACTAGATTGCAAAGCAATTTTGCCCTGTCTCCCTGAACAAATCACAATAAAATTGGCTACCCTTGTCAAACCTTTAGGGTAGATGTTTTCTATCCAGACTGTTTATTGCAGAGTCTTTATTGTAATCTGTGAGCTGAATGACACCATTCTTTTCTTTTCTTTTCCATTTAATTTTCAGTCTGCTTGATTGTGAATATAAAATTTTTAAAGTATCAGTAAATATTTCTGAATTTTCTCAGTCACATAAATTGCTTTTTACTATCCTGGAACAATGTTTTATGTAATTTTTGCAGGATGCTTATATAACAGAAATCTTATATGAAAGTTAAATAAGTTTTTTTCCCATAATGTTGTAAGCCACTGGGCGTCACACGTGTGTGAGCTGGTTGATCATATATTTTTTAAATAAATAAATAAATAAAATAGGAAGTGGAAGCTTTGTACATTTAGAACATTTGCAGAGAAATCATAGCAATCTCTTTTTAAGGGACCACCATCAAATATTTCCAGGATGGATTTATAAAGAGACCACAGTCATCCTATAGTAGACATGGAGGATAAAAAATTAATAAATAAATAAAAGGACATGAATTTCTCTCTCCATCCACTCCTTGATAGAGTATCAAAAGAAGAACATGTCCAAGGTCCCCAAGGTGTTCCCCCCCCCCCAAAAGGCAACTTGACTTCGTTTTTCCTTGAAGACATTTCACTATTCATTCAAGATGCTTCTTCAGTTCTGACTGAATGATGGAGAATGGAAGGATTTATATTCCTTGCAGTCATCTGGTCATTAGCACTCTTTCTGAGAGTCATTGAGGCCACTTGGAGGTTTATCTGTATTCTTTGGGACAACCATGACCTGGATGACTGACAATCTCCATAGACAATATATCCAAGGAATTACACACAGAAGCAGCTTCTAATTTGCCTTCCTTGGCTAAATCTCTTAATAGCCATAAACATGTTGGATTTCCTTCATTGATTTCATCCGTAGACGGAAAGTTCTAGGCAGAAGAGGAGATTAAATTCTTATACAATCTGTTCTTTTTCTGCTGCCTAGATTACTTTACAAGTCTACATGAGGGAATGCATTGCAAAAACTTTTTAGAAGCCATTCAGGAGTTCTGATGGGAAGGCGGGCGGTAGTGGAAAGAAGAATTATGAAGATCAATACTGACTTCCACAAGAAGTTCTGGCATTTTATGTTCCAATTTAGAACACCTTCTCTTTTACAGCCAAGCTGTAAATGGCTCAAATTAACACACTTTTCTTCTTCTGAAATGCTGACAGAACATTTCTTTTAATGGTGTTAGTAGGCACAAAGGCCCAGCCAAAACACTAATATGAGTCTATTTAAAATACAACAACTAAACCAAAATAGAGCTCATGGGGGTTTCTTACAGCAGCTCAACTGGTTTTACAGCTCTTTTTGCAAGCTTCTCAAGAGAGATCTGGCTAGTTGCCAGATGAAACTACACAGATTCTTCCAAATACTATTGTGGGGGGAGGGGGCAGAGAATGCCCCCCTTCTTTATCGTGGAACCTTCTGTCACACTTGTCTTCTTAGAACAATCTAATTCTGAAATACAGATTTCCAGAAGAGCTAAAAATGCTTTAAGTGTTGTTTGCTTTTATTTTGCCCATCAAGAAGCACTGGGGAAGGATAAGACTGTAACTTTAAGATAATTTCCGTGGTGGCACAGTGGTTAGAATGCAGTACTACAGGCTACTTCTGCTGATCACCTGCTGTCAGCAGTTTGGCAGATTGAATCTCACTAGGCTCAAGTTTGACTCAAGCCAGCTCTTCCCCCTTTAAGAAAACCAAGAAGCACCAGCTGAAAGAAAAACACAGAGCAGCCCTGCTAACAGAGCTGACAATAGAAATACTTAAGTAGAGCCATTAAGATAAGGGGAATCAGGCAAAAATAACTCATCTGGAACTCCCCTTTTCCTCTTTCCTGGCAGAATTAACCCCCAGGATAGGAAAGACAAAGCTCTAGGAACAGGATTAACTCATTAAGGCAGGAAGACAGGATCCAGTCACTTTAATTAGAGGCACACAAATAAACCCATAAAGCTGCAGGAGCTTCAAAGGGGAATTAAGAACAAAAGGCTCAGAGTCACATTTCCAAGTCTGCTTGCAAACCGGGAATGCTTGAGCTGTGTCACTACTTTTCTTGCCTTCCTGATTTAAAGGACCCCTTTTCTGGCAGCTGCTTCCATGTCTATTTCTTCTCAGCATCAGTGACTGCTTCCCAGCTGGGAACAAACAGGGAAATTTCTTCCAACACTACTCCATTCCTTCTTTAATTAAAAACCAGTTACATAAAGGATTTGAAGACTAAAGACATGTGAGCAGCAAAGGTCAATATCTATAAACTGACCTGATGACAAAATTGAGAATGGAAAATTGTGATTTGCAATATAAGGAGGAATCAAGAACATGGAGACATAATCTTAAACTGAGAGGGGGGAAGTTCAAAAGTAATGTTAGAAAGTATTACTTAACAGAAAGAATAGCGGAAGCTTGGAACCCATTTCCAGGGGAGGTAGTAGGTCAATCATCATTAACTGAGTTTAAATATGATTGGGATAAACGCATGTCCATCATCCAACAAAAAATTAAAAATGAAATAAAAATAATTAAAAATAGATAAACACATACATTTTTAAAAAAACCTCAAAGGACTTGATGGACCACTAGATCTTTTTCTGCAGTTGGTTTTCTCTGTTTCTATGGAATCTTATCTAAATAAGTCAACAATCTGGCAACAAAAGAGATTGGGCTGAGTAGGATCTGGCAGGGCAACCACAATAGTTTCCTGAATGGAGGACTAAGGAACAGCAGAGGTAGCCTCTGGACTCTCTAACACTGCATAGCTGAGCTGTATGGAGGTAAGAGGCAGTTGCAACTTGAGGATTTGGCCATGATTGCCTTGAAGACTTCCAAGGGTTAGGAAAGAGCTTTAGGATAAGGTTGTGGGAGAAAGAGAGGTAGCAATGTTTTCACTGCTGCATACTGAAAAACTTCTCTGCCAAGGTGGTACTGTCATAGCAATAATCATTATACACAGAAACTATGTGTACACCCTAAAATCATGGAATGGGACAACTGGCCGCGGCCAACGCATCATTGCTATCTTGCTGCAACCTACCTGGTGCAGCCATCTCAGCACAGTCATTGCACCACAGCCAACTTGCCATGGGACAACTCAACATAACCAACCTGCCATGGGACAAATTGCCATGGGAAAATTCACATGAGATAACTCAACATGATAAATATTAACCGCCAACTGCTTCTTCCACATTATTTCCATTGACAAAAAGTTGGCCGTGGTGAGATGGTCATGGTGAG
This sequence comes from Ptyas mucosa, assembly GCA_012654045.1. Lineage (NCBI taxonomy): Eukaryota > Metazoa > Chordata > Lepidosauria > Squamata > Colubridae > Ptyas > Ptyas mucosa. The sequence goes on along the minus strand of WNWU01000011.1, from coordinate 16,803,081 downwards.
TTGTCCTAGACACCCCCTTAAATTGAGCCAAGACTACTAGCTTTTTCACATTTCTGGAGACTTGAGCACTAGTGGTTAAAAAAAAAAACGAAGAAGACCTGGTATGCTCCATCTTCAGCTGTGTGAGTTCTTAGTGGGTGTGGGAACATAACAATCATTCACACAAATTCGATAGAGCTGGCCAAATAACATCCCTGTATATAAGAACAATAAATGGTATAAATTAGCAAAGAAAATGAAGGAATGAAAAATGGATAAAGATATGTTGTGTTTGTGAAACTTAAGAGAGACAGAGGATTTAATTAGAAGGATCTTCTGGAATGGGGTTGATGAATATAGGTGTGAATGCAAAGTTGTAGATTTAATTATGAAAGAAAGAGTGAAAATGTTATGTCACAAAGCATAAATTGGCATCATTTACTTTGCGGTGGGCGTGAATGAAAAAGAGAGTTTGTACTTTAGTGATAGCTGCATGTTATGCTCTAGTAAACAGTGATAATGGAAGAACCAGGGATGGATTTTTAGAAAATTGTGCAATGTTCTGAATGAATGCAATACAAGGGAAAAGCTTTTCTTTTAGCAGGCATGAATCAATGGATGGAAATAAAACAATACAGTACAGAAAAAAAAGCATCTGGGTGTATAGACTAGACTTTTGCTCAGTTGGTCATTGAAGAATGTATGAAAATCAGAAAGTTTATTATATATTTTAAAAAGTGCAAAACAAATTGGTTTGAATTATAAATTGTTTTGCATGAATATAAAGGCGAAGATTGCTTGGTGAATACAGTAAAGGTAACATAGGTCAAAAGTAAAACATGCATGAGAATAAATGGGAGGCATAGTGAATAATTTAGCATTGAGCAGGAAATAAAGCAAGGAAGTATACTGTCCCTTTGGTTGTTTGATGTTTTTTAAGAGTTGACGATGACTTGATGGCACCTAATCAATCTCGTTCATATTATGTGTCCAAACATTTAAATGTTGCTTTATTGCTTCTAGTGTCAGCTGTATGGCATGACTTATTCTTCTCGTTGTCCAAGGTCATCTTGGCAATTTTCTTCATTGTTCAACGCATCTTTTAGTCTTGTTTTTGTTCAGCATTCACAGGCATGCATTACAACTGGGAAGACCACCGCTGGGACCATATATACGTCTGTTATTATTATGTATTCATATTTATAAAAAAAATAATATTTATTATAATGTTTAATATTATGCATTACATTGATCCATATTATTTTATCTTTCAATTCTAACATGACGGATTTCTCCTCGCTGCTTCATTTGAGAAAGGTCTGGAGAATCTTTGGTGGGGCAGGAAAAAGAAACCTTGACTTGCATTCAACACATAGAAGAAGAAGGGAAAAAAAGATTATTTCCTCCACTTCAGAAAGAAAATAGGAACACTTCACCTTGGTGAAATACTATAATCTATCCTTTTTCACAGCAGATTCACCACCTGCTTTCCTTTTACACAGGCAGGTTCAGCTCTGCAGGAAACCATCCTCCTGCTGCCTCTGTTTCAGTCTAATCAGCAACGGGAAAGTGACATCACAGTTCCAATCCTCTTCTCTGTGTGAAGCATTATCAACAATCCTATCAGCAAAGGCAGGGTGTGGTCAAAAAGGGATTTTCTTCAGTGCTTGCTAGCATGTTTGACCACCCTAGAGCTTCCTAATGAAAATAAAAACTAGAATTAGAATTACTATTGTGGGAAGCCAGCCCCCCCTCCCCCACCTTAGAAGAATGAAATAGTTTAAGGAATATTTTAAAAAGGCAGGATAAAATATTTCCCCTAAAAGAGAAATTTTTTTTAAGGGAGACAGAAACTCAGAGCCCCAGCTCCCTGCCCCCAGCAGACATTTTGTGCCCATTAAGAAAGACTGAGCCAGCCTGTCTACAAAACAAAAGACCTTCAGCTCCAGGGTGAAGGGATTAAGACATGACCCTTCAGGACATAATAGGATTAACCCACTAAGATGTCAGCACCCCAAGTTTCATTCATCCCAGTGCTGACATGAAGAAAAAAGAAAAGGAGAGAAAAGAAGCAGTTTGACTTTTCACCTATTTACCTTACCGGCAGATAATGTCACCTAGGAGATGGGATGGGAGGGGGACATTCCAGTGAGAGTGACTTGGAAGATAGCCAATGAGACGCTGAGAATTGAGAGACGGAAAGGGAAGGGTTTGGGGGTTAGCAGGTCAGTACTGGCACCGACGGAGTCGGGACCAGACATGTTTGTTCTTAATAAATGAAAGATTTCATCAAAGACTATTTGTTTGGAAAATGCGATTTATTTAAGACAACGTCGGAACCTGACAGAAGACACAGAGCTCACTACATTGCACAATCTCCTAAGGACATTGCATCACCCTCAGAATCTTCAACCAAACTTAGCTTAGACAACCTAGAGAACCAGCTATGACCCCTACATAACCCCTACATGGCCCCATGGGAATCTGACAGCAGCCAATAGAATACATGTTCTTGCACAGGAACAGGAAGCTCAAGTGCAAAGCCCAAGAGAAGGTATAAAAACCCCTCATTCTCAACTCAATGTGGTCAGCTGCACCAGAACCATGTGCTTGGTGGTTCTGCTTCATCATTAAACCATCTTTCCAATCAGCCTCCATGTTTCCAGTGTCTTCCTTGCAGCTTGGAACTGAACCAGATGGATATTTCTTCCAGCACTATAGTTTATCGCACAGTCAAGCAGGTGTTTAAACTGGATTTGGCCTTTTTATCCCACTTTCAAGTCCTTCTCAAGGATATTTTTATTAATAATACTGTATGCAGGAAATAGTTGCAAAACACTGGGGTTTGTACACTTCTATGTAACATCCGGAAAGTTTGCAAAGGCCACTTAGTCTGAGCTGAGCTTTGATTAATCACTTGATCTGACTTTAGAAATAACGGCATGATGCTTTGAAAGAAGTCTATCTTGAACAATTTAGTGATTCTTTGAAGAGACACTGCTCCTCAATCAAAAAGATTATGTTGAGCTGTAAATGAAACTAGCAAAGAGTTCTATAGTTGTACAGAAACCACAATCTTTAAAAGTGCCTGAGGCATCTTTTTAGTTGGGAAGGGCAAGGGGCAGGGGTGAAAACCAATTTTTTTCCCTACTGGTTCTGTGGGCGTAGCTGGGTGGGCATGGCAGGGGAAGGATATTGCAAAATCTCCATTCCCACCCCACTCTGGGGCCAGCCAGAGGTGGTATTTGCAGGTTCTCCGAACTGCTCAAAATTTCTGCTACCGGTTCTCCAGAACCTCTTAGAACCTGCTGGATTTCACCCCTGGCAAGGGGATATTAGCAGATTTAAAATGGTATCTCGCTTTTTAAAAATTTTTCTTATAAAATTATTGTGTTTCCTTTTACACAAAACACTCAAACAATATTTGTTGTATTTTATGCTTGGTGTTAAGCCATTTGGAAAGTAAGCAGGTATACAGTACATATACAAGCTATTGCTATGCAATCCACCAAGTGCTTCTTTTTTTTTACCTTGGGGTGAACATTCAAGGATGGATGTGAAAAGAAAGAGAAAGAAATTAATCGAAATTTGGGGATACAGGCAAAGTCATTCACATTGCTTTGAAAATCACGGAGACATTTCTGGTAAATTATTAACTTCATTTGCATTTCCTCACACACACAAATAAACTTTTTCTCAGCTTCCTCTATGTGCGTTTGTGTGTATGAATTATGGTGAATGGTGAACAACTCATCAAGGACAGCCCATTGCCTCTAGAACATATTGACTTGTTCGCAGGTGAGATAAAAATGAATGGAGATTAAAGAAATGCATTTATAATCAGGGGTGGGCTTCAAAAATTTTAGCAAGGGCTTCTCTGCCTGGTTGCTGGGTGGCTCTGGCCATGGTGGGCATGGCCTAGTTGGCCTCCTACACCACACTGGGGGGGCATTTTTGCCCTCCCTGGGCTCCGGAGACTTTTCTCGAGCCTCTGGGAGGGCGAAAACAGCCTCCCCAGGCTCCGGAGGCCCTCTGGAGGGCAATTTCCAGCCTTCTTGAACTTCCGGTAGGCCTGTTTTTCACCCTCCCCGAGCCTCCGTGCGCACCCTGCACTTACCTGCATCCAAAACAGGCTGCTTGGGGACTCCTGAGAGGGGAGAGCAGGGTGGGCGGGCGGGACCAGCCAGGAGTGAGATTTGGGACTTCTCCAAACTGCACAGAATCTTAGCTAGAGGTTCTCCCGAATCCCTGTGAACCCCCAGCAGCCAAACCTCTGTTTATAATTCTGTCTCTGATCAATCAAAAATGCTGAACATTCTCCCTAGTGCCGTGATGGCGAACCTATGGCACGGATGCCACAGGTGGCATGCGGAGCCATATTGGTGGGCACGCGAGTGTTGCCCTAGCTCAGCTCCAGCGCGCATGCATGCACCAGCCAACTGATTTTCAGGCCCACCGGAAGTCAGGAAAGTGGCTGTTTCTGGCCTCCGGAAGGCCTCCGGGGGGATGGGGAAGGCTGCTTTTGCCCTCCCCAGTCTCCTAGAAAGCTTCTGGAGCCTGAGGAGGGGGGAAAATGGGCCTACCACACCCACCGTGCCATCGCGTGCCAAAAGCAGGGGGAAGTGTGGGGGGGTCACGTGCGCATGCGCAGGAGGGCAGGGTGCATTGTATTATGGATGTGGGCACACGCACCCACGACCCCACATGCTCCCCCAGCTTTTGCCACGCGATGGCAAAAAGGTTAGCCATCACTGCTCTAGTGGCTCATTGGATGTAGCAGATCTCTGTGGGCAAATGCTACACAAAACCGAGATGAAAGAGCAGGGATTTTTTTTTTTTTTTTTTTGAAATCTGGATTTCTGAAATACAGGTAGTCATCAACTTATAACCACAACTGAGCACAAAATTTCTGTTGCTAAGCGAGTCAGTTGTTAGCTGAATTTTTGCCCCATTTTATGACCTTCCTTGCCACAGTTGTTAAGTGAATCACTGCAGTTGTTAAGTTAGTAACACGGTTGTTAAATGAATCTGGCTTCCTCATTGACTTTGCTTGTCAGAAAGTAACAAAAGATGATCATATGACTCCAAGATACTGTTGGGAGAAAAATCCATCTGGTTCAGTTCCAAGTCAGGAGAAAAGCACTGGAAATAAAATGGAGACTGGAGGCTGATTGGAAAGTAAGGTTCCATTTATTGACGAAGCAAAACCACCAACCACATGTGATTTTGGGACAGCTGACAAAATGGAGTTGAGAGTGGGTGGGTTTTTATACCTTCTTTGGGCTTTGTATTTGAGCTTCCTGTTCCTGTGCAAGAACATGTCCTTTAATATTCTATTGGCTGTTGTCAGATTCCTATGGGGCAGGGGTGAAATCCAGCAGGTTCTGACAGGTTCTGGAGAACCGGTAGCAGAAATTTTGAGTAGTTCGGAGAACCGGCAAATACCACCTCTGGCTGGCCCCAGAGTGGGGTGGGAATGGGGATTTTGCAATATCCTTCCCCCAGGAGTGGGGTGGGAATGGAGATTTTGCAGTATCCTTCCCCTGCCACGCCCACCAAGCCACACCCACAGAACCGGTAGTAAAAAAAATTTGGATTTCACCACTGTTATGGGGTCATGGCTGGCTCTATAGGCAAAAGGGGAAATGCAAATCCTAGGGGCTTCCCTGAGCTAATTTTGTCAACTTTTTGTTTGTTGTTTATTTGAGTTTCTATCTTGACCCAGTCTTTCAATCTGCATTTCTAAAATGCTCTCTACCCAGGGCTGCCCTTGAAAACCACGCAAAGGCTTCAGCTGGTGCAGAATGCAGCCACATGGGTTGTGATGGGAGCATCCCGACACTCCCATGTTACACCCCTCCTGTGCGACTTGCATTGGTTACCGGTTGCACTTCGGGTGAGGTTCAAGGTGCTGGTTATTACCTACAAAGCCCTTCATGGCCTAGACCCGGGATATTTGTCGGACCCCCTGCAGCCAGCGACAATTCCCAATCACCTGGTGTGTTCCCACAGACAGAGCCTCCTCAGGGTGCCGTCGGCCAAACAGTGTCGGCTAGCGACCCCCAGGGGGAGAACTTTCTCTGTGGGCACACCCACCCTCTGGAACCAACTTCCTTTGGAGCTCCGGATGGTCCCTGACCTTCACTCGTTCCGCCGCGATTTGAAGACCTGGTTGTTCCGCAGCCTGGACTGATGGGGTTTTTTTAATGAATTTTAAATTGTTTTAAATTGGAATTTTAAGTTTATATTGTTTTTAATGAGGAACTGTGCATCTTTACCATTGTGAGCCGCCCTGAGTCCTTGGAGATAGGGCGGCATCTAAATTGCTAAATAGATAAATAGATAAATAGATAAATAGATAAATAGATAAATAG
>WNWU01000011.1:16752131-16796718 GCA_012654045.1 Ptyas mucosa | reverse complement strand
GATAAATAGATAAATAGATAAATAGATAAATAGATAAATAGATAAATTAATTAACTAACTAATTAATTAATTAATTAATTCCGCCTCCCTTAAGATTTTTTCATTTCTCCTTTAGGGGAAATATTTTATCCTGCCTTTTTTTTTAATATTTCCCAAAATATTTCATTCTTCTGGGGTGGAGGCGGGGGGCTTCCCACAACACTGCAACCGTCACAAATACAAATCAGTTGCCAATCATGTGAATTTTCATCATGTGACCATGAGGATGCTGCAATGGTCATAATAAGTGTGAAAAGCGGTCATAAGTCACCTTTTTCGGTGCCGTTGTAACTTTGAGCAGTCACTAAATGAACGGTTGCCCGTCAAGGACTACCTGTAATAGAAAAGAAAAAAAGTCAACACATCTCTGAAAAGGGTGCAAAACAATTTCCCTTCCAAATTAATCAGACTAGCCATCTATTTCTCCACTCTCCAATAGGCTCCAGTTATGGGAACCGGCCATTCTGCTTCATCCTAAAAATGGGGCATCAGAGACAGAAATATCCACCCAGATATTCTTGCTGTGCATTAGCTCTATTCCAAAAGGCTGCCTATATCTTTATCTCTAAAGCTCTTTTGTCTCTTTAAATTTCTGAAAAGCGAGTGTACTTCCCACCATAGGGATATGCCCCAATTCCTCCAAAGGAGTTAAAGCACATCATCAATTGAAGTTCATCAAAAGAGTCAGGATGGCACAGTGGTTAGAACACAGTATGGCAGGCTAATTCTGCTGACTAATTCATTACTGTTACCTGCCAGTAACTAGGTCTCAGAATTGTTCTGAACAGAATATGCAATTAATGGTTCTCCTGGGAACTGAAGAAAAGGAGCAAGTAAATTCATTGAAACACAAGTCATCCCTACTTCTTTGCCAATATGCTGCCTCCTCAGACAATAATAATATTTCACTCAACAAGGGGTGGGTTCTACTTACCTTTACTACCGGTTTGCATCGGGAGCACGCGTGCGCAGAAGCTTCTGTGCATGCGCAGATCACCTATGATGACATCTGGGTCAGTGGGCGGAGCCTCCCTCCGGTTTGACTACCGGTTCGCAAGAACCAGTCCGAACTGGGGGCAACCCACCACTGCATTGAACTATTTATTAGAAGCATCTTCCTTATTGTACATCATGTGTAATTCAACTTAAGCCCTTCTCATTTTAGCTACTTGCTTCTCACTGCATTCACTAGTGGCCCAGTGGTTAGAATGCAGTACTGCAGGCTAACTGACTGCCCACTCCAGGAGTTCGATTCTAACTGGCTCCAGGTTGACCTTCCATCCTTCCGAGGTCAGTAAAATGAGGACCCCGATTGTTGGGGGCAATATGCTGATTCTGTAAACCACTTAGAGAGGGCTGTAAATCACTGTGAAATGTGATTTCACTATTGCTATTGCTATCATCTCTGTGGATCATTCGTCCACAGTAGGACACTGAGAACATGCTGAAAACAGAAAAAGCTAATCAGTGACCAAGAAAAGGATTTCTGGTTGCTCTTGGAGCAGCAAAATCAGAGCCAACTGAAGTGGAAGTGGGGCAGGGTTGTATTTTAGGTGGATTGCGTGGTTTTGGCAGACACCCCAAGTAAAACATTCTCCCACATCTCCTTTGCACAAAAGCATTTGTAAAAAGGTGTGAAGCAGCATGTTTCCCAGTTTTATCTACTGGTTAAGGCACCACAGACAGCAGGTTCTAGTCCCTCCTTATGCCTAGTCCCTATAATCCCTCCTATGACTATAAAAGCCATCTGGGTGACCTTGGGCCAGACACTTTCTCTGTCCAACTGACCTCACAGGGTTGTTGTTGTAGTAGGGAAAATAGGAGAAGGAAGGTGAGTTGGATATGTTTGCTCCCTTGAATTATTTGTAAAAATAAGTGAGATACAAATAAGTAAAAATGGTTGTCAGGCTGTTACTTATCCTAGAATACATGGCACCCCATTATTATTCAATCATTTATATCCCACCTTTATTTGTATAAATAATGCAAGGTAGCTAACATACCAAATACTTCTTCTTCCTCCTATTTTCCCCACAACAACTACAATCCTGTGAGGTAGGTTGGGCTGAGAGAATGTGGCTGGCCCAAAGGTCACCCAGATTACTTTCATGCCTAAAGTGGGACTAGAACTCATGATCTCATTTCTAGCCTGGTGCCTTAACAACTAGACCAAACTAGCTCATCATTGAAATCATAATCCTCAAGTGCCACACAGAAAGGAAAAAAAGAATTTTTAAAAACACCTTGGCAGCTTTGCACACCTGTTCTGGGTTATAAAAGGAAGTGAGAAATAGAACTGTTGTTTATTTGTTTATTATCATTTGTTCATTCTTCACATTTCTGAACTGACCAGCTCCCTCAAATCAAGTATAAGTTATCCTAACGCAGGGTTTACAACCAAGCAACTTTAAGCTCTTTGGACCTCACCCCCCAGAATTCCAGAGAGTCCCAAGGAATTCTGGGAGTTGAAATCCACACAGCTTAAAGTTCCTCTGGCTGAGAAACCCTGTGCTAATGGAAGGTTTGAGAGCATTAGAAGTTCAAGGGCCACAAAGAAAGAGATGATATATGACCTGGGGACTCAGGTCTAAAAGGGGAAGAGCTTTGGTTACTTGGACGTGGCTATCATCCTAGAATAGAATAACAGAGTTGGAAGGGACCTTGGAGGTCTTCTAGTCCAACCACCTGCTTAGGCAGGAAACCCTACACCACTTCAGACAAATGGTTATCCAATCTGTTATTATAAACTTCCAGTGTTGGAGCATTTACAACTTTTGGAGGCAAGTTGTTCCACTGATTAATTGTTCTAACTGTCAGGAAATTTCTCCTTAGTTCTAAGCTGCTTCTCTACTTGATTAGTTTCCACCCATTGCTTCTTGTCCTGGCCTCAGGTGCTTTGGAGAATAGCTTGACTCCCTCTTCTTTGTGGAATCCCCTGAGATATTGGAACACTGCTATCATGCCTCCCCTAGTCCTTCTTTTCATTAAACTAGACATATCCAGTTCCTGCAACCATTCTTCATATATTTAAGCCTCCAGTCCTCTAATCATCTTTGTTGCTCTTCTCTGCACTTTTAAAAAGAATCTTAACATCTTTTTTACATTGTGGCGACCAAAACTGGATGCAGTTTTCCAAGTGTGGCCTTACCAAGGCATTATAAAGTGGTATTAACACTTCACGTGATCTTGATTCTATCCCTCTGTTTATGCAGCCTAGAACTGTGTTGGCTTTTTTGGCAGCTGCTGCACACTGCTGGCCCATATTTAAGTGATTGTTAACTAGGACTCCAAGATCCCTCTCACAGTTACTACTATTGAGCGAGGTACCACATATACTGTACCTGTGCATTTGGTTTTTCTTGCCTAAATGCAGAACCTTGCTTTTTTCACCATTGAATTTTATTTTGTTCACCTTCTCCCCTTCAGGTTTCCGCAAAAATCCCCTAAATTCCAATTGCTCGCCGTCTGCTCACACCGCCTTTCTCTGCACCGTACTCACTCTTCTGCGTCCCTTGATCTCGCTCGAGGCGTCGGGCCTTTGAGTCAGCCACACCGGCTGCTTTCTTCTAGTCTTGGAATGAGGGTCCTTCTTGGTGTGGTGGGAGATTGCACCTCTCCTCGCCTCCTCCGAAGATTCCCCTCCTTGCTGCCGGTCCCTCCAGGACCGATCTTCGCCCAAAAAGGCACCAAAAACATAGAAGTTCGGCACTGGGAATCGAGAGCTTCTTTTCCCTTGCCGCCACGACCCTACGTCACCGCTGGAAGTCTCCCAGGATCTTCTTTTGAACTAGCAATGAATCACCCTCTGGAAACGAGTTTGGAAAGCAGTAGAGGTCCAGAACTACAGTGAGTAGGAGAAGAAAAATTCAGCCCTCACATGAGAACCTGTTTCTCCATTTACCGTAGTCATTCTCCTAAAGCCCACCTGCACATTTCCCATCACTTGGATTTTGGAGTCAAGTAAGTTGAAGTCAACTCCTAGTCCATTCCTTGGTATTCTTTTCCTCCTGCCTACACCACATCTTAACCTGATGGCTATGGTAACTTCAGGTTCTTCTGATATGGTGCCTTAGGTGCTTGAACACCATTAGAATGAAAATCATGAGAACCCCAAATATGACAATAGTGATCCAGAAAATTCTGCAAAGGATAAATATGGATCTTCTCCCTTCCTTTTTACAAAGCAGGAAGGAAACACCCAGCACCCGTGGCTATTAACAAAGACAATTCTATATGGCTGATAGGAATCCATGATTTACTACCTGCAGGTAAAACTTTTATACAGTCTTAATTTACTACCCACTAGTGACCCTTTTTTTATAAGTCAGAACAGAAGAGATTAGATTTTGCATGTAAATTTTATGTTTTGTCATGCAGGAGATTTATGATTTTAGTTACACCTAGTGCATGCAATGAAGTAAAGCTTGTAATAGCGGAGCATGTCATCTTAAATTTGATGAAACTGCCTAGCATTAGAGGATATTACCCTTCTAAAAAGCCACCTCCAGGTATGGCAAAGGTTTCAAACAGAATGCAGCGCAGGTTGGTTACATTTTCAAAGGTATACGTAGGTGCATGAGAGAAGATTATTATCACAAATGCCGCAAAGTATGAATTATCACATCAAGACATTGATATATCACGGGTTCCTCATTGAAGTTGCCCAACAACGTAGATTGCACTATAGTCTTTGTTTTCAACAATGGACAATTTACAGCTTTTGCAAATTGAACTGCCAGGGTGTGGTTCTAGGTCATAGGGAAAGACTTGAGAACTGGTTTCAGCACTGCTTTCTGTCCTTCATAGTTATATAATTATTTATCTACACAATCAATCTTCTTTAACTCTTCAGTTCTGGAGAAGAAATTGGAACGTGCTGTGCTTCAAACTCCTACAGCCGCGTTGTTGTTCAGTCACTAACATGACCCCATGGACCACAACACACCAGCCCCCCTGTCATCCATTGTCTCCCGGAGTTTGCCCAATCCCATGCCCACTGCCTCAATGACACCCTCTAAGCATCTCATCCCCTGCCACCCCCTTCTCCTTTGCCTTCAATCTTTCCCAACATCAGGGATTTTTTCCCAATGAGTTCTTCTCCTACTTGGGGGCCAAAGTATTTGAGCTTCAGTATCTGTCCTTCCAAAGAAGAGCCAGGGTTGAGTTCTTTTAGGATTGACTGGTTTGATCTCTTTGCAGTCCAAGGGACTCTCAAGAGTCTTCTTCAACGCTTTTAGTTATAACCCAGGGGTGTCAAACACAAGACCTGTGGGCTGGATTCAGGCCTGTGATGTGGTCAGATCCAGCCCACAGGGCCATCCTGGAAATGTAAGGGACTAGCCAGCTTCGCTTCAGCCCGGTCTACCCAATGCAAAGAGGAAACATCAGGCCAGCATGTCTTCGGCCTGGTCTATCCAATGGAAAGAGGAAACATGCCAGCAGTTTGGACAGTTGTGTCAAGCTGGCCACGCCCACCCAGTTGGTATTGCCAAGTGTGGCATCAAGATGGCCACACCCACCCAGTCAGCCATGCCCGCCCAGCCACCCCAAGGTCAACCGCAGCCCTGATGTGGCCCTCAATGAAATAGAGTTTGACACCCCTGGTGTAACCCATATGATTACAGAATGCATTCAGTAAAACCAGGATGAAATCGAGCTGAAACTGTCGCTGAAGGTGTCCATGAGTTCTCACTTCCTCAGGAATAAAACAACTCCTTGAATAATTTGTTTTGACCATATAGGGGTTTACGGCTGTTTTTGTCCCACTTTGGTTAAGAAATGTAATATTCACTACAGGAAGACAAATAACTTTCAGATCTATTTTCCTAGTTTCTGAACTCACATTTAATCACCAATGTTTCTCAGTTCATGGGAAAGTTTCCCAGTTTCTGACTCTAGGTTATGAATTAATACAAGCCAGGAGCTGAACAAAGCAACAAAGGAAGAATATAAAATGGTTTACGAATCAGGATTTATTGTCCAAATAAGATCTATAGGATAACCCTGGAAAACAAAAATAAAAGCAGTTTGTGCAGTTTGATTTCAAAGCCATAGATATTTATGGCTCTCTTGATCCCAGAGCTGTAATATAAAAGAATTGGGGTGATTCTTTATAAAATAACAAATCAACAAGTTGTACAGTATTGGTAGTTGACATTTGATTTGAGAGAAAAAAAAAGTCTGCTTCCTATTGAGGCAGTTCCAAACTCCTGGCTGCTTTCTAAACTATTTTTCTTAAGGTTGTCTGAAGAGGTTCTCATGTCAAACGTACCTTGTAAAAAAAGGACATATGGGAAAAGATCCATAAGACTGGAAAACAGATTTAACTTCACCCTTTCCTTTAACATCTCCTTTAACAAAATATTGTTCTCAAATTTCATTTCCCAGCTGGATAGGCCACCTATCCAGATGTTATAAAAAAGAAACACCAATTGAACATGGAGGTGAGAGGGGAGTGATGAAAACTCTTTTACACACACACACACAACCAAAATACTGGGTATTTTTTTTCCCACTCATTGTCTTGTACATTTTAGAATTTTTTTTCTTAACTGCAACTGAAATTGCTAAAACTAGTTACCATACTTTTCGGAGTATAAGACGTACTTTTTCCACCCCTAAAAGTGGTGTGTCTTATACACGGAATACAGTCATTTTTGGCCTCCCGAAGCCCCCCCTCGCGGTTTCCATTTTCCACAAAAGCAAGGCACACAAAGACTTTGGAAGGCCTGTAGAATGCTCCTGTGGGCTGGGGAGGGCAAAGACGCCCCCGTTTTTGCAAAAAATGGGTGGAAAATAGGTTTGTTTTTTGCAAAAATGGGGCACACAGAGGGTTTGGGAGGCCTGCAGAGTGCTCCTGGGGGCTGGGAAGGGCAAAAACTTTTTTTTTCTTGCTTACCTCTCCGAAATCTTGGTGCATCTTATACGTTGGTGCATTTTATAATCTGAAAAATGCAGTACTTTATTTAACAAAATCAGGATGAATTAAAACAAAAATAGAATGTAACTTGATGACTAGAATGTCATTTAATAAGCTGTTATTATTTTTTTAAAAAATTAAATGAAAAATAAATAGCTCATTATAACAATATTTTCGATAACATTGGGGAAACAAAACAGTGGTAGTACTTTAACCTGTAGGAAGTTAGCACCCACCCCTTTCCTAGAAGAATGAAATATTTTAGGAAATATTAAAAAGGCAGAATATTATGTTTCCCTGTATGAGAAATGGAGAAGCATGTTTTAAAGACAAAGCAGCTCCCACCTTCCTGCCCTCCCCCAACCCTTTGTCAATGGACCATCATCTGCAACACAATAGGACCCATCTAGCAACAGAAACTAACACAATAGGACCCATCTAGCAACAGAAACTCACCACATGCACCTGGCAAGATTACATCAGCCAGCAAGGCTAACTAAGACCCCCACTCTCTGGGAGTCTGACAACCAATCAGGATACCCTTTCTGGGCCCCGGTAAATTCAAAGCCAGAGAGGGCATAAAACCCGGGGACTCGCTGCATCTCGCCCCTTTTCTGTTCAGGAACTCAAACCATGTGATTCTGTCCACCATTAAACCATCTTTCCAAGCAGTCTCCTTGTTTCCAGTGTCTTTTTCCCCACTTGGAGCTGAACCCAGAAGGATATTTCTTCTAGAAACCCAAGGAAGTTTTTGCATTTTATTTAGTGCTTTGTTTAGTAACTGTTCAAAGTTACAACAGTACAAAAAAAAGGCCTTGTGATCAATCCCCACATTTACAACCATTGCAGAATCTGCAATGCACCTGCAACCACCTGCAATCATGTGATAGCCATTTGTGTGCTTCGCAACTTGCTTGCAAAAGCAGAGTTAATAGAGAGGGTGGAAGTGAAATCATAAAAGATTAACAGATTAACAAGAGTTGGAAGGGACCTTGTAGGTCATCTAGTCCAATCCCCCACCCAAACAGGAGACCCTACACCATTTCTGACAGATGGCAGTCCAGTCGCTTCTTGAAAGTTTTCAGTGATGAAGCTCCCACAACCTCTGAAGGCAAGTTCTCCCATTGATTGATTGCTCTCACTGTCAGAAATTTTCTCTTTATTTCCAGGTTGAATCTCTCCTCTTTCAGTGTCCATCCATTATTCCTTGTCTGGCCTTCAGGTGCTTTGGAAAATAGGTTGACCCCCTCCTCTCTGTGGCAGCCCCTCAAATATTGGAACACTGCTACCATGTCTCCTCTGGCCATTCTCTTCACTAAACTAGACATGCCCAGTTCCTGCATGTATGTTTTAGCCTCTAGTCCCCTAATCATCTTGGTTGCTCTTCTCTGCACTTTTTCTAGAGTCTCAACATCTTTCTTATAGTGTGGTGACCAAAGTCGCAGTCATGTGATGTTTCACTTAGTGACCACAGTTATTCAACTAGAGACTGAAGTGGAAGCGAGAGCATAAGTCTCTTGCAGTCACATTATTTTTTTGTTTAGTGACCATGGCACTTAGCAATGGAATTGCCAGTTCCAATTGTGGTTACTAAATGAGGACTTCCTATACTCTAGTTGTTGTTAGTTGCAAAGTCGTATCTGACCCATTATCACCCCATGGACAACATTCCTCCAGGCCTTCCTGTCCTGTACTCTATATAAGCAATAAAATGTCTTAGATTTATCTATATACAGTTTTATAATTAAATTTCACTTAAACATTACAAATATATGCGCCTTATAGTGTGAAATGGATGTGACACCCAGTTGTAAATTGCTGAACAGCAGGGGTGAAATCTAAAATTTTTCCCTACCAGTTCTGTGGGCGTGGCTTGGTGGGGGGGTGTCCTGTGACTGAGTGGACGTGGCCAACTCAATGTCACTCACAGCCACGCCCACTCAGTCACAAGACCCCCTCCCATCAAGCCACGCCCATAGAACCCGGTAGGAAAACTTTTTAAATTTCTATTCTGCCGGCATGTCCTTACCTTTCTCCCGTGGTTCCGCCCACCCACCCCATTCCCCGGAGTCAGGAAATGCCGACTCCCCTGATTCCTACTGCTTACCTTTCTCCCGCGGCTGGCTGTCAGGGAAGGCAAGCTCCCAAAAGATACCGGAGTCGCTCACTCTCCTTCTTGAATGAGCCGCTCTGGTCCATGTGCTGGCTGCACAAGCGCACAACCTACCCCTGAATTAAATAAATGGTGTGCTCTTGCGCAGCCGGCATGTGGACCAGAGCGGCTCATTCAAGGAGAGTGAGCGACTCCAGTAACTTTCGGGAGCTTGCCTTCCTGACAGCCAGCCGCGGGAGAAAGGTGAGCAATAGGATACACCGCGTGGCGAAGGGTGAGCAGGCAGCGGCTCCGCGGCAAGGCCGGAGTCGGGGAATGGTGCATTCCCCGACTCCAGGGAATGGGGTGGGTGGGTGGAGCCTCCAGCTGCCATTGCTACCAGTTCTCCAAACCACCAGCCATCATCACTACCTACTCGCCCGAGCCAGTCCGAACTGGGAGCATTTCACCCCTGCTGAACAGGTAAATGTATTGAGCAAAGAAGGACCTTAAAATGTGTGGCCTGCATCATTTATCCCTATTATGCAGATGTGGGCCCTGAATTCCTCTTTAAAAAATAAACTGTTGTCAAAAATACATAGTCTAAATCTTTTGGCTGACACCGAATAAATGACTGCAGCTGATGATAATCCACACATTGATATAACAATGAAGTTAGCCACAAAGCATAGGGCTATAAGTATTATCTTGTTTTAGCTACATAACTCATTTACATTCATAGTCAATTCATTGGTAAGCTTCATACCGCCGAACCATACATTTTCAGAAGATTAGATCTGCTCATTGTAATGAAGAAACATAATTTAGATTGGGGATGGTTATTGGTTAGGTAGCAAATGCATATTTTTGAGATACATTGGAAAAGTCAGAGTAATATCCTGCCTGGAGCTTCAGAGGTGCAATGCTAATCTACAAGGGCAATAAGCTTATTGCTTCTCTAACTAGTTCTCATACCTGATGTAAACAGCCTGATGTCATCCACAAAGAAAACCATGACACTATCCTCCATACCTTGTCCAATTTCAGACAGACATGTTTCATTAATATCTGCCATCCAACTCATTTTCTAATATATGTTAATTAAAATAGCAACCTTTTCTAAATGAAGAATGTCTCTTTCTCTTTATCCTGAATTGTGTCTGAAATATTTCTCTTTGATCTATTGGACTATAGGCTATTGGATATTCCCTGGAGAAGTGCAACACAGTTGTATCCAATAGGAATAAAGTCTGTAGCCTTGTAAGAAATTCAAGGATGTCTTTGGCCTAATTGCTCTAGTCCAGTGGGGTCAAACACAGGCCGGATGCATCAGGCCACACCAGGGGTAGGTTCTAATTTTTTTTACTACCGGTTCTGTGGGTGTGGCTTATTTTGTGGGCGTGGCTTGATGGTCATGTGACAATTCTTTAGGATTTAGCAGAGGTACTGGTCTACCAGGCTTTTAACTATTTGCAGAGCCATACCGATCTACCCATTTGTTTTTGGAGGCACCGGTCTACTCATTTGTTTTTGGAGGCTCTGGTCTACCCATTTATTTTTGCAGGCATCGGTCTACTTGTTTGTTTTTGGAGGCACTGGTCTATCACCACACTGCCTTTTAACACTGATCAGCTGTAGGGCGGCCCTTTGAAGCCCCGCAGCAAGAGTTTAAACAGTTTTTTTCCTTCTAGACGATCAACTGGGACTCAGGAGGCAGCAATAGATTGGGGGTGGGGCCAAATAAAAGGTAAGAATAATGTGGGGGGGGGGCCCTGGGGGTAGAACCGGTTTGGTGACATCATATCGTCACCGCTACTGGCTCGGCGGAACCGGGCCAAACCAGGAGGAACCCACCACTGAGCCACACCCACCCCACTCTGCAAAGGTGAAAACAGTTGCAATTGAGTTTGACACCCATGCTCTAGTCCAATGTTGATGCAGAAAACAAGGACACTTCATTTACCTGAATGTACCGGTACTTACAATGTATACTTTCCATGGCTCTGAAATCATTGCAAAAATACAGAATTGAATTCAGCTCATCCTAGTCACATTTCCTTGCAGATCTTCCCTAACAATGGAAGTGAAGCCAGGCTGAAGGAGGAAGATAGTCATATCAATAGAAGAGAATATTTGTAGCTGAGGGTTGAACTCTGGGCTCCGTGATGCTTTCTGAGCTTGGTTGTTTTCTTGAAGACATTTCATTACCCAATTAGGTAACTTCATCAGTTATCAGTGATGTTGTTACCTAGTTGGGTAATGAAACATCTACAAGAAAATAACCAAGCCCAGAGAGCACCAAGAGCCCCACAGGTATCTGTATTGCTGTGTTCCATTATGCACATATCTCCAAAGTCGTAAAGAGAGCCACAGCTCCAGAGCACAGATGTGCAATGATGAGCAAATATAAATGCTTTACTTTTCATACATCACCATGTCTGATCTTGGCTGCCATGTGCTGACATTAATGTTGATTGATAAGTTTCAGCTGTTGACAAAAAAGGGGGGTACTCTTTATATTGGCTATGGGGGTAGCCAAAGCTATAGCCAAAGCTGTAGTTAGCTTGGTTAAACTCAGCAGAACCAGTCAGTTGTAATGTTTACAACTAAGAGTAGATATGTAAAGAACAGGAAAAGTATAATATTTGTCCTTCCGTTTGCTTTCATGTCAAATGAAATATTTGGGGGAAAAGGACATTTTTCCCCCCATTTCTTTTCCCATAGCAAGGAGTGTCAATAAACAAGATTAATTTATAAAATGTCATCTTCTGGACCATTGGACTGTTTAAACAATTGAGGCTACTGAAGTCGTACCCTGGTCTGAACATCAGAGCAATTCACACACCAATATTAATAGGTTGATCTGGTAGGACTAATGATTAAGAGTTGTATGTAGCATGAAACATATTGGTATCCTTGTAATCAATCTGACTCTGGGCTTAATTGTTTTCTGTTTCACACCTGTACATGCATACCACGCTAGCCTGACAAATTAAAAGTGAACTATGACCCTCTATCACTGCTGGATCTTATAACATCATATTATATTTTAAGGAGGAACAAAGGCTTGTGATTCAGTTAATTAAGTCAGAGAAAAGAGGCATATTCAGTGGTAAACAGGCAAGTCAGGGCTGGCTGTGCAAGATTCCTGAAAAGGCCCATCGAAACTAACCAGGTTGGGGCAAGTAAAGCTGTACAGATTGGGTTGCATCCAGTATAACACATAACTTTCTCTCTAAGGAATTAATTGACCCTCCAAAGTACTTCTATATGCACATCCATGCTCATTTTTATATTTTTGCCAGCGTTTTTCTCTTCCAGGGAATGACACATGTGACAACTGACAGCTGCAAGTGACAAGAGCAGGTGTCTGATTACACACAACATCACTGTTATTTACTGAGCCGCATCTGAACTTCTTCCAAATTAGAGAGGTTAAGAAAAAATAACAAGGGATGGCAAATTGTAAGTAACCCAGGCTGAAGGCTGTTTGAACGTAGGTGCCGTCTTCCATCTTTATTTACAGTTCAGACAAATCAACAAACAAAGGGCTTATCCTACTTTTATGATTAATTCTCTTCCATTTAAGCCTGCACCCTAAGATGCTCAAGCCATCTCTGCAAATGCAGAGCCCAAAAGACCTATCCATCTCCAGCCAAGGTAACCAGAGGCTGCCTTTAGGCTGTAAGCTTATCTCAGGCTCCCAGGCTGCTAACCTCTCTGCAAGTCATTGCATGCCATCCCTGAATTTCCCCCCTCTCCCCTTTTTTCTGAATGTGATATATTTCTACTTTCCTCAGCAGTAACAACCAAATCCTTATGTACAATAGCTACCTGTCTTAGAACTCAGAAGAAATGTTGGTGTTGTGGTCCACCAGCAGCCTGCGGAACTGGCAGCAGAGTCGGACAACGATGAGGCTGAGGAAGAACGTGGGCCAATCCTAGAGGCTGGGGAAGGCCCAGATGAGAGCTCTGCGTCAGAGGCAGAGATGGGGCCAGGGCCATCGGGGAGTGATGTGCAGACTCCAGAGCCTGATAGGAGTGAGGCAGAGGAACAGGAGGAGCCTATTCCTAATGCACGCATGAGAAGAGCTGCCAGAAGACAAGAGCAGCTCAAGCAAAGGACAACTTGGGAGTAGTGCCAAGAAATGATTGGCCCCTCCCATAAGGCTTAAAACAGACCAGCAACGGCATTTGGGCTTTGCTAGAAAACAACATTGGTAGCTTTGTCTTCTTCTTCGTCGTCGTCTACGTCTTGTATTTATTTTTGTATCTGGGACTTCTGAACATTTGCCAAGAAAGACCTTTGGCAGTTTGCCTAATTGGACCAAGGTTTGCAATAGGACTGAGGAATTTGTGTTGGGAGGAATTTGCTTTGATTTAGTTGAACGACGCTGGGAATGAAGTAATTTTCAGCTGTTCAAATAAAGTTTGTTTGTTTTTTCACGGACTGATTTTCCTACTACTTACTTGGGCCTGGGTCACAATAGTTGGCTGAACTTGCCATTGGTGTTCCTGTGTAGGAAAGAAAGTAAGAATGAGTCCATACAGAGAGTGGTAAGGAAAGATGAAGGGATTATAGGACGCTTGCTTCCTGTTAGTGAGGTTACTGCTTATAAGCATTATGGGCTTAGAGTCAAAGCATTATTAGAGACACCCACACACCCACACACACCCACTTTATGGTCGGTTTCTGTTGCTCCCCTGTGGGGGAAGTATTTCTGGCAGGATTACCAGATTCTGTAAAAGCTTTGTTCCAGGGGTGGTATTCACTTACCTTTGCTACCGGTTCGCAAATGTGAAGGGCCTTCTACACATGCACAGAGTGTCAAAATCTAACCACCTCCGTGCATTGCAGGGCCTTCCACGTATGCACAGAGCATCAAAAACGTGGGACATGATGACATCTGGCCGGGTTGGCAGAGCCTCCTGCAGCAGCTGCTACCAGTTCGCCCAAACCGGATAGAACTGGCTGAATACCTACCACTGCTTTGTTCCCTATATGCCATCCGTCTAGTAAACTCGCAAGATTCATTTTTCTCGCCATGTACATGTACGCATCCAAACTAGACTGTCTTGTTTCTCTGTGTCGTATAATATATATGGATATGTACATAATTTTGTATATTTATTTATTATTTATTTATTTTGTCATGGTCACGTAGTAAAGAAAAGCCACAGCTACACTGTGAAGATAGAAAAATGCTGCATTGGGTCCTTAACATTACATCCTGGGAGATTCATATCACAAGCAGTCCACGCAATATCACAACAATAGCACAGAGTTTAAATGGGGATGGGAGTGTAGGATCCAGAAAGTTGAGTTGTCCTGTTTGTTCCATACAAAATGGAGCACTTATTTAGCATCAAAAGAGAAGGGGGACATAAAGGAAGACAAAAATGTGGGTCAACGTTGGGATTCTGCCAACCAACTTTCTACTCATCTCTATGCATATTGCCTAGGCAATCTGCCTGCAGTGCTAAGAGCCCATGTATAAAGTCCAGATTCTGTCACCTGGATTTGGACGGATTAGTTCTTCAGACAGAGGAATGCTGCAGAGTAGGACTGCTATGAATGTTAGGTCAGCTTTTTTGAGATTTCCATTCAAAAGTAAGCACTAATTGTACTGCAATTGAAAGCAAGACTGGGCTTTCAGTTGACTTTGGACCAGGTGTTTCAGACTTAACCGGTTTGTGGAATTGGGATGTTCAGGCATAATCAGCAGGGGACCAGACACAGATTTCTATCCCACCAAACTCTCCTTTTCCTGCTGAGACAGTCAGCGATGGCATAAAGTATCTGACTGACAAGAGTGGATTTTCTCTCTAGGAACTTCATTTAGATTATTTCCCACCACATCAGATGCATGCCAAGCATTTGCTCGCGCCAATTACTGGGTCTCTCATCTGGATTTGTTTATTTAACATTGCTAATCATTCCATCTTTGCTGGAAGAAGAAAGAATGAATAGAAATGATCAGCTAATTTCCTGACTGCCACAGAAAGGCCCGATAATGATGATGAGCTTTGTTGTCCCAGGGATGGAGCAGAAAATGGTTCAGTTCTCTTAGCAAGTGGCAGAAAAGTCCGTTTATTTCCCTCCTCCCTTCCCCGTTGGCTCTTTCTTTGCTTTCCCTCAATGGGGAGGAGGGGGGGGGAGAAATCCCTTGCAGCCTGTTCAGGATATTAGGAAAGTAAAGAGGCAATCTACACCAGCAAAAGGGAGGATATAGGCCCACATCGCCTGCAGCAGAAGGCTTCGCAGGAAGGTAATATATTTAGGGTGACGGAATTGATTGCTAACCCAGGGTGGTTGTGCGTTGCGTTCATAAAAGCAGATATATGATGAAGAAAAGCCACCAAGAAAGGCAATGTCAGATTTCATAGACTAGTGTGTCTGGATCAATGCAGAATTCTGTTTCTCACAGCAACCAGATAGAGTGCTTCTAGGGTGCTTTCAGGCTGGAAAGAGTAACAATAAATCTTCCAAACTAATAGTCCTGATAGATCTCTTCCACATGAATTTGGAGCAAACAAAATTTCTGATGCTAAGCGAGACATTTTTTAAGTGAATTTTTGTCCCATTTTATGACCTCTCTTGCCACAGTTCTTAAGTGAATCACTGCAGCTGTTAGGTTAGTGATAGTTGTTAAATGAAGCTGCCTTCCCCATGGATTTTGCTTGTCAGAAGATCGCAAAAGGTGATCACATGACCCAGGATCAGGGGTGAAATCCAGCAGGTTCCTGCAGGTTCTGGAGAACCGGTAGCGGAAATTTTGAGTAGTTTGGCAATCGGTAGTGGAAATTTTGAGTAATTCAGAGAACTGGCAAATACCACCTCTGGCTGGCCCCAGAGTGGGCCGAGAATGGAGATTTTGCAATATCCTTCCCCCAGGAGTGGGGAGGGAATGGGGATTTTGCAGTATCCTTTCCCTACCACACCCACCAACCCACACAACGCCCACCAAGCCACGCCCACAGAACCAGTAGTAAAAAAAAATTGGATTTCACCATTGCCCAGGATATGGTAAGTCATAAATATGAACCAGTTGCCAAGCATCTGAATTTTATCTTGTGACCATGGGGATGCTGCAATGGTTGTAAGTGTGAAAAATAGTCATGTCACTTTTTTCAGTGCTGTTGTAAGTTTGAATGATCACTAAATGAACTGTTGTAAGTCGAGGACTACCTATAACTGAATTATATGTGTTTTAAATGTTGAAATGTATACCTTTTGAACTGTTTTGGATGTGTGTCTCTATTGGTTTTCAAGTAGAAACAGCGATAGTATAAACATTTTCAAATAAATAAAACAATCTACTGTAGGTTATATGCAGTGGTGGGATTCAGCCAGTTCGCACCTATTCGGTAGAACCATTTGTTAGCTTTCTAAGCAGTTCAGAGAACCGGTTGTTGGAAGAAATCTTATTTCTTGTTTTTTCCCACTTTACAAGGCTAATCCTGTAGGGAAGGCAGGAAGGAAACATTCTGGTGTTGTTTCTAGCCTAATCTTTATTGCTCTACTTACAGAAACTGCCTCTCTGTTTAATCCTTATTACATTGTAACAGCTAAGGTGAAGCGCCAATGTGAGTGACGTTGAGTTGGCCATGCCCACACAGTCACATGACCACTGAGCCATGCCTACCCAGCTGGTCATTAGGTCAGAGAACCGGTTGTTAAATTATTTGAATCCCACCACTGATTATATGTACTGTAGCATCTGTTCTACTCACTAAGCACTTCTGAAAAATAAATATATTTATCCAAGCCTGCTTTTTGGGGTTTAAATTAACCCTTTCCTCTTTCTGCCTAAAAATGAAGGCCCTGTGTCTAAATGCCTTATTTTTATGATTATGAATTTCAAATCATAATTCAAATTATGAAGTTCAATTCAAATCCAGTAATTCACTTAATTCTAAATTATGAAGTGCTATTTGATTTTCATATTAAAAGATGCAAAATTATTTCTGAAAACTAAAAAAAACATAATTGCCAGTTTCTGTCAAATTAAAGTATGAGGTAAATTAAACTTTGTTAGGAACAAGCACGTACCGCACAGCCTATCAACTGTGAAAATAACATGTGTCCACAAGCCACCAACCATATTTTCTTCACTCCTCATTAACCAAAATCACCAGAATATTTATGGGTATCTTGTGACTACTAACATCTTTTGAAAAACAAAAACAAAAAAAAGATAATAATTTGGGTTTAGCAAGCATTAAGGATTTTGAAGTTTGATAGGATGCCACAAAAACATAAGAGAAGGGATGTTTTGTGTGCATTATTTTGATTATCTGATTATTTTGAATAAGAATAATGGCTAAATTTCACTCTTCATTAAACTGTTGATACTGCAGCTTCCATTCTATCTTTGTTATCTCGTTAGTTTAATTTAATTCATGGATTTGTCAAGCCTGACAACTTCTAGGAGTTGTTGCTAACAGAGGATGAATTTTATTTCAATGCCACCACAAATATAGGCTAGTTTACCAATTTGTAAGAGCTTATATGTTTCTATGAGTGAACAAAGCTACTTCTACAAATATTTTATTCCATCAACCAGTCCTGAATTGGGTGTACTATTTCCTTACCTCTGATTCCATGTTGCCATACAGTTGGCAAGTCTTCAATACCATCCCTGATATTATTATAGTACAAATAATACTATAGGGGTGTCAAACTCATGGTGTCACGTTGTCGTCATGTGACTTAGTGTGACTTTCCCCCCCTTTGCTAAACTGGGGGTGGGCGTGGCCAGTGTGTGACACATTCAGCCCACAGGTCATGAGTTTGACACCCCTGGTATAAAAATTAAGCAGTTGAGTACCCTGTTTTCTCCAGAATAAGACATCCCCTAATAATAAGCCCAATCAGGCTTTTGAGTGCAGGGCCTGATGGCTCAGCAGACTAAAGCAGTGTTATTAACTGTTATTAACATCAGCTGTCTGCAATTACTGTAAGTTTGAATCTCATCAGGCTCAAGGTTGACTCAGCCTTCCATCCTTTCTAAGGTGGGTAAAATGAGGACCCAGATTGTGGGGGCAATAAGCTGACTTTGTATAAAATATACAAAAGGCTATTGCTTAATGCATTGTAAGCTGCCCTGAGTCTCTGGAGAAGGGCGGCATATAAATCAAATTAAAAAAAAAATTCAGGGTTCAAAAAAATATAAGACATTATTTCTGGAGAAAATAATAAATAATATTTTCAGGGAAACATGGTATCAGTCTTCAAAACTGTGACTCCATTAAAGGTAACCCTTGACCACATTAAGTGACTACTCAAAATTATAATGCTGCTGAACATAATGACTTATGATTGGTCTTCACACTTATGGCCATTGCAGAATCCCATTGGTTGTCTTAAAGGTGCTTTTTGAAAAAGCAACTGAATTTTGTTTTTCCTTGAAAACTTTTCGCTTCTTATCCATTAAGCTTCTTGAACAGAACCAGAGATTACATTATTGCAATTTGGATGCTGGAAAACAGGATGTATTTACAATAGTTGGAAGATCCCAGAGTCACCATCTGCGATTTTCCCAGCTGGCTTCTGAAAGCAAAGGTAATGGGAACGCTAACAGGAAAGGTTACAAATCAATGTTTCATTTAGTGACCATGTTAAAAAAGATTGTAAAATTGGATGCAGTTTCATGATGTCTGATTTAATTACCGCCCCGTATAACATATTTTTCTGGTCTCAACTGTGGTTGTGCATTGAGAACTCCTGGTATTATTTTTTTAAAAATTAAATTTAAAGGCCGCTTAGCTCTAGACATTTCCTGGATACATGCAGTTATGTAAAGAACAATCAAATAGAAAAAACATGTACATCTGAGAAAGAAAAAACTGCATAATACACCAAAATAAAGGCTGGCTTGGGTTCAGGTAACCATGTTACCTGAAAGGCTGGCAGGTTTTCAAGGACTTCCGGTATTCAGGAATAGCCAACACCCTAGATCCAGATCAGTGGTAGGTTTCAAAAATTTTCACTACCGGTTTGGTGGGTGTGGCTAGGTGGGGGGCATGTGACTGAGTGGGCGAGGCCAACTTGACATCACTCACACCCACTCAGTCACATGACACCCCCCTACCTAGCTATGCCCACAGGAAAAGGTAGGATATTTTTTTTTTTGAATTTCCACCTATCTACCTTCGCCCTCCCTTTGGCAGTCACCCGTTTCCCCTCCTTTAATGGCCCTGGCCTTAGCCCTGCTTGCTTTCCAACCACCACCTCTTTGTTCGGGCTGCTTACCTTCTGCGGTGGCTGGTCCAGATCCGGAAGGCAAGCTGACCAGAGTTTTCGGCAGCCCCCAGCCAGCCGTTGCTGCTGAAAAGTGGCTGGCAAAGAAGCCTCCCAGGCTGCCGAAAAGTACTGATGGAAAAAGCTGCTGCTGTCGCCGCCATGTTCTTCGTGCATGCGCATCCCATTGGACTCGCAAGGCAATGGGATGCCCGTGCACAAAGAACATGGCGGTGATGAACATGGCGGGTGAATGAGCGGCAACCGGAGGGGTGTGGCTAGCTGGCCATCACTACTGGTTCAGTGACCAGGGCCAAATTCCCACCACCAGTTTGCGCGAACCAGTGCGAACCAGCTGAATACCACCTCTGATCCAGATGGATCTTAACAGACCTGAACACTGGGCCCTATCTATCAAAATGAAATTCAATGTACAGAAAAGTCTTACACTTAGGCCAGAAAAACCAAAAGTACACATATAGACTGGATGAAACCAGGCTTAATAGCAGTAACTGTGAAAGGAAATCTTGGACTCTTAGTGGACAATTAAATATGAGCCAACAGTGTGCAGCAGCAGTCAAAAAAGCTAACTCAATCCTAAATTGCATTAACAGAGGGATACAATCAAGAGCAAGTAAGGTACTAATTAGTAAGGTACTAATACAACTCTGTAAAGCCTTAGTAAGACCACACCTAGAATACTGCATCCAGTTTTGGTCACCACGCTATAAAAAAGATGTTGAGACTCTAGAAAGAATGCAAAGAAGAGCAACCAAGATGATTAGGGTACTGGAGGATAAAACATACAACGAACGATTTCAGGAACTGGGCATGGCTAGTCTAGTGAAGAGAAGGACCAGGGGAGACATGATAGCAGTCTTCCAATGTTTGAGGGGCTGCCACAGAGAGGAGGGGGTCAAGCTATTTTCCAAAGCACCTGAGGGGAGGACAAGGAATAATGGATGGAAACTGAACAAGGAGAGATTCAACCTGGAAATGAGGAGGAATTTTCTGACCGTGAGAACAATCAACCAATGGAACAGCTTGCCTTTGGAAGTTGTGGGAGCTTCATCACTGGAAGCTTTCAAGAAAAGACTGGACTGCCATCTGTCAGAAATCTTGTAGGGTCTGCTTGGACGGGGGGTTGGACTAGATGACCTACAAGGTCCCTTCCAACTCTGTTAATCTGTATCAGGATGGCAGCCCTATATAGATCCCTGAAAGGAATGCTGTTCCAGAGGCAGGTGCCACAACTGAGAAGGTGGACTTCCTAGATCAGAAATTATGATCAAAAAACACTATCAAAAACACTGTTTCCAGGACTGAGCCACCCGTCTCACATTAAAGCTGCATTTCTGAACTGGAATAGGCTCTGCTGCTGCTGTGATGCAGCATGTTAGTAGCCTCCCTCTCAGATCCTGTTATACTTTTATCAAATTATCATTAAGTCAAATGTGGAATTAGTTTTTCATGCTTAATCAAATGCACTTCAGAAGAAGTTTATTAAATCTCACATCTCCACTCCCAGGGGGCTCACTTAGGAAGTCCACCTCATAATCCTTCGTGTTTGAAGCCAGTGGGCCTGAAAGTGCTTTTTACTCTCCATCAGCTTGCAGCCACACTGTGGTTTTAGCTGTGAGTCTTTTACTGTTCACATAGTAATTTAGAAGAAAGGAATGCATGACTTGTTAGCTTGACTAACTCTGTTTAAGCTACCATTTCCCTATGCCATTGCAGAGTTCATCTAAGCTTTCCTAGATTTCTAATTCTGCACATATCGTTATCTTGGTCCCAAGAGAAATTGTGGAGCAGGGTCTCTGCCAAAGGCTACTTTGATATGACCAAGGTTCAGCTTCATAGTTTCACAAATAATGAAAAAAGGAAACTTACAGTCCTGGATCCTCCCTTGGGGACCTACTCAGGGTAGAATGAAATGAATGGATGTGTTCTCTGGGCATTGGGGATTTTGCTTTGGTTTCACTATAAAAGATGACTTGTGGCAGGGCCCATGTAGTGGAACAAACCACAACTGGAATTGAAGCAAAATTCTTCCTCCATATAGCAATAGCACTTAGACTTATATGCCACTTCACAGTGTTTTACAGCACTCTCTAAGCCAGAGGTGGGTTTCAGCAGGTTCTGACCAGTTCTGGAAAACCGGTAGTGGAAATTTTGAGTAGTTCAGAGAACCAGTAGTAAAAATTCTGACTGGCCCCGCCCCCATCTATTCTCTGCCTCCCAAGTCCCAGCTGATGGGAAGGAAATGGGGATTTTGCAGTAACTTTCCCCTGGATTGGGACGGGAATGGAGATTTTACAGTATCCTTCCCCGGAGTGGGGTGGGAATGGAGAATTTACGGTATCCTTCCCCTGCCAAGCCCGCCAAGCCACGCCCACCAAGCCATGCCACGCCCACCAAGCCACACCCACAGAACCGGTAGTAAAAAAATTTGAAACCCACCACTGCTCTAAGAGGTTTACAGAATCGGCAGATTGCCCCCAACAACCTGGGTCCTCATTTTACTGATTTCAGAAGGATGGAAGGCTGAGTCAACCTTGAGCCAATAGGGATCGAACTGCCAGCAGTCAGCAGAATTAGTCTGCAATACTGCATTCTAACCATAGCTCCTATAGTTGAGAAGGCCTTTTCATATTCATATTGTAGTATTTCTTCATAAAAGTACTAGGGGTCATGCAGAGGTGGACGGCACATGAATTAACAACCGGTTCGCCCAGTACCGAAAATGTGAGCGTGTGCATGCACGCACGCTTGCTTCTCTTGTGCACACCTTCCACGCACATGTGCAGCCTTCTGTGCATGTGCTTTGCTTATGTGTGCGGTTTGTGCACATGCACATGGCTTTAAAAACATGGTTAAATAGGATGGCATAGTGCCTGGGCAGGTGGGCGGGCCCACCTGCAGGTTGCAACTACCGATTCATCCAAACCGGTCTGAACTGGCTGAATCCCACCCTTGGGGTCATAATTCAGAACTGTCTTTGTGTGTTGGATGACATGCCATTTTACTGCTGTTTATCTTCTAGAAAAGAGTTAATAACTCTGAACATTCCTCAGTCTTGATAAAGGGATGGATAAAGGAGAAACCATTGAAATTAAACCCAGATTGGATGGAGGTGCTGATGGAAATGATAAACTGGACTTAGGAATCAAAAGGAAATCTGAATGGGTTCCTCTCCGCTAGAAAGAGTGGATCCCAACAGCTACGGGTAATCCTTGACTTACAACCTCAATTGAGCCCAAAATTTCTGTCGCTAAGTGAGATATTTGTTGTGTGAGTTTTGCCCCATTTTACAACCTTTCTCTCTACAGTTGTTAAGTGAACCTGGCTTTCCCTTTGACTTTGGTTGTCAGAAGGTTGCAAAATGTCATCATATGACCCCGAGACATAGCAACCGTCATAAATATGAATTAGTTGCCAAGCAGCTGAATTTTGATCACATGACCATGGGGATGTTGCAATGGTTGTAGGTATGAAAAATGGTCATAAGTCACTTTTTTAACTGCTGCTGTTACTTCGAACTTAAACAAACAGTTGTAAGACAAGGACTTCCAGTATTGTATTTATAGCGTTCGAAAAACATAGGCAGAGTTGTATACTGCTTGCAACCTGTTTCTGAGCTAGAGGGAGGTACCAACAGTTATTTGTACCAGGCTACCTTCAAAAAGTGTCCAAAAATTGCCATTAGTGCTTAATGCAATAGCCAGGCTTTTGACTGGGTAAAAGCCTCTGCTGAAAAACCTGCACTATCTACTGGGTACAATCTAAAGCTTTGGTGTTAACCTTCAAAGCCTTAATTTATCTGAGGAATCATCTCTGCAGCTGTGAATCTATGAATCTTGAATTGGCAGGGAAGGGTCTTCGAAAGACACTTTGCTGAGAGAAGCTCAACTATGGAGCACATGAAAAAGGTCTTCCTGCTGGGTGGCTTCCAAGCTACAGAATGAGCATCCTGAGGAGAAGCATTTGACTTCCATTCTCTCAGAAGAGGGTTAAAAACTAACCCAAGCTTTCAACTGCAAATTATTGTGACTTTATTACATGCTATCATTTTTACTGTTGAAAGCCATCCCAAGTATTGGTATTAAGGCAGAGTAAAAATGAAGTAAGAGCCAGTTTGGTATAGTGGTTAAGGCACCAGGGTAGAAACCAGGAGACCGTGAGTTCTAGTTCTACCTCAGGCACAAAGCTAGCTGGGTGATCTTGGGCCACTCACTTTCTCTCAGCCCTAGGAAGGAGGCAATGGCAAACCACTTCTGAGAAACCACTTCTAAGAAAATTGCAAACATTTGTCCAAGCTGTCTCTGAGAATCAGACACAACTGAATGGAAAAACATATATACAGCATATGAGCAGCCATTAACAATATAGGAAGAGTTATTCTGTTCCTATGGTGGCCAACTAGCTAACAAGGGAAAGTCTTCAAGAAGGGCTGGAGAAGAATGCTACTCACCATCTCATATTTTTCATGGCTAAAAGCTATTGATAGCTTTATCTTTTATGAGTTTAGCAATAGCAATAGCAATAGCACTTAGACTTATATATCACTTTACAGTGCTTTACAGCCTTCTCTAAGTGGTTTACAGAGTCAGCATATTGCCCCCAACAATCTGGGTCCTCATTTTACCCACCTCAGAAGGATGGAAGGCTGAGTCAACCTTGAGCCTGGTGAGATTTGAACTGCCAAATTGCAGTCAGCCAGCAGGTCAGCAGAAGTAGCCTGCAGTACTGCACTCTAACCACTGCGCCACCATGGCTTACCTAAAGTTAAGCATTTTCTGGTGAAAACATGGACACATCCTTGTAATTTTCTTGGAAAAATATGGATATATTTGTCCAATGCCTGCTTGCTTGTCATCAGCTAAGACTAGCTAGGAGTCACCCTCTTTCAAATCCATCCTGTTTGGTTTCCATTGCTCCATATTATGGAAGCAGATTCCATAATTTAACTTTAAAAAAAAACTTTTTAAAAAAATCCCTTGCTATATTTTCTATCATTCGAATTCCTAAAGGATGATCTCAATATCTAACCTTATGACAGAAAGCAAAAACACCCCCCATATTTCATTCATCCTAAATCTCTTTGAGAATCACTTAGAATTCTTACATGCTACTAGTGTGAGTATGTAATACGCTTTGGCCCAGCACAATGGTTTCTGCAGAACAGAATATCCCCCGCATACTTTTGATCAGCCAAGAACAACAGCAATCAAAAAAGTTCACAACAGGAATGACTTCCATTTCTTTATGATCAGAGTTAAATATACCCCCCCCCCTCTTTTCGGAGCTAAACAGAATGATTGAGACACAACTTAGAAACACCATGCTTATTTATTGCAGATACTAATTATCCCCAAAGGAAATTATCTTAGAAATATCAGCTAGCAATCACTAAGGACCTGTGATGTTTAAAATAAACATAGCACTTCAACTACCGTGTTTCCCCGAAAATAAGACCCTGTCTTATATTTTTTTGAACCCTGAAATAAGCGCTTGGCCTTATTGCCATGCGCTCAAAAGCCCGATTGGGCTTATTATCAGGGGATGTCTTATTTTGGGGGAAACAGGGTACCTCTGTACATCCCAATATCTATCAAGGCACATTTTTTTACACTCAAATCCAAGCTTGTTCTGTTCTCCCCTCCACCTCCACCCTGCACTTCCCTATAGCAAATGTAGAGGCAAGGATTGACAAATCTCATTTGAGTTGTCTGAGCAGTATTGGATTTTATTTTTCGAAATTCTTAATCTAATTAAATCATGTACATGGATCATCATGGCAGGGTCATTGGTCTTCTGAATTCCAACTTATTCAACCAACTCAGTTCTCTTAAAGTTCATCATCAGTCAGCGGAATAGCTGTGTTTAATATTATTACCAAGGGCAATCACAGGAAAAATAGTGGTGCCATTGCTCTATCTGGAAGTGATGAGCTGCAGCTTTGAAATATGCCACCCATACGTGCATTTAATATTGAACAGGCAAAACGAATCTATCTAATGCAGCCTTCATGCATGAGAAGAATAATGTTGGATGGCACTATGGAAGCGGATCCGTGTGTGCACACATGCACTTGTATGCATCCACAGGTGCAATAATGACACTCCCCTAACTTGATTTCTTCCATGAGTGTTGGATGAGTTTCTATGTACCTGCTGAGAGTGATGTGAATTGCAGTCCTAATACAACTGGATGGTGCCAAGTAGAAGATACCTGCAGTCGAGGGTCATCATCATCAACATCATGAGCCATGATGGCGCAGTGGTTAGGGTGCAGTACTGCAGGCTACTTCTGCTGACTGCCATCTGACTGAAATTTGGCAGTTCGAATCTCACCGGCCTCAAGGTTGACTCAGCCTTCCATCCTTTCGAAGTCGGTAAAATGGGGACCCAGATTGTTGGGGGCAATATACTGACTCTGGAGAGAGAGAGAGAGAGAGAGAGAGAGAGAGAGAGAGAGAGAGAGGGAGAGGGAGAGAGGGAGAGAGAGAGAGAGAGAGAGAGAGAGAGAGAGAGAGAGAGAGAGAGAGATATGATAGATATGTGTGAGAGAGATAACTATATGTACATTTATTAAGAAAGTGACATTTCCCATTCTGTTCCATATTGATATTCCCCTTGTACAGCCCATTCCATATCATTCACCACATAATACAATTAAGCCTGATTTCTTGTCTTTTAATTGTACCCAAGGTCTCCATTCGCTCACAGAATAACTACAAATTTCATAGTTAGGTAAAAAATATTAAGCTGCATGATGATTAATTCTAAAACACGTGCTCTATATTACAGTTTTAGTCTTCCTTTTTGTCTTCTTTGCATAAATTAAACAGTGGTTCCACAGAATTTCACAATTTTTTTTTAAAAAAAACCCAAATTGCTCAGTTACTACCAACTTTTTCTTCCTATATTTAGTCATTTTAGAAGAAGGTCAGCCTTGCGATTCAAGCTGCCGCATTATGAAGCCACTTAATGACAGAGTTGGTTGGCAAGTATTGTAATGAATCTTCATAGAAGACAGTCAGCATCAAAGTCTCATTGTCTAAGACATTCATTCTGTAAAGAAGCTTCTCTTTGCATTGCTACTGACAGCACTACAGTTGTTCAGGCTTATTCTCTAACTTTCCCTCAATTGGCAACCTTAAAGCAAAGCCCCTCCTTCGTGTATTTTAGCACCCAAGCTTCCAAAGTTGCGAAGTGGCTGTCTGGTGAGCTAAATATAAGGGGGCTGCTGTGGGAGGGGGAATACGCTGGATAAAGCAGGTGGCTATAAAAAGGCTGCCATGAATAAACTCATTTGAAATTCTCTAGTGGCATCTTCCACAAAGTAACAATCTGAGAGTTTTCAGAATTACTTTTCAACCTCTGCCATCTTTCAGCACAAGAAGGGACATAATACGTGAGCCATTCATGACAGAACTGTGATCATCCCAAACGCTGTAGCTACACTGTAATTAAGAATGGCTGACGCAGCTAAACAGACACAACTCTAACACACATCCCCTGCACAAAAATCGTTGTTGTCTTTGTTGAACATCTGTTCTTCAGCACTCCAAGCTTTGAGATATTTATATGTAGTACAGCAGTGGGTTTCAGATATTGTTACCAACAGTTCACGGGCATGCGCACACTTGCTTCATGCACATGCTCATTTCATGCGTGGACCTTCCATGCATGCGCCTGGCCTTCCACGCATGTGCTTTGCTCACGCATGTGCCTTCATGCATGTGTCTAGCCTCAAAAATGTGGCTAAATAGGACAGTATAACGCCAGGGCGGTTGGGCAGGCCCACCTGCAATCTCCGCTATGGGTTCGGGTGAACTAGTCCGAACCGGCTGAATATCACCTCTGATGTAGTAGTTCCCACTGGTGTTCCTGCATCTCACCTCCCTATATTTGTTAGACATTAAGAACAGAGTTAACAGGGAATAAACGGAAGAATGTATTTTCGGAGGAATCTATTTTCCAGTAAAAGGATGCAGTTCCTTTTTTTCAGCTTCTTTCACAGGGGACTTCGGCAGAGGAAAAAATATACATAGATAGGATGTGGGGTTTTCCCACAATTGAGACAACACGATTGAGATATTGGAGACTTTTCTCAGTAGCTCTCTTTACAGCCCCCTTATTGAGTAGTGGGTGCAGACAGAGGACACAGGACATGTCCGGCAGTTCAACAGCTTTATTCAGCTCCAGTAACAGCAATGGCAATGCGAGCCACAGCAGCCCTTTTTAAACCGGAGCTGTACGCGGCTTCAGCCACTGATGCATGCTTAATTTTCCCGCTCTAGCTACTGGCTCCTGATTGGTCCCTGTGCCTGTCTATTCAATACTTAACACCCTTATCAGAGAAGGTGTCTCAGGAGGAGAGACAAGAAGATTGGAAGTGAAAAACTGGCTATAGAAAAGGTGCCAAAGGAAGTAGTTTTAATTTTTTGATAAGGGGATGTGTTCTGAGGTGGGGACTCCTGGTAAGAAATGGACTTTACCTTACAAGAATTGAGAAAAATATAATTGGAATGTATCTTGTAAACTCGATCTGGAAGGAGTCCTGTAGGGGAGAGAGAAAATAGTGCAGGAAATCAGGTGATTCCAAGCACTCAAGAATATAGAGGCAGCCAATAATGAACATATACCTCCTGTACAGGTATCCTCATTTTACAACAGTTCTTTTAGTGACCGTTAAAAGGTACAATGGCACTGGGAAAAAGTGATTTTCACACTTACAACCATTGTAGAATCTCCATGGTCACATGATCAAAATTCAAATGCTTGGCAACTGACTCATATTTATGATGGTTGTAGTGTCCTGGAATCATGTAATCATTCTTTGTAACTTTCTGACAAGCAAACTTAGTGGGGAAAGTCACTTAATAACAATTGCAGTAATTCACATAACAACTGTGGCAAGTTGTAATAAAATAAAATGGGGCACATTTTATTTAACAACCGTCTCATTCAGTGGTAGGTTGCCCCCAGTTCGGACCAGTTCACAAGAACCAGTAGTAAAACCAGCGGGAGGCTCCGCCCACTGACCCAGACATCATCAGAAGTAATTTGCGCATGCACAGGCACGATGCAAACCAGTAGTAAAGTTAAGTAGAACCCACTCCTGGTCTCGTTTAGCAACAGAAACTTTGGGTTTTATTGTGGTCATACGTTGAGGATTACCTGCAAAGTGTAGGTCAAATCACTAACGAAGGATTCATTGACTGTGTACAAGATATGGAACACAAGCAAGAAGATGCAAACAAAATCTACCAGGAATTACTGAGACCTAACACAATTGATTACCAAAACACAAGAGTAGAATACTGGAGACAAGGGATGGCAGTAGATCATCCGGCCATCCTGAAGATTACCTAAGTAATAACTTTCCAGCCCTGATTGTATAAATTTCAAGGAAGAGACCCCTAATAATGGGAGAGTTTAAATACCTGGAAATCTGTTGGAAAATTTGTCTTGACTGACACAGCGAGGTCCCCAAAGGTCTCCACTTTCCAGAGGTCTGAAAAGGATGATATTTATTTTATTTATTTTTATTTATTTATCAAACATATACAAGCAAACAGGTATAAGTATAAACATGGACATGAACACAAGAAATGAGTACGAATAAATGGGGACAATAGGACAGGGACGGTAGGCATACTGGTGCACTTATGCATGCCCCTTACAGACCTCTTAGCAATGGGGTGAGGTCCACGGTAGACAGTTTAAGGTTAAAGTTTTGGGAGTTTAAGGATGTAACAACAGAGTCAGGCAATGCAATTCCAGGCATTGACCACTCTGTTGCTGAAGCCGTATTTTCTGCAATCGAGTTTGGAGCGGTTTACCTTGAGTTTGTATCTATTGTGTGCTCATGTATTATTGCGGTTGAAGCTGAATTAGTCATTGATAGGTAGAACGGTGTAGCAGACAATTTTGTGTACTACAATTAGGTCAGATATTGGTGCTGCTCTATGTGATATGAAACCAATATGAAAGAACTGGTTGAGGAAGTAAAAGCAGGGGACTTTAAGAGGAACCTGCCATGCTATTGTGGATTGAAGGTCCTACAGAAAGAGAAATTGAAGAATACTCATACATGCACATTAAATTTCAGGAAAGCCACTTTAACAAACCCTAGCAGAATAATAAGCAGGTTCTTAATGGACAGACGTCTTCAGGTTAAAAGGACTATAGAAGAGTTGGCCACCTAATGAGAAGGAAGGACTCACTGGAGAAGAGCCTAATGCTGGGAAAGATTGAGGGCAAAAGAAGAAAGGGACAACAGAGAATGAGGTAGCTGGATGCAGTCACTGAAGCAGTTGCCGTGAGCTTAAATGGACTCCAGGGGATGGTAGAGGACAGGAAAGTCTGGAGGAACGTTGTCCATGGGGTCGCGATGGGTCAGACACGACTTCGCAACTAACAAGAAGGAGAGTTGACAACTTCTCAAAAGTTCCTGGAAGTACCATTCCAATGAAAAAACAACTGGAAGACAACATAAATATAGGTAGTCCTCAATTTATGGATCCCCAAATTTTTTGTTGCTAAGTTGCTTTGTTAACCCATGAATTTTGCTCCATTTTCTTGCCACATTCGTTAAGTAAATCATTGCAGTTGTTAAATTAGTAACATGGTTGTTAAGTGAATCTGGTTTCTCCATTGACTTTGCTTCTCAGAAGGTTGCTAAAGGTGATCACATGACCCCGGGATCCTACAACTGTCATAAATGTGAGTCAGTTGCCAAGCATCCAAAAGTAAATCGCATAACTGCAATGGTTATGAATGTGAAAAATGGTCGTAAGTCACTTTTTCCAGTGCCGTGGTAACTTCGAAAGGTCACTAATCAAGTTGTAAATCGAGGAATACCTGTAGTGGACAAGTAGCTTTCAACTGACTTAAAATGTTTTTAAAAATAGGTATAAAATAGTTACTAGCCTAGAAAGGGCAAAGCACAAAAGAAACGTAAGCTCACAAGATGCCAGAAAGAGCTCTCTTGGTATGCAAGTATATCAGGAGAATTTCAGCAGTTTATGGGATTTAATAAAAAAACACGACACCCAAGATGTTTTCTTTTTATTACCCCAGCACGGCAAGGCAAATTTTGGTTTCAGGCACTGTTTCATTACAGCACATTAAAGCATGTATTGAATCTTCGCATCACTGCTGTTCATTGACTAAGTCACACGGGTGCCAATGCCAATGCCAATAGCACGCACAGAAACCAGGGCAGATCGACCACTTTAAAAATCTGCAAATTATTCAAAAGTTCTTTAAAAGCTGGTCCTTGTGGCCTGCAGATGGTGTCAATTTTCACGTTATCCATTAAATCTGCAGGAGTGCTGCTAAATTTCAGAAATTGGTGCTTATATAGTCACAGAAAGTGGTCAAGACAATTCAGGGCACATTCTGAACAGGTTTTCTTCCGAATGCCAGTTCTCAGTCAGCTGCTAGGACCCATATGGTCTGCAGAAAGCTCATCCTAACAGCAGACCCCACAGATGGCAACACTTCTAAACAGGAATGCAAGCAGAGCTGTCCCTTGGCTTTGGTACTTGTTAAATAGCGACCATTTTCAGTTGCCTCTGGTGCAATATTTGATGCTAATATGTCTAAAAGAGCACCTTCTCCTCTTTCAACTTTATAGACATATGTAAATGTTGGTGATTATTTTACCGTCTATAACACCATGGCTTCCGATTGCAAACCACCTCTGCAGTAGATGTTGCTTGGTGGAAAGCATTTGTCTCTGCGATAAGCCAGCATGCAATGCTGAAATATTTTAAGGTTTTTTGGGGAACCTTTTTATGGTGCCTCAGCAGTTAGCCTAACCTCCTTATTAGGCATTCTAAATTGACTATCGTCTGTTTTTATCTTTAGGGTATGTTTTAATTCTTATCATAAATAGAATAGAGCTGGAAGGGACCTTGGAGGTCTTCTAATCCAGCCCCCTGGTCAAGCAGCAGAACCTATACAATCTCAGACAAGTGACTGTCCACTCTCTTCTTAAAAACCTCCAGTGATGGAGTACTCACGATTTCTGGAGGCAAGCTATTTCATCGGTTAATTGTTCTCACTGTTAGGAAGTTTCTCCTTAATTCCAGGTTGCTTCTCTCGTTGATTAGTTTCCAACCACTATTTCTTGTCCTGCCCTCTGGTGCTTTGGAGAATAATTTGACCCCATTTTTTTGTCTTTAAAGCCAATCATCCTTGCCTTTAAAATAAAGAACCATATATAAAAGGCTTCGTCAATACAAATATAAACATAGGCATTGTACTTTGGGAAATTCAACATGGCAGAAGTCACTACTCTCAAGAATTTCAAATGGGTGCTGAAGAGCCATTCCACACTGTACTAAATATCTATCATTTTGGATTATGATGTTGATTCATAGAAGATCTGAGCACCATCTTAACTCCCATTCTTTACTGATGCTGGGTGCTTGAGCGGGGGGGGAAATGTGCAGGTAGATGGGTGCAGAAAGGAGTGGCTGTGGCATGAAGGTGATTCTCTGACAAATTTTTGTACATAGATGCCTTACCTCAATCTGGGCAGGGAACTGGATATGGACCACCTGACATGTGGCAATGAACAGGGCATTGAGAGTCAGCTTGATGTACTGGCGAAGGTGCTGGCCTAGGAACTGGGAGGCTATGAGTTCTAGTTCTGCTTTAGGCATGAAAGCTATCTGGGTGACTTTACGCTAGTCGTTCTCTCTCAGCCCAACCCACTTCACAGGAGTGTTGTGGAAAATAGAAGGAAAAGGGGATTATTGTGTATGTTTGTCCCTCTGAATTACTTATAAAGTAATAAAGGCAGGACAAAAATCTATAAATAAACATACAGCATAGCCCTATTAGTGGCTTTGAATTTCAAAAGCAATGTGATAAATAGAGTGCTCTTGGGGGATAATATTGTTTAAGCTAATAGATGAAAACAAATTCCTGAGTATGATGCAAATGCAAGTCATTTATTGGTAAATGTTAAGGAAGGGCTTGGGAAAAAGATGCCAGACTTTTGTATACCAGACCTTTGTACCAGACTTTTGAGGGGATTTTGCTTTTATTTTTTTAGGATAGTCAATTATGGTATGTATGATTTGTTCTTCAATTTAATTATTATTATTAGGACTTTTTACCTTTTATGAAGTCACTTATGAATAGGTGTGACACAATTCATATGCTTGTATATTGTAGAACTAGAAATGTAGAGGTCCTTTACTACTGTATTTTAATATAGTAAAGGTTTTCTTTTTAACTCTGTTTTCAGGTAGCATATTTTTTGTTAAGCATGGTTTGGTTTGGTTTGGTGTTCTTTTGTATTTGGCTTTTTAATTTTTTTCAATAGATAAAAGTACCAAGTTCTGAGTCATAATATCTGAAACTGTAAAGACAGCAGGTAATCTTTCCCCAAAACATCTAAAATTGCAACATCTACAACAGAATGAGCAACCTTCTGACAATAAGAGGGCCCCAATGCCTGGGGGGATTTGAGGGTGTTAGTGGGTGAATCAAGGATGCCAAATGAGTGAGAGAAGGATTTTTCTTTAAGGGGGTTGCTTTCCATGTCAATTGGGGCTTTTCTTTTGAAGTTTAAAAGCAATTTTCATAGGTTTCTGGACTTCAGCA
Source organism: Ptyas mucosa (assembly GCA_012654045.1). NCBI lineage: Eukaryota > Metazoa > Chordata > Lepidosauria > Squamata > Colubridae > Ptyas > Ptyas mucosa. The sequence continues at coordinate 16,763,794 of WNWU01000011.1, read as the reverse complement.
TGGTAGGAAACTTTGCCATTAACTTTGACAAGCATGCTTGGGGGGGACTAATAGGACTAAATACAGGTTGCAATAAAGGAAAATATTTATAGCTCAGGGTTGAAATGGGGGTTCCTTGGTACTCTCTGAGTTTGAATGTTTTCTTGCAGACGTTTCAATATGTAAATTAGAGTAGCACTGGCGATGTTACCTAATTTGGGCAATTTAAATGTGTGCAAAAAAACAACCAAGCTCAGAGAGGATCAAGGAGGCCTTACTTGCAGGTTTCTCTGGTCCCCCATCTCTAATCTAGTCCGGGTCAAATGAGTTGTACTTTAAGTCATTGACTTTCCAGCAAAGTCCCACAGCAAGTTGAGGAAGGACGCTGTAGGGTTTATTGCCCTGTATGAAATTAGTCTTGCTTCACTTCATTCCCTCTGAACCACCCTCTGCTTTATTCTCTAAATTGTCATGCCACCTTTAGGAGGATTTTAAAGAGAGTAGAAAGAGCTCTGTCTCAAATGCCTTTCCCAAATATAATTGATTGTTATTACTCTATAAACCTTTTCCATAAAATATATAATTATTGATTTCCGTCATTACAAACACCCCTGATTTCTCCACGGAGTGATGTCATAAATATTTCCTGTCACTTTAATCATTTCTGTCATCTCATGCTTTCCAAATCAAAGGGAGCAAGCTGTTTAATTTTTTTCCCCTCCAATTTTGTCTTCCTACATATCTTCCAGAAGCCTCCTTCACACACAGGATGAAAACAGATGCACAGATGTTATATCCTGCTTAACTCTGGCAAGCCTAATATGTTAATTTAAGCAAGAGTGTTAACTGTGGTACATGAATCCACAGGAACTAATTTTTGGCACTTCTGCACACCTAAATTTTTCTCAGATGTACTTAGTACCTTGCCCAAACTCCATATAATTTGAGAAAATCCAGCCTTGAGATTTGAGGCTGGTATTCTCCCTTGTCATACCTACTTTCAGATATTTTTTTTTCTTTTAACGATCCTGTAATCCTTTGTATCAGGTTGACATTGGGGCAACTGAATGGAGCTCAAGTGTTTACTGGCCAGATGCCCTTCCTGACACCTATGCAGACTTCACAGTAGACAATTACTCATTACACCCAGAGAGAGAAGTATCTGCCGCTACTTAAGATCAAATTCACAGCCTCCAGATTGGGAAGCGAGAGCTCCACCTCTAGGCCTCCATGCCACTGTATCTTCAGATATTATAATAAACCAAAATTTAACACCACCCTTAACAACTTTAAAAGCCAATAACATTGCTAATTTTGTAAATACTGCCTATAAAAGTTTTAAAAATCTGGATTCCCAAGAGAACATCAAATCTTAGAAGATGCTAAAAATCTCATCCATGGGATTTCATGACATCACATGCAAGACTATGGACATTTTGAAGTTTTTTGTTCCAGTTCACCATTTTTAAAGATTGTTTTGATTGAATATTTTGAATATATTGAGCATTAGGGCACGACTTCTAAGAAGTTTGTGGGTGCTATGTTGTCAATCCTTCTTTGTTGGTAGAGCCAGTGAGATTTGTATTCTTTCACTCCACTCTTCCCTTCTGTTGTTGACTTGAAAGTTCTCAGTTAATCACAGTTCATCATGTTGTCCATACTGTTATTAATGGTAAGTCTAGTTTCTTTAAATGAACCATCTTCGTGAACAATAGTGTGAAGTTGATTCATTTCAAACTGAATCTAATTAAAATTAACACATAGGCAACATGACAAGGTGCAATGAATGAAAGCTGGAAATGAAAAAATTTAATATCCTTCTTTGAGCTCAGTCTTTTTCTTCACACTTTAGCTGATGGGAATGATAAATGCATGAAGACAAAGATGCTTGGCCATTGAACTATCTTGCTGATCCATAATGATGCTAAACTGTTTCCAAAAAAAGAAACCATTTTCTAGTCAAAAAGGAAATGGATGAAAATTTTCATGTAGCAGATGCCAATTAAAGTGATTGTCATCACACCCAAAAGAAAAAAAGGCATTGGCTTTGTTTTTTTGTTAATTGCACCAGTATTCAGTATGGCATCTGCAGTGCAAAATACTTATACCTAATTTCTAACAAAAATTTGGAATCATAATTGCAATGAGTACAAATTGCTAGCAGAAAATTGATTTATTTATAATACAAAGTTTTTGGACAGAATAAAAAAAAATACAAAGGGATTAAATAAAAGCCACTAGCTCTTATATTGTTCACCTGCACGAATGGCATGGCCATTTAACACTAGAAAGGTGTGCCCTGACTAACTTTAGTGTGTACTTAACTCCATGTCTCTTGTTTCCTGGTAAGTATTCATTTCATTGATTTAAAGGGTTCTCTAGAAGCATCTGTCATGATTTAATACAATTGACCTTCTGTATGAGGCAGACTTCCCTTAAATAAACATGTGTTATTCAAATACTTCTCAGAAAACCAGTTAAGTTCATTCATAGTCTGTTGCAGCAAACATGCCAAACAAGCTGTGTGATTCTTTGAAAATGAACAAATAAGACAAAATTTTCATCAGAGTAAGATGTTCTGGGTAGGTCACTGAGGATCCTTGGGTTGATTTGAGAGTCCCGTGATTTGAGTTCAACCCACATTTGGATTCAGAAATGTGGATTTGTGTCTTGCCTTGAAATCAACTAACTAGAAATCAACTAACAACTATGACAGGATAGGATACGATTTTCAGGTTTAGCATTTATTATCCTGTTGCAGGAATGGGCAATTAGACCATTGAGCCCAAACTACTTATCAGTGAAGGGACCAAAAAATGTTAATCAAAGTATCTCGACAGAGGACTATCTAGCATTCATCATCATCATCATCATTAGGTCCTCTGCAAAGCACATTGGGCAGCAAATGTATTCCAGAAATTTTGATCATTCCAGATATCAAGATCGACATGAATATGGAGTGGCATTGATACTAAACAAGGAAGCATGCCAAACCTTGATAGGCTGGAAAGCTATTAGCCCATGTCTATAATCATAGCCAGGTTTCAATCAAGGCATGTGAAAACAACTATCTAGCACTAGCTTGAATATGTTCAACAGAAAGGAACACTTTTGAAGTAGACAGTTTTTCTTAAAACATTTAACTCGCCATGATGTAAAAAAGATGTGGAGACTCTAGAAAGAGTGCAGAGAAGAGCAACCAAGATGATTAGGGAACTGGAGGCTAAAACATATGAAGAACATTTGAACTGGGTATGTCTATCTTAATGAAAAGAAGGACTAAGGGAGACATGATAGCAGTGTCCTAATATTTGAGGGGTGCCACAAAGAAGAGGGAGTCAAGTTATTCTCCAAAGCACCTGAGGGCAGGACAAGAAGCAATGGATGAAAACTAATCAAGGAGAGAAACAACCTAGAACTAAGGAGAAATTTCCTGACAGTTAGAACAATTAACCAGTGGAACAACTTGCCTGCAGAAGTTGTGAATGCTCCAACACTGGAAGTTTTAAAGAAGATGTTGGATAACCATTTGTCTGAAGTGGTGTAGGGTTTCCTGCCTAAATAGGGGGTTGGACTAGAAGACCTCCAAGGCCCCTTCCAACTCTGTTATTCTATTACTCTAACTATAATATGTTTTCTTCTCATCTAAGTTTATTTTTAGTGAAATAATTTTAGTGAAGTTTTTTTAAATAAACATAGTCACAATAATAACATGTTTTCTGAATAGTTTTTATCCCAGAGCTATAATTGCACTCAACAATGAACTAAGGAGCCACCATCAGTGAGCTGTTGGACAGTATTACTTGGTCTGTTGTGTGGATGTTTGGGTGGTTTAGGGGTAGAGAATTGTGGTGGGTCGGAGTGTGTTTGGGGATTGTTATGTGGTTTGGACCTGGTCTTTGGGTGTTAAGTGAATTTTGTTGTATGGGTATACTGTATATGTATACACATACAATGACAATAAAGTTATTTATTTATTTATTTAATACAAACTAAACTAGAAGAGAAAAGGGCAGAAAGGGCAGAAAAAAAGAACAAGAAAAGAAAAAAAGAAGATGAAGGAAAAAAAGACAACAGAGAAGGGTCTTCTGACTTTCTTCATACAGAGCATAGGCTAACATTAACTTTTCACCCTCCTTTAAAGATACAATTTTAAAAAAACCTGTTCTTCACAGAGCCTAATTTTTATCTATGTGCAATTCAGAAATAATATTGTTTCAATCCTAGTTCAACAAAACATTTATTAGGCGTTTCCAATATCAAACAAATAGTTTATTTCTGGTCAACTTTATACTCCTTCTGTTTGCTCTGCACAATCTTGACCTTCAAACCGTTCCTATGGTATCTCAGGATTTGATCTTTCATCACTCTTTGGCATTTAAAAGATGTCTTCAAATCTTTCACCAGCCTCCTTTGTAAATCCCTTAAGCAAGCATTGTCCAGGATTTCTTGTCACAGCTGTTCCATGTCCAGATCCTTTTTTTGATTTGTTTTTTTTTTTCTATTCCCATTTTGGTAATCGCAATTATGTTGTCTTCCATGCTTTCAAACTCTATGCAGCTAAAAGGTTTTTTTAAATACTTCTCATTGTCTTCTAAATTTTATCGAGTGAAATCTGTATCCTCTCTGAGATATTATCTATTAATGTTTCAGCCCATTAAAATCAGTGCGGTCATCTGCTTTTCCAATAAATGTAGTGATGTTGATCACAATGAACAAAAACTCCGAAAACGATACAGCAGAATCAGCTTCTGCTTCACCTCTCAACCCTCCCTTTCTGTGATATGGTCTCCTCTCATATTATACCAATAAGGAAGGGTAGAAAATCACTTCAATTTTTCCTGGGTCTCCAAAGAGTTACAGTAATTTCAGCAAAGATTTGATGTTGTTTTCTGCAGCGTTACGACTCCCTTTGGGTGCAGTGCATTATTTGCTCTGGTAATTTACAGTCCAAATGGCAGTGATTATGTGATTAAACAAGATCAAGCCTTCCATTCAGTTCAGTAATCCTTACAGGAGGTTTATTATTTTTTTCATATCTGTTGCTACAAATCTGCATTTAGTTTGCCTAATTTTTGAAACAGTTTAAAGAATATTCTTTTAAAAAAGAATAGTGGGTTCTCTTTTTTTAGTTCTACGTACATGCTTAGTGGTATTCCTATGGCCTATTCCAGCAAAACCACTCTCTTTTTAAAGAAACCATAAACCAATGCAGATTCAATCACTATAGTTAATATTTCAATAACATAATAATATTTTAGAGTTCATAAGCAATAATGCACAGCAGGGAATGTAATTTTGCTTTCTACCTCTTGCAGTGCAAAACAAAGCCTTACGTTTAAAGGTCAATATTTATGTTACATCCGCTGAATGAAGCTTCCTTTTAGGAAAAAATGGGTTCCTTTGTGTATGCTTGGGTACAGTTTCATCTAATCACATCCCTAAAATAACAACTAAAAAGGTTCCTTAGGATATTGAATGGAATCATTTATCCATATTTGAAGCTTGCAGAATACTGAGTAAGCAGATCAATGAGTGAGTTGTGTCATTATGTGCCATTAAGATTGTATGGACTCTTAGTTATTGCATGGACAAAATTTTTCCAGGATGATCTGTTTCAAATATAGCTTTTTAGATCATCCAACAGTGCATCCATTGGCATTATAATTGAGTTCATCCACCTTGTTGCTGACAGGTCTTATCTTCTCTTTCCTTCCTTCTTCCCCAACATTATAGATTTCTTCAGAGAAATCTAGGTTTCCGTTTTGTGCCTTCAAGTCAGTATTGACTCCTGGTGACTGCCTGGATGAGTTCATGAGATTTTCTTGGCAAGATTTCAGATGTGGTTTGACCTTGCCTGCTTCCTAAGGGCAGAGAGAGAGTGACTGGCCCATGGTCACCCAGCTAGCTTTGACCAAAGGCGGGGTGAAAACTTACAGTCTACCAATTTCTAGTATTATACCTTAGACATCAAACTGGCTCTCTTGATTTATTTTAGGATCCAATTGTTTGTTGTCTTGGCTATACCTATTTATATATTTTGGAGGAATTTTCATCAATGCCAAAATTCTAAAATATCAATAATCTCTATATCTTCTTTTTTTTAAAGTTCAACTTTCATTTCCACAAATGATTCACAAGGTAAATCATTACAAATCATACGGATCTTTAAGAAATGCATGCTATTTACAAGTTCTCCTGCAACTAAACAATGCATTCACAATATTAAAAGCACACACGGCAACACAATTTAGACTGTGTCTAAATCCTCCAAGTCAGTGAAGAAGAGAGAACAGAGAACTCAGGCAACTAAGCCAACTTAAGCTCTACATGTTTTAGTGTACAGGAGGTACAAATAGTCTTATGATTTTATTATTGTTTCTTATTATTTCATTTCCTTACTCGTTCAATAAACAAGTGACAACTGAAGCAAAAAGCATAGCTCCATCTTTTGCATCAATTACAACTCATCCTGGAACGAAGGCTTTACTTGCAGTCACTTGTCACCTCTCAACACATTTGCAATGTCCCCTATATTGAATTGTTGTCAAGGATCGTTCAGAAGTTACTTCTGAGCCGTAATGCAACCATTCAGGTTGCTGTGGACATCCCTCAGTATACCCGCGTATTGATTTCAACAGTTGCATTTGTTACCAATTGGTATCCAGGGGCTCTTCAAGGCATTGGTCTTCACCTTCAAATTCCTCATAGTTCAAAGCCTGGATATCTGTGAACTGTCTTCTCCTCGTAACATCTGCCTGCACAATGATAGTAAATAGGGTGGGATCACTCTAATTCCTTCTCTCGAGGATACCATCTGCAAAGACCTCAAAAGCATACCTTTTGAGTTGTGCTTCTGAAATAGCTTGCCCCTCCACCCCCAGACATTAGAATGGCCCCGCACACCTGGCTTTTAAATAGTCCTTTAAACATGGCTATATTATCAGGATTGGGCTGGACTGTTATGACTGCTGTCTCTGGTAAGGAAGGGAATTTCAGATCCATTGATTGTGGTATTCTTGGGGGTGAGGGCAAAATGTTACTTTTAAAAAACACATGGTTTGTTTTTGATCTGAATTAAAATCAGAATAGAGCTGAAAGGGACCTTGGAGGTCTTCTAGTCCAGCCCCCTGCTCAAGCAGGAGATCCTATACCATTTCAGACAAGTAACTGTCCAGTGTCTTCTTAAAAACCTTTAGTGATGAAGCACCCACAACTTCTGATGAGAAGCTGTTCCACTAGTTAATTGTTTTTACTGTTAGGAAGTTTCTCTTCAATTCCAGGTTGCCTCTCTCCTTGATTAGTTTCCACCCATTGTTTCTTGTCCTGCCCTCTGGTGCTTTGGAAAATAAATTGACCCCCTCTGCTTTGTGGTAGCCTCTCAAATACTGGAATACTGCTATCGTATCCCACCTAGTCCTTCTTTTCTCTAGACTAGCCAAACCCAAATCCTGCAGCCATTCTTCATATGTTTTAGTCTCCAGGCCTTTAATCATCTTAGTGGCTCCTTGCAACTTTTTCCAAAGTCTCAATATCTTTTGTGTAACGTGGTCACCAAAAGTGGATGCTGTATTCCAAGATGAGACTTGTTCATCGCTCAGAGTACACTTTAACGATAAGCCTTGCAAATTAAAGTTTTTTTTAAAAATGAATATGTTGCTCTGTTTAGAGCTGTGTTTATCAACCACAACAACTTTAATGAGTGGTTAATGAACTCCCAGAATTGATGGCTGAGGAGTTCTGGCTTTGAATTCTGGGAGCTGAAATGCAGTCATCTTACAACTGCTGAAGATTGTAAAATACTTGTCTAGAGTGATATAACTCTGTTGCTGACTGGTTGCCACTTATCTCTTCATCTCTCCTTTTTACAAGGACATGACGGTCTCTTCTTTTCATCAATGCCCAAACATCATTATTCTTTTCTTTGGACAACTTTGATGAATAGTTCTCTGTTCCACTCTGAAACCCTTATTTCTTTCACTTACTAGACTTTCTCTCTCCCTTACCATGCAAACAATACAAGAATAAAATGCAGAGAGTTTATAACAGTACATTTAGAGCCATGGTGGCACAGTGGTTAGAATGCAGTACTGCAGGCTGTTTCTGCTGAGTCCCCATTGCCAGCAGTTCGACAGTTCAAATCTGACAGGCTCAAGGTTGACTCAGCCTTCCATCCCTCTGAAGTCAGTAAAATGAGGTTCCAGATTGTGGGGGAACAATATGCTGACTCTGTAAACTGCTTAGAGAGGGCTGTGAAGTGGTATATAAGTCTAAGTGCTATTCTGTACAGTTTAAAAAAAACATAGGAGACATTGCTCCTAATTGTACAAAATTAAGGAGTCAGAGCAGAGTGACCCTTGAGTCCAGTGGGGCCTACTCCCAAGTAAGGAATTGGAAATTAATAAAATTAAACCATAAAGGCTCCCAATCCTTACCTAAACATACTAAAAAGAATTAAAATATCACCTGTTTTGACAAACCACAAGGCTGATTAATATCCTCCAGCTTCCTTTCATTCTCTTTGCTTAAGCTCCTTATGTTTCTGGCTGCCTAATTTATATTTACAGCCTAGCACTGCAGGAACAGATATTAATTACACAGGAGTGACTAATGCATAGACAAGAGAAGAAATCTTACGTATTTTAAAACATTCTTCTGTGAGAAAAGTTTTCCAACTCAAAAGGCTATCACTGTATCAGCCAAGGGACACTTTGGAATGTCCTACCCAAGTCACGTCATGTATCCAAGATGACACATCCCTGAGCACAGTCACTCACACCCTCGTCACCTCTCGCCTAGACTACTGTAATGCTCTCTACATGGGGCTCCCCTTGAAGAGCACCCAGAGGCTCCAACTGGTCCAGAACGCAGCTGCGCGGGTAGTGACAGGAGCAGCATGGCGCTCCCACATAACACCGCTCCTGCGCGAGCTGCACTGGCTTCCGGTGGTCTTCCGGGTGCGCTTCAAGGTGTTGGTGATCACCTTTAAAGCGCTCCATGGCATAGGGCCTAGTTATCTCCGAGACCGCCTGTCACCGATGACCTCCCATCGACCCGTGCGCTCCCACAGAGAGGGCCTCCTCAGGGTGCCATCAGCCAAACAATGTAGGCTGGTGACCCCCAGGGGGAGAGCCTTCTCTGTGGGGGCACCCACCCTCTGGAACCAGCTGCCCCCGGAGAAAAGGAGAATTCATAACCTCAGTGCCTTCCGCCGTGCTCTCAAAACACATTTTTTCCAACAAGCCAGACTGGCTTAAGAAGAAATTTTAAATATTTTAATTGGTTTGTTAGTTCTAAATTTTGGAGCCAATTTTATATATATTTTAATTGTTTTTAATATTTGCATTTCATGTTTTTTATTTCTGGCTGTACATCGCCCTGAGTCCTCAGGGAGAAGGGCGGTAAATAAGTAAGTAAGTAAGTAAGTAAGTAAGTAAGTAAATAAATAAATAAATAAACAAACAAACAAACAAACAAACCAACAAACAAATAAATAAATGACATTCAGAAAATGTAGTCCACCAAGCCAGTAGGTCTAACCTCCTTTTCCACATTTTATTCTACTTTATGACATGGATAGCTCAGGCTGAATTTTCACCTCTCTTAAAGTGAGTGAGAGAGAGAGTGAGAGAGAGAGGTGAAAAAAATAGCTCTCATGTCCAGAATAACTAACTTTTGAAGCACTGGAGTCACATACAATGCTGACTGATGGGTTGAAGGTGTCACCCTCACCCACACATGCTTAAGTTCTACTTTCAGAGCTGAAAGGTGACCCAGGCAACTATAAATAGGCCTGAAGATGCCATCAGAGGGAGACGAAATATTTATCCCCACTTATGGGCATTAATTCGATTTTGATTTGAAAATACCCAAATCTATAAATTGCTAAAGCAAAACAAACGTTCAGTTTATTTTATCCAAAAGCCGGAGAGGATCTTATGTACTTTCACCTTGCTATACAGCTACTCCTCGCTTAATGACTGCACTGTTTATTGACCAGTTGAAGAAGTCTTCAACTTGAGTCTTCGGAGAAAGGCAGCATACAAGTTGAACAAATAAATAAATAAATAAATAAATAAGACAATTTGCATGCTACAAACGTGATGAAAACTACAAAGATCAATAGAACATGTAGTATGCAAGAAAGAAGAAATATCTGGCGATACATATAATAACAGCAGCAAGAATTATTTTTGCCCAATATTGGAAAGAGAATAATCTACCACCCGAAGACCATATTATAAGAAAGATACTAGAATGTGCCGAATTGGACAAGTTAACACTAGAGATAAATGACAGAGAGGAATCAGAATATTATAGTGCATGGGACCCGTGGTATGAATGGTTAAGGAATAGGAAATCTAAGTAAAACTCGCAAACGCGAGAGCTGGATAGGAAACTAAGATGAACAAGTGGAAATTGTGCATTGCTAGAAGGATGATTATGTGTATAAAATAATATATAGTTAATACTGTTCTAGCATAATTGAAACAAAAATTAACTCCATGTAAATAACAATGTAAATACGCAATGTAAATATGATTTATATGTACAACGACACCTCAAGGCTGGAAACGCTGAACCAATTTGTATGAAAGTTTTTTATTTTATGTGTTTTGTTTGTCTGTTTGTCTGTTTTTTGTTTTCTTTTTGTAATAATAAAAGCTTCGATAAAAATTTTTTTTAAAAAAAGGAACATGTAGTCTAATATATGCCCCTTAATTTAATCTCCATTTCCAACTAATAAGCCGATTGTAGGAAATTTTATATGTTCTACAGGACAGGGCAGTGTTGCAGAGATTTTGTTTGTTTTGTTTTAAACACCCTCCCTGTAGTTTTACAGGCCAGAACAAAGTTACTTGCTTGTCAGCCATTCTCTCCAGTGCTTAAAAAAATGTCAGCATTAATATCCTTCTGTAATTTGACAAGCTTCTGTAAACCTGCTTCCCTTCGCTCTCTTTGTGTTTTCATGACAGGCAATTTTGAAGCCTGGCTTTCCTGCCACTTCCAATCAAGTTAACAAGCAGAAGTCTCACCTACAACAGAACCATGAAGAGGACCCAAAAAAATGTTTGGGTCAAACATTGAATTCCGCTTAGCGAACAAGAAGAAAGAAAGGAGTCTGGTGGGAGGGATGGTAGAAGGTCCTCCTGAAGGCCCAGATCTGTCAGAAGATAACATTGTCGTGTTTTTGTAACAAAAAGGCAACCTCAGGCCCCAAGCATTGAATTTCCATTTGATGACACCAATCAAAGCATGAAAGATGTGTGACATTCTTAAAACAAGGTTAATGAAGTTCAACACAGACAAAAAGCAATTCCTCTTCCCAATTTATTTTCTAAAACCCTAGGTGAAAGAGGACATTCTGACCCTGACGATTTCTTTACATCATTGTCGTTGTCGTCATCATCATCATCCTCATGATCTCACCAAGGCTCACATTGTCTCAAAATACATCAAATGTGTCACTCAGCCACTAAACGTTTGCACATCATCTTTGGAATTCCAAAAGATTCAGGGAAGAGCTGGCCCATTTTGGGGTGGCAGAGTGTTACTGGAGGCCGGGGAGGTCAAAAATGGGACATGCAGAGGCCCGTTTTTGGCCTCCTGGGCCTACAGAAAGAGAGAAAGAAAGAAAGAGAGAGAGAGAGAGAGAGAGAGAGAGAGAGAGAGAGAGAGAGAGA
>WNWU01000011.1:16724634-16749818 GCA_012654045.1 Ptyas mucosa | reverse complement strand
GAAGGGGTAGCATCAGAGCATGTTAATATAAGGCAACTGGCAGTTGGGCAGGTGGGGAGGGGGAGTAGAACGTCTAACTCCTTAGCATTAGAGTGTGTGAATATAATACTGTATATGAAATACTAATAATCTGACGGTCATTTCAAAAAAATCCTTTCTTATCGAGCACCTAGAAGCCAAGAGGAATATATGTGCCAAATTTCAAGTTTGTAGGCTGCACCGTTCTGGAGATTTTGTGATGAGTGAGTGGTATTTGGCTTTTATATAGATATAGATTTAATTTCTGATTGCTTCCAAGTGACAATCAGAATTAAGGGAAATAGATGACCAACACCTTTCTGTCTTTGATTCTTACTTAGAAGAAGAGAGGACTGGACAATTGTTATTATTTTTTTAAAAAACAAAAGAAACCAATACTATTTCCATCTTACATTAAGACTAGAACTTTGATCAATCAAACACAAGAATATTTTATATAAAAGTAAGTAATTTTCTGCAAAAGTAGGGTTTGGAAAAGTTGGAAGAGCTTTGTCTCAAAGGAACCAGCTCAATATGGTTAGACTTTAATTACATTAGGTTGAAATTCCGAAAGAAATCTCCCCTGGATTTAAACTACAGTATTTATTCCTTGTAAGAAAAATGGAAAATGGAAAATGGAAACCAGACTGTTTGGTCCATGTCGGAATATTTCCTTATACCTTGGCCAATGTTCTGCAATGTCCAGAGGTTGCTTTTCAAATTTCACAGAAGTTTATATTATGGGGGCATGAATGGAAAGAGTGGATCCCCTTAAGAGCAGTGAATAACTTTGACTAGCAAAGGCTCAACTTGGCAGGTTAATTGATAAATTCTTTGGTTCAGTTAATCTTAAGCAAATTCCAGATGTAAATCAATATTTTGTTTGTGTGTTTATTTGTATGATTTATGTAGCTGCCCATCTCACACAAATGATTCTTGTAATGGATGGATTAAACATCCATCCCCACAAACACACCAAAAAACCCCAAGAACATCTAACCCCAAACATCCAATGGATAAACAATAACCTCACTTACAGAAAAAAAATAATAATCATCTGCAACTGCAGGTTGCAGGTCAATGCCCACGTTATGTTTTCCATATATATAAGAATTCATTCCACATAATTGACCACACCAGAATATAAGTAGAAATGATTAGTAATTGTGGGTATCGCTTCTTGGCAGGTCACAACATTTGTAATCCTTCCAGTTGTGCTGGATCTGCAATTCCAGTTATTTCCAGCTGGCATTGACAATTCCAGGGTTCCTGGGTCTTAACTGTATTTAAGTTTTTCAAATAGATTCATCAAAGCAATTGGTGAGGAACTGTGGAACACATATTGGGATAAAGGCCATCAAGTGGCTCGTTTGATTGTGGGTTGTCACTGGGGTGTGTATGTGTGTGAGGGTTTATTTATTCTTTTAAATTGGGTTGTTATTGTTTGTACGCCATCCAGAGTCATTGAGAGTGAGTGGGCAGCCATATAAATTTTCTAAATAAATAAGTTGGAACTTGCAGTAGAACTCTCATGCAATTTTTCTGTGGTGGCACAGTGATTAGAATGCAGTAATTCAGGCTGACACTGCTCACTGCCAGGAGTTCGATTCTCACCGGCTCAAGGTGGACTCAGCCTTCCATCCTTCTGAGGTGGGTAAAATGAGGACCCAGATTATTGGGGGCAACATACTGACTCTGTAAACTGCTTAGAGAGGGTTGTATATAAGTCTAAGTGCTATTGCTATTCTGGAACTATTTGAAATGTTTGATATACAGTACGAAATTTCTACAAGCATGGAAGGGGTTATTTTCTTCCTCGCATCTAATAATAGAAAGGGTTTCATCTAGGTCTTAACACCGAGGCAAATTCATAAAGGAAGAAATGGCCCTTAGGCTATGCACCCAGCAAATAGATTATACCAGTATTGATTTCTGTTGTTTAAATTCTATGGTTAATTTATTGTATCTGATAACACCTCTTCTGAGCCCAGGTTTCCACCTGCCTAAGAAACAATGCCACACAAGTAGCAACATTAGAATAAAGGAAAGAATCAGAATAAAAGGAAAGAAAAGAAAGAATGAGAACCTGAGATGTTCATTGGTACATGAAGGTTTCTCATTGGAATTCGCAAAAGAAAAGGAAGTGATGAGAAAGTCAAAATAAAAATTAACCTTTCCTTGCCTTACATATCCAGAGAGCAACTACAGGAAGTTGCTTATTTGTCAGAATTGCTAACAGTTGCTAACAATTACTAAACAGCATACTGCAGTAATTTGCCTAGACCAGTGGTGGCGAACGTTTTCGGCACCGAAGTGCTGAAAAGGTCATGTGGAAACGTCTCACGCGCACGGGTTCGTCAGAGCCGCACTCTGGAAAAGCTGAACTTCTGGGTTCTAACGTGCATGTGTGCCAACGATCAGCTGGCTGGCGCACATGCGCAGGTTGATTTTCAGCACTGCTGCACACGTGAAGGGATAGCACTCTGGAAAAGCTGAACTTCCAGGTTCTGGTGCATATGCGCACCCGACAATCAGCTGGCTAGCGTGCACGCGCAAACCGGTTTTCAGCACTGCCATGCGCGCGAAGGACAGCTGATTGTCACACGTGCATGCACACCAGAAACCCGGAAGTCAAACAGGCAAGGCTGCGCATGCCGGGCGACATGGCTTTGTGTGCAACTTTGGGCACACATGCCATAGGTTCACCATCATGGGCCTAGACCAAAGACACTCAAACTGAGGACTTTGAAATTTATGCCACCTCTGAAACTCTCTATATATTTTGGGTACAGCTCATTTTATTTCAGATTCCTCATTTCCTAATTTCTGTTAGCCTCAAATTGGCCTCTTTTTCTTTCCTCCGCTGGATAATAAAGCACCTAGATGGCAGACACAGTTTTAAATCAAGGCAATCCAAGCCAGCAATTTAAATTAACTCTCCCTTTGATGGGGCTTCATATATATCCTGAACAGTGGCACAGAAATGATCATAAAACCACATTAATTTTCAGTGATGAGAAAAGCAATCTTGTCCATTGTCTCAAAAGGCACAAAAGTCCTTTGAGAAAACCTTATATTATCTTCTGGAGATAATAGTGCACATTTATAAAAATCCTCCAAGCTTGGGAAATGCTAGATGTGTCCATTATTTAGATAGCATTTGGGATCTACTGATCACAAATATAATCTGGAATCATTTTTAGGACAAAATCATTCAACACAGAGAAATAGAGAAACTGTTTCTGGCAGGCAAAATTTTCCTCTAAGTTCCAAACATTATTGAATTGATAGGGAAGTATGATCCACATGTTATACAATTAGTCATGGTAGGTTTTTAGTGAAACTTGAGAGTTCCCTATTTCTTTATAAAAGATTAGGCCTGTAGATCAGTGGTAATACTTGTGCTTTGTACGCAGAACCTGAGTTTTCCAGGTTGGTTGAGAAGCTCCAGAAAGCTGCTAGTTCATGCATCTAATACCAAATGTATGTTCCTAGCATGGCATTTCCTTTGAACTTCAGGGTGTTATCGGGTGCATTTAGAACATCTTTTTCTATCTCAGATTGAAACCCTAATTTGATTTACCTTGAGATTGACACTTCTAGAGGATATTATTTATTTGCTTGTTTGCAATTTATATGCCATGTATTCAGATGATTATTACTTCACTCCCCTTATTTTATACTGAATAAACTTTCTTATGAAGGTATGCATTAAGATAAAGATACTAGTTTGTAATGGGATTGGTTGTTACATAAACAAGTGAAGGAAGGAAGGAAGGAAGGAAGGAGGGAGGGAGGGAGGGAGGGAGGAGGGAGGAGGGAAGAGGGAGGGAGGAAGGAAGGAAGAAAGGGAGGGAGGGAGGGAGGGAGGGAGGGAGGAAGGAAGGGAGGGAGGGAGGGAGGGAGGGAGGAAGGAAGGAAAGGTAACAGTAAAAGAAATAATTTATACAACCAACTGTTTATACAACCAACCAATTTCAAACAGACAATTTATTTATTTATTTATTTATTTATATGCCGCCCTTCTCCGGAGACTCAGGGCGGCTTACAATGCATTAAGCAATAGCTTTCATACTTTTGTATATTTATACAAAGTCAGCTTATTGCCCCCACAAACTGGGTCCTCATTTAACCTACCTTAGAAAGGATGGAAGGCTGAGTCAACCTTGAGCCTGGTGAGATTCGAACTTACAGTAATTGCAGACAGCTGGTATTGATCACTATGCTTTTAGTCTGCTGAACTAAACCAGACTCCTATTTTAAGGAAATTGAGAATGATTTAGTAAAAATTAAATGCAAAGAACATGGCATTCCTCTCCTTCCACACATAAGATAAAAAAACCAATTAAAAACAGAAGCAAAATCAGATGCTGTATATTAACAAGGGGCTATACCTCATTTGGTACTAGGTGTCTCTTTCCTAAAATCTTCTAGGAATACCTCACAAAGAGGAAATTATCTAGTCTCATTAAGCTTACTAAGTATTCAGTGTTTATTAATCATATTTAACTGGATATGACAACATCTCTCCAAAGGGCAAGATCCACCCCAAGCATAGTACATCTAAGTCTCCCTGATTCAGCATGAACACGTACCGCGTTCTCTTCAGACAGATTTGTTAAGTACTTTGCTTGCTCAGATTCCAATAAGCACCATCTTGAAATGTTTTTGTCATCAAAACGTTATCTATGACAGGGACGCATTTTTGTTTTATGCAATATAATTTTTCCATATTTTTCTTTGTAAGCAGGTATGTATTCATTTATTCTTAAAAAAAGAGGCATTGAGTATATATAGATTATCCACCTTACATCATAAACAAGCCATTTTTATTTTAATTAGAGGGTAATAAAAATGGCATGGTCATTTACTAAAAATAAACTGGCGCAAATTTATTTTAGCCAATGCAGCACAGCAAATGGCTTACTGAATGTCTGCTGTTGTACCCTCTTCATTCTCTCCTGCCATTGCAATATGAATTCATAATTACAAACACTCCTTCTGAACAATACAGTATTCAGCTCTAGAAAACCAGCTTCATATGAAAGAAATCCTAGCCCCAGATGATATTTCATTAACATTGCTAAGAATTTTCTCACAAGCAGGTTTTCTTCCCTTCAAAATTAAATCGGGTATATATATTCTCCATTCCTAAATTATATCAGAGATTTTTCAACCTTCAATGGATGTTTTTCACCCCTGGAATCAATTACTATTATTATTATTATTATTATTTTTCTTATATAAAAGCCAAGACAACAGGGACCTGTGCTTTATTACAGCCCATGTTACAACTGCCAGAATTGCCTCAGGTCAGCACATTGGTGTCTAAGCCAAAACTTATTCTTTTCATTTTGGTTTCATGCCACTCACCGGCGATGTGCTTGCACAGTGCAGTTTAAATCTGTTCCTTTGATCATTATGTTGGTTTATGTTCATTGAATTTATATGCTTTCATTCTCTTCACCTATGTTGATCTCATAGAACATATAATAATAGGGTTGGAAGGACCTTTGAGATCTTCTAGTCAAACCCCCGGTTCAAGTAGGAGACCAATTCTAAATAAATGGCTGTGCATTCTCTTCTTGAAAACCTCCAGTGATGGAATACTCACAACTACCAATGGTAGGCCATTCCACTAATTCAGGGGTGTCAAACTGGTGGCCTGTGGGCCGGATGCGTCACATGCAGGCCACGCCCACCTCAGCTCCGTGAAGGGGAAAAATGTCACGAAACATTACGTGACAGCAAGATAACATGAACCGTCATGTGACAGCAAGGTGACACCGCAAGTTTGACACTCATGCACTAATTCATTGTTCTCTCTGATAGGAAATTTCTCCTTAGTTCTAGGTTGGATCTCTATTTAATGATCTTCCACCCATTACTTCTTGTCCTGCTCTCGGGTGCTTTAGAGAATAGATTAACCCCTTCTTTTCTGTGGAAGCCCCTCAAGTCCTGGAAGACTGCTATCATTTCACCCCTAGTCCTTTTCTTTGTTAGACTAAACATATCTAGTTCCATCAATCATTCGTCATATGGTTTAGGCGCCTTATCATCTTTGTAGCCTATGTCCTCTAGATTTAGTAAGCTTATGTAAGCAGTGTCTACACCTTGGTTGAGCAATGCATTGAATGGATTCCACTTGATAAATAGCATTCACAAAAGAGACCTAAAACAATATGGAGCTATGACATTCAGCAAGTATTGCTGGCCCAACTGGCAAAGGAAAGCTCAAGACCCCACTGTTTACTTTCCCCCATGTAGATGTAGTACCATTAAAAACTACTCATTGAATACAGTTTGTCAGCCAGTTACAGATCGAGTGGTGGGATTCTACCAGTTCAGGCCAATTCGGGTGAACTGGTAGCTCCAACGATCAGCTGGGAGTGACTGGTTTGCTCCAACAATCAGGTAGACCTGTCTGCCCACCCCTTGCGCTTTACTGACCTATATCTTCTCAGCTGATTCATGTAGCAGAGCGGATTGCCGTGCCTCAGCTGTGTTACTCCCCAGCAGTAACACGGAAAGTAAGTTTTTGTAAAACTGTGGATGCGTGTGCAGTGTGCGCAAAGGGCGTGATCACTGAACCGGTTGTTAAACTGGCAGGATCCCACCACTGTACAGCTCCATCTGATAGTGATGCTATCTATCCCACTTTTTTCTAGCTTACCAAAAAGTAGGTTGTGGTCTACTTTGTCAAATGCCTTACTGAAGTGTAAGTATATTCTGTCCATAGTATTTCGCTGGTCTATCACCAGAAGCTTTCAAGAAGAGACTGGACTGCCATCTATCAGAAATGGTGTAGGGCCGTGATGGCGAACCTATGGCATGGGTGCCACAGGTGGCACACGGAGCCATATCGGTGGGCACGCGAGCTCAGCTCCGGCACGCATGTGTGTGCCAGCCAGCTGATTTTCGGGCCTTCTGGGCCCACCAGAAGTCAGGAAACACACTGTTTCCGGCCTCCAGAGGGCCTCTGGGGGGAAGGCCGTTTTTGCCCTCCCCAGGCTCCTAGAAAGGCTCTGGAGCCTGGGGAGAGCAAAAAATGGGCCTACCAGGCCCACCGTGCCATCTTGTGCCAAAAGTGGGGGGAGCATGGGGGGTGGGGTGCATAGAATTATGGATGTGGGCACACGTGCGTGTGATCCTATCACGCTCCCCCCTTTTGGCACGTGATGGCAAAAAGGTTAGCCATCACTGGTGTAAGGTCTCCTGCTTGAGCGGGAGGTTGGATTAGATGACCTACAAGGTCCTTTCCAACTCTGTTAATCTGTTTAAGACTGTATTGATTGGAAACATGAAGAAGAGGCCTTCATCCTGCAGTGTATAGACAATGGCTAGAATGATGATGACGATCCTCTAGATTTTTTTAAAAAAAGCTTTTTAAATGATATTTTGATAGTAAAGACATGACGGTATCAAATTTTAGCTGTCCAGTCCCTGATTCCCTCCAGATGCAAGTCTCCAAATTCCCAGCCTATAAAAGCCCGCTGATTGAGAATTTTGCGAGCTCTAGTTTTGATGCATCTTGGAGCTGAAGCTGTAGACATTGGCCCTTGTAAAATAAAATTTTGAACAAATATTTGACAGACTCAAGTGCAGCATGTTGGAACAAGATAACCCTTGATCAACTTTCTACCCTTTAGCACAGAGTATATGGTAGGGAGAGGCCTACTGGTATACAGTGTTATGAGCAGAAGCTTTTGTGCAAACAGGCCCATGAAAGTCAATGTCAGATCTTGGTAATCTAGTAATCCTGGAGTCTGAACTCCGCAATTCCTCTGCAGAGACAAAATAAATTTCCTTGGCCAGTTCATTTATCTAGCCTGCCTTGAAACAATACTTTTGAACAATTGCCTTGGTAAGCAAATCTCCACATTTTCGATCTATGACATTTCTTAAGTCTCATTAAAAGCAGTTTATTCTGTCCTGGGCACCAAGCCAAGTCATCAGAAGACATTGTTTGAAATAAGCCTTTGCCAGTATCAAATTATACCACTAAAACAATGCTCATTGGCTGAGGTCATTAAAATTCAAACCTAATTATTCTTGGAATTGTTCCTTGGTATTCATTCCACACTCCTCAAACCAACAACTTTTCAGAACAAAGAGGATTGATTTTCTCCATTGAAATGAATGTGGAAGACATTCTAGGCAAAGATTTCTGGATCAGAGTATCGATGTATTATTTACTGAATCTGTTAATAATATCGTGAGTTTTTATTATGGTTTACTTGGTGTGAGTCATTGCAAGAAAACAAGCTCTGTCGAGAATCTTAACTCACTTTTGATTGTAGCATTTTTACAATACATATTAAAGACCAAATGTATTTTCAGAAACATAAATGTTGTCAAGCACCCGCCTTCTTTTGAAAATGGAAACTATAAAAATAAGAAATCAGAAAAATATAAATGCATTACACTGATAGAAAGACATCAAGATGAATGCCAAATTGAAGCAAATGCACAAAATAGCATTGATAAATAGTTGTTTTATCATTAAATAATACAGATGCAAAAGCAAAAACAAGAGCTAAAATCAGATTGCAAAAACTAAAATAGTTTAACATTATTTAAGAGCCTGGAAGTCTTTGCAAACTCACCCCCCCCCCAAAAAAAAACCAAAACAACAACAACAACAACCCAAAGATTTCTGGAAGTTTGCTGAACAAGAAATACCTTGATTAAATAATTTAGATGACACCAAAGGAAGTGCTTGGAGCGTACACAGGAACACAAATATCTTTGATCCTGGCTTAAGTTACAAGGTTCAAAAATGATGTTGCTGTGTGTATTTATGGCTTGCCTGAGCCATTATTCACTCTACTTTTTTGGAGACAATGTAGATAGGGAGTCTGCCTATATAGAGAATCACTGGTGGTTACCACTATGTTCTGTGAAACAAGCTCAGAAACCCACTTTCTGAGTCACAATTTAGCACATTTATCATCTTAGCTTGGTCTTCTGTACTTAGAACAATGCAAGTTGTACCAATGAAGATTTACAATTCAGGGAAATGGCAGATAATAAACAAATATGAACTTCAGAGCCTAAACAGGAACATCCTTTACACCTTTGCAATAATATGTGGGTAATAGAGCATAATCAGATTCGATATAAAATAATTGAACATACGAGCTGCCTTTTTATTTCTGATATGAATGTTTATTTATGATTTACTAGTACGCCTTTTTTTTTATTCCAAAATGATTGATGTGATCCTTAACCCATGGATTTAGAATTAGACTTCACTGGTTTTAATGAGACCATTCTGAAATAGGTTGAAAAACAGATTTAAAAAAAGATTCCGGCATTAACATTTATACTAGAATTTTACAGCATGGATAAACTGAAAGAAAAAGAAACGCCATCATTTCTGACAGTCATAAAATAAGCTGCTAACCCTTCTGGATTTTTTGCTAGCTTTTTATTCCACCAGCCATGGTGTTAATCTTCACAGCAACTGGAATCCTATTCCAAACTATTACTTGAATGGACTTCATGGAAAACGCAGCTGATTTTCTAATGAATGTTCTAAGTCTGCGCATGGGCAGAAGTTTTTTTATTTTTTTATTTTATTTATTTATTAGATTTGTATACCGCCCTACTCCCGAAGGACTCAGGGCGGTGAACAGTTAAACAATAAATACAGACTATAAATATTTAGAAACTGATTAAAAATACAATTGAATAGATTGATATAGAATGGAATTAAATTAAAACATTCTCAAATTTATAGGGTAGATCCAAATTTAAAGAATTTAATGGTTTGAAGGGAGGTTAGGCCAGGCCGGCTTGCATGAATAAGAATGTTTTGAGGGCCCGGCGGAAAGCCCGGAGATCTGGGATTAATCGTATCTCCGAGGGCAGCTCATGATGATGTCAGGGTCAGTGGGTAGAGCCTCCCACTGGTTTTACTACCGGTTCTATAGAACCGGTGTGAACCGGGGGCAACCTACCACTGGCCCGCGGGCCGGACCCAACCTGTGGGGTGCTTAAATCTGGCCCACGGGGACAGCCTGGAAAAGCAAAGGACTGGCCTGTGGTACCTCTTCCAGCAAAAACAGAGCATGGGAGGACCACACACAGCCCTCCCAAGCTCCTTTTTTACTGGCAGAGGGTTACAGGAGGCCGTTCCAGCAAAAAATAGAGCTTGGAAGCCCATTTTTGCTGGTAGAGCACTCAGGCCTCCATAGGCACTCCCGACACAAGTGACATTAAGCTGACCATGGCCACCTGAGATCAAACACAACCCTAACACAGCCCTCAATGGAATTGAGCTTGATACCTCTGTTCTAAGTGGTCACACTGGAGAACTTTCTCTTTAACAAACTTGGTCTTTTTGCTTCTCTGCAAATATCATTTTACAAAGTTGGATACATCTAGGGCAGGGGTGTCATACTCATGTCGTCACAGTGGTGTCACATGACGTATCGAGACTTTTTCCCCTTTGCTAAACTGGGCGTTGGCATGGCCAGTGTGTGACACATCTGGCCCGTGGGCTGGAAGTTTGACAGCCCTGATCTAGGATATCTGTAGGGCCGGGTACCCAAAAATGGCAAATGCAACCAGTCAACCCAAGCCCCACCCCCTTTTAAACATATGTTGCATGCATTGCATGCATCTTTAAAAAGGGAAGGCTTTTCTCATCTGGATGGGTCCTTCCTTTGGAATGATCTTATAGATACCCCTGGGTATTTCTTTGCCATTTGAGAGTGATTGACTGTATTACTTATGTTTTATTGCACTGCCCTTTTCTTGGTTTATAGATTGGCACATAGACTTCTCTCTATTGCCAACTTATTTTGACCAGTTTGAAGGCAACAGTGCAGGAAATAAGTTAATAATAACTGATATCTTGGTGGAAAATGTCAGCAAAAGAGGGACTGTAACAAGGAAAGAAAATCGAGAGACATTTTTGTGAAGATCAGAAACATCTTAGGAAAACATACATTTATATAGTGTATATTTTCAAGAGTAAATACAGAAGTAATCTGATAGAGGCAAATTAAGTTAAAGGAAGAATCTCTTTACAAATGGCATTAAAGATTGGGGGGGGGGAACTAGACAGAAAACCTATTCAGGAATTCACTCACTTAGAAAGTGAAAAAGGATAGACCAGCTGTCAAACAGGACAGCACCAGCTGCAGATGAAATTCTCATTGAGCTATTTAAAGCTGCAGGAGAAAAGGCAGCTGAAGCACTAAAAGTTCAATTTCAACACATATGAAACAAGACTCCATGGCCTGGAGATTGGAAAAGATCAGTGTTGGTACCTATAATAAACAAGGGAGGTGCATGAGAAAATGCAAATCCCATTGCACTAATTTCTCACACAACACTTTCCTTAAAAGCTTACAAAAAAACATACATATGAGGCAAGAGATGCCAAATGAACAAGTAGAAAGAAGAGCAGGTTGCTCTACTTGGGCATCCTGTCCCTAAGCCTTACTCCTACAGCTGCAATAGCTTCTATTGCTCCCACGGGATCCAAATAGCCACCAACATTTTGTACAGTTCCTTTATCCAAAATGAAATGGAAAAGGACCTAACACTAAAAACAATATGCTAAAGCTGCTGAAGGTTCCTCTACCTTAGCCTAGCACAGGGCTCTCAAGCTCATAGGCCACGGATTGGATGCGTCACACACTGGCCACACCCACACTTGGTTTAGCGAAGGGGGGAAGCAGCGATACATCATGTGACGCTGCCATGACGCCGCAGGTTTGACACCCCTAGCCTAGAACAAGCTTGTCAGCCTCCACCTTCACTGCTTTGGCTGCCATAGTAACGGGAGGGGAGAGAGCTAGGAACCAGGGGGCTGGGGATGCAGAGCTGGAGGAGAAAGCCAAAAACGAAACCCAAAAACGAAACCCAAAGAAGAAACAAAAGTGTATCTTTGAAAGGGGGGTAGGGCAACTGTCGTGGCATTCCTGATTGATGACGGTGCTGGACGTGCTTCCACCTGACCCCTTAGAGACTTTGGATTGGATGATTTACGATGGACAGTGGGAGGGGATGCTTTGTATATGTATTTTTCGCGCCTATTGCTTCAGTTCTAGCTTTCCTTTGGTTGTGTTCACTTCATTTTCTAGTAAAAGTACCTTTCTCTATAAACAATGGAGTCTGGGTCTTTCTTTCCTGGACTTTGAAGGAAGCATACCTGACAAAGCTTTTAATTTGGGTGAAATCTACTGAGTTTAATGTAACAAAGAATGTTAATAAAATTCATTGTGCTGTGATACATTCAACCTCTACATCTGCCATGACATGCATTAGAAATGCAACTATAGAAAAAATGGAGAACATATTCCTAGAACACTAGGCAAGGAAGAAAACATGTTTGACTAACATGCCATAAGATTCTAGAAATTTGTGACATCATTTGTCAATGGATTTCGGTTGCGATATTTGATATCCTGCACCGTAATCCTCTCTATTTCCCCATTCAGTGTTTTTGCTTTATGCAAATTGTTATTATATGAGGTTTTAGGGAAGCCTGCACTTGGAGCTTTTTCCCAGTTTGGGCTCCTGAGATTTTTGCAGCCGTTTCTAGACAAAGAAGATCTGACGACAGTGACTAATATCTTTATTACTGTGTGGTTAGATTACTGTAAAACAATATGCATTTGGGGTAATTTTGAAAATGACTGTGTGCCTAATAACTATGCTATGGTCATTGTCATATTTGTCAGTAGACTTCTAAGTATACCGTATTTTTCAGAGTATAAGATGCACCTTAATTTTTGGGGAGGAAAATAAGAAAAAAGCTGATTAGCAGGTCGGAATACCCAAAATCAGCTGTTCCCAGAGATGAATTTTAGCAACAGGTTCCTTGGTTGTGAGCTCTGTGCCTTGCTTTTTCTTGCTTTCTTTTCTGCCTCTGAAAGCCTCTGAAACAGAGCTTCAGGAAAAAAAAGTCTCTGAAGCTCTGTTTGGGGGCTTCTTTTCTGAAGCTTCGTTTCTGATGCCTTTTTCAGCCTCTGAAACCTCTGTTTGAGAAGCTGGGTGGGGCTACATTCGGAGTATAAGACACACCCAGATTTTCACCCTCTTTTTTGGGGGGAAAAGGTGCGTCTTATACTCTGAAAACTACAGTAATTAAAGATGCTACTTTTTGACCTATAAAATTCACCTTTACATGCGAGATTCTGAAGTAGAATCTACTCAACTCATATGACCATCCAAAGCAAGGTTGCTTAGGGTTTCTTTTCCAACTTCCAACAGTCATGGACATGGAGCATCAAAGGTAGATATTGTCATTATAAGCCCTCTGCTGCTTCCTGGAAAACCATAGAGGCATGCTTATTTTGACAGGCATTTAAGTGCTAGCAGTAGCGCTGAGTAATCATCTTGGTTTGGATGGCTTTAGTATTAGTTATCATTTTTAAATGAAGAAATAATAATGGATTTTTGTGCCCTTACTGCCCTAAACTACTTTTCTGAGTGCTGCCCTGCAAACTACTGCAACAAATAACTAATCAGCATGCAAAAAGGGACAATTTGGGTGCATGTGGTTTGAGTAGATGATATACTACTGTAGAATAACCCTTGTGCTTGGCAAGATGGAGGATAATAGAAGATGGTGAAAAGATAAGGTGGATGGAGACCAGAGAGGATGCAATACTGCCTTGGAAAGGCTTTCTACGGGTTATTGCTGGAGGTAGGTTGAGTTGGCAAGTTTTTGTCCATGCTGTCTCCCAGAATCAACCTGACTCAATTTCACTTAGCTAACTATTAACCCTTAAGGCCTTCCATGAGTTAGGACCTTAGAATGCAAGATATTTTTTTTTGTAATGGACTTGTCTAAATATAAAAAATTGAGAGAATGTTCCAAAAATGGTCTTCTCCTGCATTGCTCTAAGATGAAAAAATTGACACTTCTGGGAGTCACTTTTGACCCCCACCCCTACCCACCTTCTGTATTTTGAAAACTTAGAGTTACACATCTTGTTGTCATGCTATGCATTATTTTTAATGCCTGCTGTTTCACTTTTTTCATTCATTCACTTTAATTAAGGTAGCCACTTGCAGTATTTCATTGGTGAGATATAAATTGAAATAAATAAATAAAATTCAGAGGCTGCCTTTTCATTTTTATTTGACTTGTTGGAAATGAAAACCCTTTAAAGCCAGTTGGTTTCCAAATGGTCAGTTATCTCTTTTTAGCTTTGGTTCCTTTCATCCAGCTAATCTGGTGTTTATAAGTAAGTTCCATGTTAGTGACAAACAAACAAATAAATAATAAATATCTATCTAAATCTGAGCTCTGTTCAATAGAATAAAAATATATTAAATCTGCACAAAATGTGTGAATGGTGAATAGTAGCTCCACACAAGGATACTGAGCTACATGTACATCAGGGGTGAAATTCTACCGGTTTGGACCAGTTTGGGCAAACCGCCAGTAAAAAATGCTACCAGTTCAGGTGAATCTGTAGTAAAAAAAATGCTACCAGTTCAGGTGAACTGGTATTTCTGATAATAAACTGTAACGCATGATTTATATTAGCTAGAATCGTCGGATATCCTGCTTTCTAGCTAATCTAAATCATGTGGCACAGCGGATCCCCCCCTCTCACTGTTCTACTTACCTTTGCAGACTTGGAAGGCTTCAAAATGTTCCTTTTTTAGTGCTGCACGGGCACACGCTTGGTAGCAGACTCACAGAACCGGTAGCAGACTTGAGAGGATTTCACCGCTGATGTATATACCATATGCATATGAGCTTTATTATATAAATATAGGTACTGTTTAGGACAGAGGCCTTGGCTGTATGAATTGCTCTTAGCTCTGGAAAACAGAAAGCATCTAATATCAAGAGCATAAACATACAGAATTATAAGAGATTCTGTCCACCCAAAAGCTGCTGAGTAGAAAGTAGAAATAGCACTGCTGATACATAGCTGTCCTGCCTCTGCCAGACATTTTAGTGGGTGGGGGCATCTCTGACTCTGCCCTATTACTCTTTATGAAAAAGGTCATTAATAATTTGCATACATTAGTTTAAGTGAATGCAAATTGTAAATTGCCTACTTGGTAATCTTGGAGCAAAGAATCATTAATTAGCCAAGTTGTGAGGAGGAAGGGCACACATATGAAAGCAAAGCCTTGGCTCAGCATCAATCCAATTTGTTTAATCTGACCCAAAATAAGAACAGAGAAGAGAATTGGCTGTTCTTATTTCCATATATAAGTATTTGTGTGTGTGTGTGTAATGTGTGTGCGTGTGTTTTGGAATAATTTTTCCAGAGGGAGACTTGTAGACAAATCTTTCTGTTTCGATTTGGGAGGGAATAACCATTAAACTCAAAGCAAGGCTATAACAAATGGTAACAGATATAATGCTGCACTCAAACAAACAAAAAAATCTATTGCTACTATTTTTTTTAATGAGAAAACACACTCTATTGGTTTTCATTAAGAAAAACCCCTTGGGGACATCTGTGTGTTTTGACTAATTTTTCATTTATCAAACTTATGGTTCATTTATTCTTTAATGGTAAGTAGGAGTTTACACCAAGCTTGTAATTTCTAGTGTCTAGCATAAAACTAATATGATAGATCACCTTGCTTGCAAGGCACATGTTTTTCCTAGATAGATTGTAAGTGTTCCTGCTTGATTCCAGTGAGTCAAGATGAGAAATGATATCTTTTACTCTTCAATCTTATACATAGATTTGTAAGATACACACACACACCCATACACAGAGAGATACAAAAACACATCTACTATATTATATACATATACACATGTGTTTGTGGATATGGGTGTGTATACATACATACATACATACATGTGTATGTGTGTTTAACTTATAGAATATATACACAGTATAGATGGTAGAGGAGAGAGGGGGGAGAGGGAGAGAGGGGGGAGAGAGAGAAGGGAGAGTGAGGTGGAGAGAGGGGAAAGAGAAGAGAGAGGAAGAGAGGGAGAGGTGAAAGTGCTGGACTAGAAACCAGGAGACCAGGAGTTCTAGTCCCATTTTAGCATGAAACCTGGCTGTGTGAATTTGGGTCAGAGACCTCACAAAATTGTTGCTATGGGGAAAATGGGAGGAGGAATGAGTATTGGGTATGCCTGCCGCCCTGAAGTTATTTATTAAAACAATAAAGGCAGGAAAGAGAAATGATCGATGATGGATGGATGGATGGATGGATGGATGGATCGATCGATTGATCGATCGATCGATGGATCGATGATAGATTAGATAGATAGATGATAGATAGATAGATAGATAGATAGATAGATAGATAGAAAGATAGATGTACTTTGATGTAGCATCACATGCAGAGTGTATGTTTAAGACAGTAAAATTCATTTCAAAATAGGTTACTTGGAGATAAGATTACTGATTTCTTTGGATCAATTCTAGAAAATATCCTCTAATTAAAAATATGTATTAGCCTATTCTGTCAAGCCATCTTTTCTTAGGAATGGGAAAGCAAGGATCTGACCACAGGTGGTTACTCCAAGTAGCTCTACGGCACTCCATAACATTTAAAAAAAGAGAAATTCATTTTCTATTTATTCATATTTGAATAGCAGCGGAGAAAGGCAGTAGGAGAAACAGTGACATGATGATGTCATCAAAAGGATGGCAGACTGAAAGACAATATCTACATTTATGGTTGAATAGAAACCCTTTATAAACCTTTTGCATGAACTGAAGAAATGTTCTTATAACAGGTGGTCTGGTGATTAGGGAAAAATGGATAATAGAAAAAAGTGAGCTTTTTGTAATCATAGAATAAGAGATAATTTTGTAATCATACTTATACAGTATATGTGCAGAGAAAAATCTTCTGCTTCTATTTCTTTTTTTCCCTTTCAACTGCACTTCTGACTTGTTTTCTTTCCTTCTCTTTCTTTGTTCTCTCAGTTTGCATTAGATTTTAAGTTCTCCTTAAAACTTTTAATAAAAATTATTTTTTTTTAAAAAAAGGTAGGCAGACTGTAGCAGAGGGGAATTTTTGATGGAGTGAGATTTGATGGGATTTTTTTTTCTTTTTTAAGGTTTAGTTATTTTCTGCTGAGGGAAAAAAAGGGAGAAAGTGGTGCCTCCGTTTCTCAAGCGTTTGCAACCAAAATTCAGTGGACCAACAGGCAACTTTGAGAGTCTCAGGCAAAGACAACAAATGAATCACAAGCTCAAAAGTTTGGTGGCCTTATCGTGCAAAGTATCCCTGTCATTTCTGGACAGAAAGATATTGGAAACAACAGAAAATCTATAGAAGCTGATTTTGCCCAAGGCAAAAAAAAAAAAAAAAATGGGACAGGTGGACAAAACACAAGTCTCTCATTTTCAGCGGTTGCTAAGAAAAGGTAACTTTCGTTCCATTTGGGAAAAAAAGCATGTCAGTTTTGAATGAAGAAAGACTTACGAGTTAGCAGTTGCCCATTAGAGTTATTCCTCAGCCCAAACAGCATCACCCAAGTGCATCAATGGAGAAGGAAAAGGATGTTTACCTGGCAATTGTGTCCCCTGAGTTTTAATTGCCTTCAATCTTAACAGGCTGACAAAAATCTACTGCAGTAAGTTTGTGCACTCTCTCTCTCTGTCTCCATCTCTCTCTCTCTCACTCACTCACTCTGTCTCTCTCGCTCCCTCCCTCCCTCTCCCTCTCCCTCTCTCCCATTCAATCTTTCTCTTTCAGCCTACATTCCCCCGAGATCTCTGCATTTTTTTTTTACTAGAGCCAGTGTCAGCTAAATAAGGGAGACTGAACACTTAGGTCTACAATAAAAGGTCTAGGATAAAAAAAAGAAATGCTACTTTGAGTGAAAATACAAGAAGTTGCTATGAAAGGCTACGTAGCGAGTTAAGTGGGTTTCTGAAAGGCCAAGATGAAACATAGGAGGTTGGGGAAAGGACACTTTAAAAAAAAAACTGCAGTTGTCAGAGGGAAAAATCAATGTGCATCAATCTAAAGCTTTTGCCTGTCGGCTAATGATACAAGTCTCTGTCATACGGGCAGAAAAGAGAGATGGCATCAAGGAGGATATGGGCACCTACAGGGGGTTATCACTGCCACTTTCCAGTTCTTATTAGCTGAGCCTCTGTGGAAGAATAGAATTGTCTTCCACTTTAGAGAGAAAGAGACATCCTCATGATAGCAGCAAGAGTTAGTTTTTAAAGCTGTAGCTGTTTGTATGGGGTGTGGAGGGGAACATAATCCAGCTAAACTGTCCCAGGGAATCTGAAGGAGCAATAGGGAAATGTAGGAAACGCCTGAAGATTGGGTGTGCAATGCCTGAGGATGTGTGCTGTGTGTAAAATGCCACCGCAAGGAGAGTCCTGAAGGACGCTGCCTCCTTATGTTATTTGCAAACTTCTATCTGAAGATTTCCCCCTCCGCCTCAAATACTGACTAGGTTCATACGAGGAATGGAAAACTACCTTATTGAAGAGATTTTTCAGAAGCCCAAGCCATAATATTTCAGAAAAGAAGAACATTCTAATGATATTACATGCAGTGATTCAACTCTCTTCCATTGCCCTTTTTGCATAGAGACATCACTTTGCTTTGAAAATTCACTATTCATCTTGTAGACAATACATCTGAGGGAAATTTATTTGCATGCTGTCTCATGCTGTTGAGATTTTTGAAATTTGTATTTTTCGTGGCCTTGGAGAGTGCTTGGTTGAGGGAGACGGTTGCATTTTTTCCCCCTTTGGCTGCTCCATTTTGTTCCATTCAATCTTGCTCAATCCTCAAAGATTGCCTGGACAAGACCCTGAAGTTTTCTTGGCAAGATTTTTCAGAAATTGTTGGCCATTGCCTCCTTCTTGGGGTTGGGAGAGAGTGCCTGGCCCAAGGTCACCTAGATAGCTTCATGCCTATGACAGGACTAGAACTTCCAGTGTCCTGGTTTCTAGCCTCGTGCCTTAACCACTAAACCCTTCTAAGCCTTTACAAAGAAGAATGAAATAGGGGTGAAATGTAAAATTTGTTACTACCGGTTCTGTGGGTGTGGCTTGGGGGGGGGGGGTAATGTTACTGGGTTGGTATGGCCAACTTTTTTAAAAAAAAAAAACTGTTCAAAGCATTTTTTTCTAATGCTTTGAAAAGCCTCTGCGATCCCAGCTGAGTTGCCTGATCGACAAAGGTATATTTTAAAATTTACCTCTCTGTCATCAGGCAACTCAGCTGGGATCGTCAGAGACTTTTTAAAGCATTATTTTTACCACCTCTTCGGCCAAGAGGTTGCAGAAAAAAATGCTTTGAAAAGCCTCTGATGATCCCAGCTGAGCCGCACGATCATCGGAGGCTTTTCTTTTTACTTTTAAAAGCATTTTTTTGTCGGAAGAGGTTGTAGAAAAAATGCTTTTAAAAGTACAAAAAAAAAAGCCTCTGATGATCGTGCAGCTCAGCTGGGCATGGGGGAGGCTCAGGGATTTTTGCTACCGGTTGTCCGAACCACCCACCGCCATTGCTACCGGATTGGGCGATCCGGTCCGAAACAGGAGCATTTCACCCCTGGAATGAAACCATCGATGGAAACAGAACTCCCAAATGAACAAGCAGGTTTTTAAAAGGCCATGAAGAAGAAAAAAGAGAGTGAATAGAGCAAGGGAATTCATGAGAGAGGTTTACTTCTTGCTTCTTTGCCTACAGCAAGCCCTTTGTGGAAATCATGCCAGAATATGGAAGGTGTTAAAGTTCATTGTATGCCAGAAAAGCCATTATTCTACTTAGAAATCTTTACAAGGGACAAGAAGCTGCTTTAAGTACTGACTTTGGAGAAACAGAATGGTTCAGGAAAAAAAAGAACAAAGATGCATATGTCCCACTCTGTTTAAGTTAAGGAGCTGTATAGTGAATATTTTATAAGAATGGCAACTTTCAAAGAGACGTTAGCTCAAATTAAAACTGGAAACCGAAGCAGTGAAATTTCTGAATAACAACACTTTGTTAGTTCAAAGTAGAAAACAACTGAATAACAGAGTTTGGAAGGGACCTTTATTTTTATTTATTTATTTATTCATTTTATTTGTCAAGAACGTATTTGGTAATAAGTATAAGCATGGATTGGATACATAAAATAGGTACAAATAGAAGAAACATTAGGACAGGGACGGTAGGCACACTGATGCTCTTATGCACACCCCTTACAGACCTCTTAGGAATGGGGTGGAACAGTAGACAGTAGACAGTATTAGGAACAGTAGACAGTCTTAGGTTAAAATTTTGAAGGTTTTGGGATGAAACCACAGAGTCAGGTAGTGTATTTCAGGCATTGACCACTCTGTTGCTGAAGTCATATTTTCTACAATCCAGTTTGGTGCAGTTTACCTTAAGTTTGTATCTATTGTGTGCTCGTGTATTGTTGTGGTTGAAGCTGAAGTAGTCATTGACAGGTAGGACATTGTAGCAGATAATTTTATGAGCTATGCTTAGGTCATACAGTAGTTCTAATTTATCTAAGCCCAGAATTTCAAGTCTGGTGGCGTAAGGTATTTTGTTGCAAACAGAGGAGTGGAGGACTCTTCTTGTGAAATATTTCTGGACACGTTCAATTGTATTAATGTCCGATATGCAGTGCGGGTTCCAGACAGATGAGCTGTATTCGAGAATTGGTCTAGCAAATGTTTTGTATGCTCTGGTTAGTAGTGTGATATTATCGGAGAAGAAGCTACGCAAGATTAGGTTTACAACTCTTAAT
Source organism: Ptyas mucosa (assembly GCA_012654045.1). Classification (NCBI taxonomy): domain Eukaryota; kingdom Metazoa; phylum Chordata; class Lepidosauria; order Squamata; family Colubridae; genus Ptyas; species Ptyas mucosa. The sequence goes on along the minus strand of WNWU01000011.1, from coordinate 16,729,126 downwards.
GCCTTTTTGGCAATGTTGTTACAATGGGCTTTGGCACTTAGATCATTAGATATGAGTACTCCAAGATCCTTGACAGAGTGAGGGTCATCTACAAGATCGTGTCCACTCAGCATGTATTTTGTGTTCTGGTTTTTGTTTGGTTTTTTTGCCAATGTATAGGACAGAGCATTTGTTGGTTATTTATTTATTTATAATTTATTATTGCAATTTATATGCCACCTTTCTCCCTAGGGACTCAAGGTGGCTTACAAAATGACAATTTCCAATACAATACAAATCATAATGAAATAAAAATTAAAATCAGCAACCCTATTAAAACAATTTAAAATTATAACAGTATACCCCCAAACGGATCAGTTGAGTTGAGATTTGGAGTTGCCAATTGTTTGACCACTCTGACACAAAGTCAAGGTCTTTTTGAAAGGTAGCAGCATTGTTGGTGGTGTTAAATATTTTTACATCATTAGCAAAGAGAACGCAGTTGCTTATAGTAGTTGAATAGTATGAAGAGAAGTCTTCTAGCCCAACTCCCTGCTCAAGCAGGAAACGCTCTACCATTTCAGACAAACGGTTGTCCAATCTCTTCTTTAAAACTTCCAGTGTTGGAAGATCCAAAAGATTTAGAAGAGTGTACTATGAAAAAAAAATGGAGAATGGTGAAGAATGTGTTAATGTTAAGTATTACAATGACAAACGTAGTAGCAGCCAGGATCCTTGGCTAACTTATAACCAATAGAAATGAAAATGATAAAAGATAGATAGACCCTTGGTGGTGCAGCAGACTAAAGCACTGTTAAGTAACACCAGCTGCCTGCAATTACTGCAAGTTCAAATCTCACCAGGCTCAAGGTTGACTCAGCCTTCCATCCTTTCGAGGTAGGTAAAATGAGGAGCCGGTTTGTGGGGGCAATAAGCTGACTTTGTATAAAAAAGAACACCGCTTGGGGGGGGCGAAAGTCCTACTAAGCAGGTATATACAAAAGTATGAAGGCTATTGCTTAAAGCACTGTAAGACGCCCTGAGTCTCTGGAAAAGGGCGGCATATAAATTGAACCAATAAATAAATAGATGGCAAGTTGGAGAAATAAAGAGATTAATATTTGAGAAGAAGGCAGAGACTTAGACAAGAACACGAATAGGACAACAATCAGACTGCTTTTCAGCATGAGTATGAAATTTGGACACTAAGAAAGAACAAGAAAAGGAAGATACACCGATGGGCTACAAAATAAATTAAGCAATCAGTCCTGGATTCAGGGGTGAAATCCCCAGGTTCTGGAGAACCGGTAGCGGAAATTTTGAGCAGTTCAGAGAACCAGCAAATGCCACCTCTGGCTGGTCCCAGAGTGAGGTGGGAATGGAGATTTTGCAATATCCTTCCCCCAGGAGTGGGGAGGGAATGGGGATTTTGCAGTATCCTTCCCCTAGAGTGGGGTGGGAATGGAGATTTTGGAGTATCCTTCCCCTGGAGTGGGGTGGGAATTGGGATTTTGCAGTATCCTTCCCCTGCCATGCCCACCAAGCCATGCCCGCCAAGCCACACCACACCACGCTCACCAAGCCATGGCCACAGAACCGGTAGTAAAAAAATTTGGATTTCACCACTGCCTGGATCCAATATAGTATGACTGCTGCTTTGAAGTAATGATGAACAAGAGGAACCTGACATCATTTAGACAAGGCGTACTAGAAGATGATGGACTGAAAAAATGATTATGGAAAGAAGAAGAGAAAAACAATAAAGGTATATGGATGGTATCAAATATATTACAGGACTTGTCCTTAGAGGAGCTACAAGTTCTGGATAGAGACTAATCAAACTGTGAAGATGCTGAGCCTGATTTGATGGCATCTAAGTTTGTATGTCAAGTGGTATCCTATACAGTTTTTATTTTATTTTTCCCACCTTTCTTTTTCTGAACTCAAGGCAGCCTATTTTGAATTCTTAGTCTCTCTTCTAGGGACCAATCTAATTTTAAACTTCAGTATCTTCAGGACTTTTTTCCCTTTATTATTGACTCCAATTTGCAAATTGGTTAATATACAAATGTTTTAAACTAATGGAGTTAACATTTTTTACATATCTTAAAATCATATATCGAAACTGACTGTATAAATTATATTTTCAGACTGTTTATGGTGGGAATAGCAGGGTTTTTTGACCGCTTACTTTTTAAGAGTGTATTTACAGATTTTCTCTGGTGTTTCCCTTCAGGAACCATCTACTTGTTATAGGAACAAAATATAATCTCCATGGATATAGACATGCATTATAGCATTCAAATAAAGATAAATTTGATTATTTCATTAAAGACATATTGGAAAATTCATTATTTCAGAGCAAATCAGATCCCAATATGACTAAGGAAGCAATTGGAATATTTAGTAGAAATGGAAATTAGGCCATGTGTTTTCCTTCAGTAGGCTAGAAGATAATTGAACTCTGTGTTATTTTTCCCCCCCAAATTTCATTATGGATCTTGGCATCACACCAGTTTGGATTACCTCCAATGCAGCTAGAAGTGATTTACATCACTTCTGGAGTTCCAGACTGGGCACCAAATGTGATCAAATAATCTCTGCACATTTTTTTTTCCTTTATTGGTCTTTTTGGTAGTGATTCATTTTGGTAGTAGTTCTTCTGCAGACTTTGCAATATTCAAATCTGACCGTATAAGCTTTGTTTTCACAACTGTGGCTTGTAAGGGAGCATATTATGCCTTAAGCTGTAGTGATGCCATTTTACAATTCAAACAAGTTCATAGCTTATTAAGTCAGATCTAAATTTAATTTCTTGCAAGCAGTGTTGGATGCTAAGCTTAAAAACAATATGTGCTGCGTAATACTCAGCAAAAACTTTCCTAACGGCCCAACATTCACATTTGGTGGGAACACTAAAATGTCATGAGCTTTAGCTATTTTGTATTATTTTGGGCTACCTTTATTCTTTTAAAAATGAAATAATTTGGGAATCCTGTAGACACTTCTGGAAAAAAAATCATGTGTGTTGTGTTGGCCAGAAATATTGCATTGGTAACTGCTGGGTTATATTGTGGGTCTCAAAAAATTTTAGGATGAAGATTAAAAAAACAAAAACAAAAAGGATTGGGAAACTATGACCCAGATCATTGTATAAATCATTGCATGAAGTTACCCAGAGGAAAGAAACCATTGCAAAATCCCGAGCTATTGTGTCTATTTAACAGTGCTTTTTTAAAAAAGAGACAGAAATAATAGGAATACTTGGGAAGAGTTTAAATACAACCACCTGAATAAGGACGGGTGGTTGTATGACAGTTTGGAAGCACCCTGGATAACCTAACTCTCTTGTCAATAAGAATAATCGAAATTTCCTATCCATGGTCGAAGAAATGATAATATTTTCTTCCAAACATTTATTTTTGTGAATGAATGTGGGTCTTTAGCTTTTCATATAGTGCACCCAGTCAATAAAAAGAACAATTTTCATGAAAAAGAAAAATTAGTCATGCTCTATGGTTCATGGTATAGTTACCAAGCGACCCCTCAGGCATTTGCTTGTAGTATTTACATTTTTTTTAGTAAATTATCAAGTGAAAAACCAATTGTTCCTAATGACATTCACTCTGTGAGTCTCCCATTCTCATATACGAGAAAGGGTTTATTATCCATTTGGAGTAATTAAACTGCTGATGTTATATGGATCCATAAACACAATTTCATTAAGGCTAACAAAGTGGCTTTTCTCAAAACTACAGATGAAAAATATTTATTTAAAAATATAAAAGCCAAATTCATATGAAGACCTAAAGGTATTTTATAATAGCAACAAGAAAATCTGCAGAGTTTTTAAATGACCGGAAACATTTAAATACTACTATACATATAGTATTCCCTTTTTTCCAGGAAAAAATGGAGAATCAGATTACAAATAAGCTACTTTTATTAATGACGTAGAGTTAGCCTTAATTCAATACATTGTTCTTTTGGCCCATGAGAAGGAACCCATCAAGATCTTCAGGAGAATCAAGAGATGAAAAGTGCCATACAGTAAGTCTTACCTCTGCTTCCCCATAGACCTTGGCTTTGTCCCTACCTATAAAAATAATTAGGGTCCAACTTTGTGTCTGACTTTAGGAGGCAGTGCTCACTTCTGTTTCTTGGCTGAGGGAGCCAGCATTGTCCAAAGACATTTTCTGTGGTTATGTGGCTACCATGGCTATATCCTGAGGCACATGGAATGCTTTTACCTTCCCACTGAAGTGGTACCTATTTATCTACTCACATTTGCATTCTTTTGAACTGCTAGGTAAGTAAAAGGAATGGGAGCAAGGAATGTGAGATCATCCTGTTGCACGGTGCTTGGGTCTCAAACCTGGACTATCAGCTTTCGAGCTGACAAGCTCAATGTCTTTAACCCCTGAGCCGTTGCACTTCTGGATATATGTATATGTATAAACACACACGTATATGTATATGTATATGTATATGTATATGTATATGTATATGTATA
>WNWU01000011.1:16706627-16724624 GCA_012654045.1 Ptyas mucosa | reverse complement strand
GTATATGTATATGTATATGTATATGTATATGTATATGTATATGTATATGCATATGCATATGTATATGCATATGCATATATATGTATATATGCACATTTATGTTTTGATATTTATATATATAGTCTGTACATGTACAGCAAAGATACGTATTTGAAGTAGGGGCAATAAACATAATGCCATTGGTATTCCAAATATGCTTTCTTTCAAAAGGCAACTGGACTTTCTTGCTTTGCTTGAAGGTGTTTTGCTTCTCATTCAAGAAGCTTCTTCTGTTCTGTCTGAATGGTGGAGAATGGAAGGATTTATATTCTTTGCAGTCATCTAGTTGTTATCTCCATAGAAATAATGCCATTTTCCTTCCACTAATAAATACCCTCTCATAATCTAGTGTTATATAGTGTGGTTTCAGGGTGACCCAGACTGAAATCTACCCTCAGACATGAAAACTCATGGATAATTTTAAGCCAGCCACTCTTTCCAGCTAACCGCAGGGTTGCTTTATGTAAATCAAATAGAGATGCCAAAGCAAACTATAGAAAGATAGACAAGATGCCCTAACTTCCTAATGAACTATTGAAAGAAAGGCAGGATATAAATCTAGCTAATTAAGAAAGAAATATGGGAAGCTTTGTAAATATTTGGAGTTCCTCCACATTATGAAGATCCTGCACCATCAGGATCCTTCTTTTTCATGGAGTTGTCCCATGCAAGGATGTCACTATATCATTGCTAATGACCAACCAGCACATAAGAGGATGGCTAACATACTCATCAAGTGAAGTAGTAAAACAATGTGTATTTTAGACTCTTTCATATTTTTTAAAAAAATTTCACTTACTTGCAATATATTGTTAAACTGACTGGCAATGAGTGAATGAAGATTAAACAGATTCAACCAAAAACCATGCAGCTCATCTTCACTGGTGCTGACCTGTTCTTGATCGCTGTTGATTTTGTATTGACGTATAACTGCAGCCATGCTGTATATTAGATGGTTGTTTCTTGCAATGAGCTAGTACTTAGAGTTGATATTACAGTTTTGGCATCTTTTAATACTTGTGCTAGCTGCTTTTTTGGAACAAACCTCAATATAGGTAACCTTATTCTGTTGTTTTTGTGCTGCTCTAGCTGCTCCCTTTTTCTTTGTTTTAATTCTTCATGTTTTTAGTTAGAGGACTTTGTTCTTTCTGAGAAAAAGGCAAAGAAGAGGGTGCCTAGCTTGAGAACGAAAACGATTCAATAACTTGAATAATTAAAAATCATTAAAAATTAATTTAAATGATTCAATAGTTTGGGATCAAAAGTGAAAATGATTCAATAGCTCTGCTGACACCCAACTCTCCTTGATTTGCCTCTACAGTCTGAGTTACTTCTGACAAAGTTTCAATTTATTTGCCTTGGGTAGACCTTTGCACAAATATTAAAAGCTAAATGTCTATGGAGATTCTCAGTCATGCAGGTCATGGTTGCCCCAAAGGTGCTTTTCCAAAAGGCAACTGGACTTTCTGGTTTTTCTTGATGCCGTTTTGCTTCTCATCCAAGAAGCTTCTTCAGTTCTGTAGGAAGTTAGCATCCACCCCTTTCCTAGAAGAATGAAATGTTTTAGGAAATATTAAAAAGGTAGAATATTATGTTTTCCTGTATGAGAAATGAAGAAGCATGTTTTAAAGACAAAGCAGCTCCCACCTTCCTGCCCCCACCCTTTTGTTAATGGGCCAGAGGCAGAAACTCAATCTTTGTCAATGGACGATCATCTGCAACACAATGGGACCCATTTAGCAACAAGAATGGCACCTTGGAAGATTACATCAGCCAGCAAGGCTAGCTAAGACCCTCACCCCCTGGGAGTCTGACAACCAATCAGGATACTCTTTCTGGGCCCCAGGAAGTTCAAAGCCAGAGAGGGCATAAAACCCAGGGACTCACTGTGTCTCACCCCCTTTTCTGTTCAGGAACTCAAACCATGTGATCCTGCCCACCATTAAACCATCTTTCCAAGCAGTCTCCATGTTTCCAGTGTGTTTTTCCCACTTGGAGCTGAACCCAGAAGGATATTTCTTCCTACAGTTTTTTGCAGTCATCTGATAGTTAGCTTTCTGAGAGTCATTGAGGCCACTTGGAGGTTTAACTGTGCACAGATAACATTATGTAGATACAAGGATTATATATACAAGGGCACCAAGTGGCCTCAATGACTCTCAGAAAGAGTGCTAACAAGGCTTCAAGGAAAAACAAAGTCCAGTTGCCTTTTGAAAAAAAAGCACCTTTGGGACAAATATTAAAAGATTCACATTCTGGACATGTAAGAAGGTTAAAGCGTTTTGGATAAAAATTTGGTGGATTTTACAAAATATCTTTAAGAAGAGGATAAAATTTACACCACAGCTGTTCCTGTTGGGTATAGTTACAGACTGTACGGTCAGAGAGACTAATTTGATCTGGAACTTGATAACAGCAGCAAGATTGTTGGTGGCACAATATTGGAAGAAGCAAGATTTACCTACAATCCAAGAATGGACAATGAAAGTAACAAACCTAGCGGAGATGGCAAAAATTTTGGCATATTTGAAGGAACAATCAAATGAAAGATATTTAAGAGACTGGAGAAGATGGATAGATTATATCCAAAATAAATATCGGAATAAGAAGTTACAGATAGGGTTTGGATAAGTATGTAGATATTTGAAGTGTTTTTAAGCAATTAAAATGGTAGGTTAAATAGGGAATTGAAGAATTAAGAAATGTTGATTGTCATAATTAGTTAGATTAGGTTGGATTTTGATTGTCAAATGTTATACCCCATATTTGATCTGGGAAGGGGGGGAGGGGAGGGGAGGAGAAGAAAGGGTAGGGGGGAGGGGTGGAAAACATGTAAACTTTTTGTAAAACTTTTTAATAAAAAAAAAGATTCACATTCTATTTCTATGAATACTTTCTTTTGTTTTCTTATTATGGTTGCTTTGCTTTGTGAACTTGCCGAGTAGATCCAGGTGCCATTCATCTGTGGTTCTTTTTTTTATACATATAACATGAGAATGCTGCATGTGTTTATTTTTTTTCAATTTTAGTTTTAGCCATCATTATATAGGCTTCATTTTTTTTAAAGAACATTTGATCTCATCCCTTCATCTCTATTGTATGAGTCTGAGCTCTGTAAAGTTTGCAATTTCTTTTAATATGTGCTTTTCTGTTACAGTAATGACAAACTACATTTCTCACTTTTATCTTGCTTAAAGAATTCCCTTCGGTTGCCTCATTCAAATCATGCTGGCATGCCTGCAGTGTGGCAATTACATTCTCCAGGGAAATTTTATCGTGAAGTTTGATTAACTCTACCATAGATTTATAATTTTCTGGTAACAAACTTAATAACAGCTCCTTGATGAAATCATCATAAAGTTTAACACTGTTTTCTTTTAATGTCTTCCAAACGGATGCCCTGATACATATTCTATTAAACTCACATTTCCTGATGATTTGCGATTTACCAGTTTATTTATCAGTTTTCAGAACATTAAAATGCTATTGCTTATTCCTGAACGTGCATGCATGCCTGACTTAGTTTTCATCAGATCTCTTTTCCTGGAGACAAATTTAAATTAGCTTATAGTGTGTTGAGTTCAATCTCAGAATTATTTCATACAAGTAAGTTAGTCTTTTTTACTGAAGCTATTTTGGCTTGGGTTTCTTCTGGACATAGTCTCTCCAAAACATCTGAGAGGTCCAGTTCTATCTTCATGCTTTACATGTTATAGTCTTTCTTTTCTACAAACAAGTTTTCTCAGTTTTGATGTCAATGCCATTTTCAAAATGTTATGCTATCTCTGAAGGCATGAAGGAAAAAAAAACACCCCTTAATTAGGATGCATTAAGTCCTAATCAGTATCCATAATTATGGGTTGTGAATTCTGGTTCAGCTGCATGCCTAGAAATAGAAAATGCGTGTTTTTTTGTGATTGTGGAGCTTTGGGATGCTCCCGAGAGCTCAGAGTTTAGTTCTGGCTCCCTCCTGAGCCCATAATCCTTTCATTAGAAAATTGCTGTAGGTAATTTCTAGTTTAGATTGGACTTGGCACACTCCCAGTCAATCTCTACATCCATAACAGTACAAGTGCATGCACTACTTAGTTCAGCTAGCAAGAAAAAAAGTGTAGTTTGATGATTACTCATTAAACAGAAGTGAAAATAAAAATAATTAACTGGCAAAACAGGAGAAAAAGCAGAATAAACAGGAAAGAAAGGCATGAAACATTGGCAAGGAATACAGTAAATGCAGAGGACTTACCATCAACAACACATACATGTGATCTCTATCTAGTTATATATCAAGGAGGCATTGAATTTACAAAGCCACTAAAAACAGAACTTGGACAATGGACACGGAGAATATGTACCATTCCACAGGGAATTATCTTGGTTTTTCTATCTTTAATCCTTGTATATAACCTAACATTAGCAGAATAGAGATGGGAAGTAGGTGATCCTTCTTCTCTTGTGCACAAGGAAAGCATTATGAAATGTCCACCTGGAAAATCAGTGGATAGGACTTTTGGCAACACAGAGCTTTCCCAGGGAAGAGGCAGTAAATCTCACCAGAGGGAGGCCCAGATTAAGAAACTGCACAGTCCTGAGCTGAATGGGGAAGGGGAAGAGGTTCAGCAGGTTAGCCACACCCTAGAATCTTCCTGGATATATCTAGTAGTTTCAAAGGTTATAGCTTTACTTTGGCAAGATTCTGTCTAAGCAAATAAGGATACAACTCAGTTGGATTTCACTGTGTTGTCTTTGGGGTTGGGCCAGTGATGAAATCCTACCTGTTCACACCAGTTTGGGGGAACCTGTAGTGATAAAAACTACCGGTTCGGGTGAACCGGTAGTAAAAGAAACCCTACCAGTTCCTCCAAACCCGTATTTCCGACAATCAGCCACCTTTAAAGTGCTCCATGGCTCAGGACCTGCGTACCTACGAGACCGCCTTCTGCCACCGATAGCCTCCCACCGACCAGTTCGCTCCCACAGAGAGGGACTCCTCAGGGTGCCATCAGCCAAATTATGTCAGCTGGCGGCACCCAGGGGGAGAGCCTTCTCTGTGGGAGCCCCTGCCCTTTGGAATGAACTACCCCCGGACATACGCAAAATCTCTGACCTCCGAGTTTTCCACTGTGCTCTTAAGATCCTGCTCTTCCGACAGGCAGGGCTAGCTTCATAATTAAGTTTTAAATTCGGAGTTCTTAAATTTTTGGGGTTTTTTAGCTAATTTTGGCCTTAAATGTAATACTTTTAAGAATTTTTTAAATTTAAATTGTGATATTTGTATTGTGTTTTTACCTGGCTGTACACCGCCCTGGGTCCTTCGGGAGAGGGGCAGTATAGAAATAAAATTATCCTTATCCTTATCCTTATCAGCTGTGCCCCACGATTTAAAATCTCTAGAAAGCAGGAAATCCTGAAACTAAATTGTGCAGGATAGCTGTTCTCCCCCCACCCCTCAATGTTATACTTACCTTCCCAAGCCTCCTTTTTCCACACGTTTGGCGCATTCTGTGCATGCGTGTGCAGCATGCATTTTGTGCGCACTGCACATGAGTGCGCAGCATGCATTTGGCATGCACCGTGCATGCGTGCACACGCAGCACACGTTTGGCGTGCACCGTGCATATACGGCCAGCGAACCACAGGGTTGGGCCTGAAGCAATTGGTAGCTAGAGATGAGGCCAAAATTCTTAGGAATTGGTAAAGGGATTTCAGATAAATATTAAGTGGAATTTCCTGATGAGACAAATTGATCAACAAAAAAAAAACCCCAATCATCTTGGAAAACTGCAGCTTTTCCTGTGTTATTATTATTATTATTTTAATGAGGGACCAATAACTGTATCTGGCCAATCAGTGGTTCATTAGCGTCTACTAATTATGACTGTTATGTCTTTATTCCAGAAACAGAGGCAGGTGCTTCTGAACACCAGTGCCTGAGGAAGATGTCAGGATAGAGCTCTTGTCCCCGTGTGACCCTCATTATTTCCCAGTGATCTGGATCTCCATTCTCAGCAACAAATGCAGTATTGGAAAGGGCTTTGATCTGAACCAGCAATCCTCTTTTTATTAAGAAACGCTTTTTAAACTATTATTTATTGTCTTCTTTAAAAGTTTTACTTGTATGTCACTAGATGTTGATCAAATAATGAAGGCTAAACTTTTTTTTTTCTTCAAAAGAAGAAGGATGCAAGCTAAGACAGCGACATAAAATGGATTAAAAATTCTAGTTTGGTTTACCGGTCTGAACTGCAACCCCCTTGTAACAGATTGTCTTTGAGACAAACGTAAGTACTACCTAGCAGAGTTAGTCTTCAGTAAAAGTAGCTCGCATTTACAGTTGGGAAAATTAAAACAGGGGCTGGACTCCAGAATCAGTGCATGTTTTCCTGCCCTGGTGTATTATTCTGATATTATTCTGAAAGCTTCCAATTTTTTTGAATTTCACCTTGAGAGGCATATTTTGGAAAATGGGGGAGGGGGCAGGGGTTGAGAGGAAGCCTAACACCCTTGTTCTTATATTAGGAATAAGAATCACACCTGCTTTTTGCCTGAAATGCTCAGCGTGGCATTGCTAGTAAAATTACTTAGGAACATAACTGCTCAAATTATTTGCTATAATGGCACTGCTTTATGGTTCCCAGCAGAATTGGAAATGCTGAATGTTGCAGTCTTTCCAATGAAGGATATGCTGGGATGGCACTAATGTAAAAAATCACTATGCTTTGGTCACCAAGGGAATAGTTCCCTCCTGTGATAATGCAGAGCATAAAACACATTGAATTTTAAGACTGCAAAAATAAAACCTGTGTGGATAAATTATTGTTTATTTTTAAAATACACAGTCAGAACATCTGTGCAAGAAGACATGTGAAACTTAACCCTTTCACCATGTCCAAATTTCTACTGGCAAGTTCTACATGGAATCTGCTACCTTATTCATCCGTTAAAATGTCATCATTCTTCATCCAGTAGCTCCTTGACACTCCTTGACAAAATATGGCTTATGACTCTGATCGTGTTTACTTTCAAATTATGACCATTTAGACGGTAAGTGGGAACCCATGGTTACTTGGAAATACTTTTACAACTGATATTTTCATCAGGAAAATCATCCAGAAATATGGATGCACTTATTTAGGAAAAGGTGAACTAGTTCATTAGATGTTTTGAGTCATTCCAATGATATTTTTGTTAGATCAAAAGCCATTTCTGAAAATGAAAGTCATGCGGAAGATTTGTATTATATGGTGCTTTGCAATATGCCAGTTTTCTTTTTTTAATTGATTTTTGTAAAAGTGGAATGGGGAGCCCGGTGACTAAACAAAGGTACCTCTTAAGGCCCATTTACTCTGGTTTCATTTGGTTATTTAATTAATCTGGGGCTCATTGGGCTTCAGAAAGCAAAAAGGATCATGTGTTTACTTAGAGTCAATGATATTTATAACCAACATGCTTTTTACTGTATATTCTTTAAGAATGAAACATCACCAGTTCAACCTATTAGACAGATAGATGATGATGATGATAATGATGATGATGATGATGATGATAGACAGAGAGAGACAGACAGACAGACAGACAGACAGACAGATATAATAGATAGAAAGATGGATAGATGAATGGATGGATGGATGGATAGATAGATAGATAGATAGATAGATAGATAGATAGATAGATAGATAGATAGGCAGACAGGCAGGCAGGCAGGCAGGCAGGCAGACAGACAGACAGACAGACAGACAGAGGTATGATAGAAAGATAGATGGATGGATGGGTAAATGGATGGATAGATAGATAGATAGATAGATAGATAGATAGATAGATAGATAAGTAGGTAGGTGGGTAGGTGGGTGGGTGGGTAGGTAGGTAGGTAGGTAGGTAGGTGATAGATAGATAATGTCCTGCTAGGAGTCAGGCATTTGATATTGAGAAGATGTAAGTTTAGCAATTTGACCATCTATTTCCACAAGCATAGAATTATAAAATGTAACATTGCATTTGAAGCTTCCTGAAGTAGTCAATGGAACTTACTGTCTGAAAAAAACAACCTCAATGTTCAGCATAAATTGAAGCCAACAGTAGACATGCATTCTGGGAGCTATTATACAACCTGTTAGAATGCATCCTGTCTGAGAAGATTTCTTTATAAACACATTCATCGCTCACAAAAGAGCACACTATAACCTTATTATTATTGCCTTTTAGGCAGGTAAAAGGAGGTAGGTCTTTTGATTTTCTCAACTGATATCTTTAGATGCAGGAATTATCTTGCTTTGCTGTTTCTATATGAGACAGAGCTCCTTGCCTTCATCTTTGTTTCACAAATTAGCTTTTGCTTCTGTTAATTCAGCTCACCCTGCCCCTATATGCCAAATGATAGCCTTGCCTTTATTTTGGAGTCTATAATCCAATTATGCCAAACAGCTGAATGAAGCACTCACTAGAAAAAGGCCTTAGCTCAAAAATAGTACATATGATTTCCATGCCAGGTGTTTTCATGCCAACATCTGGAAATCTTGGAGACACACTGCCAGTGATAAAGCTTGGTGGATCTGCCTCAGCAGAAAGGAGCTTTCAATGCAACATTTCTTGAAGATTTTATACCAAGCCATCCCACTTTTACTGTGCCCCTTTTACTGTTTCCTTTCTTATGATGGTACATTGGCGGCCACACTAGATATATGATAGGACATCCATACTTTACTAGTTAACCATGATTTTCTTTCTCAAACCGCAGCAATGAGCAGGTCTTATTCACATTTAATCTTAAAGTTTGTGATTTCAAGTCTGGGTCATGGTACTGATTCCCCAACATAAATAACCCGTTTGCTCATCAATCCCTAAGGATCTTCTCTCAGTCTTCCTGTTCTCTTACCCATTTGTCCACAAGTCACCAAGAGTCTCCCTTAGTGGCATCAAACTAACCAACTAGGTGTACTTTAACAAAGGGTCCTTGATTTTTTTCATTTCCAGCCATTCAGTGGTGGGATTCAATTTTTTTTACCATCAGTTCTGTGGGTGTGTCATGGTGGGCGTGGCAAGGGAAGGATACTGTAAAATCTCCATTCCCTTCCCACTCCAGGGAAAGGTTACTGCAAAATTCCCATTTCCTCCCAATGAGCTGGGACTCGGGAGGCAGAGAATAGATGGGGGTGGGGCCAGTCAGAGGTGGTATTTACCAATTCTCCAAACTACTCAAAATTTTCACTACTGGTTCTCCAGAACTGGTCAGAACCTGCTGAATACCACCTCTGCAGCCATTGTAATTATTTTTTCTAGTAACTCTGTCATTAACATTCAGCTCAAATACCAGAAGATATATCCAGATCGCATCAAACAGCTAGTTGACCAAATATTATGTTCTTTATAATTGATAGCAGATTTTACTTTTTGTAAACTATAAAAGGAAAAAAAAATCTTTTACCAGTTGAGACTCTGCATGACTACTGTCCTAAATGAACTGTTGAAGATTTTCAAATAGCCCATCCATAATTGAGAAAAAAAAATATGGACCATTTCCTGATCCATCTAACTTTGGTGGCTCCCCCATTGGGCAATTTTCAACCATCTGAAAGTTCATTTATGTTATTTCATTGAATATGAACATCCAACAGTTCAGTAAATATAAGATTTAGTGTATCACATAAAAAGAAAGTAACAATAAAACTGTGTCCATACACTTCTTTTTAAGAAAAACTTTAAACTCTAGTATATTTTTCTAATGTTGGTATTTATTATTATTATTATTATTATTATTATTATTATTATTAAAAAGTTCAATAAATTATTACTATTGGTAACCAATTGCAGTCAGTCCTGGAAAGCAGAGATATAGATAAGAAACATAACTCTCTCCTGTCAAAAAAAAAGGCATTATTTATCATGTGTGACTTTCAACAGGTTTACAAGCAGCATCTCCGGAAGCTAATTTAGGGGACACCTTCATTCTGACCTCAAGGGCTTTTTGGCAGGGAGAAGTAAAACAAATTAGAACTCAGATATTTGCAAACAAACTGGATAAAATCAATAGCTTTAATTTTCACATTTAAACCCACAATTTCCATCTGACAGGCTCAGCAGGTTTTAATGGACACAATTTACTTTTACTGTTTTAATTGTTTTTAGTCAATCACTTTTTATTGCTTCCCTGCATCTGACTAAACAAATTAATAGAGTCATGTTCATAAATGATTACTTTCTAAAACTGCTTGGTACATGCATTTGACCATTTCACCTCCAATTACTGCCGGCATTAGTAATATTTAGACCAATAGATGCCTTTTAACTCATTTATAAATGATCACAAAAACCCAACAAGTTCGAACTGCAAAAAAAGAAAGAGAGAGATAGACTTAGACTACAGACACCCTCCAAACATATACTTTTTAGAGTTGTCATAAAATAGAGCAGATAGGACCATAAAAAGAGGACCATCATAGGAAGGAGAAACAGCTGTGGGATCAAATTACAGCAGCATTGTTGTTTCCATAACCGAAAATAGCAACTAGCTATGATAGGAAGAGGAGGAGGAGAACAGCAACAGTCCCAAATGTGCTTTTTCAAGAGGCAACTGGACTTCCTTTGTTTTTCTTTGAAGATATTTCGCTTCCCATCCAAGAAGCTTCTTCAGTTGAAACGTCTTCAAAGAAAAACTAGAAAGTCCAATTGTTTCTTGAAAAAGCACATTTGGGGCAACCATGACCTGGATGATTGCGAATCTCCATAGACAACACCAACAACAACACCTGGAGCATTCCTTGAACTCCATCAGCATTGATAAATTCACTATTGGTCAATTGCAAAAGGTAGTTTTACCTGGAATAACATACATCCTGTGACAATACATTAACACCATTAAACAACTACATGTACCTATCCAGTGGTGGGTTTCAAACATTTTTACAACCGGTTCTGTGGGTGTGGCTTGGTGGGCATGGCTTGGTGGGCGTGGCAGGGAAGGCTACTGTAAAATCTCCATTCCCACTCCACTCCAGGGGAAGGTTACTGCAAAATTCCCATTTCCTCTTGATCAGCTGGGACTCGGGAGGCAGAGAATAGATGGGGGCAGGGCCAGTCAGGGGTGGTATTTTCCGGGTGCGCTTCAAGGTTTTGGTTACTACCTTTAGAGCGCTCCATGGCTTAGGACCTGGTTATTTACGAGACCGCCTACTGCCACCAGTGGCCTCCCACCGGCTGGTACGCTCTCATAGAGAGGGCCTCCTCCAGGTGCCGCCGGCCAAACAATGTCAACTGGCGGTCTCCAGGGGGAAAGCCTTCTCTGTGGGGGCACCTACTATCTGGAATGAGCTCCCCCCGGAGATTCGGAGGATCCCAGACCTACGCACCTTTCGCCACGCTCTTAAGATCTTTTTATTTCGTCAGGCAGGCCTGGCCTCATTCCCCTTTTCTAATTAATACTATAAATTTTAATTTGTTTTAAATTATTGGGGTTTTAATATTTCTATGGCCAAATTTATTTAATTGGATTTTAGTGGGTTTTAAACGTTGTATTTATATGTTTTATTTATGGCTGTTCACCGCCCCGAGTCCTTCGGGAGGAGGGTGGTATACAAATTAAATAAACTAAAATAAACTACCGGTTCTCCGAACTACTCAAAATTTCTGCTACCAGTTCTCCAGAACTAGTCAGAACCTGCTGAAACCCACCTCTGTACCTATCCCAAACTTAACAGCAATTTTGCTAATCTCCCAGGAATCGTGGGGATTCCCTGTAAGATGGGATATGTAGTGGTTACTGTACTTCCCCTATCTTAGTGAACAAAAGTTGTGCCACTAGAAATTGGCAATTTGCTGCATTTGACATTGAATCCATGAACGATCATGAAAAGGAGGAAGAGAGCCAGAAGTAGCCCTCAGGCCATAAGCTCTTGGACCTCTCTTAAATAGACAGGTTAGCTTTTGGTACTAAAAGAGCTACTCTTTCATAATCTGATTTGAGGTGAAGCAAGAATGTTTTCTCCATATGTTCTATTTTGCTGTGTCTTTTGCCTTCCTTCTTCCCCTTTGTTTTTGGGCAGATGTGAATGTCTCCTCATTACAACAAGTGGAGATGGTGCTGAGGAAGAAGTTCATAAGGACCAACAGGCAGGGGGAAAAATGTACGGTAGTAATTCACTTATTCAAGTGGAGTTTGCTTACTTTATACTTCTTAATCTGTTCTTGAAGTTTAACTGAGGGTGAAACTATCGTATATTTCCCCTACATCTCCGAAGTACAAATAAAATGTGCAGGTGTTTTGTTGTCCTTTTCTTTTTCAAACTCCCTCAAAGCTGTCACTGAATATAAACAAATCTTCCTACTCCTTAATGATATGAATTACTCTTGATTAAATGAGTACTCATTTCAGAAATATATTCCACCTTTTTCTGTGCATGAATACACACAGCTGTTCAGTTGCCAACACAGACCTGTGCTTTTTTAGCAAGGGACTCTATATTGTTTGTGCTCAAATGTCAAATGCGAAGAATGAATCTGCCATGGATGGCATCTCCCCTGAATGCAATATCTGTGATCAAAGCTACTTGACAACAACGAAATCTAAATCAAGGTGATCATCTGATGATATATAGACCTCCATCCTTTGATTAAGCTTCAGGCAATCTGGGCATAGCTGTTGTGGAGTAACTTAACTTTTTACGATAACTAAGGACTGCTGGTTTAATATAAATATTTATCCAGTTTTGAGGGTGCTAGACTCTTTCTAGCGCCCTCAAAATTTGAGGGACGTGGTGGCTCAGTGGCTAAGACACTAAGCTTGTCAATCGAAAGGTCAGCAGTTCAGCGGTTCAAATACCTAGTGCCGCGTAACGGGCTGAGTTCCTGTTACTTGTCCCAGCTTCTGCCAACCTAACAGTTCGAAAGCACGTAAAAAATGCAAGTAGAAAAATAGGGACCACCTTTGGTAGGAAGGTAACAGCGTTTTGTGTGTCTTTGGTGTTTAGTCATACCGGCCACATGACTAAGGAGACGTCTTCGGACAGTGCTGGGTCTTCAGCTTTGAAACCGAGGTGAGCACCGCCCCCTAGAGTCGGGAATGACTAGCACATATGTGCGAGGGGAACCTTTACCTTAGATTCTTTCAAGATTCTTGGCAGGTTATAGATAAAGGAAAACAGTACATATAAAAAGAAATCATGGTTGACTGGAAGATACATATTAAACCCAAAAGCAACTAAATAATCACCCTGTTCCAAGGATAATTTCCAGAACATTGTAAGGATGGGAATTGCTTGAATCTCTTGGGGAGGGGGATAACATTCCAGAAGGCAGATACCGCAACAGAGTAGGCACACTTCCTCAGTCCTGCAAGGTGGCACTGATTAATATGAGCCGCCTTGCTTGATCTTCTGAAGGGGCAGGTATAAATGAGCTCCTTCAGACAGACAGGCTCTATGGCATGCAAGACTTTAGAAGTGATAACCAGCTTCTTGGAAACTAATCACTCTAGTGCTCACAGTAGCAATGTTTTATGATGCTGGCAGAATTATCCATTCTGAGAAGGAGGGTTGGTACATTCTGTTCCTACTGCAGCTTATGAATAGTCTCAAAAAACAATCCCAGGAAGACCATATTACAGTAGTTCGACCTTGAGGTCATAAGGGAACGAATAAATGTCATCAGGACCTCCTGCACCAGCTGAAGTAAGCAAAGATCCCTTATCCCCATCCTCCAAATATTTTGTAGCAGCCATGAATGTATGATTATGTTCTCCTTGCTACAAATCATAAACATAATCTTTCAGGGAGAGCTGTATCCCCCCCCCCAAACTTTATACTTATAAGTGAAGTCAGAAGAAAATTACATAATTTCTGGACAAATTATAGTTCAATCTTGCAGGAGTTCAGTTTGAGCTTATTTGTTCTTATATGGTTCCTCCCAGACTCCAGACATCAGGTCAAGACTTCCACAGCATTTTTAACTATTCCTGGGGTGGTGATGCATAACTGATTATCATCAGCATACTGATATCTCACCCTGGACTGACTGATGACTTCATATAGTGGTTTCATGAATAAGAATACAGAAGATAAATTAATTCTATCAAACCACATGTAGAAGCAACTGCTGGATTGACCGCTACACTTCCCAATTGGACATACCTAATTAGGAAGCAGTAGAACTACTGTACCTCTCTCAGCCTTTGTAGGTAGTCTAGAAAGATATCAAGATATCATCTCCATGTTCCATGTTTCACTAGGTATATGATGGAATTCCCTGTCAGATTGCTGGAAAATTACTCAAGCAACCTAAAGTATGGAAAAATGGGCAACACGTAAGTAGGATCCTTTACAACCCAACCTCAAGTTCCGAGGTCAGAAATTTCCCAGATGATCATCATTAAGCCCTTTCTTGAAGTTGAGACTGATGGATGACCCAAAACTGGGAGGACGTATTTCCATAAGATTACGTGAATCCCTTATTTCACATGACCACATTTTTGTAGTACATGTCAGGATTGCTTCATTCACCGTATGTAATGGATAAATTTAGCCTTGTTATGAATGAGCCTCATATTTACTACAACAGTCCATACCAAGATCATTAGCAATAGGATTACCTGGAACCAGGAGTTGCAAGAAGGCAACGGGAGCTTTACAAATACAGTGGGAATATCACTCCCAAAGTCCCAGCTAACGGTGACAGTGCTGGCTGGAAATTATGAGAATTATAGCCCCAAGATACTCCACCAAGTGCCGAATACATCTGAGGGGCACAAAATGTGAAAAGACTAGTCTAAAGAGTAATATTTCTGCATGATTTTTGAGTATTGAATGATTTAATGACTGCTTATAATATATCTCATTTCTGAAAACAAGATAAATTGTCAGATCAACTCACAGCAATTCCTCCCGAGATTTCCCTAGCTAGCTCATAAGCATGACTGTGATTCTGAGCTTTTAGGAGAATGCTGCCAACTCTTTCATCCCGCAATGGTGCATCATATCAACACAGTCCAGTCGAGTCTCTGAATACCATTTCAGTTCCACAATAACCAGAGTATGATTTCAAGGCAACAGTCAGCCAAACCCTTGATACAAGGTTAAGTGCAGAAAATGAAAAGGCAGCCGGCTAACTTTCATGAGGAAATCTAACCTTTCATCTCAGAAGGCCAACACAGAAATCTGCCTTTGTGACATGATCTGGGAAACTGCTGCTAGCCCCACAGGCAGAGTTTTTATCCTTTCTATATAGTTTACTCTCTACTGGTATCTCCATCTTGTGGGAGAAAGTTAACTGTTAAAACATATACTCACATACAGCTAGTCCTGTTTAACAATAGTAACTGGGACTGAAAACTTCATCATTAAGTGAGATGGCTGTAAATTGAAAAACCATGTGACTGTTAACAGGAAAACCAAGTTGGAAAGGACCTTGGAGGTCTTCTAGTCCAACCCCCTACTGGAGACCCTATAACATTCCAAACAAATGACTGTCCAGTGTCTTCTTAAAACCTTCCAGCACCCACAACTGCTGAAGGTAGGCCATTCCACTGATTAGTTGTTCTGCCAGGAAATTTCTCCTTAATTCTAGGTTGGTTCTGTCCTTGATTAATTTCCATCCATCGTTTCTTGCCTTGCCTTCTGGTGCTTTGGAGAATAGGTTGACACCGCTCTTCTTTGTGGTAACTCTTCAAATATTGGAACACTGATGATCATGTCACCCTGGTCCAGGCGTGGGTTCTACTTACCTTTACCAGCGGTTCGCAGGGGAGCTGCACGCGGCACTTGCTTTGCTCACCACGCACGCATGCCAGGGATGGGGTCTAATTTTTTTTACTACCGGTTCTGTGGGCGTGGCTTATTTTGTGGGTGTGGTTTGATGGTCATGTGACAATTCTTTAGGATTTAGCAGAGGTACTGGTCTACCAGGCTTTTAACTGCTTGCAGAGCTGTACCGGTCTACCCATTTGTTTATGGAGGCACCGGTCTACTCATTTGTTTTTGGAGGCACCAGTCTACCCATTTGTTTTTCGAGTGCACTGGTCTACCACCACACCGCCTTTTAACACTGATCAGCTGTAGGGCGGCCCTTTGAAGCCCCACGGCAAGAGTTTAAACAGTTTTTTCCCTTCTAGCCGATCAGCTGGGACTCAGGAGGCAGCGAATAGATTGGGGGGTGAGACCAAATAAAAGGTAAGAATAACGAGTGGGGCGAGTGGAAGGGCCCAGCTCCCGAACAAACAGAACTGGTTCGGTGACGTCATGTCCTCACTGCTACCGGCTCGGCTGAACCAGCCAAACCGAGAGGAACCCACCACTGACGCACGCTCTTCTGCGCATATGCAGAAGCAAGGCGCGCACGATCCCATTGTGAACTGGTAGAAAAGGTAAGTAGAACCCACCCCTGATTGGTTACAATATGCAAAGTATATAAGGTAGCATGTAATAGTAAGTCAAAGACAGTATAGGCATAAGGTAAAATAAAAGAAAATTACTGAAACTATTTTACACTAACACCATTCAATATAATTCTCCATACTCCTTGACCCTTGCTACCATTACATCAATTTTTTTTACTGTGGGCGTGGCTTGGTGGGTGTGGTGTGGCTTGTGGGCGTGGCTTGGTGGGCATGGCAGGGAAAGGATACTGCAAAATCTCCATTCCCTCCCCACTCCAGGGGAAGGATACTGCAAAATCCCCATTCCCTCCCCACTCCTGGGGGAAAGATATTGCAAAATCTCCATTCCCACCCCACTCTGGGGCCAGCCAGAGGTGGTATTTGCTAGTTCTCTGAACTACTCAAAATTTCCACTACCGGTTCTCCAGAACCTGTCAGAACCTGCTGAATTTCTCCCCTGCATTACATCCATACACTTTCATGCACTTGTCTTTGGGGAAAAATAAATGCTTAGCTTTAGATCAGGGCTGTCAAACTCACAGCCCATGGGCCATATGCTTCACACGCTGGCCACAGCCACGCCCGGTTTAGCGAAGGAGAAAAAAGTCACGATACGTGCTGTGATGACCCGAGTTTGACACCCCTGGTTTAGATTAATGTAATTTGTTAATTCAGCTACTGGGGCCATTAAACAATGGTTAAAACAAGCCATGATTTAGTCCAGTAGTGAAACCAACCAATGTGGTTTGTAAATGATATATAGCACTATAAAGGAATTACTGAGTCTGTCATTTGTACTTCTATAACTGTCTGGATTGACACAGTAACCAAACAAGACAGACACAAACTTCAATGGATAGTGAGGACTGCAGGAAAAAAATAATTGCAACCAACTTGCCTTCCATTGAGGACCTGTATACCGCGCCAGCCAGAAAGAGGGCTGTGAAAATATTTATAGACCCTTCACATCCTGGACATAAGCTGTTTCAACTTCACCTCAAGACAATACTATAGGGCACTAACACCAAAACAACTAGACACAAGAATGTCCCCCCCCCAATGCTATCACTCTGCTAAACAACTAATCCCCACAACACTAGGACAGGGCTGTCAAACTCCCAGCCCGTGGGCCAGATGTATCACGTGCTGGCCATGCCCACGCCCAGTTTAGTGAAGGAGAAAAAAGGCCCGATATGTCACATGATGCCGCCATGATGACATGAGTTTGACATCCCTGCCCTAGGATGTCAAACTACCTGGTAGGGCTGTATTATCTATCATCCTTCTCATCTTTTCATCTTTCCTATCACCTATTTCCTGAGCTTCCTATGACTATAACTTTGCTGTTTGTATCTCATGATTTATGTTGATCCCCTTTATTTAGTATCCTATTATGATTTGTGTTGTTTGCCTATTTAGTATCCTATGACTATCACCGAGTTTGTATCTTATGATTTATGATGGTTGTATTTTATGATTGTGATCGTGATTTATTGTTTGTTGCTTGTATGTACATTGAAAGACAGATTCTTTGTGTGTCCCCGTCTCCTTTCCTTTCCTTTCCTTTCCTTTCCTTTCCTTTCCTTTCCTTTCCTTTCCTT
>WNWU01000011.1:16577457-16706227 GCA_012654045.1 Ptyas mucosa | reverse complement strand
TTCCACTCCACTCCACTCCACTCCACTCCACTCCACTCCACTCCACTCCACTCCATTCCATTCCATTCCATTCCATTCCATTCCATTCTATTCTATTCTATTCTATTCTATTCTATTCTATTCTATTCTATTCTATTCTACTCTAAGCGAACTCTGCCCTTGTGAATTTAGGAAAGCATGCTTAAAACAAGTCATGATCCCGCACAGGGCATGAACACAGCCAGTCTGTCATTACTGTTTTCCCATTTCTGAAGATTTCTCTCCTTGCTGTATACATCCTGTTGGAGTTTACCCTGGGGCCTGATTCTTAATCTACTCTAAGCCTCCTAGCTTTTTGCATACAAGTGAAAACAGGCTTATTCCGATGTGCCCTTGGCCCTAGCTGAATAGGGTTGCCACAATGGGTTTTTAATTGTTTATATAAGAATCTTATTGCATTAACTGTATTAGTGGTGTAGTTATTGTCTTGCTGCTTGCTGCCCAGAGAGGCTGTAATAAACAAACAAATAAATCTAATAGGTTGTACTCTCTCAACTATGAATTGTATACTAGTCCCTGAATGGCCATGAAAAATCCATGAGACTTATACCCATATTGAAATACCACGCGTTAAACTGTTATTAGTTGGTATTTGTTTACAGTGTTTTTCACATATTAATAACCCCAAGACAGGTGAAGCAGTAGAGTTCTTTATTCATTAAATGATAAGTATGCGTCGCAGCGTTGTACAATTAAGACCCTTGCCTTAGTCATAGAGTCACCCTCAGCCTATTAATTATTCAAAGAAGTTAATGTATGCATATTGGTTATGTTTGTGCTTAAAATTCTCCAAACTGCTGGAGACAAACCCTTAAGGTTTATCTCATTAATTACTCTGCACAGGCAGAGTTGGTGACTAAGTGCAGCTTTTACATTATTCAAGGGGTTTGGGCACACGTGTGTTCGTTTTTTAAGATATTTCATGGGCGTTTCAGGTGAGGTAATTCCAAACATAAAAGAGGTTTAAGCTATGCGGATGAAGAAATTAAAGTTCTGCGAAGCTGCAGGTTCCAGTTACACCCCCTGTCCCCAGCGAAGAAGCAAGGGGCCTCAACATGTCTCCAAATACAGTATCTCTTTTGGCACTCTCTGGCCTATATTCCCTAGCTCAGGGATCAGCAACCTGCAGCTCTGGAGCCGCATGTGGCTCTTTCATCCCTCTGCTGCGGCTCCCTGTCGCCAGTTGGTGCCACAATTTTGAGAGGAGCTTCTGGTTAGGATGGGGGGGGGAGCACGGTGTGCCATGAAGAGACTCTATGACAAGGGACAGGTTTTCTGGTCAGCTCCACAATTGATAGGACTTTC
This sequence comes from Ptyas mucosa, assembly GCA_012654045.1. Taxonomy (NCBI): domain Eukaryota; kingdom Metazoa; phylum Chordata; class Lepidosauria; order Squamata; family Colubridae; genus Ptyas; species Ptyas mucosa. Next base: position 16,704,883 of record WNWU01000011.1, on the reverse strand, counting down.
AGTTAGGACAGGTAGAGGAAAAAGGATGTCGCGCTAGGAGGAGACTTTATGGTGGAAGAACCGGACTTCTGGTCGGCTCCAGAATTGAATGGGAGACTTCCGGTTAGGACCTTTGTGGGCCTTTGAGTATTTAAGCCTGCCGACCCTGACTTAGCTAGTCTAAGCTTTTTTTAAAAAATCAGTGGCAAGCCAAGATGCTGCAGAGGAAAATCCCAATCTCAAACATCACTCTTAAACGTAGTCCTTGACTTAGGACCATGATTGAGCCCACAATGATGGTTGTTAATTGAGTGAATTGAACATGACCACACCCAATTTTTATCATCTTTTTTGCAGAGATCATTAAATAAACAAGGTAGTCATAAAGTGAATCCATTGTTTGGCCTTTTTTTTTTTGCCAGAAACTGGAAATAAACATTGGCAAAACACTTGTAAATTGCTGTCACATGACAGTGGGAACTATATATGGCCATAAAAGTGAGCCACTTGTTGAGCATCCAAAATGCTCTTATAGGGGGGTGGGGGAGATATCAGACTTTGAATATTTGCTCTTAATAGCTTTTTTTTGGGGGGGGGGTCTATTGGAAGTTCAAATGGTTGCTAAGCAACTGGTGGCACAGTGGACTAAGTGCTGTTAAAATAGCACTTAAGTTGCCAGCTGCCTCCAATTGCTGCAAGTTCAAATCTCACCAGGCTCACGGTTGACTCAGCCTTCCATCCTTTCTAAGGCAGGTAAAATGAGGACCCAGATTGTGGGAGCAATAAGCTGACTTTGTATAAATATACAAAAGTATGAGGGTTATTGCTTAACGCATTGTAAGCTGCCCTGAGTCTCCGGAGAAGGGTGGCATATAAATCAATTTTTTTAAAAAAAACTACCATTTTTGACCTGCAAAACCTCAAAATTGCACTCAAGTTGCCCCACAAGTGCTTTGACACTGAGAGATGAGGAGCATTATGAACTGATCAACGCTCCCTCCAACTAGCTAATGGGAAAGCACAAAAATTGGCACTCCATCTCTCTCTCTCTCTCTCTCCCCCCTACCATCCTTGCTATGTTCATTTTCTACAAAGGGGGCGGGACCAAAAGCTACGTTAGGAAACAAAATGGCACCTCTATGGGGTCACTAGAGATATGGGTGAATGATAGCCAATTAGTGAAGACCTTTGACTTCACTCAGAAGAATTTAAACAGCTGGAGGTGGGACATTATAGGGGGTCCCTGCAATCCAAAGCCATGCAGAAGTTCTCCCAAGATTGACTGCCTTCTGGGAACTCAAGCTCAAACCCCAGGGATGTCCGTCATTTTCCCACACAGCCCCAGAGGCATTGGTAGAACATTAGAGATGGGGAACAGGCAGACTGGCAACGAGTAATCAGGCCAATTTGCTTTGTGGATTTCTTGCGGTTGGACATGTGCGTCATGGTAGCTGTTTTGTCAGGACCCCACTGTTACTTCTCAATATTTCAAGCATGTCTGCCTGCAAAATATACCCAAACCCAAAAAGGGCCAGTTTGGTGTTGTGGTTAAGATGATGGGCTAGAAACCAGGAGACTGTGAGGCCTCCTTTAGGCATGAAAGCCAGCTGGGTGACTTTGGCCAGTCACTCTCTCTCATACCCAACCTACTTCACAGGGCTGTCGTTGAGGGAAAAATAGGAGGCAGGAGCATTAGGTATGTAGATAACTAACAAAAAATAAAAGTGAGAGATGGAACAAACAGAGAGGGGAGGCAGAGGCAGAGATCTGGATGTATAGCAATCAAAGCCATCCTGCCATTCCTGTTGCTATAGCAACATAAACATAAACATGAACATAAACATTAGAACATCTTGTCAGTTGAACATTGATTGTTGGATTTAGGCCAAACTGGTAGCCCGTGGGCCAGATTGTCACACGCAGGCCATGCCGACCCCAGCTCCATGAAGGGAAAAACCATCATGAAACGTCACAGGACAGCAACATGACGCAGCGAGTTTGACACCCTTGATTTAGGCAATCTGCACCCCAGGAGAGGATTGTGCTATGTTTTGTCATTCAGTCTCCAGAAGTTGCTCAGAGGTTGCAGGAGACAAATATAATTCATGTTTGCAATTGCTTAATACAATTTTTTTTCTCAGGATCGTTATTTTTACTTGGTACTTGGGAGCAGTTGCCAGAATCTAACTGTATTTTTGGCAAAAACTGTGAAGTTGGGAAAGATCAGAAAGGAGAAACTCAAGATAGTTTATTGTGGGAATATAATCCCTATCCACAGCAGCCTGGAAAGCTAGCAGCTATATAATTCAGGGTGACTTTGTTGGGCTAAAATGTTTAAACACAGCACTAAATAATAGAGTAGGCAAATATGATGCCAGGTAACTGAATGAAATACATTTTCGCACTTGTGTTTTTGATACCAAATCCCTTTTCTCATTTCCAACAATTTTAAATATTGTTCCTTGAGTAAAAGGGCTGACATCGACAGTCCTTCAAACAGAGTCTGCCCTCTACTGATCATAGTTAGCATTGCAAGTGAAATGGTAATCAAACTTCATCAGGTCTTTCAATACATGGTAAGGCCCACATTTGTGGAGTGAAGATTTTTCAGGGGCTCCTTGGAACGAAGTCCCTGCAGACTCTATGAAATAAATTTGAAGTAAAATGTATTTTGAGTAGAACTTCACTCTTGGTGATTTCAAGGATATCCAGGTAGATTTCTTGGCAACAATACTGTTCTGTTTGCAGGTTGCTGATACACACACACACACAAATGGTATTCAAAGCTGAACGTTGTTGGGTTTTTACACTTTTTTTTAGATAAAATAACAGCAGACAGCAATGGGAGTCAAACGTCTAGCAATGGAGAAGAGAACAGAATACAGTCTAAGAATCAATAGTACAATCCAAAGATATTCCAAGAGTCACAAGTGGTTATCCAGTTCAATAGTCACAAACAAGAAGCAGAAACAAGATGCGAGAATTAAGAAGTCAAACAATTGTCTCCAACAAAGACTGCAGGCAAAGGGGCTAACCAAAACTTAGTAGCCAGCTGACTGCAATTAAACATGCTTTGTCCTTTGTTTAGTGAGAAGTCTCATTGAGAGGCATTGCTCTGCTTACCTGATTTCCTTTGATCTTGGGCTTAGGGGCTGGGCCTGGTCATCTGGCTGCTCCAGCTGAGGAGGAGGAGAAGGAGGAGGAGATGTCTCTGGCTGATCAGCCTCCATTTAGTCCTGGTTTCCTGGTTCTTGAGGCTCAGCTGCAGCAACCTTGTCAGATTCCAGGTCAGAGTCAGACTCTGAATCATGGCTTATAACAAATACAATTATATAAAGCTTCTTAAACTGTAGACTGTACCCTAGGTGAGTTGGGTACAGATCCACTTGAGGAGGATCTTTTAAATCTGATTAATTTTTCATAATGTCAAAACTTGCTTCTTTAGTGCCTTGGAAAACAGAGAGCAAAGCCTGGAGAGACACTTGAAAAATGGCTAAACTCACAGTGTTATGGGGAACAGGATATCCCACTAGACTAGAGGATAACTTTCCGTTCGGTGGGTGGTAGTATAGCAATAATCTTTGGAGTGCTGTGGAAGGGTATGTGTTAGTAAAGGTCAGTACTTATATCCATTTGTTTCCATTCCTGACCTTTCAGAATAGTTATTTTCCTATTGCTATTGAGAAAAGCTAGTTGTCCAATTTGCTAGCAATGTTGATAATAATAAACCTATGATAAGCATAGTGAAAGGTCTAGTAAACTGTAGGTTTATTTCTTGACTAACTCCACCCTTAGTGAAATCATTAGTTTTATTTATGACGGGAAATCATATATTCATGTTAGGGCATGATTTTTAACCTATTAACCTATTTAACTGATTTTTAATTTATTTTAACAATTTATATTTGTGTCTATCATCTGTCTGTCTGTCTGTCTGTCTGTCTATCTATCTATCTATCTATCTATCTATCTATCTATCTATATGTGTTATATTAGTGTTGTGTATCAGTGATTTTTATGATCCCTATAGATGTCATATGCTAAATAAATAAGTAAAATGTTAGGGCATTGTGGTACTGCACAACTGGAGAACATCTGTAACAGTGGTTTGTTCCTAGCTTTGTCTGGAATCTTTCTGTAACTTCCCTGTCCTGGCTACAACTTGTATTTCTTGGTAACCTCTGTTTAGCTTTTCACAATCAGCCAGGATCAGCTTAATATTGCAACTCAAAACTCCATATATTTATTTCCATTTTGCCTTTATTATTTTCATAAGTAACTCAAAGTAGTGAACATACCTAATTCTCTTTCCTCCGTCTATTTTCCCCACAACAACAACCCTGTAAAATGAGTTTGTCAGATAGAGAGAGTGACTGGATGAAAGTCAACCAGCCATCTTTCATGCCTAAGGTGATTTCATGCCTAAGAGACGAGGTGGTGCAGTGGTCAGAATGCAGTACTGCAGGCTACTTCTGCTGACTGCTGGATGCCTGCAATTTGGCAGTTCGAATCTCACAAAGCTTAAGGTTGACTCAGTCTTCCATCCTTCCGAGGTGGGTAAAATGAGAACCCAGATTGTTGGGGGCAATATGCTGACTTTGTAAACCACTTAGAGAGGGCTGTAAAAGCACTATGAAGCAGTATATAAGTCTAAGCGCTATTGCTATTTATAATCAATAGGGCAAAAGATGAATTTAATTTAATTTAATTTAATTTAATTTAATTTATCATATTTCTATGCCATCCAACTCCCAAGGGACTCTGAATTGAGTTGAATTGAACTTTATTTGGCCAAGTGTGATTCAACATACAAGGAATTTGTCTCCAGTGTAAAAGCACTCAGTATACACACAAAACAATATCATCATCATCATACCAATAAAAGCAGGATAAAGATAAAAAGGATAAATACAATAATACTACAGCCACACCACAGGGGTATATATAGACATTAGATAGCGCTGTGAGAATTAGTTCTTCAGTGGAGTTATAGCATGGCGGGGAAACTGTTCCTGTGTTTAGTTGTTTTGACATGCAATGCCCTATAGCAGGGATGTCAAACTCACGTCATATTGTCACATGATGTATCGGGACTTTTTTCCCCTTTGCTAAACTGGGGATGGGTGTGGCCAGCACATGACGCATCTGGCCTGCGGGCCATGAGTTTGACAACCCTGTCCTACTAGGAGGAGTTGAAATAGTTTATATCCAAGATAAAAAGGATCAATGATTGTTTAAAAGCAGATTTGCCACCCCCCCTCTCCCCGTGTACTCCCATTGCTTGAAGAGAAAACTATTTTTAAAAGTGTGCTGATATCTTATCTTTGGGTTTAGTTGAAGACCTAGGTCTACATCAAATATCAAGTGAATGGATTTGTGTAGTATACTGAGATTTTCTTCTTTTATTTTTCATAAAAACTCTATACACTGATTCCAGGGCATTCATTATGTGGATGGGATGGTGGTGGAATACAGAGTAAGACTGAATCCATTCTCCTGGCAGATGTGGCCCTACCAAGAGACCATTGGATGAACCCGTTATTATTAATTATTATAACTATTTTTGACAACTCATAGTAACCCCATTCGGTTCTTTGTTTGCTCAAGCAGTGCCAGCATATCTTCCCATTAAGTGGGAAACCAAAGTTACTCAGCCTTTTGTTACGCTGCCAGATGGATCCTTCTGAAGACGTCCCAGGAGACCTCAAATGCCAGCCTGATGCCATCAGGCAAGGCTAGAGATCAAGCTTCTTTTCCAGTTAAAGTGGTTAATAATTAGCTCTTTCTAAACCCTCCAACCGCCCAATGGCAATGCTCACAAGACAGGCATCAGACAGGCTATTTATTACAAACAAAAAAGGGGGAAAAAATCAGAAGGAGGGTTTTGATGTACAGACAGTTTAATGTAACCTGTCATTGTCTTGGTTGAATAATCACTGTCAAGTGCTATACAAGAAAAAGACATTTGTTGGCAGAGGAGTTGCTTCATCTGTGTGTGTGTGTGTGTGTGTGTGTGTGTGTGTGTGTGTGTGTCTTTTTCAATGATACCACTTTTGCCTCTTTTTGCTGCCTACTTCCTTAGAAAAGGATGTGTACCAGGTGATTTGTTGTGTTGTTTGTACTTTCAAGAAAATTATTTTTTTCAGGGAGTCTCATAACAAGCAGCAGTAGCAACGGCAAGGTTGCAGTGCTGTAAATGAAGCCAGCCTTTTGGAGAACAGACTCTACAGACAATCCTAAGAAAGAGTGAGCAATCTTGGGTTTTGACTGTATGATGTTGATGCCTTTTTTAAAAAAAAATGTGGGGGGGGGGGCAGCTGTTATACATCTAAACAAATGGATTGCAGACACTCCCCAGCTTTCTCTCTGGAGAATCTCTCCAAGCTATTTTGGGTTTGGTTTAAAATAATTGGCCAAGGCAGCCTTCTGAAATCCCCCCCCTCCAACTTCTCCAGTGGGCGTTCTCTTGTGACATTTCAGATGGTCTCTCTCTCCTATCAAAGACCTAAATAGCTATGACACTGCTTGGACTTTTCAAGATCAACTGAGTTTAGTTGGCTACTGCAGCAAAGAAAACGCTATTGTCAGGGTTCCAAGTAAAACCCCCAACAAAAGAAGACTCCGAGGCTTGAGTTTCCTCAAAGTTTCTTTTTATTAAAGATGTCATATTGGCACACCTGGGAAAACCCGAATCTGAAAGTTTCCAGGTTTTCCCCACCCAAGTGAAAGTTCAAGTCCCTGCCTAGCACCCACGTGTCCATCACATGGCCCAATCAATGCACCGTCCAAACTAGAGACACCTCCCAATCACCTGACTCCAGGTGCCAGGGCAAGGCATCCTTGACTCTCTGAGAAAGGAATGTTATTTTCACTACATATCACCTATACTCTATGCAAGCCCCCCTCCCATTTTCCCACAGAAGAAAATGTGGCAGGCCTGAAGGCCCAAAAGATGGCTTCCAAGTCTGACAGCCATTACACAGAATATTCTTGGATTAGCATAATTAGCACCAAGCTAAATTGTCTTAAACAGGAGCAGTAGGTCCTCAACTCAACTGGGGAGACGGTTCTTCCAGCAAATGGATGTGCCATGGTCCTTGTTTTTTGTGGGAAAATAAGATCTTGATCTCATCTCTTCGCAATAGTTTGCATGCAAAACACAAGACTTCTACATTCTCTGTACAGCCATCCAAGAAGCCTGCAGAGCCATCTAAGGGGCCACAAGACTGTTCCAAGAATAAGAAGCCCTATTAGTAGGGTGCTTTACCTAGGACTATCCAAGCAGAGGTGGAATTCAGCCGGTTTGGACCGGTTCGGGCAAACCGGTAGCTCCAACGATCAGCTGGCCCCATCCACCCACCCCTTCCCTAGCTTGTCCTTTATTTCCTGCTTTCTAGCTCATCCCAATCGTGAGTCACAGCTGATTTCCCCCCTCGCTGTTCAACTTACTGTTGCTGACTTGGAAGCAACTGAGCTTATAAATGCTCCATTTTCAGCGCGAAGCGCGCACTCACCAAACTGGTTGTTAAACCGGCAGCATCCACCACTGCATCCAAGGTACAAGACCTGCAACACCAGTCAACTCCCCCTCCCCCCAAAATAAAACAAACAATTTATTATGTATAGCTAGTCCTTTACTTAGGATCACAACTGAGCCCAACATTTCTGTGGCTAAGTGAGACATTTGTTAAGTGAGTTTTGCCCCATTTTACCATCTTTCTTGCCAGTTGTTAAGGGAATCACCGCCGTTGTTAAATTACTAACACGGCTGTTAAATGAATCTAGCTTCCCCATTTACTTCGCTTCTCAGAAGGTCGCAAAAGGGGATCACATGAACCCCCCCTCGGGACACTGCAACCATCATAAATATGAGTCAGTTGCCAAGCGGCTGAATTTTGATCATGTGACCATGGAGACGTGGAAACAGTCGCAAGTGGTGAAAAAAAAAATTTCAGCACGATTGTAACTTTGGTCACTAAACGAACCGTGGTAAGTTGAGGACTACCTGCAAAAGTTGACCTTCATCATTGTAAGAAAAGATGCATTTGTTCATTCATGACAAAAAAAAAAGCTTGTGAAAAGACAACATAGACTGGAAGAACACTTTGTGTAACATGCAAATGACATTAAATAACCAGATGGTTGCTTCATGTTGTCAGGGATAAATATGAAGTAGCAACAATACTTTTATTTCTTTTAAAGTTTACTGTTTTTGTAGACGATGATGGCATGAGAAATTTTAACCTTACACTTAAAACTGTCAACAGTTTTTTCTTTGCCCTCTTGCTAAAATATTTATAGTTTTTGGGGGGGTTTTGCCTGTAATTTCATATTCTCTGCTGTTTTCTATAACCAATATAACCATTGCTGTCAGTTTCTTTCTTAATTTAGCCTTCCTTTTGTCTTTTTCCTTTTTATTTTTCTAAACATTTTGGCTCCTTTAATAATCAAGCATTTGAACCAACTCTCTGGTTCCTCTCTTGTGGTTAGTTTCATGTGCCTTGAAACGTATTATTTTGACTGAACTGTCAAGATTTCAAAACTTGCTGCCAGCGTAGAACTGTCTGCGGTCCCAAATAGGACGAGCAAAGGAAGGTGTTTCCCTTATTGCCAATAGGGGGCAGTGCATGTCCACTCAACTATAGGATTTTTACCTGCCTAGCCAGAGAAAACAATGGATCCCCATAAAAGCAGCTTGCAATAATACTGTTATCTTCTCGGATTATTGTTTTAGAAAAGGGTATGTGAAAAAGTGGACTTTTCAGCAAAAGTTTTTTCTCTCCAGTAATGAACAACCCCTGCTGGATTTAGTTTGTTTTTGTTTGAAATGGCTAGTAAAAAATAATAAGCAAATTGAAATGTATTATCTATTTGCTGTCCCATTCAGCTCCATTTTTATTCTGAGCTGAGATGGAAGGTATCTTTTTGATTGCTCTGCACTAAGGCATGGAAGCAAATATAGGAAGCTGTGTGGAGAGTTGTGTAGAATGAAGTGCTCTGGAAAAACCCTTGTCTCTGCTTTAATGGCTATTTCTATAACCATTATTAGTTATAACTTTATGTGTTACCTCCAAACTAAAATAAGAGCTAAAACAACCCTGAATCCTAACCAGCAAAAAGCTTAAAAGGGGTTAAAAATTATTTACAAACTGTGCACAAACCTGAATAAGGATGGCCAAATAAAGCAGCTAATACCTGGGCTATAGAATTTCTGACACGCTGCCAAAGGGAGGGAATTCCATAAGGAGACACAACTGAGTATAGAAAGAAGCATCAGCCACAAATCCCCAAAAATGACACGTCAGTAGAAAACAGATTAGTGGTAATGACAAAAGTTCTTGTTTAGTGACTGCAATTGGGACCAGCAACTTGGTCTTTAAGCAAAACAATTTCTGTTGCTGGAAGGGAGAGAGTATATAACCATGACTGTGCTTTACGATATTAGTTTTCAGCTTTTTTCTTTTCTTTTCTTTTCCAGCATCGGCAAATGACTCCAAAAACCCAGGTGACCTCAAACAAGTATATATCAGAAGAACCTAGGTAAAAGGACAAATCTTATTGCTTTTCTACCACTCCGCTGGCCTTTGAAATGTTCATATTGATGTCTTGTATTTACATTCATTGGAGAGGAAGGGATTACAAGAGAGTAAGGCAAGCATACAAAACATGGAATACATGTCAAAAGGAATGCACTGACATGAGCTGTTTGCTTAGTATACTTGCCATAAGCTGCTTAGGAGCAAACAAAAGCCAACTGATTATAGAGTCTTGTCAGTGACAAGCAGCAGCCCCAGAAGATTCTAATTAAGATTACAGAACTGAATCTATTAACCTGCAGTTAGCTATTTTTAGACATTCATGCACTATGGAGAAAAGCACCTTAGGAAGAGATAACATTAGGCAATATTTCAGCTGGGGTGGGAGGGGTATGGGCCAGACAATACATACAAACTGTAATGGCAAATGAATACACTGAGATTGAGCTGCTGCAAAGATTATAAATGCAAAATGATTTTTGCATTGATCGCAAAATTACTTTTTCACCACCCTAACTGCAAATGGTCGCTGTCCAAGGCAGTCGCTAAACAAGGGCTACCTGTACATGGACTATTCAAAGTAATTTAATCTATTGCCTTTGAGCTTTTACAGTTCATAAAACCCATTGCTTACCACATAGGGCAACCGTGTTAAAATAAACATGTCAAAAGATCACAGATGATTAAATAATAATTTATTAACAGTATTTTCACAAACATTCTAAAGAAAATTTCAGAAGTCTCTAAACTTAAAATTTGTTCTCATTTGCAAAGTATTCCTTAAAAAAAGCAAGGAGAAAAAAAGTATATCTTATAGATTCGTGTTTTGGGACATGTTTTACAATTCCTGTTTTGGTTTGAGTAAACCCCTCTTTAATGCTTACAGTACATATTCAACCCCCTTCTCTTGCCAAGAGAAAGTAACTGAACATAAATTGATTTTTCACTTGTAAGTATGTAGAAGGGCACTAGATATTTTCCCCAAGCAACACCTTTTCAACTTTTAACCTGATAGCAGTTTTGCAAATTCATTCAAGTTATTTTGGAATACATTGAATTCAAAACCCACTGTTCTCCAGAATGAAACCCACCATGCAGTACAATTGTTAGCATGCACTTTGGTGATTATTTTTGTACTCCACGGTATGTGTCTTCTCTGCCAACAAAGGGAGTCCCATTATGTTTTGATTAAAATGTACTCAAACATTTTATGACATTAATATTTATTGCTTTATATGAATACTGTATTGAAAGCCCAAGCATCCAGTTTACACACAAATTATACAATTATATACCGTTTCACAATGGCAGTGAGCACTCTTTACAATCTACAAAAATCTACTTTACAGAAATTTAAAAATTCTAAATATCAAAAAGGTACAGTTGAAGAAACAGGTATAAATTTGGCAGCCAGTAAATGTGACTGGGAGGTTATATTTTGAATGTTTTTATACACCGATGTCTGAAAAATATAATGTGACATATTTAAAGCAGTAATTGTGCTTTCAGCTGGTTTTGGAAAGGAAGTGTTAACACTGGCTGTCAAAGTGGCATGTTCAAAAATATTTAGTTCACTTTCAAAATAATGTACAAATGGTAGCCATTCAATTCTGATACATAACTAAGACATGCAATGCTGCAGCATTTCATATCAGTCTGATCTCCTACTATAAAACCATTATGTAATGTCAGAAATTTCCTCAGTTCACAGAAACTATCTTGTCAGGTTTGCAAACATTCCTGCTACAAAAAAAAAAAAAAGCTGAAGATATTATTTTGAAATCTGTTCTCAACACAGTTTTTCAACAGTAAAATGGAAACCTATCTTCCAGGCACCTCAGAAATATACAAAAAGTGTTGTTAGAACAGAACTCTTGGAATGTATTTGACCTGGTACTTTCAACAACATTTGGATCTTTTAGGCTATCAGATGGGCCTAATTTTATTTGGTTTATTTGGGGGTAAAAATGTTTTCTTGTATGAAAGAACTTGGTTGCTTCTGTCTGGAACAGAAAATGCATCTAAAGTGCAAACATAGATTTTCTTCAGATTTGTATATTATCAAGTATTTATTATATGCCAATATGTAGCTTTTTCAAGCACAAAATGTAGTCAAAGGAAAATCTGTAAACCAACATGAAACTGAAGTGTTAAAAACCAAACCAAAAATTAACTGCTACAGCATTCAGGGGAATTAAAGGAAAGAGAGAGAAGTAATTAAATGAAGAATCTCCAAAAAATTGTCAGAATTAGAACTGCCTTCCAGTTTAAAAATTTTAATTCTAAATAATAAAAAACTATACACAGACCAGATTTGACCATACTGAAATTTCAGTGGCAAGCAGGACCTGAAGGAGCCAATATTTCACAGTAACAAGTACAAGTCCTTCAGGATTTAACGCACTGAGAAGTTCAATTTACAGCCTGCTTCTCTTGGAAAACTAACAGTCCACTTTTATTACATAAAATTATTTATACAGTGTAAAACCAGAGCCTTGTGGAAAATACTGCCTCTAAGTGTATTAAAATTATTAGTCTTGTTCCATAGGTTCATCTGCAGCTTCTGTGGCTTCATCGCTGTTTTCCACTGGGGTCTCTGATGCAATTTCAGGATTTTCACTAATGTTTGAGCCCAATTCTTCTTTGTCACTGCTGTCAGCTTTGCTACTAAAAGATCCACTGTTCTCACTATTTGGAGAAGATGAGTCTTTCATTGCTTGAGTCTGGTCAGATTCTCCAATTTGATTATTCTCCTCAGAAACATCTTCTTTCTCAATTAAGGAGGCACTGTCTTTGTCTAGAACTTTTCTTTCTGGAAACACTTCTCTTGACATCATGAGAGATTCTGGAATAAAGTTAGAATCTGTTATATGGATGTTTAAAACAAAGGAACACTATAAGTTTATACAGGTAACAATCATGAAAATACATCCCTTCTTGTGCTTTATGCCTCAGCAGGTGGCAGCATTTAGCTGACTTTGCTTAGTTGGGAACAGATGCTATAAGTTTTGATTAGTTCTTGAATAAGGGAACCCTTGGGAACTCCAAGCCTATTGCCTAGATTGGAAAATTGGAGGAGAGAGGAATCCGTAAGGCAGCAATGGCAAACCAATCCTGTAACTACCAAGAAAACTGCATGATGCAACCAGAAAGAGTTAAGATCATCTTGAGGGAGCCTTTATTTGTATGGGGAAGTACAATATCAATTAGAGATAGCAGGGGATGGTGCACTGCATGTGGTAGTCACAAATCATAGTTCTCTGTGTATTTAAATTTCTCATTTTGAGTAACAAGCAAAATATTAGAATCTTGGCAGCCAGAAATGGATCATTATATTCTGCTGCTCCAACAAGAACATCCTGTTCTCCCCATGACGATGTAACACTAAACCAAACCGTTGTTAATTTCCTATGCTTTAATATTACAAGATCAATGACATGAGATAGTTCAACTAACCAATGTAACAATCTCCAGTTTAAGGAGACCAATTCTGATCCCACACATTATTTGTAGCTCCAGGTTGAACTGTGCAAACCTTGGTTATTGTCTGAGCTTTTTTTTTTTTTTTTGGTGGACATTTCATTACCAAACTAGGCAACATCATCAGTTCTAACAGAGTGGGGTTCTCTCATTTTATATACTGGTGGCTTGTCCTGTCAATGTTGGTGGGGGTGGTCTTGGTGGTTCCTTGATTGGACTATTCTCTGTTAGCTTGTTTGGCAGTTTCTTGATTTTTTACTTCTTGATTGTTGGTCTAATGTTAATCTCTGCTGTTCTGGATGTTGATTGCTGATGAGTTGTCTGGGTCTTTTTCTTTCCTTTTTGACTTTTTGGTTGTCTGTTTTGAATGGTATGTAGATATTATGTGCTTGTTGATGGCTGATTTGTCTGAATGCCATCCAGGAATTCTGTGACATTTTTCGACTTGGCTTGATTTAGAATGGTCACAGTTGCCCAATTGAAACTGGTTAAGTCTGCCCATGTGTTGTGAAATTAAGGAGTTTTTATCATGTTTCTTGACTGCTAGCTGGTGTTCATGAATGCGATCTGCTAGTCTTCTGCCTGTTTGTCCTACATAGTGGCTACTGAGGTCCTTACACAGTATGTTGTAGAGGAGTCCTGTTTTTATTTCTAGGGTTGCTGGGCCTTTTGGTTTACTTAGGACATTCTGAAGGGCCTTAGTTGGTTTGTGTGCTACAATGCCATGTGGTTGTAATAGACTGTTGGTGGTTTCTCAGATGTTTCTGATGTATGGCAGTGTTAATCGTTTCACAGCTTGTATTGGTTGTGCTATATTGGATGGAGTTGTCAGGCACTTTTTGATGAAGTTTGGTTTGTTTATTACAACTAACCGCAACTTGATGAAGTTTCATGGATATCATGTTGGAAGATGTTGTATAGATGATTGGTTTCCTTTTTCTGATGTTCAGGGATGCTGCAGTGTGTTTGTGCTCATCTACATAGTGTGCTTACAGACCTTCTCTTATGAGAGGTTGTGTTGTTATTTGGTTGGTGTGGATGGTTTTAAGTTAGACTTATGTTTCTAATTTGCCAGCATTGTCTCTGCTGAATGAGAATATCCAGAAAGGGGTAGCATGTTGTTTTCTTCTTCCTTTAGTGAATTTTATACATTTGAAGATGTTGATGATTATTTCGGGTGTTCTCTAGTTGGTCGTTTTTTATTGTGACAAACCAAACCCCACCAACACTGATAGGACAAGTATATAACTATATATGAGTGTACTTATATATGTATATGAAATGAGAGGAAACCTCATTCCCTACTAGCACTGTTGTTATCTAGCTGAGTAATAAACATCTGCAAGAAAATAACCAAACCCAGAAAGCACCAAGGACCCCACAATTTGCTAAATGTTGCAGGTACACTGGCACGAAGGCAGAAGATTAAAAGTCAGTTTTAGTGACCTTTTATGAATTAAAGTTTGTGGAAATGTCACTGCACAAAAATCAGCTATTTGCAATGCTGATTTACAAAATACAACACATTCAAATCTGACCATTGACAGAAACAATTGGAGTTCAGTCTGAATTTAATACACAATCTACACAATTTCACTGTACTATCAAAACACAGTATGTTCATAGAGACTTATTAGAAAGACCACTCCCAGGTCTTTCTCATTCTCGTAACTAGGATACTTCAAACAAACTAGCATAACTTCAAACAAAATTGGGTTGTATGCAGATCTTATTCTCTATAGAAATGAACGGGACACAACTAAATTATTATTTATGATTGTCTGATTTCAACTCATGGAATTCAAAATAAATGATAAATGTAAATTTAACCCATGTTTTAAACACATATTCAGACAATACATTTTCTACTGAAATAGTATATACCTTCTTCTTCTTCCTCAACGTCTTCTTTACAATGCTGCCTCTCTCCAATGGCTTCTTTTTCTTTATCCTGAGATGCAGAAGTTGTCTCAGTGTCTTCTACCATTGCTGAGCAAGCTTCATGGGAACCAGTCTGGTTGGAGGTTTCTTCAGCTTCCTCCTCTTTGTCAAATTTAAGTCTTTTTACTTCATAGCCTTCCATTTCTGATGGATCTTCTCCAGGGTGTTTATTTTTTACAGGACAGTTTTGGACTCTTTCAGACTCAGATGCTGGCGATTCACTAAAAGACAGAAAAATAATGGAAACACAAAAAAAACATATTTTCATATGAAGAGATAAAGCAGAGATATTGCATCTTAAGGAATCAATCCTATTGATTTGGGTAACTTCTACCGCTTTGCCTAAATATAACTTTATTAAATGTTTTGATATGCACCAACTATTCTTGCAAACTATTCTTGCAATGATGCACAGAATAAAAAAACAAAGTTTTGATACAAACCAATTGTGCCGGCATCACCATTCCAATTCAACTGGGAAATCTTGTTTAAAATAAAATAAAATCTTGTTTTAAGCAAAATGATATTCATAATGTACAGGAAATCTGGTTCTTTATAATCAGTGGATACAATCCAGTATTGGTACAAACAGATTTTTTTGCTTGCACAATAAAATTTTCCCCTTTCTCCCCTCTGCAGCCTGTCAAATTCCTACTGAATTTTTAAGAAGACAAGAGGATATATAATCAACTGTTACTTCTCAATTCCATAGACAGAACAAATTCCCTCAGTTGGAAAAAAATATATTAAAATGTCATTGATATTTAATTTCCCACAACAGATTATGATCTAAATATTCAAAGCAATTTTAAAGATCAACAACTGAGATACATTATTTTATTTATTTATTTATTTATTTATTTATTTACTTACTTACTTACTTACTTACTTACTTACTTACTTACTTACTTATTTATTGGTTCAATTTATATGCCGCCCTTCTCCGGAGACTCAGGGCAGCTTACAATGCGTTAAGCAATAGCCTTCATACTTTTGTATATACCTGCTTAGTAGGGCTTTTGGCCCCCTAAGCGGTGTTCTTTTTTATACAAAGTCAGCTTATTGCCCCCACAATCCGGGTCATTTTACCTACCTCAGAAGGATGGAAGGCTGAGTCAACCTTGAGCCTGGTGAGATTTGAACTCACAGTAATTGCAGGTAGCTGGCATCTAAGTGCTACTTAACAGCACTTTAGTCCGCTGCACCACCAAGGCTCTTTATATACACATCCTACAGTTTCCTAATATGGTGAGTACTTATGCGTAAGACTTTTAAAATAAGAAAGGAATAGTTCATGCCCACATGAAATCTGCCGGAAAAGAGGTTGTGCTTATTTTCATTTTGGGGAACATTGTTTTTCAAACGTTAGCAAAAAATACAGATCGTCCGTGACTCACAACCGCAATTAGGATTGGAATTTCCGTTGCTAAGTAATGCAGTCATAAAGCAAGTCATCGTGTGACTTTATGGTTTAGCAACTGTAATTCTGGTGTTCCTGGTTGCTGTTATAACTCTAAATGAATGAATCATTAAGTTGGGGGGGGGGGGCAATGTGGAATGAGCACAGGTAGGCCAGGAAAGTAATACACTGCAGCTCAGGGAGTTTCTTGGCCCGAAAGAAGCCCCTGAACCACAGCAAAGTCACATCCACAGTCGACCCAGCCTGGCCAGTAGCGTGACGCAAAACCACTGCATCCCAGGAAATCTTGACCACTCTGTGTTCCACAGGCCCTGCTGTGCCCGGCTGATCTTTGCAGTTTTCCTGCCACTGCTGAGATGTGCCCAGCCTGACAACTACTGTATCTATAATATAGGTGTTGGCTGTGCCAGGCCTTCTTACAAAGTTGCTGTTCTCCAAAATTGTGCGCATAATTCATTCTCCAAGTAGCACACTCCACTTTCGCAATGCTTCAGAAAGCTTTCAGAAAACTTCTGTTGTTTGAAGCATAAATGGCATGCATGACTTGGAGAATGATGCCAGTGGCCATCGAGAAAAAGGCTTGTTGTGAGCAGGCCAAGCATGCCTCATCAGTAGCTGGAGGAAAGTGTGAGCACAGGGGAACTGCGGCTTTGAACAATGGTGCTGGGGTTGAAGCACACCTGGGGTCATAAGTGCTGGTGGGCTGCCAATTACCCAAATTTGGATCATGCAACCACCAGGTGCTTCAACACCCATAACTTCGGATCTAAGTTGTGGTTTACAGGTTGTAAATCCCTTAGTTCAGTGCCACTGTTCACATTGGACAATCACTGAAGAAATGGTTTCAGATTGAGGAACTTTCTGTGCTTTTTCTAAATATGGCATATTTTGATAGAAATAAAATGTAAGACTTCCAAGGGAGAATGGGATTAAAAAATAAAACGTTAATCTCAAAGAGTCTAACCAGTGTGTTTGAAGATATATTTCTCTTACAAACCTGTTAATTTTCTCTTCAGTTTGCAGGAGGCCCAGCTCCTTACTTTCGGAACTGTCTGGTAAACCATTTGTAGTCATAGGAGGTGACAAAGAAACTTTTGGTCGAGTTACAGGCCGGGGTGTCCCAGGACCATTTATATTAGATCTGCAAAGAAAATGTTTAATTAGTCAAATTTGGAAAGTCAAATTTCTCTTGGATCCCAAAATATATATCAATTTATTCTTATTATAAATGGACTCCCGCCAATTATTTAATAATGAAAGTCGTATCATTTTTCCCCAACAGTACTGAAAAACTATTCAATAATACAAAATACTGTCATATAATCAAAGTATGGTATAACATTAGTATAATAATGTATAATTTAGATAATCTACTTTAGATATATATCTTTGGAAAAGCATTTGATCTCCCAAATAAACTATAATTTTAGAACAAGAAATGACCTGAATCAAAGATTTTGAATTATAGTTAAATATCCAAGTGTTTTAAAAAACAAACATTGGAAATTAAATACTAATCCATCATCTTATCTTCTTAGAATGTGATCATTTTAACTACTCTTTCTTACCTGTCTGAATAACCCGGTGAGTTTCCTGGAAACATTACACCATTCATCCTGTTTAAACTGTTGGAATTATTTTTCCTATAAGAAATAAATGTGTTTTGAGATTTCTGCAATATATAGGTTTTTTTAAAAAAAACATTTTGGCTAACAAAAAACACCTCCAGATTCCAAGAAGCTTTGTTTCGGTTTTCCACCCCCTAAAAGTTGTATAATTCTAATCAATTATTAAAGAGAACCTGTTATGTTTATTTTTTCCCAACAGTACTGAAAAACTATTCAATTATACAAAAACACAACTGTATACTGGAGAAAAAATCTTTAATTTTTAACCATCTAATATACTTTCTTGCCTCTAGTTCCGCCTTCCCTTCCTGAAATATTCAATTAAAGACCATGGATAATACATAGGTAGTCCTTGTTCAGTGACTGCCACATATAGCGACTGTTCAGAATTGCAATAGTGACGAAAAAATAATTATGTGAGTAATCCTTGCATTTGCAACCTTTGCAAGCCTGAAATAAGATCATAAAGCAAAGTCACGGTTTCACTCAGTGACTGCTTTGCTTAATGACAGAATTGCCAATCCTGATTATAGTCACTAGAAAAAGACTGCCTACAAACTCTTTTCATTTGTTAGCTCTCTACAAATTCCTTGTCAATTTACATTGAAACAAAGTATGTCTTATATTATAGATGAAATATCAGATTTTATACAGATAGCCCTTGGCTTAGGACCTCAACTGGGACAGGAAATCCCAGAAATGACTGAACCCATTTTTTTTGGACATTTTTTGTTATGGTCATTAAGCAGATCACGCAGTCATTAAGCAAACCTGAATGGTTTTTTTAAAAAAACCAGAAAGTGGTTAAAAAGTTGCAAATCATGATGATGTGATTCCGTAACACTATAACCGATACCGTCTCAGTCCCATATCCAGGCCTGAAATGCAACTAATAATCCACTTCATCCAGGACTCTTTTCCAGCACAGGTGAGAAGGAAGACGAGATGTCTACCAAATGGATTGACAGCAGTACTGAGGGGAAAGTTCTCTGCTAGCCCCCTGCCACACAACAGCCAAAAATCACACAAGAGGCCTCCTGTCATCCGGAATATTACCTCTGAATCAAACCGCTCCTTCTCAGGGCGCCATGCTGTCACGAGTCCTCCGCGACACATGCTGAACAATGCTGCCGTCTGGTGATCCAGTGCTGCAGCCTACCAGTGAGAGTCCAATTCTAGCCCGCAGCAGCTCCTTTTCAGCCATACACCTCGCTGCTGGCCACTGAAAAACCAGCACTGCTGCCAAATGCAGCACCTCTGCCACCGCCACCTCCCAGCAAAGCACAAATAATGCCTCCAAAACAAAACAGCTGTGTACCAGCTGTCGGAAACTGGCACACACCCAAGGCAGTCTCAACACGGTTCCTACTCTTGATAACACTATGGGAGACAAAGCAAGAACAGATGCCTAGCATAGCTCTCTCTTTCCACAGCTAATAGCCCAAGCTGTGTTGGTTTTATAAGCAAATGTTGAGGGTTAAATCTCTTTCCACGAAAGTAGCCCAGTGCAGATCAGGCAGGCTGCAACATCTGCCGTCTCTGCAAACCTTCTCTCTCATAAGTCCAATATAAAAAAAACCAAAAAACAATCACCCATACCCTAACGCAAAAAAGCAATCACCAAAAGCAAGTATGTATATGCTCTTCCCACCATTAAAAAAAGGGCTGATTTGTTGCTATTCCATTTCCTAATAAATAAAGCTGACCCCAGACTACCTGTTAATAGAAAATTGCCTATGCTGCTCCCCTCCAACCCAAGTACACCATCAGTAACAAATGCATTGCAATTTCGACAATGAAGCAGCCTCAACTTTTTAAATAAAGGTAACGAAGGCCATACTCACTCTGAAGAAGGATATACACAGCTGACAACCATAACGTTCTGTAAAACAGGAAAAAAAGAAAACATCAAGACTCATGGAAAAAGTAAAAACAAATTTTACAAGTCAACAACGTATCCTGTTTGGTTGGTTCTTATTAGCATCTGATTCACCAGTTTCTCAAGCTCTTTTGTCTACATCATAGGACCGTGATGGCGAACCTGTGGCACGTGAGCCATATTGGTGGGCACACGAGAGTTGCCCTAGCTCAGCTCTGGTGCGCGCATCTGATTTTCGGGCCTTCTGGGCCCACCAGAAGTCGGCAAACTGTTTCCGGCCTCCAGGTGGGTGGGAAAGGCTGTTTTCGCCCTCCCCAGGCTCCAAGAAAGCCTGGGGAGGGCAAAAAATGGGCCTACTGGGCCCACAGTGCCATCACGTGCCAAAAATGGGGGGAGCGCGGGGGGAATCGTGCGTGCATGCACACGGCGTATTGAATTATGGGTATGGGCACACATGCATATGACCCCCCGCACTCCCCCCGCTTTTGGCACGCGACGGCAAAAAGGTTAGCCATCACTGTCATAAGACATAGACTTCTGTCTCCCAGACTTACGCAATGTTACCTCTCGATTCCCAGTCAATCTGAACCTTATCTCTGGCATGGCATTGTCTTCGTCTAAGAACCAGTTTTGTGTAGTGTGGTTAAGGCATGAGGTAGACATCAAAAGACCAGGGATTCTAGTCCTGCCTTAGGAATGAAACCAGCTGGGTGGCCTGGACCAGTTATTTATTATGAACCCGAAGGAAGGAGGCAACAGAAAACCACTTCTGAAAAACCCTTGCCAAGAAAACTGCCAAGTCCAGGCAGGGGTCAACACTAACTCGAAGGTATGCACATGCATATTTGTCTTCCTCCATTTATTTTCAAAGACTTCTTTTTCAGCCTGCGTACTCTTTCCTAATTGATGGGGTAGTGGGACAGGGTAGTATGACCATTCTCACTCCTTGTGACCTTTTAGACTGGCTTTTGGAATTAGGGGTGGGCAGCACTGTGTTACACTGGTTGTCCTCCTTCCTCCAGAGTCAGTTCGAGTCTACATTGATTGAGGGAGGAGGAAAGATCCAGGGGGTGGGGGAGATCCAGCCTATGGTCCTAGTCTGTAAGGAACCCCTAGGGCTCAAGTTCTTTCTCCTGTCCTACTTAACATCTATATCTGGTTGCTGGGGGAAGGTGATTTAACAGTTTGGGGTGAGCTATTATCAATATACTAATGATACCCAGCTTTATAACTCTACCCTGGGCTGCCTGAACAATGCCATGGACATCCTATCTCACTGCCTGGAGGCTGTAATGGTCTGGATGGGTTGCAGTGGCCTTCAATTCAATCCAAGCAAGACAAAGTGACTTTGGGTATTTAGGGCTCCAGGTGACAAGGTTTTTCTATTAGTCCTGGATGTGGTGGCACGGCCCCAGATCGACCTGGTGTGCCATATGGGGATCCTCGTGGACTCATGGCTTAAGTTAGAAGACCAGATGGAAGTTATAGCCAGAAGGGCCTTTCTACATCTTAGGGTTGGATATATCAGTTGCACCCGTTCCTGAATCAGTTTTGCTCACACTCCGTCTTCCCCTTGTGACTTCTTGCCTGGACTACTGCAATGCAGTCTATGTGGGGCTAACACTGAAGAGCATTTGGACAGTTCAACTGGTGCAGAATGCAGTTGCATAGGTAGTAATGGGTGTCGGGTATTCAACACATGTAGCATCACTGTTGCGTGAGTGGCACCAATTGCCAGTATGCTTCTAGGTGCAATGCAAGATGCTGGTTATTTCCTTTAAAGCCCTTCATGGCTTGAGGGCCAGGTTATCTAAAGGCCTTCTTCTCCCAGTTGTTTCTACTAGTTGGTTGGACATGTTGCAGGTCCTGTCAGCCAGTGGAACCATGAGACATGACTTCTCTGCTGTAGCCTCTGCACTCTGGAATATTCTCCCTTCAAATATTAGGATGACCCTGACCACAGGGCCATCCTTGTTGGCTGTTCCACAAGGCCATGAAGACTTAGTTATGTGCCAGGGCCTGGGCCCCTAAATATGTTCAGAGTCCCCTTTCTTGATTAATTGCATTAACATCCATAAGAACCTTTTAACTTGGTGCCATATATTTATTTTGAACCATTTTAATATTTTTTGTTTATGATACATGCCACCCTTGTTGAGATGGGCAGCTATAGAAATCAAATCAATCAACCAACGAATAGATAAAATCATGCCAGATCAATCTCCTACAGTACTGTATACATGGGAATGGTTGGCATGTGTTTCATCAGAAAGTCAAATAAATGCAAATCAAAATACAATAAATAAAAATATAAACTCATTAAGCAACAACTGAAGACAATGCTGAAATATAATTGGAATTGCTGTTTATACTATTTAACAATTCTAAAATTTAATTAAAAAAACAAAAGTATGTTAATTCTATTAATTCTGCTAAAAAGATTAAACAAATTTCAAAAGCTACAATTTTAGTTCAAGAACAAGAAAAAATTCACTATTACCTTTTCTACTCCTCTGAGAAATTTGTCTATTCCTGTGTAATTCCGCCTAGGATCTGTTAGCAGCTCACAAAGTCGCTGAATAGTAAATGGGATACTGAAACAAATTGAAACAAGCTAATTTTCACTTTGAATGCATATTGAGAGAATGAATAAACCTGTTCAGTTGGTACATTTTTAAATCTATAAGTGTACATGTATCACTTGTTCATTTATTACCTCTAAAACTGTATTATATTAAGCAAACAGTAGATGGAGCTGCAAGATCACAGAACTATGTGTTGCCTCCAAAGTGTCCTATGAGGGCTAAAGAGTCCCCAAACATTCACTTAATTATTATCATTCATTGGATAGTACAAAAAAATTAATAAGGGGTGGACCAAGTGAAGAATCTCTTGCTTTCAGGTATTCAGATATGGGTGCTGAGAGACACACTCAGCTATAAAGGATTCTGAATTCCTTCATAGGAAGCAATACAAACTTACTCACTGAAAATACGCTTTCATACAATACTATAAAATAACTGCTTCTTTTTCAAATGTAAATGAATCCTCATCTATTTAAAAATTAGGACATCAACTATAGCTATTTTCAGTGAATGATTAATATACTAATAATAGAGCAGAGTAGGCAGTTTGATGATTGGAAAGCATCATGATAGGCTGCATACTGCAAATGTCAAAACTATGTGAGTTTAAATGTTGATTAAACAAAAATAACTTTCCATTTTAAACAGCCTCCTTATTCATACTCTTGTTCAGTTCAGCAGAGGCCTCTTATCTACTCAACATTTAAAAAATTATTTATAGTGTTTCAGTGCTTAAAACATCTTCAGTGCTTAAAACATCTTCACCAAGTGTCAATTGTTCATAAATATAAACTATCCCTGCCAAATAATATAACAGATTCTGCTCTCTGTAAGAGAAAACTGTAAATATGTAACATACATACATATAATTTCTATACAGATTAGTTCCTCACATGTTCTGAATTAACAGAAATAGTTCTTGGGTTTTGATCATTCACTGATTGGAAGAATTTCTGATTCTGCAAACTATTAAGGAATTAAGAAGTCAAAGTTTTATTCTGATAAGAATAAAGCTTTGGTTTCTTAATTTCCTAATAAATCCCTTTCTCAGGAACCCACTTTGAAAACTCATTGAGTAGTTCTCAACCTTTTCTTCACCACAGACCCCACCCCAGATCACAATGTTTTGTGGCCATGGACCAGGGGTGTTAAACTGGCGGCCCATGGACCGGATGTGTCATGCACAGGCGACGCCTACCCGAGCTCCGCGAATGGGAAAAACGTCATGAAATGTCACGTGACGGCAACGTGACATGGCGAGTTTGACACCCGTGTCATGGACCATCAAGACTTAAGATTTAAATCGTAACATTTCTTCAAGCCTTCACATTGCAGCCCCCCAGGGCTCCGTAGACGATAGGTTGAAAACCACCGCATCACAATATTTCCCTTGTTGCACTTCCATAATTAAGTTACTCATTATTCCAATTCTAAACAGGATTATACATTTTAAGTATGATTTCAAGTAATGCATAATTAAGTTACTCATTATTCCAATTCTAAACAGGATTAGAGTATACATTTTAAGTATGATTTCAAGTAATGCATAATTAAGTTACTCATTATTCCAATTCTAAACAGGATTAGAGTATACATTTTAAGTATGATTTCAAGTAATGCAAAACATCCTGTCTAATTTAAAAAGCAGCTTGCAGAGTTAACCACAAGCAACTAGTCAATTCTTGTATGAAAGAAAGTTGGAAATAAAAAAAAACCTTTTCTCCCTTCTTATCTGAACTCCCCCATTTTGGTTTTTTCTTGTCGCTCCCTTTTTTAAATTCTTTTTTCTTTGCTTTTTTGTATATATATTTTGAAATTTAAACAGTTTTGGGAAAAAAAATAGCCAAGGAAACAAAATGTACGATCTGAAACTGTTAACATAAGCCAAGTTATGCAGTCAACATGATATATGTAAATCTTATACATATGCAGTCAACACGATATATGTAAATGTAAAGAATTCTGTTAAAAAATAATTATAGTTTGAAACTAAAGAAAAAAAATCACAATGAAAGCTATTAATGGGCACACCATTAATCCACAGCTTGGAGAAAAGCCAAGTTTTTAAAGAACTAAAAGGTTCCAGGGTCTGATCTACAGTGCTATATCTGATATAAATAGAAGGTTAAAATAAATGTAGATACATGTCCACTAGAATTTGGAGTACAATAGCTTCATGTATAATCCGAGCTATCAGAAGACAAGCAAGGGAATTTCATAGAAAAGTACAATTCAAAATGTTTGCATTAAGAGTTAAAACCTTGCCAACAAACATTTATTTACATTTATTTATTATTATTCATGTTGCAAAGATATGACAGAAAATCAATGCTATATGAAGATCAGAACAGAATCCTGAATTTGATGACAAATCAAGAGGTCTAAATAACAAAGTTACTGATATAATTCTGCATACCCATTAAAGCCAGTAACTATTTTCAGAATCCGTTCTTTCATCTCCTCAAAGGGAATATATTCCACATTAGGGTTAGGAGGGCCTCTTGGCTCAGGAGCAGAAGTTCTGAAGTCATCCATCACTTTCTCCAGTTTGAAAATAAAATATCCTTTGAATTGTGACCACTGAATCCTAAAAAAAAGAAATATACAATATGTACTTAACATTAAAAATAAAGTGTTAAACCTATTATATTAAAACAGTAAAGCAAATTTAGCATTTTCAATTTTTCAGGAAAGCAGGAAAAAAACTTGAGTAAATGCAAAATATGCTGTTCTTTAAAACCGAAGTGAGTAGTCCTTGACCTATGACCATTTGTACGGTTACCATTCAAAGTTATGATGGCCCTGAATTGGTGGTTATGACTGGTCCTCAAGAGTTCTGGCTGTCAAGACTTCTGTAGCCATGTGATCAAAATCTGGGCACTTGTTAACTAGTTTGTACTTACAACCAGTTGTAGTAGCCTTCCCTGCTGGCTTTCTCAGAAAATGAATGGGAAAGCAGGGAAAGTTGTAAGTTACTGGGTTTAATGATTATACAATCCCAGATGTAACATTTGATTAAGGATTTAGATTACTTTAATGTTAATAATCAATTCTGTAAATATCAGCAATTTAACACAAATTGATATACCCACTGTATTTGCCTCCAATGTACTTTATTTTTCCCTGTTTTGAAATACTAATCAAAATGCTAATATTAAAAAAGCATACATTCTGGATTTTTATAATAAAGTGTTTTGGTTTGTAGCCAGACTTAATAATGTCAAGAGAAATCAATGGGGTACATTTTAAATAAATCTTACATTAAAATCTAACCCTTTGGTAGTTTGAAGAGAGCAATGATCAACAAGATTCATTTTAGAGGTTATTCATTTCGGAGGAATGTTGAAGAACTACCAAGAAACAGGAAGAAAGAAGGGTCATTATAGCTGTTACATAAGTGTATTTCATAAAACAAATGGAGCATTCGACCAGTCGTACTATTAACCTATGACCTGGTTCCTTAGAAACAAATTTACTACACATAATCAGACAGAGAGATTGCATTGTTGAAAGGCACAAATTCTTTTTAAGAGCTTTATCACATACTAAGAGCTATGAACTGTGTTAAGAAGGATGTCTATTGTCCTTTGATGGAGCAAATGGCCATTCCCCTTTCTGGCCTTAAGCTATGTAAGAAGAGCAAAATACAGTCCACCAGAAGTTCTTAAGTTACAAGTTCCAACATACTTCACTACTGGTGACGTTGGCTGAAGCTAATTGGGAGTTACAGTTCAGCAACATCCAGACTACACCTCTCTCCTCTCCTCTCCTCCCAATTCTCAGAAACTGCCTGGATAAGACTGCTATTTTGTTGGCAAGGTTTTCAGAAGTAGTTTACTATTGTCTCCTTCCTAGGCTTGAGAGAAAATGATTGGTTCAAAGGCACCCAGTTGGCTTTGTGCCCAAGGCGGAACAGAACTCATGATTTCCCAGTTTTCTTTAGTGATGCTTTAACCACTACACTAAACTGACATCACCTACACATGCCCTAAACAGCTATAAAGCCGATAAAATTGAAAAATGGAACACATCCTTTTTGCTACTTGCATAATGTCTCATTTTGCAAGTAAAAAACAATACAATGGCTGCCCATCAGTACTTTCTCTCCCCTTCCAATTTTCCTTACCCATGCTTTGTCTCTTTGATAACCAAGCCTGATGAGAAATGCAACGTTGAGCCAAGTACGCATACAATGATGTTTCCAATCCCAACAGTAAAAAGATGCCTGGCTCTTTAAAACTAACAGAACAACAGTTAGAAGAGATCTTGGAGGTCTTCTAGTCCAACCTCCTGCTCAAAGCAGGAAACTCTATACCACTTCTATCTAGAACAGGGGTGTCAAACTCACAGCCCGTGGGCTGGATGCGTCATGTGCTGGCCACACCCACCCCGATTTAGCAAAGGGGAAAAAGTCCTGATACGTCACGTGACGCCGCCATAAATTTGACACCCCTGATCTAGAAGATAGACATGGCTTTCTATCCTCTCCAAATTTTGAAAAAATATCTAGTTATATCTCTTGGTATTTGACATTCATGTTTGGTTAATATACTGGCAACGTTTGTACTTATTTCAGCTTTTTATGCAAACATTTAAAATGATTCTCTGTGGGATATTCAGCAGCCCAACAAATGATACTATACTCTAGAGTGTGTCCATGTTTCTACCCAATATTGAAAAAAGCTCATAGAGCAAAACTACATGAAAAAACTCCCCCTGAATAATCTGTAGAAAGTATGTAAGGCAGACAAAAAAATAGCAACTGGTTTCAACATATGTGGCCATGTTAAAGTCACAGTTGAAAATCCACACAGGATAAAAAGTTAACAAAAAACTATTAGCAGATTTCACCATCTACATTAGCTCTTAACAGATCTTACCAGTTTTAGTAATTTGATTGCAAAACTATTTTTCTTGTGGCTATTTTCACAAAAACTTGATTCTGTCTATTGCTGTTTTTATTGTGTTACCATGGCTTCACCACAACAGTGCTGCAACAAGACTCTCAAAGGAATGTACAGAATACAGTACAGTCGTTTCTTTAGCAACTCGGGGTTTTATTCATACAAGATCAGACAGCTATATAGCAAATTTATTTTTCAAAGGTATCTCTAAGTTCCTCATATTACTCATCCGGAATATTAAAGTTCAGTATTCTTCGAATGAGCAGTGTACCTCTACCGGTGCTTGGGTAAGTGATTAAAAAATAAAAGTGAAAAGAAAGGCTATTGATGTCTTCTGCAAAGTTGGTTCTCAACATAAATTGCACAATTTAAAACAAAATCTCTATTCACCTTCCCCCAATTAGATATTCAAATGTCACAGGAAGTGCTACTTTCGTACAACCTGTATTTTTCAGTCTAATTTGAATCAGACAAAGTTGCATAATCACAATCTTGGTAAAAATGAAATAATTTGCGTTAATAGTTTAACTTCCTCAGTGGAATATTGCAAAAAAAAAAAATACACCATTTAGTTTTATCTTTGGTTAACATTCTAACCAAAAAAGGAAATTACGTATATTTTCCTAGAACAATTTCTTACTGAACTCACAGGGTTTATCGCTTGGTAAATGAGTGCTAGATTGCATTCACAGGAAATTATTTACTGTTATCAATATATCTTTAATCTAAATAAAGAGTGGCTCAATGCATAGCAGCTTGGATCTAGGAAACCTCAACTGAATATAATTTACTCAGTCCCTGAAAAGCTTTTTAAAAGTCACACTTTCGTCTCATTAGTATGTCTGACACTGTAACAACAGTTTGCAACTTTTAAAAAGCGGGAAAGGATGTCACACACTGATAAAACAACTTTATACAAGAAGATTTTTGTTATGTATGGTTCATTAATTGATTCATGGATAAACTATCAATGAGTACTATTGATGAGTAAGCAAAAAGTATGTATTCACTTATGTGTAAATTTATGATATGGTATCATATACACTCAGTAGACAAGCAACTGTTTAATCTGAATTCCTGATCTAGAGCTACATGGTCAATACTTCATGTCAAAAATGGAATTAATCCAAGACTGCAATGTGATTGATGAAATCAAATATACGACCCCACCTTAATCTCCTAATGTACTAATAAAGCTAAGTGGGTGAACAGCCCAATTCAGAAGATTTATCATAAACAAATTTAACAGAAGGTTTCCCGTTCATTTTAGTAAAAGCTTTACCCATACACACAAATACACACCCCAAAAAACATGAGGGGAATCTATTAAAGGAAAGAATTGTGCCTCAGCAAAGACTTCCTTAACTACTTTTCAGGCAAACATAGGATGTTTAAAATTGTACATTATCTTCTTCTAACCCATTTATATCTAGTGCATTTATATTATTTAACCAACTTTATAAACTAATCCAACAAGTTATCTAGCTTAGTGATCATTCTGAACTAAGAGTGAGTTACATGAGGGAAGAAATTAGACAATCTCTTGAATGCTCATCCAAGTTGAAATGTTAAAAAAAAGTATCTAATTTTATCCTTAGTTACAAGTTAAGTTACATAAGCCATGGTGGCACAGTGGTTGGAATGCAATATTATGAGCTAATTCTGCCAACTGTCAGCAGTTCGATTCTCACCAGCTCAAGGCTAACTCAGCCTTCCATCCTTCCGAGGTCAGTAAAATGAGGAGCCAGATTGTGGGGGCCATATGCTGACTCTATAAACCGCTTAGAGAGGGCTGTAAAGCATTGTGAAGCGGTATATAAGTCTAAGTGCTATTGCTTTAGGTAGTCCTTGTGTTACAATGGTAATTGGGACCATAATTTCTGTTGCTAAGTAATGTGATCATAAAGTGCTATGTCACATGACTGCATCACTTAGCAATGGCAATCCTGACAGTCTCAGTTGCTGCCATGACCTCAGGACTACGTGGGTCATTAAGTGAGGGCATCATATGATTGCGACTTGGGAAGAGACTGGAGTCCCAGAAAAGCAGACTAACACACAAAAGTTACCGAGATGGGGAGGGGGTGCTGCAGGTAGGCATAAGAAAAAGCAGTAGGGTTGGGAATAATTTGTTGGCTTTCTCCATTGACTTTGCCTTCAAGGAAAGTTGTAAATAGTGATCACATGACAATAAGACACTGCAACCATCGTAATTGTGAACTGGTTGTCCAGCATTTGAATCATGATCATGTGACCGGAAGGAAAGTGAATGGATGCTGTTACAGCCGTTAACTATCTGTAAACAAAGTATTTCTTCAATGCCTTCTTTCAATTGTGATTAAACCCCAGGGTGTCCAGGTCCAAACTGTACCTAAAAACTGGCATACTGAGCAGGAAAGAAACAATGTGATCGAAAAAGCAACTCTTTCTAAATAACAATGTAATTAGCTCACAAATAATATATTTTAAAATTGATATTAATCAGTTTAAAAGTTATTGCTTATCCTGCTTATTGCAAGATTGGTTACTAAACGTACTTGGCAAAGAACAAACTGTTCTATGCAGTACACAATTCTCTATTAAATCTGAGTTAACAGAGAAGAACTAACCTTGCAATTACAGCATCCACAATTCTAGGACACAATGCATCAATACATATTTGCTCTTGGTCTGAATTAAATGGAATAAATCAATAGATACTATTTTTCGCTCAAAACTGGTTAAAGTAACTTTCAGAATACAGATTACTTTAGACTGCTGAATGATAATACATATAATGCCCACCAGATGTGTTATCAACAAGACATCACTGATATTTTGGAACTAGAAATCAAGCTGGAATGTAGGTGCAGACTACGGAAATAAAAACTAAAAAACAAATATAAGAAAAAGAAGGGTGGCAAAAAATCATAAATGATTGGATAAAATAATTGGATGGCTATTAATCTATTTATTATTAATTTTGTTACACCTATTTTCTTTCAATACAAGACAATGAACTAGTTTTTCATGCAGGTTAAAAAGATTTCGTGTACATCAGCTTAATTGCACAGCAGAACCTAGTAATAAACATCACTTGTGGCTCCATTTCATTACAATCATTTAAGCCACTCAAAAAACTTGAATGTGTGCACCAATCTAAGATAATTGGAAGTAGTTCTCGGCTTATGACCATAATTGAGCATAGCAATTATGGTCATAAAGCAGGTCAAGTGATTGGAACCATTTTTTCAGTGGTTCTGAATAAAAGGCAGCAGTTGTAAAGCAAATACCACAGTTCTTAAACATACCCATTGTTACCATGGGTCAATTTTTGCTGAAAATTAAAAGTGAATGATGGCTCTCTACAAAGCCATCATAAATAGCAGTCAAATGATTGTGGGGCGTACTTTTGCCAAGCGCCTAAAATTGGTCATGGGACTATTGGGACTTTGAATGTGACACTGGAACTTCGAAACCAGTCATAAGTAGCTTCTGAGGGGATCTGATGTAATTACAAATGGTCACTAAGTGATCAGCCGTAGATCAAGGATTACCTGCATATTGGTTCTATTTACCTTTCAGCCAGAATATTACTGAGGTCTGTAATAAGATTGGGAATTTTCATCCCTTTTGAGAAAGGAATGGTCTTTATTTTAAAAACTATGTTAAGCCTTCTTCAGGAATATACCAGAATGTTCATGTATCTCATCTGAGGTAGTTCTTGTAGTTTATTATGAATTGTTATTTTAATATTATAGTACATTGTCAATTAAATATCTTTTATGAAACTTGTCCGACTATGTTTAGAACTGCCCCCAAAACCAACACATTCTGTTAGTACATTACTGTACATTAGTATTACTGTTGAAATATTAAATTCATAAGTCCTTTATGCATAATGCTAGCGGCCTTTATGAATAACTCTCAAAGTCTGCTTTCAAAACTTGAATGAAACACAACTTAGAAAACAATAATTTTTAACATAAATTATTAGTCATATTACTGTATATTTCAGTGGTATACAATAAACGCAATCATACTTCCCCAACTGATTAACCCAAGAAACAAATAAATGGGACTGTAGGCACCTACTGTGAATGCATACCAATCCATCAACTAAAAATTCCACAACATATTCCAGATGTCTTTTCAAATTAACAGATAATTATGTATCTTAAGCCAAATAATTCCTAAACAGATATGTAGTCCAATAAAATTGAAGGTTGTCCTATTTTATTTCAGATTACATGTGAAATCTTCTACAGACACAGTATTTTTCCAGAGCTTCCTACACAAAGAGCTAGGTTTTTTTTAAAAAATGTAGTATTTTAGCTTTATCCTTAACTACTTCATGATGTGTATGGAAATTTTTATGTACAATACCATGCAATACCACCATCATCATAAAATGGTATACAATCCAGACACACTTTTCAATTTACTAAGGCAATGTACCAATGAGGCAAATTTTGTGAACCCTGCTAGTGCTAAAACTTACAATGTGATATTATAAATTACCTTTACAGATAAAGGGATTCTGGTTAAATAACATGCAGAATAGTTTATGTGTTTGCCAAATAATTAGACTAATTCTACATCAAACAGTTCAGCAACAAGCCTTTTAATTTTCCCATACTAATAGATGTAATACTGCCTCTAAAATAATTATTTCCTCCTTTGATATTTAGAGCAAAACAAGACATTCTGAAGTGGGGCTACTAATCAAATTTTATCAAACCATTTTTTAAACAAGAAATCCTCCAGATATTTCCGCCCATGGGCAATAATGAACATTGTTGCTAAAAGTACAGTGGTACCTTGGTACTCAACTGCTTTAAAACTCATTGAATTTGATACTCAACACATTTTGATGCAAAATTTTTTGTCCTGATATTTAGCATTTCTTTGGTACTTGACATACAAGCTAGAACTTGGTGTTGGCTGCTTTGTGATTCACTACATTATTCCTTATGGGAAAAAATTATTTAATACTCATTGTTTTTGGTACTCATTGAACCTCCCAGAACCAATTGATTATGAATACCAAGGTACCACTGTACATGCTATCAGAACTATATAGCAAGAGAACAAACACATTTTAAAGAAAACTGCACACATATTTTTAAAAATAATTTAAAGAAAACATTCAGGACAGAACTACCTCTGAAGAGTTTGTTTACATTATTGTAACAAAGAATCACTGCTAATTTCTATATTCTACATTCCTTTACCATTATAAAATATCACTTTTAATTATTAACTATATTTATTGTTAATATTTATCTTCTAAGCATTCAAAATACTTTCCCCTGTCCAATACATTTCTACATACTTTTTTCAAATACAAGATTAAAATTTCATTTGGAGACACTTATTAATTCACATAAAACACAAACACAGATTTTATAAGTTTCATTAATGTTGCTTATTTTTTAATATTTGTTTAGCTACTTGCAGTAGTTCTGAAAATAAATTTCTAAAATTTCATCTAAAAGCCTATAGATAAAAAAATTAAAATAGTAGATATGCTTCTTCAAAAGCCAAAATAGTTAGGTATCAATAAAAGTCCTAAGACAAATAAACCAAAGAATATTTTTCATTAAGTATTTGCTATGTAATCAAGCTACAGATCAGCAATATACAATTTATTACAATAATCATATCAACAAAAACTACTATGGATACTGAAATAACTTGACCATGGGCCCTACATTTTCAAATTCCACATTAAAATGTTGACAGGAACAAAAAGTATATGCTTAGGCTAATACAGTCACTAAACAGTAGTTATATGCCAACTACTGATTTAGTTTTAATATATAAAAAAATGAATAACTTATTACCAAGTGAAATAATTTGACTGAAAGAACATTAACATGTCAAGACAACTGGTTTTTTTTTTCAAA
This sequence comes from Ptyas mucosa, assembly GCA_012654045.1. Taxonomy (NCBI): domain Eukaryota; kingdom Metazoa; phylum Chordata; class Lepidosauria; order Squamata; family Colubridae; genus Ptyas; species Ptyas mucosa. Next base: position 16,671,643 of record WNWU01000011.1, on the reverse strand, counting down.
AAAAAGTCACAAAGCAAAAAATATTTTTTCTTTTTAGAGGGGTAATATGGCAAGAATATTCACCAGAATAAACATTTCTTGCTGGAAATCTTTCCCCTCTCTAGTATGCTTAATAAGTGCAGCTTGATTGTTTAAGTTCTTACAATAAATTTGGAAAGCTAAAGATCCCAGATTCACCAGAAAAAAAAGTTTTATTATATTAAATACACTACTGTAAACCTTGGAAATTCATCATCAGTCCAGATAGTAAACCTGACTGAGCCCACCGAATCACACCTTTATTATTATTCTGAACTGCTGAACCAATCCCTATGCTTACTTTCTGTTTATTCCTGGATCTAGCATACACTTCCTATCCTTACCTTCAAAATGTGCCATAGCTGTATCTTCTCATACTTCTGCTCTTATATATATACTATATTCCTATTTGTGTTACCTCTTATCTCTTCAGTTCAAATCTATACTTGAATTTTCCATGAAGCATTTAGCATATTACTCTCCATTTCCTTTTAAATCTTAGTATGAGAAACTGAAATAAACTCTCTACTCCATCTCACTTTCTTTCTCAAAGGATTCCCCATTACATCTTGCTTAATATTTTGTAAAGTGCTTTATAAAATGATAACATCCTATTAACAATACATGGACCAATAAAACAGTTCTAAAAATCATTCTCTAATGTCTGACACAAATTGTATGATCAACCAAATTTAATTCTCCCCCCACCCCATAAAAATAGGCAGTTTTGTGAGCCAGGCTACCTCTTGCCCTCACCCCAGTCTACAGCCAAAGAACCCAGACTGAAGCTATGTTTTTTGGTTCTCTGTCATTCTTCATCATCCATATATTATAAAATGGGAGCCACCCATAGTCTCAGTCACAAGTTCTTGAAACTGACGTGGTAAGTATGGCACCAAGTTAAAAAGATATAAATCACTGCACAGTATGCTATAAGATTTTGAGAAGACTGAACAGAATCCATTACAAAATAACCACCTCCATGGGGTGTAACATCAGACTAAATAATCATTAAAATGATTCTGTGAAGGCTGGAAGATCAAAATGGGCTTTTCTTATTGACGATAAGTAAAAAGGCCAGCAACTCAAACTTTGGACTTCAGTTGGACACATATTTATATGATGTTATCAACCAAAATTTACATAAAACTTTTGTTTTACTCTTTTCTTACCTTTATATAAGAAAACCAGGATTTTATACTAACTAGTGAATCAAAATCTAATCTTTGCCCAATATCATTTTCACACAGGCAGCTACAAAATGTAGCAATAGCCTGACTCAACATCTGAACTTTGAGTTCATTCTCAACTCTGAAAACTGATTGCCACATAAAGCTTTTTTTAAAATTAAAATATTATCTGAAATGCAGAGGGAAAGCATTAAGTTTATTCTTTTAAATCAGATTTGGATCTGATAAAGGCAGGTCTTGAAAGATTTATACTATGAATAAGTACAGCAACTTCATAAGCAAACTATTAAGTACAGCAACTTTTAAATCTGAAAAAGTTATTTGAATAGTAAAACACAGGAAACTCTTGGTTCTTAATCTGGGATATCTTTTGGATTTATTCAAGGACACAGATATGACTATCAGTCAAATTAAAATCACTTACATTGTCTCCCCAGTCTTGGCGACATGACAAAGAAATTGATCCAATACTGGACAGACTTCCTTCTTCCCTCTTTTTTCAAAATCTGTAGAAATGGGAGGAGAAGTAGAAGAGGAGGGGGTGAAAAATGTAAAACATACCTTGTGAATTGTTGTGAATATGTTGGCGTGCATAAGCGCACCAAGGTGCCTACCGTCCCTATCCTACTGTCCCCATTTATGTATTTTTCACGTATTCATAATCATGTTTTATACTTATATCTGTTATCTTATATATGCTTGACAAAATTAATTAAGTCTGTATCGTCCGCCTCCTGCCCCAGGTTTTTTTCTAAATCACAACTTCTTTTCCCCCCAAAACCCACACATCATTCAAACTTCAGAAGACAACTTAACCTGAATTTGGAAGCTCATTTTTTCAGATTTCCTTCAGCAGTCTGCTGAATAAGATACCTGGCTCAAAGTTGCCATCAAGGAGAAAAGAGAGTCCACATACACACTCTTGATCATTTTTGGGGGGAGGCGAGTGGGGCAGGGTAGGGAAAGGGACAAGTATCAGGAAGTGGGATTTTAAAATGGAACGGGGATTAGGAAGAAACCCGGAGTATCAGATATGGGGTGGGGGGTGGGGAAAGTGCAAGTAATCTCGAAGAAGGAACTTCCAAGGGCCCTTTTAAGGGGAAAGCGAGAGAATCGGGAGAGGAGGAGGAGGAAGAGAGGGGGGGGGTGTTGGTGACGATGGCCCCGTGCTGCCCTCCTCCGCACACATTGTGGGAAGCCCAAAGTAGGGTTCCCCCAAAGCAGAGCAGCCCCAGACTGTGGCGGGAGGAGACGTGGGATCCCTCCAACCGCCACTTTTCTCCCCTTTCTCCAAGAGAATTGCATTTCCTTCCCAAGCCACGTTAAGGGCCAGGCCTCCTCTTCCGCCTCCCAAGGTCGGGGGCTCGTCTCTCTCTGTCTTTCCCCTCTTCCCCCGCGACCTCCCCCACGCCTATCCCAATTCAACCCCACAGCCGCAAACCTTTCAGTGCCTCCTGGAGCCTCTCGATATCCATGATCCGCCGCCGCCGCCGCTGCTCCTCTTCCTCCTCCTGCCTCCCGGGGCTCTCGCAGGAAACAGGCAGCCGCGCAAGCGAAGGGAGTTCAGGTGCGGCTGCTGCTCCAACGGGGAGAGAGGGGGGGGAAGGAGGAGGAAGAGAGAGGGAGGAAGAGAGAGGGGGGAAGGAGAGAGAGAGAAAGAGAGACAGAAAGAGAGAGAGAGAGAGAGAAGGAAAGTAACAAGCGATTCCCCGGCGGCCGGGCTCAGCAGCCTTCCAACATGGCGCCTAAGCCGTCGCCGTGCGCGCTCCCGACTCTCCTCGCAAGCACACACCGATTTCAGCCTCTCCTCTTCCCGCCGGCTCGGGAGCGCGCTCGGAGAGGCGGGTGGAGACGAGGAGAGGGCGGGGCCGTCGGGGATGACGTCACCGCGGCTTCGGCGGGAGACCGCTTCAGCGTCGAAAACTCGGCAGCGCTCCTTCACTTCTCGGAGTTGGGTCCCCGCCCCCATACACTTTCTTGCTTCTATTGCAAAGGGGGGCATTCACACGTTAGTACTTTTAGACGAGCGTTTTTAAGGTAGTGTTTCTCAACGTTAGCAACTTTTTAAGGTGGGCCGACTTTTTAACTCCCAGAATTCCTTAGCCATGCTTCCTAGGGGATGCTGGGAATTGAAGTCCGCCTATCTTTTAAAAAAAAGTTGCTGAAGTTAAGGTATTTATCTGGCTGAGTTGCACCTGTTTATTTGCACTCGACCCTTTTCTTCTCCTATAGACAGAAATTACTTTCTCTGTAGCCACTGTAGAAAGTCAGCATCCACCCACCCATCCTCCTAGAGAATTGAAATATTTTGGGGAATATTAAAAAGGCAGAGTAGAATATTTCCCCTAAACGAGAAATGGGGAAAAATCTTGAGGCAGAAACCAGCCCCAGTCCACCTCCTCCAAGTAGAAAAAGGCCAGCTTTTAGAAATGCAGATTTGGTAATCTGTTCAGAAAGACTGGGTCAGATGGAAACTCCAGATAAGCAACACAATTAGGCAAGCCAAAGGTTGCCAAGATTAGCTCAGACAAACACCTAGGATTTGCATTTCCCCTTTTGCCTATAGCCAGCCATGACCCTATAGGAATCAAGGTGTAAAACCCATCCATTCTCAACTCCATTTTGTCAGCTGCCCCAGAACTGTATGCTGTGTGCGTGATGGTTCTGTTCATCAACCAACTTACTTTCTTAAGCAGCCTCCATTTTATTCCCAGCTTGGAATTGGACCTGGATTTTTCATCCAGCACCACGTGGTATAGAAGGGTTTTACTAGAAGAGATGTGCTGTCTTTGAAAGATTATTTATTTATTCAATTTCTATAGCTACCCAAGTCAACCAAGTAACTGGGGCTTACATTTAGCTCTTCTCACCTCCTGCCTTCTAAAGATATTGGCGTTCACCTCTCAAAACGCAGACAAGGAGGTGCATCAGGTTCAATGGAGAAGTTATTTATTTCAGTTTATTTAATGTATTTAGTTATGCTGTTCTGGAAACTTAATTTGCTAGGACTATAACACTCAGAATTCCCAGCCATTATGGTGGGGGTCACAAACTCTTTCATATCATAAGCTGGGAAATTTGCAGTCCAGTTAAGTCTTCCATAAGTTGCTTAAATATGACATTGTTTCCTGATTGCTTAATTGTACCTTATGACTATCATTAAGTGTTGTACCTTTTGATTCTTGATGAACGTATCTTTTTTTTAATGTACACTGAGAGCATATGCACCAAGACAAATTTCTTGTGTGTCCAATCACACTTGGCCAATAAAAAAAATCTATTCTATTCTATTCTATTCTATTCTGTTCTATTCTATTCTATTCTATTCGTGGGAGATGCTTGCATAAATGCAGAACCCCCATGCCATTCTGTTTTATGTTATTTCAATCAGTTTCAAATAATTTTAAATCTAACAGGACTTAGTCAAATTAAAATAATTAAGTCCAATTCAGTTTTTGCCCATTTTCTGAAGAAAGTTCCCCAAGCACACAATGAGGAAGAAATGTCAAAAGGAACACACTGACATCTGCTGTTTGCTTAGCACACTTGCCATAGGTTGATTAGAGCACCTAGGTTAGAATCAGAAGTTGGAGTACCTAGGTTAGGATCTTGGTTGTGGAGGGAATGGGAAACTAAAAGCAGGCTGCCCTTCCTTCTAGCTTTCACCTCATTTTGAATGCCGGGATTCTGGATCTTTAAGCCTAGGAGTTTCAGCTGTTGCTCTTAAACGTCAGATCTATCTGTATAAGAAATTACTTATCCATGACTTAATTTTGGATGAGGGGTCAGACTTGGCATGTATTACTGAGACTTATGTCTCCTTTCAAAAATTTGTCCACCAAGATTTGGGGTTGATACCAGCCAGTCTCTCTATGGGTGGAGTGGGGGGTGTAGCTGTTGTCATCCATAAGATTGTTATCTAATGGTGCTAATCCAGAAAAATAGGTGGGAGTGAGACCTTGTGTTTGAACCAGAGCCAATTGGATGTACACTGTAGCAACCCTGCTAGGATTGCTTGACGTGGTTCCTAAGGCAAGACATGGTGGAGTTCTTGCCTCACAATCAGGAGGTTGTGAGTTCTATCCTAGGTAGAGGTAGATGTAGGGTCTCCTGCTTGGGCAGGGGGTTGGACTAGATGACCTGCAAGATCCCTTCCAACTCTTGTTAATCTGTTTTTTAAAAGTTAGCAATTAGTACCATATTTTTCAGAGTATAGGACGCACCGGAGTATAAGACGCACCTATCTTTTTTGGTGAAGAAAATAAGAAAAAGAAATCTCCCTCTGCCTCTGAGCAATTTTGCCTCACTGCAGCAAACAGCCTGCTTTACTTTCATTTTCAGCATAGCTTGATTAGCACAAGGAAAAAAAACTGCTCCAGCAATTTACCTCTTTGCAGCAAGTAGCAGAGCCCTGCGTAAATCAGCCGAGAGCCGGGAGGCCAATCCAATCAACTTGTACTAATTAGGCTGTGCGGAAGCTGAAAGGAGCTGTTTTTTTCTTGCTGTTTGCTTGCAAGGAGGTAACTGCTGCGAGGCAGAGGCCAAAGGGTGGGGGCCAGTGAGTGGGAGGGGCTACATTCGGTGTATAAGACGCACCTAAATTTTCACCCCCTTTTAGGGGGGGAAAAGGTGCGTCTTATACGCCGAAAAATACGGTACCTTTTTTAGTGAGCAGCCCAGATGTTCACAACCACCATAACTACTATGAACCTGATCTCTTTTGAGGGCTTGAAACATAGGAAAAATACTAGTTATGATCTCTCAGGGCAGACTCCACATAATCTGAAAGTGGGGTGGGTGGGTGGGTGTTGAATTTTGCCCCTTCTCATGGACTAATTGCTGTGGAGATGGGTGTAATGAATTGGCCACAGCAAGTTGGTCTTTGGTGGGGAAAGACCCATTAGATATCTTTTGCCTCAGATCTCTAACAGATACTATGGATTTTCAGAAGGCTCAGGGAATTCTCCAGGGATCTGGCAAGCAGTTTGACTGAGAGTTTAGTTGTTCACTGGAACAATCTGGCACTTGGGCTTTGGGACTGGATTTCACTTGAGTGGCTTCTCCATGTTCTCAGTTGATTCTGCCGATTCTTGCTTTACTGAGGATCCTAGTAAGAAAATGAAGTACCGGAAAAAATGCCTGGAGTGCTGCTGGAGAAAGGTCCATCTTGACTCTGACCAGACATTAGTGTGAGTGTATCTCTTTACAATAGCAACTTAGGGAATGAAAAATAAATATTTTGCTCTTATTACAGCGGCTGGAAGACCTGCTCGCTTTTAAGGATATTTGCCGGAATCAACTGAAGGGCTACTATAGGATTTGCTGGATATATCTATTCTCTTTATGTATTGGCTTTTTTATTCATTGAGTGTGAAATTATTATTCCACAGCAGGAACAAGAAGAATGGAGAAAAACACAGATTTCCCACAGAGTTTTAATTTTTATTTTTATTGCCATATGGGAATAAAAAAAGTGTTTATAACACTTACTACAGGAATCAGCCCAAATAATTAAAAGAGGATAATAATGAGTTCCAGACATCTGAAATTTTTTTTTTAAATTTTCTTATAACTTCAACACATTTTTCAGATGATTAGAGTTTATTATTTAGGCTTATCTAACCTTTAGACTTTTGGACAGATAATAGATTGGAAGCTAGGCAGATATTTAAGGAAAATATACTTGGGTCCATTATACGGCTTTTTATAGAATGAGGATCAGTTATGAGTGTAAGTCAATTTTCAAATAATCGATTACCATTTATTAATCCATCTAATATATGCACAGAATATAATTGACTGAACGACGAGTAAATGTAAGGCATGTGCCTTGTTCCTACTACAGGTAGTCCTCGACTTACAACTTGTCAAGTGAATCAGTGTAGTTAAATTAGTAACGTGATCATTAAGCAAATCTGGTTCCTCCATTGACTTTGTTTTGCATAAGGTCACAAAAGGTGGTCACATGACTCAACACTACAATGTCATGAATAAGAGTCAGATGGTTTAACATCTAAGAGGGCATCAGATTGACAAAAATATAGCAATACCAATAGCACTTAAACTTACATACCGCTTTACAGTGCTTTTACAGCCCTCTCTTAAGCGGTTTACAGAGTCAGCATATTGCCCCCAACAATCTGGGCCCTCATTTTTACCCACCTCGGGAGGATGGAAGGCTGAATCAACCTTGAGCCTGCTGAGATTCGAGCTGCCAAACTGCTGGCAGTTAGTGATCAGCAGAAGTAGCCTGCAGTACTGCACTCTAACCACTGCGCCACCGCGGCTCATATACTAGAAAGGTCCATGGAAGATTTATTATATAAAGATTGTACAATTTCTTTTGACCAAAAGCCTTTCTAAAAAGCTAAGTGTTGTACCTTTTTTTTTTTGGTATCATGCATTTTGGAAGTTTAAATCTTTTTAGAACACCAGGTTGAGATACATTTGTTTCTTTGCTCTTCCACTGTTCCGCATTATCCATTCTTCCTTAATTTCTTGCAGAAATAGTACTACTAAAATAAAGGGAAGAAACATCCGTGAATTGTCCTTGAAATGTTAATATTCTATATTTCAGAATCTATCTGGATAAAGTTAGAAAGAACCTCTTAAGGAGATACCCATCATCTACTGAATATCTTATCCATTAATATCATAACTCTTAAAAGGAAGTCACTTTTAAAACAACCTCAGAGCTCATAGAGAATTTTTTTCTCTTTTTTCTTTGCAATTTTTAGAATAGCAGAGCCAATTTGTCATTCCACGTAAGAAATGACAGCACTCATCCATCTTTAACAATTCTTCCTGGTAGTTGTTTCAGTGTCCAATAAGAAGAGGAAACAATTGTCCTCCATGACACACACACCAGAATTGTAGAACATTAGTGAATCAAAGATCTGTAGTAGACATGTCCAAATTTTTATTTTTTAAAAAAAAAAGTTAAGTAGGTTGTGCAATGCAATGGTGAAAATTGTTTTTTTTAAAGATAACTGATTTCATACAAATGCCTTCTTTGGATTCCAAATCCAAAGACCTATTTAACCAAGAGACGTAATATCGTACTAATATTTTAAATGCTAGCTGGTTTTTCAATCTTAAATAAGGGACACTTTATGAGTAGGTACACATATTACACCAAAATATAAAAATTGTTTTTGAATATCAGCTGGCTTAATTTGCACAATAAGCTAAAATATAACAGATATAATAAATTACACTGTCTGGGTCTATAAAACCAATTAAGTCAAAACTAAACCATTTTATGCTTATTTAGTGCGCAAAGTGAATCTTGCTATTGCTGTTAAAACTGAATGCTTCTCATATTTGAAGTTTTGAGTGAAGAAAGAGGTAGCATAATCTGCTCCCAAATAGGCTTGGGCAGTGAAGTGGAAACTATTTTCTGTATTTCCCCATGTAATTGTCTTTTCTAAAATCCTTTCAGGAATTTTATTTAATTATTTATTGTGACTATAAATAGTCTTGTATTTGCAGTTCTCTGCATTAAAAACTTGAAATGTAAATTAATAATAAAACAATGACAGTAGGATCAGGTGAAAGCAAAATTAAATGAACAGCAATCCAAAACCAAAATTAGTAGCAAGACTGAACGGTACAAACTACAGAATCCACCTTGGCACAAATAATTAAAAAATGAAACAGCCGCTTTTAAAAATCCAGTTATTTTCCTTGATCCATATTCTAAAGATAAACTTAAGGAGCCAGTTTGGTGGAGTAATTAAACACCATGCTAGAAACCAGGAGACTGTGAGTTCTAGCCCCTCCTGGGCAATCCCCCCCCAAAAAAGTTGTGAAAAAATGCTAGGAAGAAAAAAATATTAGGAAGATTATTAAGAAAGCTCCACTGAACCTTTCAAGTCCATATTTATCATTGCAGCAAGGATATTAACATCACAATAGCTATTATTAAAACTTTTACTGTATCCCATTCTATATTTTATATTTTTAAGATGACTTGCAGTTATGAAACTGACTTTCACTAAATTTCCCAGACACCATACTCCATGTTTTTGAAAATCATCTAATAACTTACTGATAACACTGCAACAATCTTGTACAGTATTTATTGCATGTATTCAATCACCTTTCAAGAGTGCAGTTTTTTAAATTTCTTATTACAACTAACCTTACACAGACAGCATAGTTGTTGAATAGGCTACATTTAAATGGATTCACATATGATCATAGTAAAACTTAAGTAATGATTAATAATATTCTATGATCAGGCCCGATATAGTCCCCAAATTAACCCAAACATGATTTGAGAACCATCCTTCATACTTGAAACATTGTGCAACTCCAGAAAAACAGGTTTTATTCAAAAAGAATGATAAATAATAGTTTTATGAACAATAGCTGGCAATTTATATCAAATTGCATCACTCATTAAGACATCTTCCAGCAAAACCTGTGACTATTCAAGCTATAATCAAATCCTTAGCCAAGACATGGATGGATAGATTATAGTAATCAGGTTCTGAGGACATATGCCCTATGATTTGGTGTCTTAAATAGATTATTAATCATTACTACAATTTGGGAGCAATTTCAAAGAAAAAGTTTGGGGAAAATCTTGAAGCTAGACAAATATGCATTGCCAAGGTTTGACTTGTGATGTCAGTTTTGTACCTAACTATTCATCCAGTCACTTATCTTTGAGGATTAAGAACAAAACTACTTATAGCTAAAAATAATTTGGATTAATAGCAAGAAGAAATAAAAATGCTACCGTAATAAATTAGCAAGCAGCAATAAAAATGAAGCAAAGGAGATTTTGACTTAATGACAAGTCTGATCATTAAAATCTACCTGCTGATATAGAAGATAGTGTGAGCAAGATGACAGCTTTATTCACTACTTTCAAGAGCTCCATTTTGTTGTTAATTTCCCCTTTAAAGACCCAAATGTGTGCAATACCAGATACATTTGACATTATCCGTTGCTGTTTATTTATTCAGAGTAACAGAAACTTGTCCCACTATGCCTTCTATGCCTTCTATCCTCTATTTCTTTTTGTTTAGTTCTTTTTTTGTGATCCTCTTGTTTAGATTGTCAAATATCTAGCTTGGTTGGATATCAACATCAGAAAACACCCTTAATATTTTCATGCAAAACCAACCGTAACTTTATCATATAAATTATTCATAGCTAGAATAAGTGTGTTTTCTATGCACGTATACAAGATTGAACACAATTATTAATTTGTTCTAGAAAAACAGAGGCTCATATTTGCTGAAAGTTGGTTTATTTACCTGAAAGGTCTAAAATTATAAATGACTTTAAATACACTGTAATTGCCTCCTTAGGAGCCATAAATATTCAGTGCACTTCATCAAACAGAAATATACAAGTTAGTAAAGTGACATGACATTGATTGCAACTTTACACAGACAAGAAATGCAAATTCCATTTTTCATTTTCCACTTAGATGGAAATCTGCAACAGTTTGCCATGTAGAAGACCTATAGGTACACAATTATCAACTAACTTTAGAAGCAGGTGGAGATCAAAACCTGTACTTTACATCTCATCAAGAAGTTTCTTAGTGCTAAAAAATATTCTTTTCTTAGACTATGACTGGATTCAGAACAAAAAATATAAGGTGAGAATGAATTTTTAAGTTGTATCAACATTCTGGAGACACTCTGGAATTCTGAAAATTATAAAGATACTATTCTAATAAATTAAAGCAGTTTGCCAATAAAGGAGATTTGTAACTAAGGGTTAAAATGAAGGGTCCTTCATGTCTCTGAACTTGGCGGGGGGTTGTTGGGGTTTTTTGCAGATGTTTTATTATACAAATTACACAAAGTAGGTAATATTATCAGTGTTAGCAAGGAGTAGGGTTTGATCTCAGTTTATATTCTAGTGACTTGTCCTGTCAGTGTTGGTGGAAGTGACTTTACAGGTTCCTTGGTTGGGCTGCTTACTGTTAGCTTGTTTGGGAATTCCTTGATTGCGGTATTGTTTACGTTTGACTGTTAGCCTGATATTAATCTTGGAGTTAAATCTATATTCATCTGAGCGCTAATTGCTGGTGGGGGATGTTTCAGTCTTTTTGTTCCCTTTTTGCCTTGTTGTTTGTCTCTTTTGCATAGTATGTAGATATTATGTCTATGTGTCTATTGATGGCTAATTTGTCAGAGTGCCAGACTTCTAGAAATTCCCTAGGGTTTTTGAATTTGGCTTGGTCTAGGATGGTTACAGTTTCCCAGTTGAAACTATAGTTAAGTCTGTCCATATGTTATGCAATTAAGGAGTTTTCATCCTGTCTTCTGACTGCTAGTTGGTGTTCATGGATGTATTTTATCAGTCTTCTACCTGCTTGTCCTATGTAGTGACTGTTGCAGTCATTACACAACAGTTTGGGGCAATGAAAAGTCTGCAAGAAAACAACCAAGCTCAAAGAGACCCCTTAAAGCAATTTGGCAATAGGACAAATTCCTTCCAAATCAAGGTTAAATTCATACATATCAGATCACATTTGAAAAAGCATCTTTGGGACAATGATGATCTGGATGAATGAGAATCTCCATAGACATATCTGAAGAGCTACATCTATCTTGACAGTCTATCTTGAACTGTGACTCTTCAAGTCTTTGAGATAGTAATCTGGCAGCTATTGAAAGCAAGTGTACATGAAGTTGGCACTAAAAGGAATTTTGGCACATTCAACCTTAAAATCAATAGGTATAGACATGTCTAGGTCTGCAAAGGATCAATCAGCTATAGGTAATATTTTGCAGATAGAAATGTACCTAAGATTGAGATTTAGGATTGGAACTGGTAACAGTTCATCAATGTAGCTATTCTCCTTTTAATTGTAGGTGTACATAATTTATTATAGCCCTATAGTTCATTATTTGAGTGTTTGCCATTCAGTTACTGACAGACTTTAATGTACACTGAGCCATCAAGCAGAAGTAGTTAAGCAACTATGCGTCAGTTAGAGATTAAAGTATAGTTTTACCACAAAACTATTAAAAGAAGATTATAAATTCACCCTTGTTTCTCCAGTCCTGTAACCTTAATTTACCTTGGTTTACAGTTATTTTGATGGCAGTCTTTCTACTGAATCACAGTAGGTGGAAAATCCCCTTCGCATATCCTAATATAAAAAAATAACACAGCATGTAGATGTGGATGTTGAAATAAATATTTATATGTGCCCTATATGTAATGGTTATTTTTTTAAAAAATCAGTAATTAGTATTTTGCATATATTAATAACATATTGAAAAAATGTTATTAAAATTATAATATGAAATGTACTGAAAATTGCAAGTTATTTGTTTAAACAAGCTAAGAATTTATCCAGCAATTTTTTTTCTTAAGAGGTTTGCAATTAATCCACTAACAATGCCCCAAGAACAGAACGCAAACGGATATTTTTCCTTGCATAAGTCTACTAATACTGTGCAGAATTGTTAGTGTTAATTCACTATTAGAAAATTAAATCCTTTATAAATCAAGCAAAAACATAAAAAGTATTTTTAGGTTTGCTTATTTTTTAAAAAACAAACCAAAATATAATACAATTTTTGTAAACATATCAAAATATGGTAGAGATAATACTTTATATGACAAGAAAGTTACCGGTAACTCCTTCCTTCTTTATGTTCAAAATCACACTATTTAGTTTACTATAAAAGTATAACTGGAACTCAATTTCTGAAAAGGAATTTGAATTCACAAAAATGATTTTTTTAAAAAGCTACTTTGGTAGCACACCAGAATTCATTGTTGACTTTGAGCTAATCCTCATCTCTAGGATTTGAATTCAACTTCCAATACATCTGATAAAGTAATTCAAATCAAAGATTCAAGTGGAGCAGAATTCCTACTATAGACTTTAGGTTATTTTCCCTTCAAAGAAAACCGCAACAGCAATGTTGCTTCAATGCATGGCAAATCTCAAAGAGTTTTGTGATGCATATCAAAGTATTTTTCAATCTTCTTTGAAATGTGTATATGCTTATGAATATCATACAGGAGATATAAAAGGATTAAATAAAGACACTCTGTTTCAGAAATTGAACTGGACAAATTCTAAATCTGTCCTGGAATCAAATACTGTATCAAATACCACTTTTAAAAACCCTTTCAAAAAACTTTGCAATACTGGATTTTGAAACATCTTACAGGGCACCTGAGATCCTGCACGTAAGTAGAGATTTAACAGAAAGCAACTAATCCAGGGCTATATTTCACCAAGTGAAAAATGGCCAAACTCACTCTTCAAAATTGTATCAATTTTCCATTAAAGAGATTTTTCAAGATTCCATCTTTTGGATGGATAATATTAGATCTTTATATCTGCTAAAATAAGCATTTAGCTCTTCTTCCTTTTCCATGAGTTTGATTTTCTAATACTTTTTATGGAAATTTATTTTTTTTTAATAATTGCTAGGCAAGGCATTCTGAATTTTTCTGCAGTTAAGTTATACTCAAGTGAGCTTTCGTTTTGCAGAGAGACAAAAAACACACAAATCCACAAAGGAGGATGTGGCATGGTGTTACCCTTTTGGTTTTGCTGTTACTCTTTAAGGAGCACCAGCATCAGACAAACTAATTTGGCATTAGTATAGTAGCAGTTTCAAATTCACTTAACTTATTCACAGTGACACTTACAAATCCAACCAGATTTTCTTTTACCCTCTGGTTGATCTCTTAGCTCACCCTCTCATATGCTTCCATTCTACAGGCCAGATTGCAGTCATAACAGGCCACACTCACTAACATCAAATTCACCCACGTAGACCATCTTATTACCGAAGTGAGATTTTATAGTAAATTCTGTCCTACATTTTAGCACACATTTGCAAAAATGTAAAGAAGGAAACAGCTCAAAAGCTGCTTCAGAGTAATATAATGAAAAATATTACTACATAAATATTTGAGACAGAAAAGAGCTATCTAGAACATAGTGTTCAACTCTACGTGAAAAGTCTGTTCCTCAAATTTTGTATATAAAATGACAAAAATATATTCCTGTAAATTGTTCTGCATTTTAACTCAGGAATGGATAAAGACGTTCGGAAGAATAGATGTCTTAATCAGGTGTAGCAAAGATAACAGACAACAAAATGGATATATTAATACTTGGTGAGATGATAAAGACAACTCCATGTTACATCATGCAAAGCAAAGAATATCACCTTAATAACTAGTTAAAACATTTTTTTCAGACAAGAATCTACTTGGTTTATTACATACAGTCCTTCTACCAAGCTTTAAAGAAATAACACCAACAATAGTTGCTGTTTTCATCATGTAAACCTTAACAAAGAGAAGAAATTAACTTTTACCTCACTATCCTCAAGTGTCAAGGTAGCAAGGCTGACAATTCTTCTGGTTAAAATAGTTGTGGCACAGTTAGATTTGCTGAAACAGAATCCTCATATGATTTAATAATAATGGTCCCTAAAATACCAAAGAGATAGATGTTCCCCAGTGAAATGATACATGAACTGTGACCCATTGCAATCTGCTGGAAACCGTATGAGATTCAAATTATAGTCTTGATGTCAGTTTGGCAATCAAGACCATGATGCAACAAAAGAGAGTTAACCTGCAAAAGGTCTAGAGGCAGGACAAAGACGTTTTCAATGGTGTCCTAAAGGGAATGGTCTTAAGATTAGTAACATCCTGTTGGTGAATCAAGTGCCATGAATGGAAGCAGAGAGGAAGGCTAATTTCCTGTGCTGAAATAGCTGAATGGACTAAGTTGATTTAAAGACAACTATATGGTACCAAAGGGGATACTCACTGTGAATTGGTGAAAAGAGAGGGAGAAGAAAACCCAAAGGCATCTTCTACTCTAGGTTTGAAGAGAGTTGATAGTATGGAAATGCAAAATCCAAAAAGTTACTAACATCAAAGAGCAAAGTTTCAAAGCAATAACATGCATTGAATGATGAGCTACAGAATCCATCCCTCTGCCATTGTAAAAGCTAAGTTATATCATTACGTATTCTCAGCAGTTATTTTCCAGCACAAGAAATATCTGTAAGAGCCTTCTCACAGAATTACAGAGAAATTCTCCTTGTATTTGTCTTAAGTTTTATGTATATTTATACATAAATATACATTTATGTATAATTAATATTTATGTTCCTCATCTTACCTGCAACAGTATTTTTCTTTTCTTTTTCCCAGAATTTAAACCATTGCTATAACCATCATCAAGCTAAATAATGGCATGGTCATTATAATAATTAAATAAAAGCCTTGTCATTTTGCTTAAGCAATAACTGACTCAATGCAATCCTATACATGTCTAGTCAGAAATGTCTTACTTCATGAATCTTACTCCCAGGTACCTGTTTACAGAACTGTAGCAAAAACCAGCACAGAACTTTCAGTTCACAGCCCCAGGGTGGGATATGATGGGCGACAAAAGCTCCATTAAAATATATTGCTATGATTATAATCTGAAATTGGCTCCAATATTGACAATCACATGTTTTTCATAGACCTTCTTCATGGTTCTCTCAATTTGTTTCAGAAAAACTTGTGGAATTCGCCCACATAAAGTGTGTACAGTATTGAGGAACTTGGACTGGAGAGGATAGTACATTGATTGGAAGAGATTGTCTTCGAAGGAAAACTAAAGAGGAAAAGAATACAAAAATATAATCAGCAACCTTAAATGGTTGGTTCATGGTTGGTACTTATATGTGTCATCACCTTCTCCTACTTGGCACCAATACAAAACACGTAGAATGACTCTGATTTATACCATCTCCTCATCCTCATCTTTAGTAACTTCCTATATTACTTAATCCAATCAACTGGATATCGTTATCATCCAACTCTTTGTCCTTTTTTCCCACCACATATTTAATTAATCTTAGCATTAGTCCAGAAAAGTACCACCTTTAATTTTTTTTGACTTGAACATTGGGATAAACTGAATTGGGACTCTTGATTCTGAATCTGGATGAAGAAGTTGTGTTTTATATGTCTTGCCTTGTATTGCAGCAAGAACATTGCCAAAGTCTCTCAGGACAAATATGGTATCATGGATGGAGTTCTATAATAGGAGCAGGAGGACCTAATTTCAAGCATCCATTCAAGTATAACATTCACTGGACATTCTGAGTAAGTTAGAATCTCTTAGGTTGCTCTACATTCCAGGATTCTTGTAATAATAAAACACATTTAAAGCACCCTGTTATTAACATCTATTAACATCTGCTGCTTGCAATTACTGCAAGTTCGAATCCCACCAGGCTCAAGGTTGACTCAGCCTTCCAGCCTTTCTAAGGTGGGTAAAATGAGGACCCAGATTGTGGGGGCAATAAGCTGACTTTGTATAAATATACAAAAGTATGAAGGCTATTGCTTAATGCACTGTAAGCCGCCCTGAGTCTCCGGAGAAGGGCGGCATATAAATCAAATAAAAATTAAAAAAAAAACATTACTGATACTATATATTGCAGCCTTATTTTATGCAAGAACTTGTGATTTGGCAAAACATCACTTACATCACGTATCACTTCATAGAGTGCTTTGAAAGTAGGTTGTTTATCATCATGATAGACACCTCGATTTCCATGCAGAATTGAAATGCCTTCTTCTTCTGCTCCTTTGCAGTTACTGCCATACATGCAGTGATCTGGTCGATAATTCCACTGACAGGGAAAGAGGTAGAGACATTCTAAAAGGAAGGAAAATAAAAATACATAAAATAGAGAAAAAAATATTAGCCAAGAGTAGAATGACTTTTTTTACAACCCTTACAAGGTCATAATTTGGGGGGGGGGGGGGGGACTGGATGGAGCTGAGTATTTACTGGCCGGATGCCCTTCCTGATGTCACGTCGAGTTCTCTTTCTCCCCTAAGAGAGAGACATCTGCCACTACATAGGATTGAACTCTCAGCCTTCAGAGTGGCAGGCGAGCATCTTCACCCTAGGCACCACACTACTCTATTATCCAAGAATAGAATGATGTCTAGGAATCGGCTTTAAATACAAGACATGGAAAGAAATCAGGAAAAAAATTTTTTTATAATAACATCATATAAATGATGAATACAAATATATATAATTCTGATTTTTTTTCCTGGTTGCTCCAATCAGTATTATGGTTTTTGAGAAAAGAAAATTGGTAGAATTTTCAAAAGGTGGAGACTTCCAATGATTGGAAAAAGATATAGAAATATATTATGGCATAAAGGGACAATAATGCAACACTCATACTTGGAGAGTCTCAATTTTTTAAAATTATTATTATATACGCAAAGTTAAAATAGTGCTATCATTATATTACAATATCCTATATACTTATAAAGTATGCACCTGGATTGAAGTAAAAAATAATATTTAGCAAGTCCTGGTCTCCCCACGTAATGTAATTCTTATACTTTTGGTATAAAGGGTACAACATCTCTTCCCATTTCAAGCCTGTTGGTATCAAGTTGTTCTGAAATAGAGAAATAAATGATTTGATAAAGTAATTGTAACCACAAATTTACAATCATAGCAGGAGGAAGCTATAGCCATGGTGCACCTTCTAGCTGGGTTCAGTGACCAAACAGTATGAAAAAACTTTCAACAAGATGCCAAACAAGAAATCTTCCTTAGTATTCTGCCTGACAAATATTCAATCATTCTTCCCCCACTGGGTATGATGGTTAAGGATTATGGGAGCTGAAGTCTAACATATCCAAAGGGTACCCGAAGGACTGGCTACACTGATAGCATTCTTAGTGTGGCAATCCTTTGTGTAGAAGCATTTGAAGGCCTACAGTTCATGCACTTTTACGGAGGCACAATTGAGAGTGTTTTAACAAACTGCATCACTGTTTGGTTTGGTGGCAGCAGTGCCTCAGATAGAAAGTCCATACAGAGAGTGGTAAGGAGAGCTGAGAAGATTATAGGAAGCTCACTTCCTGTTATTCAGGATACTGCTTATAAGCACTATGTGCTTAGAACTCAAAGCATTGTTAGAGACCCTGCACACCCGCTTCACAGTCTGTTTCTGTTGCTTCCCTCTGGGAGGAGGTTTCAAAGTATTTCGAGCAGGACTACCAGATTCTGTAACAGCTTTGTTCCCTATGCCATCTGTCTGGTAAACTCGCAAGATTCATTTTTCTCACCATGTACATGCATACATCTGAACTAAACTATGTTGTTTCTCAGTGTCATATAATATATGTGAGTATATGCATAATTATGTATGTATGTATGTTTGTATTTATTTTGTCATGTTTATGTAGTATATATTGGAGGTGGTGACCCTTTGAGAGCTGTATGCAACAAAATTTCATTTTAATGTATGCTGATAAGTGTACATTCAAAGTGACAATAAAGTTATTCTAAGTCTTCTAAGTCTAAATCTTCTGCCGAAATAACTGTTCTTTCACTATCTGTCTTAGAACCAGTTTGAGTACTTATTGATCTAGATGGTGGACATTTCTAAAAAAAACCCCCATAGTCCATGTTACGTTTTCATTATATCAATGCCATCTGTACAGAAAGAAACTAAACTCCAGAATCTGTCAAAGTTTTGCACAACTAACAATAAATTGTAACCAACCGACACACTGTTTGTAATTGAAGATGGTTTTATGTATGTTTGTTTAAAAATTTAAAAAAAAATTGTTCAAAAAAAAAGAAAAAAAAGAAACTAAACTCCAAAATCTGTCAAAGTTTTGCACAACTAACAAGAAATGGAGTAAAAAACAACTCTACTCCAACAAAGATATTTTTCCCAAAATAAATAAATGATCTCCTTACCTTGAATTGGGTATTTCTTATTCGGGTTAAATTCATTAGCATGACACCAGAATTCACCCCAGTGGTTCCATAATATGGGTGGCGAGCAAAACGACTATACCAGCCAATCTTTGGTATTTCGTGTTCCGGTGCCATTGCAGCCAACTGGGTGGCATTAAAAGTTCTCAGAAAGCCCCAAATGTCATCAATGGGTCGCAGGAATAAGACATCTGTGTCCACATACAGAAGGGAATCCACATCCTTCAAAATCATCTTTGGAAAAAGCCCAGATGGTTGAGAAAGCCATATAAGCAAGAAAACAAAAATAAATATATTAAAAGACTTACAAATGGATATATACCAATCACAAGGCAATACCTCTCACTTGCCTTTCTGTTCAAATAAAGAGGTTCTGGCACAATGCTTTAGAGTCAAGTAGACAGGAACAAAGGCAAAAGGAATGGGAGAGGGGAGGAGGAGAAAGGTCAGACGCTGCTCAGTAGTTTGCACCCCCCCCCCAAAAGTCAAATGTATCAGCTTTCTTTTCCTTTTATTGTTAAGGAAGTTACTTCCCACCCCTCTCCTGGAAGAATGAAATATTTTAGGAAATATTAAAAAGGCAGAATATTATATTTCCTTGGATGAAAAATGGAGAAACATGTTTAAAGACAAAGCAGCTTCCTGCCTCTCCCCCCCCCTCCAACACACACCTTTGTTAATGGTCCAGAGGCAGAAACTCAATCCTTTGTCAAAGGATCATAATCTGCAAAACAATGGGACCCCATCTAGCAACCGAAACTCACCACATGTGACCTGGGAAGCTTGTGACCTGAGAAGCACATGTGACATCAGTCAGCAAGGCTAGCTAAGACCCCCACCCCCTGGGAGTCTGACAACCAATCAGGATACTCTTTCGGGGGCCCAGGAAATTCAGAGCTAGGGAGAGCATAAAAACCCGAGAATTCGCTGTATCTGCCCTTTTTCTGTTCAGGAACTCAAGCCATGTGATCCTGTCCACCATTAAACCATCTTTCCAAGTAGTCTCCATGTATCCAGTGTCTTTTTCTCCACTTGGAGCAGAACCTAGAGGATATTTCTTCCAACACCTGGAAAAGGAATCCATTGCTTGCTTTAGAGAAAAATCCAATTCTCCTTTGAACGGCAAGCAATGTCTTCCCTTCTTAATTGCCAACCCTCCTGTTTTTGCCTTGTTTAGAGGGCTCAGAGATGAATCAAGTTTTATCTGTTCAAGTCTTAAGCCATATCAGGCAGTAGAGAGTTTTTGAAGGTACACAGTCTACAAACTTTTCTTTACAAATCATTCCACTCCAGCAGGAATGGAAGAAAGCTAATCATGGTTAATTCACCCAGGGTTAGTTTTATAATGGAACAGCCTACTGTATTTTTCGGAGTATAAGACGCACCTTAGTTTTTGGGGAGGAAAATAAGAAAAAAGCTGATTGGCAGGTGGATCGGCTTCCCGGAATATCCCCAATCAGCTGTTCCCAAAGGTGAATTTCAGCAACAAGTTTTTTGGTTGTGAACTCTGTGCCTTGCTTTTTTTTTCTGCCTCTGAAACTTCTGAAACTCTGAACATTCTGAAAAAAACTTTTTTTCCTGCCTCTGAAAGCCTTCAAAACAGAGCTTCAGAAAAAAAGCCTCTGAAGCTGTTTGGGGGCTTCTTTTCCGAAGCTTCTTTTCTGATGCTTTTTTCAGCCTCTGAAATCTCTGAAAGGCTGGGCGGGGCTACATTCGGAGTATACACAACCAGATTTTCACCCTCTTTTGGGGGGGGGGAGGAAGGTGCGTCTTATAGTCTGAAAAATACGGTACAGCACAGATTGCGGGGCAAACTTCAAGATCCTATTATATCCCCTTGTTCAGACAAAAACAATTATATCTGCACTCCATCTTGTCTTTCTCGATTTGTTTCTTCCTTTTGACTTTTTGATACAACAATCACATTCGATTTTTAAACTCTCTGCCTTATCCATATGTTAGTAAATCATAACTTTCCCGAACCTAGTGCTCTCCAGACCTGATGAATTACATCATCTGGAGATGCTGATAACTCATCTTTGGCCCACCTGAAGGCACCAGGTTGGGGAAGGTGGATTTATTAGAATATGATGTTGTTGCAGATATCTTCCTTCCTATAACAAATGAGAGATCAAAAAACGAATTCCAAACTTTCAGCATACAAATAGGGTGTTCTGTGATTGAGCTGTAGCTCTTGCCCAGATTGAACTGCTGGAAAGAATTGTCCTGGAAGACACGGGCTCACTAATTATATTGATAACAGTGTATCAAACAAATGAATTATAATCAGATTGTTAATTCTTGTTTGCCATATGCCCTCTTGTGGCCATCATGTTCTTTATAAATCTATCCCTAATTTCAATAATTTTATACAACACAGCAGAGTAGATCTGAGGCTTTGCACAATGCCTCTTCCCTAATTTATCTCCCCTCTAATTTTACCAAAAAAAAACCCCTCATTTTAATTGTCTTCATTCCCAAACAACTCTCTGATTAAATTTGCAGGCACTATACCATGAATGGACCACCACAGTGAAGTTCCACCTTTGCAAACCCATGTTTGGAAAAACTTCCTAAATATTGCTACCCTAACTTGCAAATAGAAGAAGGTTAGGGATAGAACCCCATCTATGTTCCTTCTTTTTTGTACTATGGGTAAACTAAAATATAATACATAAAACAAGGTATATCTTTAGGCTGGCAATAGCAATGGAATGTATTCAAATGTAAAAGCTTAGCTGCCATGTTTTTAAAAAGACGTTTTATTTATCTATTTTAGTTATCCAATTTAGAAACCACCCATCTCCCTGACCGAGAGACATGGGATTCAGGGAATAAAGAAAACTCTTAAAAGCTAAGTCTGAATCAACTGAACTGTAAGCCTCTCAGAGTCATAGACAGAGATGGGCATCCATAGAAATTGAACAAACAAACAAACATCCTTTTTTAAAAAAAATTGATTTATATGCTGCCCTTCTCCGGAGACTCAGGGCGGCTTACAATGCGTTAAGCAATAGCCTTCATACTTTTGTATATTTATACAAAGTCAGTTTATTGCTCTCACAAACTGGGTCCTCATTTTACCTACCTTAGAAAGGATGGAAGGCTGAGTCAACCTTGAGCCTGGTGAGATTCGAACTTACAGTAATTGCAGACAGCTGGTGTTGATCACTTTGCTTTTAGTCTGCTGAGCTAAACCAGGCTCCTTTGCATAAGTCTTGAAGTATCAACATCCCATTTTTAAAAATACATATCCTTTCTTGGGTAGTTATGTAAGCATACTCTTATTACTAAAAATGACAGGTTAAATAATCAAAATAAATTGAACCAAAAGATTATTTTGGGGTGTATTTTTCATTGGTTTGCATAAAGTGATTAATTGAAACAAGATGTTTACAGAGCCTGATATTCTATTAATTCTAGGACTTCTTCAGCTTCCTCTCACTTAATCAAAATGTAACCCTTTTATGTCTTTAACGTAAGTATTCACTAGGTTTAATGTGCCACCTACAGGCAGTCCTCAACTTATGACCATAACTGAGCCCAACATTTTTGTTGTTAAGTGAATCACCATAGTTGTTAAGTTAGTAATGTGGTTGTTAAATGAATCTGGTTTCCCCATTGACTTTTCTTGTCAGAAGGTTGCAAAAGGTGATCACGTGACTCCGGGACACTGCAACCGTCATAAATGTGAGTCAGTTGTCCAGCATCTGCATTTTGATCACATGACCATGGGAATGCTGCAACAGTAGTCACTTTTTTCTGTGTCGTTGTAACTTTGAACAGTCACTAAATGAACTGTTGTAAGTCGAGGACTACCTGTACTGAGAGTTTTTTCCATTCTTTCCAGAAAATATGAGTATGTGAAGCCTCCATTGAGCTTAAGATTCCTATTTTGCCTTAAAAACCTAAGGCAAAATCCAAATCAAAAGCCCCCTCCACCCCCACCTGTTCTCTGAAATTTAGTCATCAATGCTTGCCTGCCCCATAACATGAAAAATACATTGATTTTGTTTCTCTCCCATTCCTCCTTTCCTTTTTATTGCATATTGCAAAGAAGTTAAAAAGATGGGAATGAAACCAAGGCACAGACTGTCTTGTATTAGTGATTAAACATTAGTCACTCTAGCAGCCTTTTTGGCTAAAGTACATTATAAAACTGCCACTAATAAATAAGCAGAAGTGCTGAAGAGTTCCAAAACAAAAAGCAGATTGCGTTGCGAGTCAGCAAGAAGCTAACATATTATCTGTGTCAGAATATGAACAGCACTTTATTAAACTCTATACAGGGGTGACAGCATGAACTGTGAGTCTTATTAACTGAAAAGGAGCAGTACGCTGAAATAAAAAGTGGCAAGCCCCTAAATAGTATCATGACAAAAAAAATTGAAGCAGCAGCTGGATGCTTCAGTTCTTGGAGAAAATATCTCCTGCTGAGAATGACAGTTGTCACTTTCTAACCTTATTGCATAAACACTTCTATTACTCTCTCAAGATACTACCTAGGAAGACATAGTGCAATTTCACCAAAGTATTAGATCTGAAAAGTTAGGTAGGATGAGTAAACTTCTCACATGTGTATAAAACTAGGTTTGTTCTATGTTCTTTTATTTCTTTTTTTAAAGTAAAAATACTGAAAAATTTATCAGAGGGGCAAACCAGGACAGGACAGATCTCTTTATCCCTGGACAGCCATGGTATAAAGTGTCCTGCTTGAGCAGGGGACTGGACTAGAAGATCTCCAATGTCTTTTCCAGCTCTGTTCTGATTCTGATTCTGGATGCAACAGTGAAAATAGCTGCAATATGAAACTGAGTGTTCCATCTTATTCAATCTTAGTTTGCCTTGAGGTAGGCACATGAGGCTAACAGACTGACTTAACTAAAGGAAACAAACTCATTCTTAAAGTGGACAAATTTCATAGACAAATAAATTCTATTGTACAGAACAGATGAGAATGTTTGGGTCATGGAACCCTAAGAGCCACACTATTTTGAATGTGAGCGATGCTCTACCTGACAGAAATAAACATTATTTATTGTAATACTTTTTTTTTTGGTCTGTTCAGCAATGTCCAGTTCTTGGAAACTGCCTGGACAAATCCCTGCAGTTTTCATGGCAACTTTTTTCAGAAGCGGTTTGCTCTTAACAGAACCAGAGGAAGAATGGAGTGAACTTAAAAAAAGTTGTTAAAGATGAATATGAAAAAGGATTGCCTAAAATTGGGAAACATAAAGCAAACTGAATGTCAGAACAAACCATAGAAATTGCCAAGAAGAGAAATGAAAGCCAAGAAAAACAAACATCTCAGAATCTTAACAAGGGGTTTCAGAGAGCTGTTAGAAGAGACAAGAAGCAGTATTATAACAACATCAGTAAATACATTGAAGCTGGAAGCAGACATAGAAAAACAAGGAAAATATTTTTAAAAATCTGTGAGTCCAGAAGCAAATTCCAATCTTGGAAACGATATCAAAGGAGACCAATTGATAGATAATGATCGATTCAAAGGAGAACAAACCAAAATGGAAGGAATATACTGAAATACTGTACAACGGTAACTTAGATGGTATTTCCTACTTAGGAGAATTTCTAATACAGAAGATGAAATTAAATCTGCACTCCAGTGATCATCAAGGCTACAGGAATTGATGGGAATACCCACTGAAATATGACAAGCAGCAGAAGAATTAGTAAAGTTTCTAAGCAAGCTATGCCAGCAAATTTGGAGAATGACACAGTGGCTGAGAGACTGAAAGAGGTCAATCTACATTCCAATATGACCGAGAGAGAGAGAGAGAGAGAGACTTAACAGAGAGTGCAACTAAGCTATCATACAATATCCTTAATCTGACACGCTAGCAAAATAATACTTGGGATCATCCAATGCAGATTAGAGCTCTGCATGGAAAAAGAGACACCAGATGTTCAAGCTGGGTTTAGAAAAGGCCGAGAAATACAAGTCATTATTGCTGATGCACACTGGATAATTGAAAAAGCCAAAGAATGCCCCAAAGAAGACACTATGTGCTTCATTGATTATAAATGCTCATAGTTTCAATGGATCGAGTTGGTAATTACCAGAATAGCAGAAAGCACAGAGGTGAATTAATTTCCTCCTGCTGAGACTTGATGGGAAAACCCTTCTTGCAGCTTGATATATACACAGAGGAAATCCCCCACTAACATCTCTAGAGAATTTGCCCAAGAAGCAGCAGCATCTGCGGAGAATGGATTGTCTTCAGACATGAAGCTATGGAGGAGTAAGCTAAATTTTTTCTTCCCACAATCCCAACTATTACCAAGGCCCTTCTCTAATTGGGTGCTACTCACAATACAATCTTCCAGCCATAATCATAGGTAATATGAATCAGAATCAGTTCAATAAACATGTACTGTCCACACTGCATCAGTTTCTTTTCCAATGCATTCTACTGCTGTCCCTGGCTCTCCATCAGTCTCATATCTTGGTTAAAAGGTTTCCTAACTATGCTGTGGGAGTGGAACAGATATAGTAAATATTCCCAATAATCCCAATATGTGTTAGTCCATAAATTCCATCTTTCCCAGCAGGCATGAGAATGATGGATATTGGGAACCTACGTATATCCAGGAAACACTGGATCTTCAGAATGGTAATCTAAACTGGGCAATTCAATTTAGACTGCAATCAGCCACAAAGTCAGTAAATCATATTTTCATCTACTTGATATCCTTCTGACCTATCCTCATAATACAAATCTTGAAATAAAACCAATGAAGCATGAAACCAATCAATCCCTATCTTTTTCTTGTTGGCTGAGACAAATTAGATGTTATGTGTTACATCTCTTTGTTACTGTACTGTATTCAGTTGAACAGATATGGAACTAGGATCTTGATTTCCTTGTTCTGAAAAGATACAACATTGCCCTGTTGTAAAGGAACTGGGGGCAAACGGACCATAATACCACTTTGCATTCAGGTTTCTAACTTATGTCTTTTGCGCTCCACATATGACATTTTGAGTACCTTACCGGAAGAAAGAGGCGTTGGGCAGCACATGGCTTGAATAATTTTCTCCATTCTTCAGCATTTCCAACTGAGAAGGAGATTGGGTAGACATTGTATTCAAACTTCTTTGAGAAAGAGGTAGGCCATTCCTCTAACTGCAAAGTACAAGAAGGAAAGGGAGAATTAGCATTACAGGGAGGGTGCCTTTTTGGGAACAGAAATGCTATTCAAACATCTTCAACTAATATCATGTACTAACTAAGGCTGAGCTTTACTGAGAGCTTAGGACAGAAGTTCAGTCACCATTAACACACGGCTGACAGAGCTTTCTAGGAGAATCTGTAACCTTTTAAACAAATCTGAGGCTTAGCGGTTGTTTTTAAACAAAGAAATCACTGAAAGAGACTCACTTTCTTCTCAAACTCTGGCTTCAGGGAATCCTCAGCAAAAATATGAAATTTGAGCTTCTTGTTGCTAAAGAGAACTGCTGATTTCAGCATGTTGAGAGTTTCTAGCAGCCGGTCGCCACATGCTACAACTGCAAGATGCATCCATTGCACTGAAGAAAACTGGGATGCAGAATGCTTTTGGTCCTTTGGTCTCCTAAAAGTAATTGTTTAAAAATGTACATAAATCATAATCAACATTTTAGAGGTACCATGATTAAAGAAATATATATTAGAAGAGGTTGCCACCACTTATTTTCATTAGGTGACTGAACCAACATGTCGTTAAGATAAGATCTTCCTCAATTGCTTTCTATCAAATTTACTTGGGGTGTTTTTATATGGAGGGAATTCCACATAGCAGAGGCAACAAAAATTACTGCTATCAAGTAAAATCTGGATAGTTTCAGTTGTTTCTGAAAACAATCACAAGTGAGACATGAAAATAGCTCTAACATCAGACCAGCAGCCATGCTAACTGTGGAGATACATTTGCAAACATGCCAAAGGCCTCACTGTTCTACAGGCAAAGTTACTTAAATAGTTTCCCCCCCCACCCACCCACAGATTTTAATCATTCTTCCTTTTCGTATAAACCTGAATTACTGATATAACCGCTTAGCAATAAATGCAGCTCCCTGTTTAACACCATGTTGACCACAAATTCAAAGGTCTTCTGAAATGCCCAGAATTGACATGCAGATAGAAATGATTTATTTAGAATAATGTTATTATTCTAATAATTCTATTCCATGTTTTCAGATTAATATGTTATTAATCTGAAAACATGGCTCTCAGCACAGAATCCTGGCTCCTGTAGTGTAAAATACCAATGGTGTTCAGATTATTTCATTGGTAAAAAGTGCCCATATTTTTTCACCAAGAAACTAAAATGTCTAGTAATAACTGCTGTTCCATATTGCAGCATAAATCTACTTGTGCCTTAAGGGACATTAGATTTCAGCACCTCACTAGTTCAGCAATGCAATATATTTAATTAATTGCTTAAAAGTCCATAGGCTTTTGTCTTAATTAAACCTCTATTTTTGCAATGGATAAATAATGGCACAAGGCATTTATGCAAATAGTATTTACTTTCCAGCCAATTAGTGAAAAGCCTACTGAATTATTAAAGTGTATAATTGGTTGCTTCTGGTTTGTATGCTCTTTCTTTCCCCCTTCTGACTATTATGGCTTTTGCCCACTTCTTTTAGGCTTGTTCTTAATTGTGTCAGTAAATCAAGCTCTATACCAAAAATGCAACAATGAGGTGGCCGTTGCCTATGCATTCCCGTTAAAGCAGGAAAACCCCTAAAAGTCTAGTATGCCAATGACCCTTTAACCAGAAACACTAATTTTATGCAGAAGATGGCGCCTAGCCTTGGAATCTTGGAAACATCAGGGTGTCTTGGATGCCAACCCAATCCTAAGTGATGATCAGCAGCGGAAGAACAGAGGTTCCATTACACTAATCTTAACTATAGGGAAATTGGCTTTACTGTTACTTGATAAATTATTTCGGCTGTATTTCCTGGAAGTTTTTACTGTTTTATTAATTATAAGTAGTTCTAGTCTTATGGCCATGTGTCTGGATTCTGATGGCTGGTGGCCCCATGGCAGACCCAAGACATGGTAGACGGATCGCATCGAGGAAGACATAAAATGTGGGGGCGTCACCTCTGAAGACACCCTCGATCGAGCCAAGTGGAGATGACTTTGCCAACATGTGGACCCTGCCACAGAGAGGGAATAATGGTAGGAAGAAGATGAGCCCTCAACTTATGGCCATAATTGAGCCCAAAATGTCTGTTGCTAAACAAGGCTGCATTAAGTAAGTTTGATCACATTTTACAACCTTTTCTGCCATGGTTATTAAGCGAATCACTGCAGTTAAGTGAATCATTCAGTCGTTAAGCGAATCTGGCTCCCTCCCCCCCTTGACTTTGCTTGTTGGAAGCCAGCTGGGAAAGTTACAAAGTGCCATGGTGGCACAGTGGTTAGAATGCAGTACTGCAGGCTACTTCTGCTGACTGCCAGCTTCCAGCAATTCTGCAGTTCGATTCTGATCAGCTCAAGGTTGACTCAGCCTTCCACTCTTCTGAGGTCGGTAAAATGAAGACCCAGATTGTTGGAGGCAATATGCTAACTCAGTAGACTGCTTAGAGAAGGCTATAAAGCACTGTGAAGTGGTACAGAAGTCTAAGTGCTATTGCTATAAATAGCAATGTATGAAAAGCAGTCATAAGTCACTTTTTTTAGCGCCACTGTAACTTTGAATGGTCAATAACAGAATGGTTGTAAGTCAAGGATTACCTGTATTTTAATTGGTTTATAATTTTAAAATTGTAAGCCAACCAGAGATGGCCGCCTATAGAAATTGAATGAATGAATGAATAAAACTTAAAAACTTGCCACCAGTTCATCAATTACTATTCAGTCCAGTTTGTCAAAACAGATTAAAAATATAGATTTCCCAATTGTCCACACTTCAGGTGTGTAACTCTGGAAGTATTTATTTTAATGACTGACTACAACTGCCCATTTCAAGAGTCTGGGCAGCTAGCAACAATTAAAAACACCATATTTAAAATATGATAGTAAAACAACAATACCTGTGTAATTAGCAGTCAAAACAAAACCAAATTGCCTACATCAATGCAATATAGCCATTGCATAGGCTCTGCTACACTCACAGATTCCCAAGTCCAGTCATCAAACCATATCCATAAGATCTTGCAAATTCAGCTATCTGAATATCAGGAAGAGAATCTTCTTTGTAGTAGCCACCTTCTTTTCTGGGACTTTTATTCCAGGATGACTCATTTAGATCATTCTTCATTCCAAGCAAAGACTTTTTGTTTTTTTTAAATTTGTCCATCTTTTGCAACCTAGCTACTGGTTTGCTGTAATTTAATATAATTTCAATGTTATAAACGCTCCTAACAATTATATATTGCAAAACCCACAAAAAATTCAACCTCGGAATTTATATCTAGCATTAGGGAGCAGCATCAAGTGTTGATACACTTGGAGAATCTAAGATCAGTTGCAGTTTTAATTTTTTCTTAACTCAACTTCTAAACTGAATTCATGAAGTATTTCAAATGTACTTTTGAGTGTTTTTGTTATCGACCTCAGTCTTTGAAGATAGTGGAGGGAATACATTCAGATAAGTAGAGAAATAGATACTCCTGGTCAATTAACTTGCAATTTCCGGATTAGTAATTTCCAGGCAACAATCTAGATTTAAAGCAGAGATTCACAAACATTCTTGGTACACAATGTTTTTATTGTCTCAGTAAACCTTTCAGGGTGACCTTAGCCAAATAAATACCGAATATTTACATATATTTAGATTTAGCTAATTTTTAAAAAGACAAATGTAACCGAAAACTATTCTTTTTATAAAAGAAGTCATAAAAAGAAATAGAGGTAATGCAAACCACAACAATTATCCCTATGCCGTGAATAGATACCCATACCCATAAATTGCTATTACCATGTTTCCCTGAAAATAAGACCCCGTCTTATATTTTTTTGAACCCCGAAATAAGCACTTGGCCTTATTTTCAGAGAGGTCTTATTATTCTCCATTGTGGGTGGAGACAGCAGCCAGCATGGGTTGTTCCAGCCATTCAGATTGAAGGACTGAGTCTGTCACAGTTAATAAGTCCCACCCATGTTGCCGGGCAGACCAGCTTTTGACTCAGTCCTTCAGTCTGGACAGGCGTGTGGGACTGTTTCTCTGGCATTTTGGAGAATTTCTCTATCTATTTCTGCTCCTTGTTCCTATTGCCCTTTACCTTTCTGCTGGAATTTATGGTAGACCTTGGACTGTTTTTTGACTGTGCCTTTGGACTTCGTTTTAAGCTTCTGGATTGACAGTAAGACTGTTGCCTCAGGGGCGGTTTAATCGCTTCTGAGAGGATTTCACTTCAGCCCTATACTCCTTTGAACTATCGGCTTGCCTTTGCGGCCTCGACTATTCCCTGCTGACACCTTGCATTGCTTGGTCTCCTTGGGACTTTGCTGGCATTTGCAGGCTGTGGAGCTTCGCGCTCCCCTACGCAGCGGTTGGTGGCTTTTCGCCAGGGGAGCCATTTCGGGCGGTCTGCCATTGCCGCCTTTACCACCATTTTCCCTTCGCCGTTGCCGTGGTTGCCACGCTCTCGCTTCAGAGCCGACTAACAGCTGTGTGTTTGCCCGGCGAAGCGGTAGGTGCCTTAATTGATGTGAGCCGACCGTCAGCTGAACCATCTAGCGCAGCGGCGGTCTTTTTTTTTTTCTCGTAGCAGAGCTTCGCGCTCCCATCTCTGTTATTTACCTGCTAGTTGGAATTGAGCGGTGGCCATTAGTGGAATCTCGCACTCCCATCTGCACCGTTAATTAGTCTCCACCCTCTCCTTGAAGCGGCCACCGGAGGTTTTTCACGCCTTTGGCTTGCGGCGGCCATTAGTGGAGCTTTGCGCTCCCTTCTATGTAGCGCTGTTTGAGCCCTGCCTGTTTCAAGATCGTCGTTGGGTGGAGCTCCGCGCTCCCATGTGCCATTGAGTGCGCTGTTTCTTCTTGCCCGAGCTTTCTGAAACACATCTGTGAGTGGGGATTGAGATTTGCATATTCTCCCTGGCTGGCTGTTTTGTGTAGCTTCGCGCTCCCCTTCGTTTTAAGGCATCTCTCCCCCTCGATCACCAAGTGCCCCAGGGTGGACTGTTGCTCCTATCACCTGGGTTTCTATCTTTGGCTGGGCTCTACAATATTGAATTGGCTGTACGCCTTTCCTCCTGCATCATGCCTAAGAGTGTCCATAAGTCAAAGCATGGGAGTCGGGCTGGTGGCTCCACACGGGAGGATGGTTCGGCCACAGGCAGTTCTTCTGTCAGAGCATCCACGGCTGTTTCTGCACGACCTTGCCACAGGTCCGCCGGCCACTCTACTTCCTCCCGGTCAGAACTCCGTCGTGATAAAGCCTTACGAAAACTCTGTGATAAGGCTAGCAAACAGCATTCTCACCCCAAAGACGGGGAGCCTGTGCCAAAGTGAGAGGTGGGTTCGAGTCCGCAAGTAGCCCAGTCTGATCACGCTTCTCTGAAAGATTGTCCGGTGGTGATCCACCCGGATACGATGTGGGGCACTGCATCTGAGCCTGCCGTGCCTGAACCCCCTTCTGAGACTTTAGCGGTCCCTGATCTACCAGCTTCATCTGCACCGGTTCCTGTTCCTCCCCCTGAGGGCTCAGACTCTGGCGCTGCCCAGCCTACAGCCTGAACAGATACAAAATTCATCACTGCGGTGGTGCAACAATCTCTGGTGGCTCAGTTTCGGCCTAATAGCAGGGCGGCTTCGGTGGCATCAGGAGGTCGCACTTCTCCTTCCATCTCCTGTCTGGAGGATGTCCATCATGATGATGCTCCTGCTTCTCCGGGGTCATCGGCGGGGTCCAGCGCCTCGTCTTCAGCGGACATGGACTTACAGGACTTTGACCTTTCGGAGGACGAAGGTCTTCCCCCGGACCAGCCCACCTTCACCAGGCTTTTTCCGCAAGCTCTATTTAAGTTGCTGTTGTCCAAGGCAGTAAATATGGCAGGTTTTGCTCCCTCTACGCCATCACAGTCTACTCCTACTCCTGCTCGTTCGGGCGCTTTGGATCCTCTCTTCACCGAGCCGGCTAGGGCGGTGGACATGATTCCTACCCCCCCTCTGTTCCTGGATGTCATCAAGAAACAGTGGAGTGCACCAGGGGCGGCCCCAGTCCCTTCAGCAACAGAGAAGCGGAACTTTAATGTTGCGTCTGAGCTCGCCTCACTACTTGAAGTCCCTTCCATCGACGCTCCAGTGGCTGCCCTGCTTCAGAACGCTTCCATCCCCGGTCATCCGGACGAAGGCCTCCGTCCAGAAGAGCGACGTTCCGATCAAGTCTTGCAACGAGCCTTTCAGGGGGCGGCCTGGGCTGTTCACTCGGCGTCAACCGCTTCCTTCTTTAACCGGACCACATTGTTATGGCTCCATCAATTACAGGATTCTTTAACATCGGAAGATGTCTGAGTGAAGCAGGACTTGAATAAAATAATCGCTGCCTTGCAATTTTCTGCAGATTCCACCCTTCATGCGGTATGTTTTGCAACTAAATCCTTGGCATCTTCGGTGGTAGCACGGCGTTTGGTCTGGCTGCGCTATTGGCAGGCAGATGCACACCACAAGTGGCATTTGGCTTCGGTGCCCTTTGCAGGCTCTAAATTGCTTGGTGAGGCGTTGGACGCCTTTCTCGTTGAAACAAGGGATAAGCGGAAAGTCCTGCCAGCGGCCTACCACAGAGGGGAGTCCCGTTTTGTTCCCTATCCTTCCCGTTCCCAAGCACGAGGGTTTGATGGTACTAGTACTTCCTTTGTTTCTCCTAGACAACAGGGCTCATTTAATGTCCGTCCTCGGGTTCCTCAGGACAGGGCTTTTAGGGGTAGGCCTTTTCTATCCAAACGGCCCTTTCGGGGGGGAGGAAGTCGTTCATTCCGACGCCGTCATTAGCTGCATCCCAGACCCTCCCATTGGTGGCAGATTGGCCCTCTTTGCCCACCTTTGGGAACGTATCACGTCCGATCAATGGGTCCTGGCCACGTTAACATCCGGGTTGGCCATCGAATTTGTCTCCCCTCCCCCGATGTTTTTCATTTGCTATCCGCTGTCGGCAGACTCCTCTAAACGGTCCCTCATGGACTCGGCGGTTAAGCACCTTCTTTCTATCAGGGCCATTCAAGAGGTCCCTGTGGGTCAGAGGGTTGCGGGGTTTTATTCCCGTGTTTTTCTGGTACCTAAGTCATCAGGGGGGTGGAGACCTATTCTGGACCTAAAACGCCTCAACCAGTATTTAAAATGCAGTCTCTGAAATCTATTCTTGACGGTGTTCGGAGGGGCGATCTCTTCTCTTCCACTGACCTGACTGAGGCCTATCTACACATCCCTATCCTCCCCTCCCACAGGGAATTTCTCAATTTTTATTATGGGGGTTCCCATTACCAGTATCGGGCCCTTCCCTTTGGCCTTTCCTCTGCACCTCGGACCTTTACTAAGGTCTTGGCGGCCTTAGCTGCCTCTCTTCGGGCTAAGGCCATTCGTCTCCAGTGTTACCTGAATGACATCTTGATTTTGTCTTCTTCCACACAGCAGGCGGCTACTGATGTCTGTACTACCATCTGGGCTTTGGTCTCCCATGGCTTGTCCGTTAATACGGAGAAGAGCCATCTGATCCCTTCCATGCATTTGGTCCATTTAGGGGCATTAATTGACTCCGTGGCTGGAAAGGTGTATCTATCGCAAGAACATCAGGACAGTTTAAGGTCATTGGTAGCCAAGATTGAGGGTTCCCGCACTTCCTCTCCCTTTGTTTTATCTCAGCTCTTGGGGAAAGTGATCTCTGCAATTTCCATTGTTCCTTGGGTTCAACTTCACTCCCGGGAGCTTCAATGGTTTCTCTTGCCATTACAGAGGGTAGTACATCAAGCTTCCACTCCCTCAGAACGTCCGCAGATCTCTCCGTTGGTGGCGCTCGTCGTCGATTTCAGCAGGTTGCCTCGTCTTCGAGCCTCATCGAATAGTTGTGACAACGGGTGCCAGTCTGCAAGGTTGGGGGGCCCATTGCCAAGGCCAGATGACTCAGGGCTGCTGGTCTCCCAGCGACGCTCACAGACCAATAAACTGGTTGGAGTGGCAGGCGGTGTTCCTGGCCCTGCGTTCCTTCCGCCTCCTCCTGTCCAGCACCCATGTTTTGGTCCTGATGGATAATATGACCACGAAAGCACACGTCAACTGCCTCAGGGGCATGCAGTCCAAGACTCTGATTGCTGTTGCCATGAAGTTGGGGCTCTGGGCAGAACGTCATCTTGCTTTGCTCAGGGCGGAGCACATCTCCGGGACCGCCAACATACAGGCAGATTTGTTGAGTCACCAGACAGTGGACCATGCGGAATGGCGGCTTCACCCGCAGATTTTCAAGGACCTAACAATGAGGTTCGGTGTTCCGGAGTTCGACCTTTTTGCTACCCAACTGACTGCACAACTCCCTCGCTTTTTCTCCCGTTACCCGACTCCACTGGTGGAAGCGGTCGACGCTCTGCAATCCCCGTGGCCCTTGAGTCTGCTGTATCTGTTTCCGCCGATTCCCCTTCTGTCCCGGGTCATCCGCAAACTGCTGCTGGAATGTGTGGAGGTGATCCTTCTGGCCCCGCATTGGCCTCGGAGGCCCTGGTTTGCGGACCTCATCTCCTTGTCTGTCGCCCCATCATGGCGCATTCTCCAGGAAGCGGACACTCTGATGCAAGGGGAGTTACACCATTCGGACCTTCCATGGCTCAATCTGACCGCTTGGCGGTTGAGCAGTGCGCGTTAACTGGCGCTGACATTCCTCCGGATGTAGTCCTCACGATCCAGGCTTCTCGACGTCCTTCCACGGACCGGATTTACTCGGCCACTTGGTGGGCCTTTTGTTCTTGATGTGATCGGCATGGGGTCGCGCCTCTTCAGGCCTCAATTGTGAACATTCTGGTTTTCCTCCAGGAGGGTCTCTCCAAAGGACTTTCCCCCAACACCTTACGGATGCAGATGGTGGCGATCTCATCAGTGCTTACCTGCGGTTCGTTATCTTCCTTGGCGCAACACCCTCTCTTCGACGTTTTCTTCGAGGAGCTATGAATTTGTGTCATCCTGTCTTGCACCGGTACCCTACTTGGGACCTCTAGCTTGTCTTGAACTCGATCACGGGACCTGCGTACGAGCCACTGCGGATGACGAGTCTACTTCTGCTATCGTGTAAAGTTGCCTTTTTGGTCGCCATCACTTCGGCGCATTGGATTTCGGAAATCGCGGCACTTTTGTGCCTAAGGTCAACTCTACGTTTCATTGCATGCAAGAACTGATCCTGCCTGACTTCTGCCCTCATCCCGTTCATCCACGGGAACGCAGGTGGCACACCCTTGATGTTCGACGTGCGCTTCGGGTGTATCTTAAATGGACTGCTTCGATCCGCTGGATGGAAGCATTATTTGTTTCCTTTCTGCCGATTTCCCTGGGCTCGAAAGTGTCATCATCAACTATCGGTTGCGGGATTCGACAGACTATTGCTTCGGTTTACGAGCTTCGTGCTTTGCCAATACCTCCTCATGTGACGGCACATTCGACCCGCAGTGCGGCGACCTTGGCGGCCTGGGCCACGCAAGCTTCTTTGCTCGAAATCTGCGGGGCAGTGACGTGGACCTCACTGTCTCCATTCATCCATCATTACAAACTGGACAAATTCGCTTCGGCAGATGCCGCTTTTGGTTGCCATGTCCTACAAAGGGTCCTTCCAGGGGAGGGGTCTTTGGACCAGACTGGTCCCCCCCACACTTAGGGACAGTAAACTTGGGTATGTCCCATGCTGGCTGCTGTCTCCACCCACAATGGAGAAGGGGCGTTGGTCCTACCTGAGACGCACCTTCTTGTTGGATGGAGACAGCAGCCAAACCCTCCCCTTTTTTCTCCAGTCTGGCTTTTTTGTTTCTTCCTCGTTTACTCCTATATATTTCTCTGCTTCTCCCACACAAGTCTGTCCTTTCTCCTTTGCCAAAAGCTGGTCTGCCCGGCAACATGGGTGGGACTTATTAACTGTGACAGACTCAGTCCTTCAAACTGAATGGCTGGAACAACCCATGCTGGCTGCTGTCTCCACCCAACAAGAAGGCGCGTCTCAGGTAGGACCAACGCCCCTTTTGGGGCATGTGGAACAAGTTGGGGTTCCTCTTGCCATCTTACCTGATTTGCAACTTGGCGGTTAAATATTTTTGGGGAGGGCTTATTTTCGGGGGGGAGACTTATTTTAGTGCATGCACTCAAAAGCCCAATTGGGCTTTTTGTCAGGGGATGTCTTATTTTTGGGAAAACAGGGTAGTTCCCTATCACAGTAATGGTAGCAGCTTTTGACAAAAGCACAAATGGCGTGGACCTTGGTAAGAACTTCTGAATCAACACGACTAGGGAGCAGACTGTTAGTTTCTTTCCTTGCTTCTATTTGAGATAGCTAGACACCTGTACTCAGCAAAATTGCAAAAAGAAGAACATTTTACTGAAGCTTTTGAGACTCACTTCGTTAGATCTCATAAGCAGGATTTATACAGATTGTTTGGAGAGGACAGGGTGATATGGGTATCATAGGGTGGCAGAGACAAACTCTCAATGGCTGGATGAAGATTAAAAATAAGGATTTGACGAGGGCCTCTATTACATGACATCCCTTAAGAAAGACAATATGACTGCAAGTCTATGCAACGCAAGCATTAAGCACTTCAAACAATGCTATGTGAAGGCCTGGAAAAACAATTGCAGAGAACAGTCTTCCTTCTGCTCTGGGAAAGGCTATACCAACTATTCAAGCCCCCAAGCAGATTCACTGTTGCCAGGATCTCCTATGGTCTCTCTGGCAAAAGACCAACTTTAATAGAATAGTTTTCCTTTCCCAGAAGCTTAGATGAATTTCAGTCATTCTCAGCTTGATTCCTATCAAGTTCCAATCACTTCAAAGCCTGGCAAAGCAGCACTTATCTGCTAAAAACAGCCCCAGATATCTTCTAGTCTACGTTGATCGTGCTTATTTTGAAGCCAATGCCAATTGCAGCATGAAAATATATTTACACTTTTGCACTGTTTTTGTTACACGTAATTGAAACGACAATCCTAAGCATAGGCATAGCAAAATTCAATTTATGTTCACTCAGGAGAAACTACTCTCCTGGGATGGGAAGGGGAGGAGGTGGGGAGAGAAAGAGCCTGAAAAAAATCAAGAAAAAATCTTTGTTTTACTCCCCAAGGGTCTCCATTTTTTATCTTTGAAAATACAGGAAAATTGAACTATGGAATATTTCTATATATCTTATTTAAATGCATTTGTTTTATTCCTTTCGTTACTGACACTTTTATGCCACTCCAACATTATATTCCCTTTGATGGTCAAATAGGTCCATCCTTCCTGTAGAGATCCGTAGCTCTATTCATCCCAACAGCAGTCAAAGAACATCTGCCTATGACAAAAGGCAGATGTTAATTTCCACCATTCTCCAATTGGGTACCATCTGTTCTGAAACAAAAACAAGGCCTAATGTGTGATTACCCATATGCGTTGTGGCCATGATGTCATGGGACAAACCCATGGTTGTTATGATGGGGATAAATTCCCAAGTTGCTCCATAGCTCAACACCAGGGGTGGCTGACTAAAGTATAACAGCATTAATCTGTGGAACCCCATTGCCACTATTATTATTACCTTATGGCATTGTTACAGTAGCCAGGAGACCACAATCCTATTGCAGAGTAGTAGTTTGACATGTCAAGGTACCATCCCTGTTACAGGAAACGTTTGTGTGCTCTCCAAGGTGTGCTAGAGGAAGGCAAACTGGCTTCACATCAAAGAGAAATACATGCAGCTCTTCCTGCAGCATCACCCAAGGACCCTCCATTCCTGGAGTTGCCTCACAATTGGGAAGGTTTAGAGTCATCAGAAATCTGACTATCTGCACAAAGCACCAGCTCGCTTCCCGACCGATAAGTGGTACCTATCTATCTACTTACATAGAACATGCTTTTGAACTGTTGACGTAGACAGGACCTGAAGCAGAGGACAAGAGTTCACTCTGCTATGCAGTGCTTGGGCTCGAACCACCAAAGCTGAGATCAACTCCAGTGTCAAGCCACTGAGTCACTGTGCCTCTGATTGCCATTACTATAGTAAGATCAAACACTCTCAAGGGTTCTATTCTGCACCGGGGGAAGGTACAACAGCAGCAGTTCTCATACCTATTTCTGGCACCCACTCAGATATCTTCCAGCTTCTAAAAGTCTATACATCAGGGATTGCAGCAAATATCTCACGTTCTAGCTTGCGGCGGCTGCCACACCAAACCCCAGAAGGATGTTTATGAGACAGGAACACCCCGTCTTAATTCAACTAGGACTGAATCACACAAAGTATGAGTCACACAAAGAATGCTTCCTCATTCACCAATTGTGGAAAAGCTGAGATGTATTGCAGGTAGGCCTAATATTAAGCAGCAACTTAATAGCCAAACAATTATTTGTATATTGTTATCAAACCTTTTATTTCCCCCAAATGATTTCTTTAAATGTAAAACTTTTAGACTTTTAAGTAAGGTATCAGGTTATTCCAAATCCTAGGTACAAGAGGTATACAATACAACTATCAAATGCATGCATTTCTTCTTCAGGAGCCCTAACTACTGATATGCTGAGATAATTTGCACAGTAGGGTTTCTGGTAAGTAAGCAGGACACTGCAAGCCACAGAGAAGTTGAATTTCATCTGATAATTTTTGGTCCTTTTTCATTAGTGTCTATACAAGAGAATGTGTGAAGCGAGAAGATGGCTGGAGCTGCACAATCTTCGGGGTATTCATGGAAGTGGATAAGTCTTGTCTGGCGATATGCAGAAAAGGTACCATGCTTATGTTCCTGCTTCAGGTGGATCCTTCCTACATCTGCACCAAGGACAAACTCATTGTGCTGCTAGAAAATAAAGCGGAAGAGTGGAAGCATGCCTGGTCATGCTGAAGCTCATTGGAGAAGATAAGGAGATTCTGGATAAGGAAGAAGGATGTTCTCCTGTCTCCAGCATTCTGTCTTCTTGACTTGCTAACTTGGATCCAACACTAAAATGATAGTTTAGGGCAGGGGTGTCAAACTTGATTTCATTGAGGGCCACATCAGGATTGTGTTTGACCTTGGGAGGTGGAGTGGAGTGGGTGTGGCCAGGGTGGGCATGGCCAGCTCAGCATCACTCATGTCGGGGGTGCCGGTGGTGGCCCGAGTGCTCTGCCAGAGAAAACAGGCTCCTGAGCTCTGTTTTCGGCTGCAACGAGCTCTGTTTTCACTGGCAGAGGCATTGCGGGCCAGTCCTTCGCTGTTTCCAGGGCAGTCCCGTGGGCCAGATCTAAGCACACCATGGGCCAGATCCGGCCCCTAGGCCTTGAGTTTGACACCCCTGGTTTAGGAAATGAAAATAGTTAACTGGCTATTTTTTTTTAGTTCAAGAGCAGAATGATCAACATTCTGATAAATGTGATCTGTCAAGCTGCAATTACCTAGTAGCCTCAGTGGGCAAGGATTTAAAGGAGAGGTTGCACAGAAGACAGCTGTAAGTATTCTCAGCCTGAACAACTAAAATTCAACTAGATTGGAGTGAAATTTTAGGTATCTCCCAAGGTGATTATGCAACAAAATGTAGAGTCCAATTTAAAGCAGATGTGAGAAATTTTATAGGCAAAGTGCCTTGGAAACATACCACACTGAGCTAGTTAATACCAGCAAAAAGCCAACATCTTTTAAGGCCGCTAATTACCCAGAGCTGAGTTGATGCTCTAAGCAGCACAGTCAGGATATTGTACTACATTTACTGTCACTAAGCATGCCCTGAAATTTGAACATACTATGTGCAAATCGTTGTCCACCAATATTACATTGCTGTTAGCCTTTATAACAGCACAAAGGAGTAAATCATAGGCTTTCCCCTCCTCCTACCTTTATGCAATAATCAACATTTCACCAATCTTTTGATAGTTTCAGAGGCAGCTGAGAAATGCTGATAATTCTCTCTAGCCTTAGACCATTGATTGATTTCCTACTTTGTCAATCATTAACTCTTTTTAATTTTTTAGTGCTGGTTCCATACTTCTCTGGTAATTAAGATGCTCATTTGATTTAAAAACAAAAAGTTTTCAAAACCTTTATAACAAGATCAGCTCTAAAATCCAGTAGAAAAAGACTATGGCTTTAAGGACCATCCATGAAATCAATAGTAATTATAACTAATTACCAGAACTGTGCCATTAAATTTAATGTCTTTATAAGTAAAACATCAAGGAATAACTTGCATACAGTATGTGAACAAACTGCTTAAGATCAAATGTGAAATATTTCATCACCTCAGACATGAAAACTTTCAAAGGAATGATTCATAGATTAAGCAAAAAAAAAATGCAATGCAACCATAAACTATCAAATCTTTCCATGGCTTGACTTAAAATTTTGTTTATCTACCTGTAAATATTGACCATTTATCTCAACCTAAACTGTCCCTATTTTTCCCATGGAACTTCAATGACTAGCAGGAAATATAATATATTATCTGTAAACTTGGACTAGATTGGAATTAAGACAGTCAGTTTAATTACCTTGTTGATTTCTCTGAAGAACCCTTGAGCCAGGACAAGAACAAGTTTGAAGGGGCCAATAACAAGTGCCAACAAAGAACTTGACCAAACATTTTAATTCAAAAGGGATACTGCCAGCAGCTAAGAAAGAAACTGTGACATGATTCTGTATCTGTGTAATTCACAGCAGCGAATTACATGTACATACCACTGTCCTTTAACATGGAAAAAACCATTAAAACTCTTATAGGAAGTTAGCACCCATCCCTTTCCTAGAAGAATGAAATATTTTAGGAAATATTAAAAACGCAGAATATTATGTTTCCCTGGATGAGAAATGGAGAATCATGTTTTAAAGACAAAGCAGCTCCCACCTTCTTCCCCTATCCCCCACCCTTTGTCAATGGGCCAGAGGCAGAAACTCAATTCCCTCCCATCTTTGTCAATGGACCATCGTCTGCAACACAATAGGACCCATCTAGCAACAGAAACTCACCACATGGCACCTAGGAAGATTACATCAGCCAGCAAGGCTAGCTAAGACCCCCACCCCTTGGGAGTCTGACAATCAATCAGGATACTCTTTCTGGGCCCTAGGAAGTTCAAAGCCAGAGAGGGCATAAAACCCGGGGACTCACAGCATCTCCCCCCTTTTCTGTTCAGGAACTCAAACCATGTGATCCTGTCCACCATTAAACCATCTTTCCAAGCAGTCTCCACGTTTCCAGTGTCTTTTTCCCCACTTGGAGCTGAACCCAGAAGGATATTTCTTCTAACACTCTGAAAGATTTTGAATAGTACTGTTCTCATATTTCTTTGAGACAGCATTTTATATCAATTATAACAATTGCAGAAAATAAATGACCTGAGAAAGCCAAGAATGTTATCAGTTAGAATCTGGTGATTCAGTTAATTTGTAAAGCAAAGTCACAGAAATTTCAGGGAAAGGCAGAACGCAATGATTAGCAATTTCTTTTTCATCATCCAAGTTTGTAATCTATGTTAATCTATGATTAACACGGTATATGTTTAATGTTCCAAGCTGCCATAATACGGACCGCCTAGTATTACATATGCATATTTAGCCTGCATATGAAATAGAAATAAATACTGGATTTTTCTTGGTATTATTTCAATTGGTGGAAAATTAGGCAAAAATCGCCATGCTCCAAATAATTTGGGTTTAAAAATATCTACACACAAAATGATAGAGGGCTAACACTAGAGAACTATGTACTTATTAATTTAGGCATTGTATGCAATATTGTAAGTTTCAGGAAATAAAACAGATAAAATAAACTTTAAGAGATCAATTCTTACTCTCCTCCCTTAAAAGATCCTCCCTTATCCGTATTCATTTTTCAGTGCACGACTAGCAAAGCAATTCTCCAATAAAGGTAGTCCTTGACTTACAATCATAATGGAACCTATCCATTATGATTGTAAGTTGTGATGGTTATAAAGCAATTTTACGATCACTTTTTGTGGCAGTTGTTAAGTGAATTACCATTATTTAAATGAATCTGCAGTTGGTAAGTGAATGCTGCAATCGCTGAGTGAACCCAAAACACTATGGGGTGTTTTGGCCAAAAACCAGAAGTAAACATTGGTTATCAGAAAAAGTCATTAAATCACAGTTGTGTGACCATGGGGCACACTACAAATGGCCATAAATGCGCTCTGGTTGCCAAGTGCCTGAAATGCAGTCATGTGATTCTGGGCCAGTGCATTATAACACCAGAACTAGATCTTAAATACTTTTTGGGAGACGTATTGTAATTTTGACCAGTTTTAAATCGATGACTACCTGTATGCAAGGAAGAGAAATAAGATTGTATAAGAGTGCTATACGATACACCACATCAAAGGTGGTGTTCAGCCGGTTCGGACCAGTTCACCCGAACTGGTAGCAGAAATCACGGGGGGGGGGCACCTGCCCCTGCTCTATGCCATCCTATTTAGGCATGTTTTTGAGGCCGGGCGCATGCATGGAAGGCCGGGCACATGCGCAGAAGCCTGGCACATGTGCGAATCAGGCACGCATGCACAAGGCGAACCAGTAGTAACATAATGTGAAATCCACCGCTGTACACCACCCATCTCAGCCTACAACAGGGAAAGATTACAGATCTCCTGTATGCACATTGCTTCTTCATAGCACAAAATCCCTGAATAAGGTAACAAAAGATGCTCCATGTTCAGCTGGCCATTAATGTTCTATGAAGAGAAATACTGCTATGCATTCCCACATGGGTGCAATAAACAGATTATTTTAAGCAAAGTGTCTTTCTTCTGAAGTTCCCTTCTGAACTTTAAAGGTTGTAAACCTTTTGAGTTGGAATTGCTAAAACCCAATGCTGATTTGCATCATAGGTTACATTCCATTGCGGCATATGAAATGCCCTCCATTGAAAGCAGTGATTCTTAATTACATTGCTTTTTCTTTTCTATTCTATTCAGCTTTCCCTCACACCAATTTTGTGACTGACACCACACCCCAGTTCTGCTACATTCAGCAAGCAAAAAGTAGTGTCTCGTCCTTCTATCGTACTCGTCCTTTGTCTTTGCTCTAACTGCTCGACCAGCACAGATATGCTGCCGAATCCCTGCCATTTTTTTCAATATCTTTCTGATGACAGAGGCATAGTTAACATTCTATTCATGCAAGATAGGAATTCTGCCTGTGTTCATATGAGAGCAGAGGTGGGCTGCTGCCGGTTCGGACCGGTTCACCTGTACCGGTAGTTCCGCCTACCGGCTGAGCTCACCCACCCACCCTGGTGCTATCCCATCCTATATATCTCACTCTGGCTCGCTTGCCCTGCCCACCCAGTTCAGCTGATTTCCATGTCTCACTTGCTCTACTCACCACGGCTGCCTTAGAAGGTGTGCTGGAAGCCGCATGCATGAA
Organism: Ptyas mucosa; assembly: GCA_012654045.1. Taxonomy (NCBI): domain Eukaryota; kingdom Metazoa; phylum Chordata; class Lepidosauria; order Squamata; family Colubridae; genus Ptyas; species Ptyas mucosa. The sequence continues at coordinate 16,628,126 of WNWU01000011.1, read as the reverse complement.
ATCGCTGTGTGTTTGAAGCCTCGTGCAAGGCGCATGCCCGAGCGAAGCGTGCGCTCACATTTTCGGTTCTGCACTAGGCGAACTAGTTGTTACATTATGTGAAGCCCACCTCTGTATGAGAGCATCTAGTTTATTTGGGCTCAGTTCAAAAAAGCTGAGCAGGATCAGAACTGGTGAGCGCTAGATGGGAGCACAGTAGGAAAGTTCAGTGACTGAGAAGAAGGGAAGGGGAAACCACCTCCACCAGCTTAGCTGAAGCAAACAGAGCCTTGATCTTTTCACATGTAAAGGGCTTCCACTATATCTTTCTCCTCCACCACCCTCAAGTCAGCTTAACTATAGTGTAAGGTTGGAGCTTTACTTGTCCTTTCCGCCAGAGTTTTTTTTTCTCCCCAAAGTAATGTATTCATTTGCTATTGGCTGAAATGTTCTTGATCATCTAAGATATGCTCAGAAGAAAAATGACTTCAGGAGGCACAGCAGCTAACAGAAAATGATCCTGCTTTAATGCAGCCATTTGAATTCCATCCATGATTCTACTAGTGGTCACAGTAAACATTCTTTCTTCTCAATCAGATACAAGGCTAGTTAGGAACCTGGAGCTTTAATAGGATAAAGAATAAGATCTCAGAAAATGGGGCATTGTTTCATTCGGAACATTTCTGTGCAACCATGAATCAAAGGCAGACTGGTTTTGTTTGATAGATGAGGTCACCCTGATTTAGAAAGGGGGTGAGAGAGCAATTTATTTCAACCCAGAGAAAGTGTGCAGCAATTATTTGTACTTTACCAAATTAAAAGCCTATTATTTTCTAGCAATTTTATTCTCACCCTATTTTTCTTAAGTAGCATAACAGGCATAAATTGCAGTATGTTTTTCTAATTGCCATTATATAAAAAGCTATAATTAATGTCTAAATTAAAGGCATGTTGACTGTTTGGTTAATTATTCAACCTCCTATTATCATACAAGCATTGGTAAAGCCACACACCTGTCGTGACATTTGGTAATCAGTGGAACCATTTAGAATGAACAAATCAAGAGCTGCTTTTTAAGACTGATCTTTTATACCGTAAAAGTAAGTCTCACTCCATATTTGGATGAAAAAAAGAGGACTTTTAAGCTGGATAAACTAATGGCATTTTTTTTTTTGGTTAGCATTATTTCCATGGGAAAAATAAGTTATTGCTTTACCCAGTTTGCTTCCAGGTTTAATTCAAGGTGTTGGTTATTACCTTTAAAGCCCTTTGTGGTATAGGTCTCAGCCCAATAGGATTGGCCCACCCCATTCACTCTGGGAGAAGGGGCATGCTCTAGATCCCATTGGCCAAAGAATTATGGTTGACGGGGGTCAGAAGAGCCTTTTCTGCTGTGGCTCCTGTCTTTTGGAATATCATGACCCCCAAGGTAAGATCTGCCCCCACCCTCTTGACCTTCCAAAAGAGCCAGAAAATCTGGCTTGGCAAACTGGCTTGGGACCCTGATGGGGGAGTCCCATTTTAGAGGTGGCTAGTAGATTGGTAGAAGGTCCCACTTCCACCCAAGTATGCATTGCTTCTTTTTATTTACTTTAATATTAGTTTTAATGTTTTAACTTTTAATGTTTTAATCTTGTAATTGTTTTGTTATTTATGGTACTCAAAGCTGCCCAGAGTCACTTAATAGTGAGATGGGTGGCATACAAATTTAATAACTAAATAAAATTAAAAAAATTAAAAACTGCTTTGGCACCAACATCCTGATTCAAACCATTGTCGGGTGGAACCGTGGTGGTTGAGTCCACTCACTGCAGGAATCCTCACATCATCCTGGAGAAATGCCTAGCCAACCTGTCAAAATGTGTACAGTGTGACTATGTGAGACAATCCAGGAGCAAATACAGTAAATAGAGGTTTGTATTTAAATAATGGTTTTATCTACAAAGAATATATACATACACATACTTTAGTCAGACCTCAAACAAACAGCACGGCAGCACACACGGAGGGAGATACGCCACAACAGGGCCTCTTCTTATTACAGGCTCTTAAAGTGATATTAGCCCAAAAACCTTGCTGACTCATTCCCAGTATTATATCACTGCAGCAGCTGATCAGCTCTTAAATCATTACCCTGACTCAACCTTTTTCTAAAAAACTCCAATGATGGAGAATTCAGGATGACTCCAGGATGCACCTATCCCAGTGCTCCATAGATCTCATGGTCAAAAATTACTCCTTATTTTGAGCTTGCATCTCACTAACTGGTCTTTGCTTTATGCTAAGACACTACAGAGAATAAATCTACACCCTCTTCCCTACACCAGTCCTTCAGGTTTTTGAAAAATTGCTATAATGCTTCTCTTTAGCCTTTTCTTTAAGCTAAAACCTCGTCCTTTCAACTGTCCCGAAGATTTAACATCCTAGCCTCTCATCAACTCTATTGCTCCTCTTCCCTTTTTCCAGTTCAACCTCCATGCATCTGATAAAATTTAGAACTTAAGTGTCACTTTTTAATATTATAGTTTGTTGCAGTCACCCAGATGTTTAAACTGGATTTGGCATTTTTATCCTCCTGTCAAGTCCTTCCCAAGGACCTGGGATAGGGACATTATTAATTTTATTTATATTCTGCCTTTGTTTTTTTATAAATAATTGAAGGCAGTGAACATACGTAATGCTCCTCCTTTCTCTTCTTTCCCCACAAAAACAACTCTGTGAGGTGAGCTGGGCTAACAGAGAGTGACTGATCCAGTGTCACCCTACTGGCTTTCACATCTAAGGACTAGAATTCAGTCTCCTAGTTTCTAGCCTGGTGTCTTAATCATTTGACCAAACTGGCTCTCTATTAGTTTGAATATTGTGTTAAGCCATGGTTCTTTATTTCTTTTTCCAAATGAGTAAGCACAAGAAAACTCCAATGTGGAACTGCTGACAAATTCCCACATAGCTTTCAGCAACATGTAAACTAGCAGTTAAGAACATTACTATAAGCATTTAATTGGAACAGATATACAGGACAGGAAGCCAATGCATGTCATCTTTTCCAAGTAATTCAAAACTCTGTTATCTCTATAGAGGAAAACCATTAAGAGTGAAACAATAGTAAGCAGAGAACAGTATAAACATTCCAGAAACAAAGGATTAAGCATGGAGGACTTCAGCTGCTGATACAGAAACATTTTCAGGAAATCAGTTTGGGCAACTGATTTTTCTTCCCACCTACCAGTAAATGGGTTTAAAACTGGAGACTATATTGGGACTGAATGGATCTTTAAAGGCTGCTTAACATCCTGTATACAGCTGTGAGTCCACGTTACAAAACATTACGTTTATGAGCAATATATGTATGTTCCAGAAAGAGAGAAGAGAGATGTGGCCTTTCACTGTGTGTATACACACACACACATACAGTCTCTCATAGTTCTAACATCATTGTATACAATCAACAGCTTTACAAATTATGCATAAAAATGTACATTTCCCCATCACAGCCTGATTATTAAATGACACATTAAACATGGTTGTTGGACTCTACCCTACTAAATGCAAACTGCATGCCGGCTTAGCATCCGTGTGAACATACTTGTGCCATGCATCTTTCATATGTTTGAGAGTATAGGGAAGGCACCAATCTGCATTTTGGAGTAAAATCCTTCAAATAAGAATTCCAACCGCAATCGGATAAAGTTTCAATGACTTTTTTTCCCCTCTCTTCACAAAGCAAAAAAAAACAAACAAACCCCAAGGAGTTTACCAGCGTGGCTCGAGGCGTACCTCTCGGTTCCCACCCTAGGAGCCGATAGAAGGATGAGGCCCCACCTCTCCCAAATCGCGACTGACCGACCCATTTTGTATCAAGACAAGATCCACCGAGGCTCAACCCGCAAGAAAGGGATCGACTGACTCGGGAAGCTTTACCGAAGGCTCGTTGACTTCCCTCTGGCTCGACCCGCGCTGCGTTTGCCTGCTTTTCGGTGGGGACGTGGCTCCCGCTTGGAAACCCGAACCGCTTTTTCTTTCTCTGGCTCCGCCGGCTGGACGGGTCTGAAGCGAGTCTGGAGCGGCGGAGCGACGTCGTTCCCGGCGGCCAGGGGTCCCGAGGGGCTCTCTCCCGCCGCTGGCAAAGGCGGCTCGTCGGCGTTGGCCACCAAGAGGTAGAGGAGCAGCAGGAGCGCCAGGCAGAGCGCCAGGGCCACCACTTTGCAAGAGAGCCTCATCGTCCGGCAGGCAAGGCTGCCTCAGCCCCGGCGAAGAGACGTCCCCCTCATCCTCTCGCTCCCGCGCTGGCAAATTGGATCCAGCTTTGACATTTTAAAGCCGCTCGCCCGCCGCCCGAAGCGTCCGGGCTCAAAGGAGGGAGTTGGCGGCGCGCAGCGACACATTGGGCCCCGCGGTTCAGCGGCCAAGCGGGGAGGGGCCAGGAGGAAGACCCTTACCGTAAAGTTCAGAAAACCACCTCGGCTACAAAAGCGGCGGGGCTGAGAGCGAGTCAACCTATATAGCTCTGTACCGTAACCAGGCACTGGTTTTTCTTTTCTTTTTTTATACCAGGCAGCGTGCACGTGGCGGTCTGCAGCGCAGCCTCTCTCGCTTTTCTCACGCTTTTGTTATTTTATTTATTTATTTATTATTTTATTTTATTAGGTTTATATGCCGCCCTATCTCCAACGGACTCAGGGCGGCTCACAACAATAAAACCACACTCCAATGCAAGTTAAAATGCCTAATTAAACAGATAAGAGTTAAAACCCGTAAAAATATCAGTGCTTGTATTCTTTTAAGGTATAAACTTATTTTGCTCTTAAAAGTCTCGGCGTCGTTTAAGGAGCTGTCATTCAGCGGATTTGCCCGAAACAACGTGGAATGCTAACTCTTTTTTAAGTGCTTCAAATCTCCTGTGCAAGGAAAAACCCGCCCAGATAAGGATCGTTTAGGATCCAATCTGGGTGGGTCACCGGGACCAAGAAGTTTTTAGTCTTCCGAGCTTTCGGAATTCGAAAGCTCGGAAGACTAAACCTCTGATCTCGGTGACCGATCCAGATTGGATCCTCCTGCAACATTATCCTGAGACAGGTAGATTCCTCTTCATTCGTTAAGGATTGTTTAATCGTGTTTCGTCCAGTTTAGGTTCTAGTATTTAAATGCCGTTAGCGAGATGGCGTTAATACAGTGAGTCAATATGGCCTACATCGTTCCACGCGTTTTGGTAAAATGGCTAATAACAGTCGGTCACAAAGCGAGTCGACAATAAGCCGGTTTCCCCGCACTTTTTTTTTCTCTTCGGACGACCAGACCCGAAGAAAAGCCGCGCGAGCTCCGATGCAGCGCACGCGCAGAACGAGAACTCCGGCATTCCTCCCGCCCTGGCATCCGTCACGTGGGTCCTCGGCGGTCTTGGGTCCTTCGGCTGTTTTTTTCCCCCCCTTTTCTTTTCCAGCATCCGTATCACTTTCGTGCTACCTCGGCCACTTCTGATTGGATGAGCTCTTCCAATGATATTTCATCCGCCTCCCCCCCCCCCCACCCCCAAGAGCCCGCCTTCCTATACGCTTTACGGTTTCCTATTGCGGAAGAGCAATTGGATTGGCGGTAGGCGGCAGCCCGTAAGAGAGCTTGATCGCCGTCAGAGAAAGAAATCGGGAAAACGTGGGTAGCTGCGCGTGGAAGTGTCTGAAGGTTCCATGGTCGGTGAGTGTTGGCGAGGGGGTTCATTGGTGGCACTCCTGCTTTACACACACCTTTAATTGCTCAGCGTGTAGATGAAGGAATTACCGCAGAAGTGAAAGGCTGGGCAAGCCGTAGAGAAAGGAGCAATTAATAGCGTTCGTCTGTCATTTTCATCCCAAATGTAAGGGGGAGTGGGTGCAGCTCAGAATTTCCATATATTACCTGCCTTCCTGTTAGGTGTTTGGCTACAGAGCTCATCATCCGCGACCATTGGCCATGCTGGGAATCATAGGATTGAACTCCAGCATATTTGAAAGTGGAATAGAATAACAGAGTTGGAAGGGACCTTGGAGGTCTTCTAGTCCAACCCCCTGCTTAGGCAGGAAACCCAATACCATTTCAGACAAATGATTGTCCAATCTCTTCTTTAAAACTTCCAGCACTGGAGCATTCACAACTTCTGGAGGCAAGTTGTCCCACTGATTAATTGTTCTAACTGTCAGGAAATTTCTCCTTAGTTCTAAATTGCTTCTCTCCTTGATTAGTTTCCATCCATTGCTTCTTGTCCTGCACTCAAGGTGCTTTGGAGAATAGCTTGACTCCCTCTTCTTTGTAGTAACCCCTGAAAACACTGCCATCATGTCATCCCTACTCCTTCTGATTAAACTAGGCATACCTAATTCTAGCAACCATTCTTTAAATGTTTTAGTCTCTAATCATCTTGGTTGCTCTTCTCTGCACTCTTTTTAGAGTCTCAACGTCTTTTTAGTTGCCAGGTTGAGCAAAGGTCTGCTCAAAGAGGCATGGAAGCCACATATGTATATGTAAATAGGCTTGCAAAAGTAATAAGGGTCATTTGTTGACTGAGGATACAGGCAGCCTATCAGCTGGCAGGTATTGGTATTTTTTTTTCCTAACCTTCTGATTCTTGGAGACTGACTAGACAAAAATCTGCAGTTTTTGTGGCAAGTTTTTTTTAATCTCCAAAAGTGATTTGCCATTTGCCTTTTACCTAGGGCTGAGAGAAATAGAGAAGGTCATCCAGCTGGCTTGGTGCCTAAAGCAAAACTTTACTCTTGATCTTCCAATTTCTAGCCTGATGCCTTAACCACCAAATTGGCTCTCAAAAAAAAGGGGGCGGGTTTGCAGAAAAGTGCTTAAGCATAAATTGAATAGGCCAGCAAGTAATGGTGTTCTTACAGTTTTAATGTTGGATAAGTGGAAGTGATTGATGGATGCTCAAGGATTCATTTCCTCTCCCACAAAATATCTCACCCTTGCTTCACTCCAGACCTCCGCTGTGATTTGTCAGTCCAGTTAACAAGAACGGTGCAGGGTGAATCAGGCCAAGGATGAGTGAGCCTCATTCTTGCCTACTACTATCTGGAAATAGCAAGGATGGCAGCAACCAGACATAGTCTTTTGGCAAAAAGGCAGCACTTCTTTCCAAGTATTAAAAACAAGTATAATCCTGTGAAATTCCTCACTTACAACCATTTCTTTAGTGACAGTTCAAAGTTACAACAGCACTGAAAAAAGTGACTGACAGTTTTTTATATGACTGCTGTAATGTGTAATTTTGATAACGTGATCAAAATTCAGATGCTTGGCAATTGGCTCATATTTATGGCAGTTGCAATGTCCCAGAATCCTGTGATCACTTTTTTCAACCTTCTGGCAAGCAAAGTCAATGGGAAAGCCATATTCACTTAACAACCATGTTACAAACTTACTAACTGCAATGATTCCACTTAACAACTGTGGCAAGAAAGGTTGTAAAATGGGGCAGAACTCACTTAACTATCTTGCTTAGCAACAGAAATGTTGGGCTCCATTGTGGTTGTAAGTCGAGGACTACCTATAATGCACTTACCAGGATAAGAATCTGGAATACGGTTGCCTCTATCTGGATCCCTTTACTGAGTTAAATCAACTTTCTGTGCAGCATAAGAATAGCAATGGTCTGAAGTGAGCATTATATCTGTTTTTTAAACAGAGGCCTAGAGCTCTTTTGAAAGAATTTATTTATTTATTTATTAAATTTATATACCGCCCTACTCCCGAAGGACTCAGGGCGGTGAACAGTTGAACGAAAAACATATGTGAAACAGATTAAATTTAAAAATCGATCAAAATTACAGTTAAATAGTTTGGTTCAGAAATAGAATTAAAGCAAACATCTCAATTTATAGGGCAGATTCAAGTTTAAAATTTTAAAGTAGTTTTAAACGAGGTTAGGTCAGGCCGGCCTGCTTGAATAGGAATGTTTTGAGGGCACGGCGGAAAGCACAAAGATCCGGGATCATCTGTATCTCCGAGGGCAGCTCGTTCCAGATGGTGGGTACTCCCACAGTGAAGGCTCTCCCTCTGGGGGCCGCCAGTCGACACTGTTTGACCGACGGCACCCCGAGAAGTCCCTCTCTATGGGAGCATACTGGTCGGAATGCTAAACTTGTGTTTAATAAAGCATGTTAAATGTATTTTTCCAGAAATGTGTACAAACTTATGTTTATAAGGAATCCCCAAAACTAGACTTGCATTTTTGAATGTATTGGGCATTATTTAGGCAAATTCCTTTGTAGGAGGCACATGATCCAGCCAATGGGCCTGAGATGTAGAGACCAATATTGATCTATTCATGAATTGAAACTCAAGAGAAAGTGAGTCATGCAGCAAGATAATGATCCAAAACTCACAAACCATATAATCAAATAATGGCTAAAGCAGAACCAAGTTACTATTTTCAAATGACAAAGTTAATTACTATAATTGGTCATTTGAATTGGTCATCATTGGCCTGACTATAATTGTATAAAATAAAACGGAAGAACCTGAAGTTGATGTGAGGATTTTTACTACCTTCCCTGGGCTGTAGCTGTTCTGTAAGGAGGGATATAGTGTAAAATCTCTCAAAGCTGATGTGCAGGACTGATCAACAGTTATTGGAAATGTTTAGTTGCAATTATTGCTGTCGGTATGGTGTTCCTGAAAGCAAAGGTTCACATACTTTTTCCATATGCAAATTTGGGTCATTTTTCTCAGTAAATAAATAAGTATAATGTTTTTGCTTCATTTATTTAATTGGTTTCTTTTTATATAGTTTTGGGACTTGTGTGGAAAATCCATCATGTTTTAAGTCATATTTATGCAGAAATACTGAACATGCAAAAGGCTTAGGGTTCACAAACTTTTAAGTGCTATTATTTGTTTAAGCTAGCAGATTTAATGTTTTGAAGAAGAAGAGGTGATGTAGCATATTTATTTATTTATTGGTTCGATTTATAAAGCACCTTTTTCTGGAGACTCAGGGCGGCTTACAATGCGTTAAGCAATAGCCTTCATACTTTTGTATAAACCTGCTTAGTAGGGCTTTCGGGCCCCCCTAAGTGGTGTTCTTTTTTATACAAAGTCAGCTTATTGCCCCCACAAACCAGGTCCTCATTTTACCTACCTCGAAAGGATGGAAGGCTGAGTCAACCTTGAGCCTGGTGAGATTTGAACTTGCAGAAATTGCAGGCGGCTGGTGTTACTTAACAGTGCTTTAGTCTGCTGCTGTGCTTCCAAGGCTCTAATATAAGAAGATGTGTATTTTGGGATTATCTATTTAGGAAAGTGTTTTATTTCTAGGGATAAAATGGTTTTGTGATACCGAACAATACAGCTGTGGCTACAGTTGACATGTTATTTATAGATCTGTAACTTCAATGATAACACTGGATAATTTCTAGGTAAAAGTCTGCTGTGCAATATTAAATGATAGTGTTAAGGCAGTCAGTTGAGATAATTGTCTAATTTACAAAGTATGTATTTTGCAACTTCTTAAATATTTAAGGATTCTTCAGTTTAACAGTATACAGGTAGTCCTTGACTTACAACCATAATTGGAACAGGCACTTCCATTACTAAACAAGATAGTTATTAAATGAATCTTGCCCAGTTCTATGACCTTTTTTGCCATAACTGTTAAGTGAGTCCTCCCAGTAGTTAATCACACGGATGTTAAGTGAATTTACTTGTGGGAAGCCAGCTGGGAAGATCACATGACCTTTAGATCTTGCAATTGTCATAAGTACATGCTGATTGCCAAGCGCCCACGTTTTGATTTGTGGGAGTGCTGTGACGGTCATAGGTGCAAGGACTGGTTGTAAGTCATTGTAATTTCAAACGGTCACAAACGAATAGATGTAAGTTGAGGACTACCTTTATATGAGATTTTAAAGCTTCTGTTTATTTTTTTCATCACTATTATATATGTGTAGGTGTATTTTGGGTTTATATTATCACTGTTTTGTTTCTGTGTGTGTTTTCTCTGCTAAATATTAAAAATAATAGAAATGGGGAAAATGTAGCTGCATATGGTGTTGAAATTCCTGTAAATAAAGATGGCATTTTCCTTGTAGTGTGACAGTTTCTTTGTTTCAAAAATTAAAATAATTTGGAAAGGTATGAATTGTCAAGAGAGACCAGACATTTTGCAGATAGCAAAGATGCATTGACATGCTCAGGCATTGTGCTGGAGAACTGAGCTTTTGACCAGTAGCAATGCTGAGACTGCAGAAGGAAGGAACTGTAACACTAACAACAACAAGAAGAACAAAATTAATCCTTTTCAGGATTCTTTTAAGTAGCACAGCTTGCAAACACTGCTGCCTGTTGAATAAAAAAATCTGGATCTGTTATAATAGGTACTTCCCAAATTTGTAGATTTCCAAAAAGTAAAAATAAACGTAGACTTTTATGCAGCTAACTTGATCTGGTTGTTCTGAATAAGGATTATTCAGGAATTTATCCCTTAACAGAAAAATGGTGGAGTATAAAATTAAATATATTAAGTAATGTAGTATAAGTAAATATAGGGATGTTTTTAATCTCACTCCACAAATATGTTTTCTTTGATGATAATGAATAACTTTCAGTTAACTGGAAATATTTTATTAGAAATCTTCAGTCATTTTCAGGTTGTAAGCTATTCAGCTATTGATACACACGTCCCAAGAATAATTTGTTTGTTTTTGGGACTTTTATAGGTGGTGGTATTGATTTTTCTGATATTCGTCATGATAACTCCAGTATTTGAACTGAGTCAAGATCCAGATTTTCTCACAATAATTATCAAAGTACCTTATGCACGAGTTTCAGAATTTGACGTCTATTTTGAAGGGAATTCATTTCGTTTTTATGCAAAACCTTACTTTCTCAGGTAAGCAATGTTCGTTTTCATCCATGCTCATCTAATCTCTGAATTTAAATTTGTATATTTAGTTTAATTATTTTTGTGAGTATTACTGCTATTTTTTAAAAAGTCCACAGTTGATGATCGTAGTTTGTTAACTGCTATCAGACAAAGTTGCTATGAATTTATCTTCTGCATAGGAGAGAAAATGGAATTATTTTGGATACTATGTGACATAACTTTGAATTGAAACAATGTTTGGTTGCTATAGGTAACTTTATGGAGAAATTTCTTTGCATACACACACACAGAGGAACATGTACACATGGAAGAGCAAAGGTGTAAGTATGGTACAGTAATTAAGCTGATGGGCTAAGAGTAAAGAGACCCTGCTACTTAGTCCTATCCTAGGCTTGGAAGTTGGTTTGGTGATTTGGGGCTCTCCATTTTCTCACAGCTTTAAACTGGGAAGTTGAAAAATATTTATCTACCAATCCACACTGGATTTATAATTATGGTACATCACACAGTCAGCCAGATGTTTAGTCTGGATTTGGCATTTTTATCCACTTACCAAATCATTCCCAATAAACTGGGATAGGCAGATAATGTTGTTTAATATGTGTTAAATGGTATTGTTGCAGGATGTAAGCTATTCCAAGCAAAGCTGCCTTTTGCAATTGACTGATGGTGGTTTGTCAGTGCTGATGGTGTAAAAGTGGTTCTCCAGATGTTTTGGAATTGTACCCAAAGCACTTATTACTACTGTTGCTGTCTTTGCTTTCTTTTGCCACAGTTGTTCTATGTCAGGGGTGTCAAACTGGTGGCCCGCGGGCTGGATGAGTCATGCACAGGCCACATCCATCCCAGCTCTGTGAAGGGAAAAAAACGTCGCAATACATCACGTGATGCCAACGTGACTTGGCGAGTTTGACACCCGTGTTCTATGTCTATGCTTAAGCAGGGGGTTGGAGTAGAAGACCTCCAAGGTCCCTTCCAACTCTGTTATTCTATTCCATTCCATTCTATTCTATTCTTTGCAAGTCTTTCTATTGTGATTTTCTCCATTTCTTTCTCTTCCATTCTGCTATCCCCATTCTGCTTCTATGCTGCCACTATCCAGACTTTTTTGTCTTATAAACAATTGTTAAGTCTGGGGTGTTGCAGGTTCCTGTATATTTGAAGTCTAAAATCTCAGAGCACTTTAGTTTATAATTATTATTTTAAAATACATGCACACAAAAACTCTTAACACAGATTCAGACATTGTAACAATAAGATACTCAACATTTATGTATATGTTGAAACACAATATTTAATACTCCATTTCTATCTTTCTTGTTGTCTTAAAGAGATGTTGTGTATTGCAGTAGAAACTCAGTGGATTATTTGGGAAAGAGAAGTAATGTGCATTAAAACCAAATGTACAGTAAATTCAAATTTATATATCCTGTTTCCCCCAAAATAAGACATCCCCTAATAATAAACCCAATTGGGCTTTTGAATGCATGGCAATAAGGCCAAGCGCTTATTTCAGAGTTCAAAAAATATATAAGACAGGATCTTATATTCGGGAAAACATGGTAATAGTTGTTTTTTATGTCATTGGATGTTGTTTTTAATTCTGTAGTACTATATAGCATGCATAAATGTTATATGGAACTGAATGGCGTGTCCTGAATCTCTGGCCATTTGAATTTATAAATAAAACAAGTTTTCTCCCTGAATTGAGTAGATCAAAATACGGAGAAAGCAAACAAAAAAATTGAACAGCGGCTGAAGTCTGACAGAACTTCAGCATGTTCCATTCACAACTCTACCAAGGACATGGTGATTACTCTGACATTCCTGATAAAAGTAATACTAGTAATTGTCCATTCACAAATCATATTCTCTTTTCTGCTTGCCATCTCTATATAAAACTTACTATTTGGACTTGTTTTACCATACATTGTAGGGTCTGTGTAATTTGATTTTTCAAATTGTTACATCTGAACACTGCTAGCTCATTTTTCTTATACTAATAATAGATATTAAATAAAATACTTGCTTTTTTTCCTTTCACAGATTGACACTTCCTGGAAGAGTTGTAGAAGATGGAAGAGAGAAAGCATCCTATGATGATTCAGGTTTGCTTTGCAAATATTTTCATATATAGATATATTGCAGCAGTATATATTTACTTCCAATTTCACCAATAATTCATGTTATCTTGGCTTCTGGCAGGTCCTTGATTTAAAATGCCATTCTGCAGAGAGATAAACAACACATTTAAAATGATTTATGGCCACTAGACAGAGGATAAGGAAGATTCCCATGTTACAAATATCTTTTCACCGAAATAACATCATACCCTGTTCAGAAAGAAACTTGAATTGCTGGTGCACCCATTTTTGCTTCTTTTTTCTGAACATGGGTAAATAATAAATGAAAGGAAAGAGGATTTCCTGATTTTTCCCTTTACAGAAGGAAGGAAAGCCAAGTTGAGCCAAGGAGGATGAAGGTTTTCTTTGTTGTACCAAATAAAAAAAAAAAGCTAATGTATATTATGTAAATGGAAGTCTACGTTTACAGTTGGGCTTTTTCATTATCTTACACATCCCTACAGTTATTTTACCTTATTAGAATTTGCCCTGAGGGATTCCTCAGACCTCTGGTGTACGTTTTGTAGGAATGTGTGGTAATGTAAGAAGTAATCCAATCCCATATTCCCCCCCACCCCATGCAAACCTCTACAGAAAATGGAAAAAGCAGAGGAGACACTATGAATACATCCTTGTGTTCCTGAATGAAAGGCATAATATACGTTTAAGAAATAGATAAATAAGAAAATGAAGCATTTTGGGGAAAAAAGACTTTGGTTGATTACATCCTTTTATTTCCAGGGATATTTACAATTCACCTTCCCAAAGAGACTCCTGGAGAGAAATTTGATGGCTTAGATATGTTGACAGCTCTGTTAGCGCCAAAGAAATCCCGATCAGCTAAACCTTTAGTGGAAGAGATGGGTTTGTATGATTTTATTTTTTAAAAAATGGTTTGCGGGCTCTCGTTTCTCTGTGTAACATACATTGAAGGTTAAGACATTTTGTAAGTTAACTTTTAATGATTTGAATAAAATAGTAATGCAGCTTCTAGATGAAAAATCTATTGGAAGATTTTGCCTTCTAGCATATTAAGAAATGGTTTATTCTCATGTTTTACTGAATATAGTGACAAATTCTATTATGGATTGAATGTTAAGTAAATAAGCCGGATTCATGCTTCATTGTCTGTCCTACCTCTTCTCCATGATTTCTTGGAGTCATATATTCCATTTCTGCCTAGAGATATTAAGAGCTGAGTTTAATCTTTTAAATCTGCTTTGCCACTGAATTGTGATCCTTTTCTGTGGCTATCTCTACATTTCTGGTTACTGAATATCTTCCATTAGTGAACTAAATTCAGGCTGTCGTTTTACTCTTTTTTAGAAACAAGAATTAAAACTAAAACAGTAAAACTTATCCTTGGGTATAGCTTTCCACCAAGCTGGTAGAGAATTGTGAATGGCTACTGTTCCCCTTCCACTAAGTCATGGTTTGATTTCACCATCATTTGTTAAGTAAATCACATCAATTGACACATGACATTATTTTAAACCCAAATAAACCACTTTAGTGGTTTAGAAATTCTTTTAAAAATATTTAAATGTAATGTTCACCCAACTCCATTGTATACTAGGCCATATAGAAAACTAGGAAGAACATAAAAACACCTAAAAACACTGAATCACACAGGCACTCCAGGGTAAAAGACAGCCTAAAGGTCAGCCATAAGTACCCATAAGGAGATTTAAAAACCAGGAAGTCAAGCTAGTCTCCAAAGCACCTGAGGGCAGCAATGGGTGGAAGAAGCAATGGATGGAAACTAATCAAGGAGACAAGCAACCTAGAACTGAGGAGAAATTTCCTGACAGTTAGAACAATTAATCAGTGGAAGAACTTGCCTCCAGAAATTGTGAATGCTTCAACACTGGAAATTTTTAAGAAGAGATTGGACAGCCATTTGTCTGAAAGGGTATAAGGTTTCCTGCCTGAGCAGGGGGTTGGATTATAAAACAACCAAGGTCCCTTCCAACTCTGTTATTCCCTCACAAATATGTTAGACAGCCAATCTTTTAGAAAGGCTGAGGATGGGGTAAATCAGGGGATTGAGGAAAACCTGCCCTCAGAACAGGTGTAAGATAAATTTCTTCATTAAACTAGACTTTAAGACAAGGTCCTTATAGTTTCACATATATAATTTTTATTCAGTAATTTAAAAGTTATTGAGCAGAGAAATATTAGCCAGATTTTACAATCTGGTAACTCTGAGCTTTTTAATCATGTATTTTTGAATTACTTTGAAGTATTTTTGTGTTGACTAGGTGGTTTCTTTTATTTTTTAATTCTTTGGCAGTGGGTGAAATCTTGATTCTGAGTTTATGTGTTTGTGGTTAATCTAAAAAGCAGGGTAAATCATATGTGCCTGATTCTTTCAGAATGTTTTAAGAGAATTGTTCATTAAGTAAAAATATTTTAGGTGGAATTTCATACAATACATTCTAAATAATACAAAAGTTTGATATTGCTGTAATAGTAGCTTTTGATGGCAATGCTTGTTCAGGTGCTCCTAATGAGGAGAACATGGAGGAAGAGGAAGAATTTGATTGGGAAATAGAACAAACTCTTCAGAAAGATAACTTGGAAGATTCCTTGTGTCCATCTGGTTCCTATGGATTTGGAAGTCAGAAATCAGGAGTTTTTAGACGCCTCCAGGTAAGTGGGAGCATTAAATAAATACAGATATTTAGTATTCAGAAATATATTTTCAGATCACAGAACAATGGAATCTAAAAAAGTGCTGAGTAATATAAATATAAAATATAGCAAAGCAATAGCATTTAGACTTATATATCGCTTCACAGTGCTTTACAGCACTCTCTGAGCAGTTTACAAAATCAGCATATTGCCCCCAAACAAAATGGATCCTCATTTTAACAATCTCTGAAGAATGGAAGGTTGAGTCCACCTTGAGCCTTATCAGGATCAAACTCCAGCCAGTGGGCAGAATTAGCCTATAATACTGCATTCTAACCATAGCGCCACCACTATGGCCATATTCTTGAAATTAGACGGCAATTGCTGTGTAAGTTAAGATGTCTAAATCTTTTCAATTTTTTTTAATGGTGTTAGAAGTGAATAGGAAATAAAAATTGACTCGTGTAATGTGATGGAATGTGTTTACAAAGGGGAGATGGTATAATGGACAATAGCGAAGCAGCAGTTTCCCAGAAAAGAGGGAGGAGCACATTCCAAGGAGGGGTGAGACAAGAGATAACACAGAGCGGGATAGGAGACAGAGGAAGTAGCTTAGGATAGCCACTTCCTATAATCCCCCAGGATATATATATTAGGGTGAGAGTACTGTAGGTTTAGTCTGACAAGTTTTTGTTTATATGGTATGAGCAAAACTGAACTTTAGCTGGATTGTTTGATGTTGATCTCGGGCTGGGCCTGATAACAAACCTTTTATAATCTTTGAATCTTAACTTGAAGAGAAAAAAAATACTTAGAAAGATGGAAGTTGAACATCACTGAATAAATAAGCATTAATTCCATAACGGTTTAGGAAGAATACAGTGTATGTTGGTGATCTATATTATATAATTGCCTGACAGTGATAAGCAAATTATCTTATTGTTTTCAATCAGCCTACTGCAAGCGTGATTGATGTCAGTAGATCTATAGTTTGGATCCAACCAGCTAATTGTAAAATCGAGAATTTTATGAAGTCTGCTAATATATTTATGATGAAAAATTATAATTACAGAAAAATTATTTGAGGCTTGTGAATATGCAATACAGGTAGTCCTTGCTTAGCATCCATTTGTTCAATAACCAGTGAAAGTTAAGATGGCACTGAATGAACGGTCCTTGAAGTGGCAGTGATTGCAGTGCCCCTGCGGTTAAGTAATCAAAATTCAGGCACTTGATGTCCCACCTGCATTTCCAAGTGCAGCATGTGCTTCAAGTCCCTGCCATCTGCCTATCTCCCCCTACCTCTGCCCTTTGGACTGTCCTGTGCTTCGCCACCGCCTAGTCCGTCTCCCTCCCCTACAGCTGACCTTCACTATCTTCTTCCCCACTGCTGATGAGGTATACTTGCCTGCCTGGGGCAGCTACTGGCTCTTTGTGAGTACACTCCGGCTGACAGGACAGAGATGGGGAAAGGAGATAGGCTGATGGTGGGAAAGTGATACCCACAATTTGGTTCACAGGTGGAAAATATTCAGTAACCAGAACTGTATGGATAGCAGCAAAAAAGGATCACAGCTCAGTAGTAAAGCAGTTTTAAAAGATTCCAACATAGCTCTTAATACCTCTACTGTAGAAGTGGGAAATGCCGCCCCAAGAAATAATGGAGACCAGGTAGGGCAGAAAATGAAGCATGAATCTGGCTTATTTTACTTAACATCCAATCCATAATAGAATTTCTCACTTTATTCAATAAAACAAGAGAATAAACCACTTCTTAATATGCAAAAATCAGGGGTCCCCAACCTTTCTTCTGTGGACTGGCACTGGGCCACAGCATGCCAGAAACTGGGCCACACAAACAAGCGAAGCTCCATCCCTGGGATGCAGGCAGCATGCGAAACCATGACTCCTCTGGTCCATGGAAAACCCTCCATGGAACCAGTCCCTGGTGCCCAAAAGGTTGGGGGCCACTGTGTTAAAGGCATCTTCCAATAGGTCAGGGGTCGGCAACCTTAAACACTCAAAGAGCCACTTAGACCCGTTTCCTACAGAAAAAAAACACACCAGGAGCCACAAAACCTCGGTAGGTGTGGCCAACTCGATTTCTCTCACTCCCACCCAGTCATATGACCCCCCCCCAGCCATTCCTACCCAGTCACAAAACCATTCTCTATGTCTCTCCACCCCTCTTTCTGTATCTCTGTGTCTGTCCCTCTCCCTATCTTCCCTTCTCTCCCCCTTTGTATCTCTCTCTCCCCCTCTCTTCTCCTCTCACCTCCTCTATGTATCACTCTGTATGTATCTCTCTATGTTTCTCTGTGTATCACTCTGTGTGTGTGTGTGTGTGTGTGTCTCCCCCTCTCTCTTCGCCCCCCCATCGCGTAACTCTCTGGCCTGGAGCAAAGCGCAGCGAAGGTGTGCGTGGGTGGCCACTCACTTAAGGAGGGTCTTAACAGGACGCGGTTTCTCTCCTGCACTAATGCTCCAGCCATCACCTTGCCATGTCCTCGCCCACCCCTGGCAGCTCTTCGGCTGAGCGCAGAGAGAGAGAGAACACGCATGTGTCTTTCCTGAGGGAGTAACTTTAACTCTGTTGAGGCAATTGAAAAGTTCATGTGGATGTGTAATAGTTGCATATTAGGAAGTCGTGTGAATTAGCAAAGCAATATGTTACTCTCTCTTATACAACATAAATAGTAAATACCTTGGGGATTTGTATTGCCATTTCAAAGTGAAGAGTTTCAATTCCTGTCCCATCACTGGTTGGCCCCGCCCCTCTTATTTCTTTTTTGGATTCCAGGCCAAAGCGGCAGGAAGCAAAGGCTGCCTTAGGTGCTAATGTGGTGCGAAGGCAGGTACAGGGCAGCTTCGCTCCTGCACTCTCCGGCGACCCCCCTCCCTCTCTCAGGACGCTCGGGCCAGCTGTGGCTGAGCCGGGAACGTGCACACACACGGGGAGACCCTCCTTAAGCGAGCCGCTGCCCGCCCCGCGCACGCCTTTCCTGAGCTTTGGCACTCGTTTGAGGGTCTCCCTGCACGTGTGCACGCTCCTGGCTCAGCCACAGCCGGCCAGGGGGTTACAAGTGGAGGAGGGGGGAGGAGAGTGCAGGAGCGAAGCTGCCCTGTACCTGCCTTTACACCACATTTGCGTGTAAGGCAGCTTTCACTTCCTGCCGCTTCGGGCTGGAGTCCAAAAAAGACATGAGGGGCGGGGCCAACCAGTGATGGGACAGGGAGCCACGGCAGAGGGCCCAACGAGCCACTTGTGGCTCCGGAGCTGCAGGTTGCCGACCCCTGCAATAGGTTTACCAGCAAGAAGCAGCATTACTATTTTATTCAAATAATTAAAAGCTCTTCACCTCCAGTGCATGTTAATAGAGCACAAGAGTCTGTAAATTATTTTTTTTTTAAATAAATCATATAGACCCATCTCTTCTGCTAAAGGGAGCGAGTGCAGCAGAGCAGGAAAAGTGTGAAGTCCTGGCCTAACGACTGTAATTGTGGCTACTAGAATTGTCATCACTATACAGTCCAGGACATGATGTTTCTCTTAACCACATCACTTCACAACAGAAATTCTGGTCTTAATTGGGGACATTCAGAGATGACTGCAGGTTTATGTATATTGACATCTATATTTGTAAAGATTACTTTGTACTTATGGGAAACTTTATGCACTCGCTATTTGTTTGGAATTTCTAGAGAAGCGTACAAAGTCCTTGACAATATTCACTTGCTTCATGAGCTTTAAAAAATTCCTTTTTATAATTTGACATTTTATGGCATTTTGTAAAGTAGCTTCCCTTTAACAGAAAACCATATGAGGAAAAAGAGATGCTTCGCTCTATATCATGCAGTTTATATGAAAAAGTGTAAGTTGTAAACCTTAAACATATTGCTTGAGGATGGCAGACTTTCTACTGCTTTGTTTTTAAGAAAGACATTTCTGTATAACTGAAGCCAAAGTGGACACATTTTTGAAAAAGATAAAACATAGAAAGGAAAACTTTAGTGTTGAATGAACCATTTTTCTTTAACCATTATGACATCCCTTACATCTATACATCTTTATGTTTAGACATGTGCTTTAATACATTCTCCTAAATAACGTGAAGATAAGGGTAAGTTTAAAGTGGCCCCATTTATAGATGTATTCTTCAAAGCCTTGAGAAGGCCTTTTTTCAACACAGCAGCAAACTGAAAAAGGAAATGACAAAGAATGAGTCCCAGAGGAAATGAGACAAGTAGCACATGGACAGGAAAACACAGGCTTATGAGAAGAAATTAAATTAGTTTCTTTTTATCAAAAAGCAAATGTTACATGGTTGTGTGAATGTGAATCCTTATCGTAAAGCATTATAGCTTCCAAGGGGCACTGTTGCCCACTTTTCAGTTAGTTATGCATTGATGTTAGCCAAATATCAGTACACTGAGAACTGAACAGTCACTAAAGTTAAAGAAAATTATTAACCGTTAAACAAAAGATAACTGATCAATTCCCTGATTTTATCTTCTCTTTGGGAGTTTTTCCTTTTATACTATAGAAGTGTAACAAAATAATTTCTGCTGTAGTCAATAATTGTGGCTTTGTTTATAATTACATATACCTTCGGTCTACAAGAGTTTATTGTGCTGCAAAATTGCAGCAATAATTGTGGCAGTTACTTTTTTAGATTTTTTTTAATCGTGACTATGCTTTTATAAATATGTAAAGAACTCTAGACAAGGGGAGCATTAGCAGCGTTTGATAAATGGTATATGGCCACATTATTTTAAACCAAAATAATATTTTCAGTATTATACTAAGCTTCTATAATAAACACTATAGGCTATTTAATAAAGAGAGAAAGAGATTTGAAATCTGAACCTGATGAGTCAGCTTTTATGGCACAACGATCCTTTTAAATCCATTTAGCATGCCATTAAGAATTGACTATAATTCATAGATGATATTATGTGCCTTTAGAATTACATTATATTAATTACAGACTTTTTAGATTGTGCTGGAGAGATTGTAATCAGATTTGTACACATTGCCGTTATTCATAGCAGTGCTAATTTTAGGTGCTTACTTGGGTCAAACGTTTTTGAGGAGATTGTAAACAAAAATGATGGGTGATTTCTAGCAGTTAGTGTAGGTTTATTTCCTATAAACTATGATGCAAGCTTTTTTTTTTAACTGTCAGATTTATCTGGATGAAATGGCAGAAAACAACACATCTGTGGCTATATAGTTGTGTTGTTAACAGTGTGGAAGGATGTGGTTGCGATTGCTTAGCCTGACAAAAGGGTGCCACCTTCTGGGGAGACAACTTAAAGATTTGCAAGGGTGATTTTGGTTCACTGATTTTAAAATGTGGGAAACTGGACAGAAAACTCAGCACAGTAGCAAAATATCTTGAAGAATCTGTGAAGTATTTTTTGTCCCCAGAATTGTTCTCCTTTTGACCATATTAACAGTTTCTAAAAATTACTTTTACCTGCACAAATTTCTTCGGTGCTAAAATATAAACAATATATCTTAAAACATTTGTATTCATCAATGTTATCAATATATTCATATATGTTCTAAAATTGTATCTATTTCAGTGGCTTTTTTGTGTCCGTTGATGTTCTAATTATCCTAATTAAAAGGGGGGGGAGAACCACCCAGAATCATTTGGGTGGTATATAAATTTAATTAGAAATATAAAATTGGAGATAAAATCAGAAGGAGGGATGAAATCTGAAGCAGGGTGCAACAGCAAGACCAAGACCAAGGAAAAGAGTGCGCCCCCCCAAGAACCATCATGTGAGAATGACTAGTCCAAAGATTCACAGCTGTTTCGCTCATTTGGAATTTTAAATGGACTGTTACCAAATGGCTACCTTGGGTTGGGCTTGTCCTTTTCCAGGAAAGGTTGTCCCTTGTGTGCCAATCATAAGAGAAAATGATGAGGTTTCTCCCTATAGTTATGTAGCTTTCTAGGGTGTTTCTTACTAGCACGGATTCTCTCTGCCCCTCTTCTTCCCTCACCTAGGCAGGTGAGAAGAATTCCAAGCAAAAAATTAAATGACAGCCACCTGTCATTGTTTTCTAAAAATGCCTATGGCCATCTGAGATCTAGAATCATTTGAATTAAAGATGGTATTAGAGATTGTTGCTTTCCTTTGCATCAGTGTGCCCCTTTGTGTGATTAAAAAATATTCAAATGTTAAAATCAAGTAACACAGCAAGTCTTAGCAGGTGCCAAGACCTACCGTATCTATTTACAGTTTAGCATTTGCAATTGTGGCTTATTTAATAAATCCTTGTTTAGTAAAGTATGAGCCTATTCACAATTTAGCATCTAGGTTTTAAGCTAAACAAAACTCTGGTTTATTCTCTCTTATCAGTCACATGAGAAAGGAGTGCCCTGCTTATCAAATAATAGTTATATGTATATTTATCCACTAAAAAGATTAAGATAGCCTAATCCATGGTTAGTGAGGCATGGAAAATAATGTATCCACTTGGAATAGGAGGCTAATATATTGAGGATACAATGATTAAGTGTGATGTCCCAGGACTATTCTGAAGTTTCTTATTGCACTGAAGAGTACAGCTGATTGATAGATGTGTATTCTTGCTATCTTTCAGCTCTTTTTGTTTTAGAATATTTGACTGCTTTTCATGAAAAATTCTTTAATGATACCTCCAAAACATCTTTATTATCTTGATGTACATCTTTCTAAACTCTATACAATGTATCTTTTGTTTCTTTTCTTCTTCTTTTTTTTGCCAGTGATTCTTAATTGGTTTGTTCTTTTCCTTACAGGATGAACTTAATGAAGTTGTTGATGTTAAAAACCCAGACATAACACCTGCATCTGAACGCAGAGAAGAACGACTTGCAGCAGAAGCTGCTAAATTTGATCCTGATCATTACCTGTATGTTTATCCCTGCTTATGTGTTCTGGCAATAAATAGTTTAGGATCACTGTGCTGTGCAATTGGATTTAAATCCTCCCTAACCTTTCCCATTGAGTTAGATTTATCAATAAATGCAACAGAAGAGTAAAGACTCTATAAATGGAATGGAATGAAATGGAATAATTGGAAGGGACCTTGGAGGTCTTCTAGTCCAACCCCCTGTTTAGACAGGAAACCCTATACCACTTCAGACAAATGGCTATCCAATCTCTTCTTAAGAACTTCCAGTGTTGGAGCATTTACAAATTCTGGAGGCAAATTGTTCCACTGATTAATTGTTCTGTCAGGAAATTTCTCCTTAGTTCTAAGTTGCTTCTCTCCTTGATTAGTTTTCACACATTGCTTCTTATCCTACCCTCAGACATGCAGAGTTCATTTGCCGATTTTGTGTCAGTCACCCTTTCTCAGCATCAAGATCATTATTTTGGAGGTAAAATTAGGAAGTTACTTCCCCCACCATTGTAAGTGAACATGATCTCCCAGAAGAAAGAAAGGATATAATGGAATGTATACTCCTTACCTGTAAACATCAAACTGTAGATTGTTACATTATGCCCTCATCTTATATAATGCTGCCAGATATATTGGTATCCTTCCATTTTCTCCCAAAGAATCTCAATTTGCCATGAAATAAATTGAAACTAATACAAGGAAATAGCATATATCATTCTTTATTCTATAACCCACAGAGCAGGCAATTTATGTATTCTTGTAAATAATAAAACAAATGCAAATGACATGGACATAATTAATCAATGCAGGTAGTCCTCGACATACAACAGTTTGTTTAATGACCATTTGAAGTTACAACTGCACTGAAAAAAGTAATTTATGACTGTTTTTCATACTTAAACAACTGTGGCAGCATCCCCATGGTCACGTGATCAAAATTCAGACCCATGGCAATTGACTTATGATGGGTTGCAGTGTCCTAGAGGGTCATGTGATCAGCTTTTGACACCACCTGACAAGCAAAGTCAATGGGGAAACCAGATTTACTTAACAACTGTGTTAAGTGTGTAACTTAACTGTAACGATTCACTTAGCAACTTTGGCAAGAAAGGTTGTGAAATGGAGCAAAACTCACTTAACTACCTTGCTTACCAACAGAAATGTTGGGCTCCATTGTGGTCGTAAGTCAAGGATTACCTGTACTCCTAACCTAATGTTTTGTAGTGCACCTTTTCAAACAAATAATGGCAATAAAATGTTTTCTATACTCTGGATAAAACTTCTATAGTTTTCAGGTAGAGCAGTTTGTCCCACTCTTCTTGAGCAAGCTGTTCCAGCTGTTTCTTTCTCCCAGCTGTGAGGCTCAGCTCTTTCCATAGGTGTTCTATTGGATTCAGATCAGGATTCATACACAGCAAGCCATTTCAGAACAATCCAGTGTTTGCTTTTCAACTATTCTTGGGTTTCCTTAGATGTAAGTTTCAGGTCACTGTCCTGCTGGGGGACCCATGACTTGCTACTCAGTCAGAGCTTTCTAACAGTGGGGATTATGTTTCACTCTAGAACACTTTGAACAATCTTCTGATTTCATTTTGCCCCCCATAGATTGAAGGTACACAGTGCCAAAGGCATAAAGCAACCCCATAACATTATGAAGCTCTTTCCATTTTTGACAGCAAGGATGGCATTCTTTTCTTTGAAAACATCAATTTTTTGGGCTCTGTTCCTGCCTTTCAAAACCTTTTCTTAGGTTTTCTACCATGGAGGCTAAAATTCTTGACATATTGTGTAACTTGATATTGTTGTAACTTGATCTTGGAGGTCAGCCACAATCTGTTTTAAAGTCTTCCTTGATTCTTTCTCCACAATTCAAACAATCCTTCTCTTCAGGCTGGAATTAATTTTCTTCTTGCGGCTTTTTTTTTTTTTAAATTTGATTTATATGCCGCCCTTCTCCGGAGACATAGGGCGGCTTACAATGCGTTAAGCAATAGCCTTCATACTTTTTGTATATTTATACAAAGTCAGTTTATTGCCCCCACAATCTGGGTCCTCATTTTACCTACCTTAGAAAGGATGGAAGGCTGAGTCAATCTTGAGCCTGGTAAGATTAGAACTTGCAGTAATTGCAGGCAGCTGAATGTTAGTGCCTTAGTCTACTGCGCCACTCGGGCCTTATCCAAGAAAGTTGGCTATAGTCCCGTGGACCTTACATTTCTTGGTAATATTAGCAACATTGGTCATTCTTTGGAGATAGGTATCTTCAAAATAAACCAAAGGAGGTATCCAATGTCATAGAGGTCAATACTACTTTTATTGGAAAGGTATTATAAAAGAATCTTGCAAGTCTAAATGCGCTTTCCCCTTCCATCCCTTTATCTTTGGGAGAACTAGGGAAAGTTACTCAATTTATATTCCAGCCCTGGGCTTAGTCCTCTTTTATCTGACTGTTCTCTTGGTGGAAGCTCTTCCTCCTGTCCTGTCCCTTAAGGCCATTTCCTGTGCTCTCTACATTGGTTTTGTATCCTTTGCCTTTACCATGCTTGGCTACTACTTTCTTCCTTTCCTCCTCATACAACTCTCTGCTTTTCTCCACATTCACTATGCTGCAGACAATAATGCGTTCATTTTTCTTCATTCAAATATGCTGACTGGTTATGTGATTGAAGACACCAGTGATGCTAATTAAAGATCCTGCTTGAGAGATCACTAAAATCCTATCGTGTTTTTTAACTTCCAATAGTCTACTAGTCTATAGTAGTGGCCAAAATTGTGGAAACCTTTTGGGAAAAGTGTATTTTTGAGGTTTGATGTCTAATAACATCACTTTTTTTTTGGAGTTTCAAGATACCGTATATACTCGCGTATAAGCCGAGTTTTTCAGCCTGTTTTTCAGGCTGAAAAACGCCCCCTCAGCTTATACGTGGGTCATGAAAAAAATGACTTTTTCCCTGCAAGCTAGGAAACAGCGGGAGAACGGGGTTTGCTTACCCCACCCACTCCCAATCTATTGGGACTGCCTCCTGAGTTCCAGCTGATGGCTAGAGGAGAAAAAAAAACTTTAAATTCTTGCCCAGGGCTTCAAAGGCCCCCCCTACAGCTGATCAGTGTTAAAAGAAAACAAATGAGAAGATCGGTGCAAAAAGGTGCCTGCTGCAAAGAGCACATTTTTTTTTTCTCCTTCTGCTGAAACCAAAAGCGAAACTAAAACAGCTTGTTGGCTTTGCTATTTGCTAAGGCAGATTTGATTTCTTTTTCCTCATCAAAAAAGGTTGGTGCAAACAATGGGAAATTTATGGCAAATGGCAAAAGAGGGGAGTTCAAGATTTTAAAACACAAAAGAAAAAAAGCTCTATTTAAATAGGGAATTGTAATAATTGAGATATTATTAATTGTATATTGTGTTGAAAGCAAAAATGGTTAAGTTGTGGTTTGGAAGAATATTGGGGGAAATTATTTGGTTTATTATTATTGGTAAATATAATTAATTGATTTGTAAGAAATTGGATTGCATGGAAATAATTGGAATATTCAATATTCAAAGAAAATACATTGTATGTTTGTATGTGTGTTTCTAATTATTGCTATTTATTCATATTTGTTCTCTTTTATTCTTTAAAGTTTAACAATTCATTCTTTAGCTTAATATCTTTATATGTGTTTGGGGTTGGTTTTCTTCCCTTTCATCTTTTTTATTGTACAGCAATCTTTCTCCTCAAACCTACCACCTCTTTTCTTTCCTTCTTACTTTCTCTTCCCCCCCTTCTTCTCCTCCCTACTTCCTCTTCCTTTCTTCTTCTCCTCCTCTCTTCCTCCCTCTCCTTTTATGCACATGGACTATTCAGAGGGCTGAAAAAGTTATTTTTGACTGGTCCTCGCACTTGTGACCAGTCCTTGAACTTACGACTATCCTCACATTTTACGTTTTGGCCCTATCTTGTCACCATGGTGAAGAGAAGTAGTTGTGAAATGAGTGACACCATTTTTAAGAATGCTACAATGGGCATAAATGATGACCAGTCATAAGTGCGAAGACCGGTCAAAAGTGCGAGGACCTGTCAGAAATCACTTTTTTCAGCCCTTTGAGTAGTCCTTTTGTGCACATGGACTACTCAGAGGGCTGAAAAAGTTATTTTTGACTGGTCCTCACACTTGTGACCAGTCCTCGAACTTCTGACTGGTCCTCACACTTATGACCATCCTCACATTTATGCCCGTGAAGCATTCTTAAAACCATGTCACTCATTTCACAACTGCTTCTCTTCACCATGGTGACAAGATAGGGCAAAAACATAAAATGTGAGGACAGTCGTAAGTTCGAGGACTGGTCACAAGTGCGAGGACCAGTCAAAAATTACTTTTTCAGCCCTCTGAGTAGTCCATATGCACAAAAGGACTATCCAGAGGGCTGAAAAAAGTGATTTCTGACAGATCCTCGCACTTTTGACCAGTCTTTTTTTATTTTGAAATTTACCAGTAGCCGCTGCATTTTCCACCCCCGGCTTATACGTGAGTCAACAAGTTTTCCCAGTTTTTGGGGGTAAAATTGGGGGGGGGGGTCGGCTTATATGTGGGTCGGCTTATACACGAGTATATAAGGTAATCATATTCCACTGCTGGAATGACCTGGGAATAGCCCAGACCTTAACCCAATTGAAAATCTATGGAGCCGACTAAAGAAACTTGTTAGTCAGAAGCAACCCAGCAATAAAACCCAGTTAGTAAAAGCAATAATTCAATCTTGGTTTCACATTATAAGAGCTACAGAACTAAAAGACTTGGTTCACTCCATGGAAAGACATTGTAAGGCCGTAATTCATGCTAAAGGTTACCCAACCCAAGGAGCTCTGGTGGCTCAGTAGACTAAGGCAGTTATTAACATCAACTTACATCTGCTGCCTGCAATTACTGCAAGTTCAAATCCCACTAGGCTCAAGGTTGACTCAGCCTTCCATCCTTTCTAAGGTAGGTAAATTGAGGACCCAGATTATGGGGGCAATAAGCTGACTTTGTATAAATATACAAAAGTATGAAGGCTATTGCTTAACCGATTATAAGCCACCCTGAGTCTCCGAAGAAGGGGGCATATAAATCAAATTTAAAAAAACAAAAAACTAAGTATTAACTGACATGATCATTTTTGTATATCTCGTTTTTTCTATGGTGATCATTTTTGTATATCTCGTTTTTTCTACGTATTTCATTTTTCTTCTTTATACTGTAACTGCTATTCTAATAGCCAATCCTTCATAGAAGTTATTGCATTACATTCTTGATTAAATTATCTTTTCATTGATATATAATTTTCCATAGCGCTGCCCAGTCAATTCATCTCCTGGGCTTTCGCTGTCTGCTCATGCTTGACTGAGCGTAGTGTTCCTTTAAGAGTTTAGGCCACGCCTCCCTTGTCCTTCAGGCTCCCAGTTTATTTCGCTCAGTCTTGCTGTGAGGACTGATTCCCTCTGCGCTGCAGTTACTTGCTTTAGCTAGCCTTTTAGTGATTAGTTAGGTGTTTGGTAGTTAGTTCATAGGTTTTCTTATTTTCTTAGCTCTGTGTGTGTGTGAGTCATTAGGGGAGCTGAAGAACTTGGAGGAGCAGTTGCGGCTGCAGCTGCTTCCTGCCGTTTGGGATAGGTGAGTGCTCTGGGGCTCCAGACTCACCTGTCTTTAATTCTGAGCTGACCCGGCTGGGCAGCTCTCCCAACCCCAAGGGGGGGCCAAAACTTAGCCGCCGGCGCACCAAGGGCCTCTGAATTGCCGAGAGAGCTCCGGGCGCCATTTTGAGGCTCCAGTTAGTCAGGGCGGCTCCGGAGTGCCTGCTCCATTCAGGAGTCAAACTCCGAAGGTTTGTCTTGCTGGCTGGCATATTCCAGCATTTAGAAAGCTTTCCCAGCCAAATTGGTGTTTGGGGGCTTCTGGCAGCGCTGCGATCTCGCCTACAGTGAGCGAGGGAGCGCGAAGAGTTTGGCGCCATTTTTTCCCGCCTTTTCTGCAACGGTTCCAACGGCCTGTGGCGGTGTGAGGGGAAATTCTATCCTGGCCGCTTTCCCTCCTGTGCCTTCTGGACTTGCTGCCTGGACAACCAAAGGTTGGAGGACTATTGGGAGGTTAATTTGATTCTCCCTTTTGTTGTGTGGCTAAATTCACAAGCCTTTACTGTTTCCTTTTCTGACATTGATCAGTGGAACTGACAAAGGGGTTTTTTCCCCTTTTTTCTTATCTATCTGTGACTGTTTCCATTGCCTTCTCCCAGTTCTCTCATTTTCTGATTCACTGTAAATACTGTTATTGGTGCTAATCTGCCTGTTATTATAATATACTTGGACCAGGACTGGCTAATTGTTATGGCTGATCAGGAATTTTCTTCTGATCCTGAGCAACCTCAGACTCCTCCCAGATACAAAAAAGGCTCAAAGTCTAAATCTAAGGCAGCACACAAAGATCAGGGGGTGGCAAGCCTCAAATCTGGGCCACTTGACAAAGATGCTCAGAGGAGGCATCTCGCTTTGGAAAAGCAATGTGACAGGGCGGCCAAGAAGATGCTAGCTGCTGTACCACCTGCTTCTCCTACCTCGGAAGAGGAGGAGGTTTTGGCTCATCAAGACCAGGATCCGGATCAGGCCAACTCTGCCTTACCTCACCAGGATTCTGTGAGGGTGGTGCACTCTGCCCAGTCCAAGGGTAGATCTATGCCAGAAGCCACATTCACCCCGACTGCTGCTGGTCTCAGAGGGGGAGAGGGGCAGGAAATGGCTCAAAATGTTAACTTCCAAACGATTTTAACTAATGCCTTAGCTCAGGTCTTGGCCTCAGGTTTCTCCCAACAGATCCAGCCTCCTCCTGCTGCACCTTCCTGTCAGATGCATCCTAGCCAACATTCTTCCCGACATGCTCCAATCCTGCATCAGGAACCTGTCGGAAGTGAGGAGTCCTGGCAGCCTGAGGGGGACCTGGAGGAGCCTGAATTTTCGGATGATGAGGAGCTGCCACCTGAGAAACCAGCCTTTGCCAGACTCTTCAGACCTGCGGTCTTCAAGACGCTACTACGCAAAGCTAAGTTGGCTACGAACATGTGTTCCGGCCCCCCTCCCCAGGACCAACCTTCTAAAGCTCCGCACAATGAGTTGTTTGATGTCCCAGCCCCAGATAATGACTTTATTCCATGTCCGGAGTTATTTTCCGAGCTGGTCAAGAAGCAGTGGGAGCGTCCAGCAGCTTCATCTGCCCCTTCTAGCCATGACAAAAAGACTTACCCTGTAGACCCAAAGCTAGAGGGGCTCTTGGTCCTACCCACAGTGGATCCCCCGGTAGTTAACTTAACTTCCTCAGCGGTCTTGTCCAGTGATGTAGTAGAGGTCCTTAAGCAGGACGACAGGAAAGCTGAGGTGGCTTTCCGCAGGACACATCAGGCAGCAGCTTGGGCAGTCAGGGCAGCCACTTCAGCATCCTTTTTTGATAGAGCCAATTTAATTTGGTTAAAGCAGCTTAGGGAGCGGATTCCCCCAGAGGACTTGAGGCTCCAACAGGACCTCAACAAGATGATCGCGGCGGCCGAGTTCTCGGCGGATGCGTCCTTAGATGCCGCCCGATTTGCTGCTAGGGCCATGGGTTCGTCAATTTCTTCCCGGCGCCTGCTGTGGCTCAAGTCGTGGCGAGCCGATTTAAAATCCAAGTGGAAGCTGTCCACGGCTCCTTATCAGGGCAAGGACTTATTTGGGGCAGCCTTGGACCCCATCTTAGTGGAGGGCCGAGATAAAAGGAAGGTGCTGCCGGTGTCCTTTCGTAGGCCAGACCGTAGGTTCTCTCCATATTCTCAAAGGCAGCCCTTTCGGGCTGACAATGGACCCAGCGGGTCATATTTCAACAGGTTTCAATACCAGGCCTCAGACAGGTATTCTGATCGACAGTCATTCAGGGACAGGGGCAGATACCAAAACCCCCCTAGGAGACCTTTCCGAGGAACAGGCCCCAGACAGATCAAGCGAGGCAAATGACTCGATATCTCATCCTCCCATTGGCGGCCGCCTCAGCCACTTTGCGCATCAATGGGAGATCTCAACGGACGAGAACTGGATCATTCAAACTGTGCGGGAGGGCCTTTCCCTAGAGTTCAGGGCCAGACCCCCCAACCGGTTTGTTTCTTGCCCCGTTCCCTCTCAGCGGGACAAACGTCTCCATATGTCAAAAGAAATTCAACATCTACTGGACATTGGGGCAATAGAGCCGGTTCCTGCAGGACAAGAAAAGACGGGGGTTTATTCAATCCTCTTTCTTGTGGCAAAATCATCAGGGGGCTGGAGGGGCATCTTGAACCTCAGATTTGTCAACAGATTTCTTCTCTTTCGGAAGTTCAAGATGCAGTCCCTCAAGACTATCTTACAATGCGTCAGGAAAGGCGACTGGATGACGTCTTTAGACCTGCAGGAGGCGTACTTACATGTACCTGTGCATCCATACCACCGCAGGTTCCTCAGATTTGCATATGCGGGCAGACACTACCAATATCGGGCGATGCCCTTTGGCCTGTCGTCGGCCCCACGCACATTTACAAAACTTTTGGCTGTAGTGGCCGCGTCGGTCAGGCGAATTCCGGTTCGCATTCTTTGTTATTTGGACGATGTCTTGCTTCTTTCCCTGTCACAACAACAGGCTCTTCGCGACCTCCAAAGGGTGAGCGACATCCTGGCTCTCCATGGCTTTTCCGTCAATCGGGCGAAGAGTCATCTTCAGCCGACCACCTGCATCGCTCATCTTGGCGTTCTAATCGACTCGGTGAGAGGTCAGGTATTCCTGTCGCCCGAAAGGAAGCAAGACATCCGACAATTGACACGCAAGATCCTGCTACAACGACAGGTAACCTTTGCCGCTCTATCACAATTGCTAGGCAAATTTATATCTTGTATTGCAGTAATCCCGTGGGCACGCAGGCACGCACGGGAGTTACAGTGGTTCCTCCTACCGGCTCAGAGGTCCGGCCGCAGTGCGTCCAGCGCCAAAACATCGCTACCCGTCCAGGTGAGGAGATCCCTGCGATGGTGGAGGACTCCGGCCATCGACAAGGGTTGCTGGTTTCAGGAAATGGACAGGATTGTGGTAACGTCGGACGCGAGCCTGGTAGGATGGGGCGCTCACTTAGATCAACTCGTGGTTCAGGGTCGGTGGACGCCGGCAGAGGCCGCGACCAGTATAAACTTGCTCGAACTTCGGGCGGTCAGACTGGCTCTTGCCCACTTCCGGGACAGGTTGACAAACCAACATGTCTTAGTTCTAACCGACAATATGGTCACAAAGGCCCATATAAACAGGGAAGGGGGCACCCGCTCTCATCCTCTGATGTTAGAGACCAACATCCTAATGACTTGGGCAGAAACTCACCTCCTCTCGCTGAGAGCGGAGCATATCTCGGGGGACACGAACTCACGAGCCGACTGGCTCAGCCAGACTCAATTAGACCCGTCAGAGTGGATGCTCCACAGAGACTTGTTCAAGGACATTGTGGGGAGGTTTGGACAACCGGTGGTCGACCTTTTCGCCCGGCCAGAGAATGCCCAGCTCCCAAGGTTCATTTCCAGGTTCCCGTGCCAGGGGGCAGTGGACTGCAACGCCTTGCGGTGCTGCTGGCCGCGGGGCCTTCTTTACGCCTTCCCCCCTCTCCCACTCATCCCGAGGGTAGTTCAGAAGTTGATGGCGGAAGGGGCGGATCTCCTATTGGTGGCCCCCCACTGGCCAAGACGATCCTGGTTCGCCGACCTCGTAGATCTCTCCGTGTCTCCTCCCTGGGAAATCCCTCAACATCGGATCGTGCTTCTCCAGGGGGACATACAGCATCCAGACCCTCTTTGGCTACACCTAACCGTGTGGCACTTGAGAGGGTCATCCTGAAGAAAAGACAGGTCCCAGGGAAGGTCATTCCTACCATACAGGCCGCCCGGCGGCCCTCTACCACGAGGATCTATGAGGCGTCCTGGCGAGCTTTTTGTTCCTGGTGCCGCCTGCACCATGTAGACCCCACATCTGCCTCTGTCACTGACATTCTCATTTTTTTGCAGGATGGTTTCGATAAAGGATTGGCCCCAGCCACTTTGAGGAGACAGGTGGCGGCGTTATCGACTGTTTTGTCTAGAGAGGCTTCAGCGCCACTCACACATGATGTATCGATTAAAGAGTTCCTGAGGGGTGCCACTAACCTGAGACCTCCCAGGATTCACAGATATCCCTCATGGGATCTTTCGCTTGTGCTTCAAGCACTTACGATGCCACCGTTTGAGCCATTGGCGTCAGTCAGTCTTAGGTTCCTCTCCTTTAAAGTGGCTTTCCTCCTGGCCATTACATCGGCTAGGAGGGTTTCCGAGCTGGCGGCACTGTCCGTTCGCAAGGACCTGTGTATCTTCAGACCCAACACAGTTACCCTTCGATTAGACCCTTCATTTATCCCTAAAATTAATTCCAGGTTTCATAGGGAACAAGAAATTGTGTTACCAGATTTTTGTCCCTCCCCTAAGCACAGGTTGGAGATTCACTGGCACACTTTAGACGTGCGGAGGGCCTTACGTCGATACATCGCGAGGACGGCTTCCTTCCGCAAGACAGAAGCACTTCTTGTGTCATTTCTTCCTTCATCTCTGGGAACTAAGGTTTCATCCAGGACGGTGGCTGGTTGGATCAGGGCCTGCATCTCACTGGCGTACAGCTCCAGGGGACGTTCAGTACCAGGTACAGTGTGGGCTCACTCCACAAGGAGTGCGGCAACATCAGCAGCTTGGTCCACCCAAGTGTCGGTGATGGACATCTGCAGAGCAGCCACATGGACCTCCTTGACACCATTTGTCAGGCATTATAGGCTGGACAGTTTTGTGTCAGCTGAAGCGTCCTTTGGACGGCGAGTGTTGCAGAGGGTGTGTTCTGATACGCTTGGAGGGGCCAGTCAGCCTCCCACCCCTTGATGTACAGCTTGGGTATATCCCAGGAGATGAATTGACTGGGCAGCGCTATGGAAAATGGACGTTGCTCACCTGAACGTCCTTTTTCGTAGCGCTGCATGTCAATTCATCCCGCCCTTCTGGCTGCCTGGCTTGGCCAGGGGGACTGTTGTGTTTTCTCACTAGGTACCCGGGATCACAGCGGTCTTCTTCGCGAAACAAACTGGGAGCCTGAAGGACAAGGGAGGCGTGGCCTAAACTCTTAAAGGAACACTACGCTCAGTCAAGCATGAGCAGACAGCGAAAGCCCAGGAGATGAATTGACATGCAGCGCTACGAAAAAGGACGTTCAGGTGAGCAACGTCCATTTTATGGTACTATTCCACTATTCCAAAAAAAGTGGTGTTCTTAGCTAGTTTTAGAAAATACACTTTTCCCAAAAGGTTTCCACAATTTTGGCCACTACTATATAGTCTATAGCAGCAGTCACCAACTGGTGGTCTGTGGACCACTGGTGGTCCATGAGAAAATTTTGGTGGTCCACATAAAAATTATTTGCATTTTTTATATTGCACTAGATACTATTTATCTTTTTAAAAGTGGTCCATGGGATTTAAATTTATGAATTTAGTGGTCCCTGAGGTCCGAAAGGTTGGTGACCCCTGGTCTATAGTTACTAATAGTCATATCCATGCTATTTTCATTTGTCTTACTAGTTACATGAGTATGTTGAGTCATACATCAAAAGCAAAATGCTTGCTCTATGGACTATGGAATAAAGATTTTCCCGTTCTGTTGAATATTCTTCCCCCGGAGGTGAGGCAGCCCCCCTACCTCTTTCCTTACTTTGCAAAATGAGTTAAAGGATGGTTGTGCTGCCTCGCGTGGCGAGCCCAGAGGAGCACACAGCCATGGGGCTGGATAGTCCCCTGCAAACCCTCCCTTTGAACTAATCTTCATAGTGCTTAATCACTGTTGCTCCTTCTAATTTTCTTTTTTAACTTTTACATATACTGTTCTATGAATGAAGGCAAACATATGTGTCCCAGGATAATGTTGCAGGATCAAATCTGGGATAAAAATATACAGTACTGTTTTATATTTTAACATTTTATTGTACACAGCCCAAAGTCCCTCTTTGAAGAAGATGGAGTTCAGAATTGTGAAAAATAAAAAAAATGGGATTCTTTGGGAGAAAGTAGAGGGGTACCAGTCTTTTGGCCATGTTTGTATCTTGAAGAGCCGAGGTGGCGCAGTGGTTAGAGTGCAGTACTGAAGGCTACTTCAGCTGACTGCTAACTGCAGTTCAGCAGTTCAGATCTCACTGGCTTAAGGTTGACTCAGCCTTCCAGTCTTCCGAGGTGGGTAAAATGAGGACCCAGCTTGTTGGGGGCAACATAAATCACTTAGTTTATAACTGTAAACCGCTTAGAGAGGGCTGTAAAAGTATTATGAAGCGGTATATAAATCTAAGTGCTATTGCTATTGAACTTCCAAATTAAAGGGGGTGGGGAGGACAATCCTGGTCCAATAAAAAACTGTTAAATAAAATCCCTCTAGTTCTCTTCTGCAACTTTGAAGACAAATTTAATCCACTTTAAGAATTGCTTTAAAAAAATGAAAAAATAAAAGTTTCCCTAATAAATTTAATTCAGAAGGTTTTGCTATTCCTAATGAAATAATTACAGCAGGATCTGCCTTTACAATCAAAAGCTACAGGTCTAATTAACATTTTCACCTTGTCCCCTTCTCTATGATGAAGTAACCCTGCTTGATTAACATGAATTGATTTAGTTAGATGTTTGGGCTGTTACAGTCCTGAAACTTATAATAAGTCTAACTAGACACAAGAAGAGTTTTTTCCCGAACGCCATCACTGCTAAACAAATAATTTGCTCAACACTGTCAAACTATTTACTAAGTCTGCACTACTATTAATCTTCTCATCGTTCCTATCACCCATCTCCTCCCACTTATGACTGTATGACTGTAACCTTGTTGCTGGTATCCTTACGATTTATATTGACTGTTTCCTAATATGATTTGATTGTTTAGTTGTACCCTATGACTATCATTAAGTGTTGTACCTTATGATTCTTGACGAATGTATCTTTTCTTTTATGTAAACTGAGAGCATATGCACCAAGACAAATTCCTTGTGTGTCCAATCACACTTGGCCAATAAAGAATTCTGTTCTGTTCTGTTCTGTTCTGTTCTGTTCTGTTCTGTTCTGTTCTGTTCTGTTCTGTTCTACTCTACTCTACTCTATTCTATTCTATTCTATTCGCTTCCTTGAAACTGCCCAAATTCCACATGCTGATTAAAAACCTCAGGTAGGCTAGTAAAATGTTTTGTAGACTAAGAAAGGCAGATGGCTGAAGACTAGCACTTCGCTTGGAAGCTTTCCAGGCCATTTAATTTTTTAAAAAAAATCCCCGTTGCAGATGCAGCACTTCATAACCCTGGAAAAAGCATAGATTTGCATTAACTTTTCAAGAGACTAGAATGATGTACTGTTATTGCTTTATGGAATAGATCACATAAATTTCAGTAAAAAAAAAATACAACAGGAGATTTCAGAGATCTTGGTATGTGAGATTGAGGCTACATGAATGTGTATGTAGAAACCTACATGTGTATATACGTTTCCCAATATAATTTATCTGCTGCTGTTCTTTAATCTTCTGTGGCTGTTTTCTCAAAACGGGTTTTCAAAACAAAACTAATTCTAATTTTTATAGATCATGACCTAATATTGGAAGACTGATATGGATACATATATTGAATTATACCAAGTCAGCTATTCTATTAAGTGCACCAAAATGATGAGTATTTTAAATCTTTCTCATACTTAGGTTAATACCTTGAAATCTCAGTTTGTATTGAAGTTGTGCTCTTAGTCTAAAGCTGATGTAGGTGGCTGAGATGTCTCTAAAATAGGATTACTGTGACTACATATATACATTCCTCATATCAAATTCATACGCTTTTCTATCTTTCCAGAGCTGATTTTTTTGAAGATGAAGCTATTCACCGTCTGTTGAACTATAAACCCTGGTGGGTTAACGCCTACGAGTTGATGATGAATGCTCAAGAAAGCACTTCATGGAGTAAGTACAATCAATCCTCACTTGGTAGGATTGTACTTCTACAGCTTATATAAATCCCTCTTGTCTGTGCTACTTGACATAATAGGTCTCTCACTGTTGTTAAAGGAACTCAACACAGTTGTTTTTTCTGAGGCCTGGAAAATTTACTTGACAATATTTGAGCTTTTCTGATACTTCTGTATCTGTAATGGATGGATAGTCTGTGGACTGCATGCAGGCCCTGTTCCTCCCTGTTACGTATTTTCTGATTCCAAGCATCCTATGATCACAGAGATGATTTTTGGTAGAGAAATGGGTAACTTTTGGCACTATTCTTGGGGTTTTTTTTCCTTCAAAATTAAGGGATCATCATAGCGTAATCAACAGAGCTATGGTTATGTTTTTTCTGTGAATTCTCCAGAAGGTTGAAAGCAAAGCCGTGGCCCTTGATACAGCAAATATCATCCATTCTTGGTCTATAAAAATTAAGAAAATGATCTATATTATGAATTGCTGGATATCTTTTACTATCTTTCTTGAATCCCCCTTTTCCCCTCATTTTTCTCTTCCCCATCATCACAAAAAGGCCCCACTAATTGTTCTCACTAATTCAAAATCATCTCAAGTTTCTAGATTAGGAATGGATCCAGCATAGATTCACTTCAAATGATGTTACTGGCTGGATTTAATTGCTCTTGAGCAAAGCAGAAGCACCTTCAAATTGCAAAGGGCTGGGGGAAGTAAGAGACAAACAAGTCAGGACTAAACATTTGCATCAATGTCACCAGTGTAATCTGAGGAAAAATTACAGTGGATCAGAACATATACAGAAAGCTGTTGTATCTAATAGATTTGGGTAAAATCTACTATTCCGATTCCTACTCTGGACCCAATTTGCCCATTTGTGGGGGACTGATAAGACAGTTTTTTGGAGTTCCAGGACTATTCAGCCCAAACAACTCTTTTTCATCCAAAACATCATGTTTGAACAAATAACTGCTGGTTCAGAGGATTGATATTCAGAAAACCAATGGACCACTCCTGGAACAGCATGGTCCAGAAGAGAAATGTTGCATTTTTCTCTGTGGTGGTACAGTGGTTAGAATGTAGTATTGCGGGCCAACTCACTGCTCACTACCAGTTCTATTCTGACCGGCCTTCCATTCTTCTGAGGTCAGTAAAACGAGGACCCAGATTGTTGGGGGCAATATGCTGACTCTTGAAACCACTTAGAGAGATGGCTGTAAGTATATACGTCTGAATGCTATTGCTATTTTGTGCATCTTTAATATCTGTGCTTGAGTTTAACAAATAACTAATTTCAGAAATTCAACTCATGACATTTTCAAAAGGTTTGAGCACTCAATTCCTTTGAATATCCTCATGAGATAGAAGACATTAAAGATCATTTTACATATTTATGAACCTATAGTGAAAAATATGTTTCCAAGTTAAAGCTCCTTTTTGTTGTAAGTGAGCAAAATTGTGGCCAAGGGGCTTTTTGTTACATTTAAATTCTTGATAGATCTGTTTTTTCTCCTAGCTTATGGTCTGCTATCTGAAAATTACTGAATGACAGCGTTAAAAAGTGACTTAATATATCTTTTTACAAGTTATTTAAAGTTATGCAGCTTTATTAATCACGAGGATGAATAACAAAAGGACAAATATCATTTTCAGTGCTTTATGTTTCAAACACTGTCAAGCTAGGGGCTCTAAATTGATAATATTTACAAACACAATATGGGATAAATATTTTTTCAGGAAAAGCAAAAAAAGGTTGTATCTATAATTGTGTAAAAAAAAAAACCCTCAAAAAAACTTTGAGCAAATTGCTTGAAAAGTTTCTGGGGGTTTTTTTGCTGAAAGATAATTAGTTTCACAGTTAAACAATTGAAACTGGAATTCCTTTTAGATTCTGCCAGAAATCTTATGTTGAGAATTCTTTTAAAAAGTACAAGTGAACATAATTTAAGAGCAGGCCGTTGTCATTTTTATTCATTATCAAGTATTAAAAATCTTCTACAAAATGCAGAGATAATTGCATTGCATGTGCTAATTTGCATATTCAGAAGTTTAAAATCTCTGGATTGCCTAATTTAATGCTTTAAACAGAGTTGGCAGCTTGGCTTTTTGATCCTCTGAAGTTGTTTTTGTGCTAAAAGATGTACATTCATTTTGACGATGGTTCAGCCTTAGGAGATATTTGCTTTGATCAGGCAAAGAGACCGCTTAATTCACTTCAACAAACTATTTGAGTGACCTCACATCTCCAGTACTGCAGGAGAAGACTCCTATCACCCTTCTTCCTAAAGTAATGGTGGCCTGTGTAACTTCAGGAGTGGTGGCTTAGAGGCGTACAGGGAGATGGCTTCAACAAATACTCCATCAGGTCTAGTAGAACTTCAGTTTGTGCATGGCAATGCTATGGGAGAAAACTCTTGTCAGCACATAGGGGAAGTTCTTCCTTAAAAATATTCCTTAATATTCTCCATAGATACACAACATGTTTGGAGGATGAACCACAGTAGTGGTGACTAGTGTCATTGTGTAGTGGAAGCAGTTAGTCTAGAGCAGGGGTCTTCAAACTTTTTAAACAGGTGGCCGATTCCTCAGTCCCTCAGATTGTTGTGGGGCCAGACTGGCTGGGTGGGCGTGGCTAGGTAGTCATGTGACTGGGTGGGTGTGGCCAATTTAGCAGTCCATTTTGCCTTTGTCCTTGCTGTACTTTGTTCAACCGAAGAAATCTATTTATTTAAGACCCCAGACCCTCCCAAAGGGAAAAAGAGTGCAAACTTTCTTGCCACTTGCCGAACTTCATTACAACAGCAGCTTCAGGCTCCTTAAAATAGGCCATTAAAAAAAGAATAAAACAAACAGTATTTTCTTCAAAATAACTCCTGATCGGATGTTTCAGATGACCTGTGAGTGTCTGCCAGCAGAGGAGGCGGCCAGGGAAGGGATAGAAGACCAGTCTCCTTTTTTGAATTATTTGGGATTGCAGGGCAAAGTCTTTTAAGCCTGAAGGAGAATTCAGAAACTGATTTGCTTTTTGCCACACTTGTGCATGTGTATATACACACATGAATATCTACCAAAATTGTTCAGCAACCAATTTGGTGGATGTATGTTATATATGGCAAGAATCAAAGCAGTGGGTGAATTCTCCTTCAGGCATTATACTGAAGTTGCATTTGAATTAGTGTTAGCCAACTTCAGCTGATTTTGAAAAAGCTAGGAGACATGGAGACATGTCCCCCACCCACCCACTTTTAAAGTGCTATTTTAAAAGCAGCCCCTCCCCTACTCAACCCACCGGCCCTGGATCATATGGCAGTGAAAAGCATCCTGAAAGGCTGTTTTTAAAGTGTGTTTAAAGACTTTTAAAACACTACTTTACAAGCTGGAAGCTGCTTTTCAAACCAAGAGCAACCCTTTCCCTACTCACCCCCCTCCCCAGACCTGGATCACGTGGCTGCACTGGCGAGATCACCCCTCAGTCAGCTGGCCCTCCCCCCCCCCCACCCGGACCCTTTGGCCTTACCTTCGACAGCAGCATGTGATCAGCAGTGCAGCTCAACCGGTAAAATAACTAGCCAGAAGTGCAGCTGGAGTGGATGATCGCTGGAAGATAAGGCCGACGGTGAGGGGCAGGGTGAGAGGCGGGGCTGAATCCCACCACTCCGCGGGCCGGATATTTTGCATTGGCGGGCTGTATCTGGCCCGTGGGCCATAGTTTGAGGATTCCTGGTGTAGAGCTTTCTTGTTGCAACCCAAGGCTCTCTAAACCTAGGCAGTTGCAGCACTGGCAACAATTATTTCCTGATGGTTGTCTTCTGACCCTTGGTGAATGATTGAGAGAGAACAACAGCATGTGAAATACATTTTCAACCACATTCCAGCTGTCTAGTGGTTGAGAGATCCAGCTGAATAATGGAGCTTCACAACATGAAGCCTCTTGGAGTTTGGTGGGCTGTCATGTGTTATGTGGCTAAACAAAGAGAGTTGGATGGGGGTTTTGTTGAGTGATGGTGTTAACTGTACAGCCTGGAAGATTCCTGATTTAACACTGCAGGGGAAAAAAGCTTCATCTTTTCCCATTGGGCATGCTCTGCAGAAGAAGAACAATTGAATACTCTCCAGTGTAGAGTGCAGAATGTTTGCTCTAAATTGGTATTGAACCTCATTTACCTCTGAAGCACCTTTGAGCACCTTTTGTTCAAAGCTTCATAAAAGTGAAGCACCTATTTGAAGCTTTGCTCAACCTTAATAAACCATCTCTGGGGCACTGCTTCTGGATGTGTGATGGATATGTGATTGGAACTTGCCATCAGCAAAGGATTACTGGCTTTAGGTTTCATTCAGTACTAAATTCTATGATATGAATAACTTGATCAATTTTGGGTTTTATTCTATGTGCAAATCCTTAATTCAGTTACCCTATTAAAGTTTTATTTTAACAGTTGATTTCAAAATCAGGCACTTATGCTCTATGTAGAATCCAAAGGAGATCAGAAAAACTGTGTTATTTCTGCATCACTTTTTCACCTGTCAGGTGAATACCCACTTTTGATGGTGTAAGCCATGTAAATCACCAGCTGCTTCAGTGACAAGGTCTTACAGAATTGTGGTAGTAAAGACAAAACTCTGAGATCTTCTATTACTGAATCGTTGTGATATGATCAGTATCTTAAGCTAAGACATTTATGCTACCTATAACCTGGTTCTGTGTGACATCAACAATAAATTGCCACAGCCTTTGGTAAGGAGTGGGAAAATAAACCAAGTTGTATACTGTGACGGAGACAAATGGGACCTGAAGCAAAAGTATTTCCTTTCTTCCCACATGAAATGTTCCTGTCAGAGATTTCAGCAACCCTGCAAGATGAGTCAGTTGGAGCAGGAGAGAAATTTCAGAAGCAGATAATTATTTAATCTTCCCCATCTCCCTGGGCTTTACTACCTATATTCTAAATAATAAAAAACCCTCATAGTTGGAATTGTTTTAAATATTGGTCACCGAGAAAGTCATATGATGATACG
Source organism: Ptyas mucosa (assembly GCA_012654045.1). NCBI lineage: Eukaryota > Metazoa > Chordata > Lepidosauria > Squamata > Colubridae > Ptyas > Ptyas mucosa. The sequence continues at coordinate 16,586,570 of WNWU01000011.1, read as the reverse complement.
GTGCCAGTTGATGGGCCTCTCAGTCAGATGACACTGTGCATGGTATTGAGGAAGATTTGACTATTTTTCAGATAGTATTCTGAAGTTTATGATGCTGTGAGATTAAAGTCTTTGGGGTGTCTCAGCTTCCTTAAGAAATTTGTAAGGAAATAGAAGGATGACCAGAAACAAGGTGAATGGATTGGATTAAAATGTCTATGGCTGTACCAATGGAAAACCTGAAGGGCCTTGTTGGGACAGATCTTTCTGGAGAAGATCTATCTGTGGTCACTAAGAGTTTACACCAACTTGACGGCACATAATCTAGCCCAGTGATGGCTAACCTTTTTGCCGTCGTGTACCAAAAGCGGGGGGAGCGGGGGGGTCATGGGTGCGTGTGCCCACATCCATAATTCAATGCGCCCTGCCCTCCCGTGCATGCGCATGTGACCCCCCCACACACACTTCCCCCTGCTTTTGGCACGTGTTTTTCCCCCTCCCCAAGCTCCAGAGGCTTTCTAGGAGCCTGGGTAGGGCAAAAACAGCCTTCCCCATCCACCCGGAGGCCTTCCGGAGGCCAGAAACAGCCAGTTTCCCGACTTCTGGTGGGACCGGAAGGCCTGAAAATCAGTTGGCCGGTGCGTGCATGCGTGCTGGAGCTGAGCTAGGGCAACACTCACGTGCCCACCAATATGGCTCCTTGTGCCACCTGTGGCACCCGTGCCATAGGTTCGCCATCACGGATCTAGCCTATTAGTACAAATTATATAGAGAGTGTAGGTATGCTGAAGTATGTCCCTCTTTACAGAACCTAAAGTCGCTTTCAAATATTGGTTGGTATTTTATTTGATTTTTATATGAGCTATTGCACAAAAGTGAGAGGAAAACAAAATAGGAGCTTCTTTGCATGAGGTTAGGATGATATGGAGCTCACACTTAAAATGCTAGATAGAATAACTTGGACATACTCGTAAAGAGAAAGGGACATATGGGTTTTCTTTATTCCTTTTCCCATTCTTGATCTTCTCCCCCATGACTTTCTTATAGTATTCTTATGTTATACATATTTTGGAACCCTGAAGAAAACACCGCTATTAGCGTTTACTTCTGCAAAATATTTTTGCACATTTTCCTTTCCATGTCTCAGAAACTATTTCTTGACTTCCCGTCAAGCTTATATTTGTTTCACCCACGATTCTAGATTTGTGTTCAAGTTTCTGTAACACAGTAATAAGAGTGTATAACTTTTTAATTATTAACTTGGAAATCAACACTGTACATTTCTTTAATTTTCAAAGACTGGGAATTTGCACAGTCTTAACTTTAAAAAGGAAATTTACAGATTGTTATTTTGATGTTGGTGTTGTATTATTATTAGTTATCAATATCTTCCTATCTATAAAATGGTGTTTATTTATTTCATCATTTCTATACTTCTCTAGTCCAAATTACTTCAATTCCTAAAGCAACATTGTTAAGTAAATGTTTCCAGTTCCATGATTCAGTATACAGTTTTGTATGTCTTTGAATGACACACAAACGTCATTCAAAGGGATGGGATTTATATTGAATTGATGACCTCTAAAATTTAAAAAAAAAATAGATTTTTCTAATATTTAAAATCTAAGACACAACTCCTTACTTGAGTAAATTACCCACAAATGAAGGCAAATATACATGTCTCAGGATAATGTTGCACGATCCAATCTAGCAATCTAGAGTGAAGTTCCCTGAAGATGGGCTCCAACATGAATCCGAAAGCTCGGAATACAAAACCTCTGGTTCTGGTGACCGATCCAGATTGGATCCTGCAAACTACCTGCAGATTAGAAATGGGCTGATTCCTATTGGATTTGCATATGCTGTTGCTACATCTGGTCCAGAATTATCTTTTAAATGAAAACCATGTTTCCTATGAAAAACATTGGGTAATTACATTGTTTTTTAGTTTCTGGATTCATAATTACGTTATGTTGTCATCTGTTTAACAATTGTTTCAATAAGTTACACTTGCCTAGCTTTGCACAACACATTAAGTCATAAACTATATCATGCCAACTACAAGAACAGGCTTCAGGCACTATTCCAAGCTAAGCCCAAACAAATCACACAATTGTAATAACATTAGTGTGTTATATGACTTTAGCCAGCATGTAAATTCTTCACCAAGTATGAGGTAGTTGTTGTGGATATTTAGTTAACCCACATTCTTTTTTCAGACATTCCCATTTACCTAAGTGTTATGGCATAAAAATTACCCAAACACCAGACTGCTTTTCAATTGAATTATTTTTCTTTTTTAAGGAACTTTGTTTTCTTTTTTTAAAATGTATTTTTAATTTTAAAAAATCAGTTTTTATTATGATTATGAAAGACTCTTCCCTTCTCTTTTTTAAGATGCTTTGGGTGCCTTTGGGAGGAAAAGTGAATAAATGTATTAACTATTATTTCTGAATGAGAAAGAATAATTGGGCAGGTGCTGAGAAAGTCAAGCATTTAAGTTAAGAATAGTTATAGAATTTAGAAAATATGTTCATCAATGCCATCTTTGTCAATTGAAGGTATAGATAAATGTATTTTAGAATGGCTATGTGTATTGTGTCTTAAAGTAATAATCCTATTTTCAGTTTCCTTTACAGAAGATGAGAAAGAACAGTTAAGAAAATTCACTAACAGGACATTTCTGCTTGATAAAAGAACCAGCCAACAAGTCTATCTGAGCTTAATTGATATACTTTTAGCATATTGCTATGAGGTCTGTGCCACTGAAGGAGAAAATAATGTGAGTTAGTCTTTCTTCTCTTCACTTGCTTCACAGTATGGTATTTTAGTTAAGTGGCTCCGTCATGAAAACTATAGAGAGCTACTCTGTAATTTAGGAGGCTTAGTTCTTAAACTAAACTTTGTTCTTTGCTGAAGTACAGAACTGCAGGGTATTATCACTAGGTAGCTTGCCGTGCGAAGTAATGGAAATGAATAGGAGATTTAATCTTGGTCTGACAGGTATGCTGAACTAAGTTTAGCAGAAGAGAACATGGAGGGGGGATTTGGAGAGAAAATTCAGCCTGAATGTGTGTTGGAAAAGTACATATTTTAGGAACAGCAGTTGATGGTGTTCATATAAATAAACTAGGACTTTCATTTTGAACGAAACAAGCAAACCAGGCCAAAAATACTACAGGTAGACCTCAATTTATTATCATGATTGAGCCCAAAATTTCCATTGTTAAGTGAGGCAGTTGTTAAGTAAGTTGATTGACTTTGCTTGTTGGAAGCAGGCTGGGAAGGTTACAAATGATGATCAGATGACTCCAGGACAGGGGTGAAATGCTCCCGGTTCGGGTGGTTCGGAGAACCGGTAGCAAACATCCCTTCCCCCCCCATGCCCAGCCGCATGATCATCAGAGGCTTTTTTTTTTAATTTTAAAAGCATTTTTTTACAACCTCTTCTGCCAAAAAAATGTTTTTAAAAGTAAAAAAAAAGCATCTGATGATTGCGCGGCTCAGCTGGGATCCTCAGAGATTTTTAAAAGCATTTTTTTCTGCAACCTCTTCAGCCGAAGAGGTTGTAGAAAAAAAAATGCCTTTAAAAGCCTCTGGCGATCTCAGCTGAGTTGCCTGATCATCAGAGGCTTTTAAAAGCATTTTTTTCCTGCAACCTCTTAAGGTTGTAGAAAAAATGCTTTTAAAAGTTAAAAAAAAAAGTTGGCCACACCCACCCAGTCACATTACCCCCACCCTCACCCCACCAAGCCACACGCACAGATTTTATATTTCACCACTGCTCTAGGACAGTGCAGGTCAGGGGCGAAATGCTCCCGGTTCAGACCAGTCCGGGCGAGTAGGTAGTTATGGCGGCGGGCAGTTTGGAGAACCGGTAGCAAAAATCATTGCCCCCGCCCCCCATGCCCAGCTGAGCCACGCAATCATCAGAGCCTTTTTTTCCTTTTAAATGGCTCTGGCAATCCAAGCTCTGACGATCCCAGCTGAGTTGCCTGCTAATCAGGAAACTCGGCTTGGATCGTCAGACGGTCAGACCCATTTAAAAGAAAAAAAGTTTTTCCTTTTAAATGGCTCTGAGATCCCAGCTGAGTTGCCTGCTAACAGGTAGCAAAAATGCCTCCCCCCCACCTCCAGCTTGCTTACCTTAGCTGTTGGTCACAACGTCTGCCTTGCTTCGCTTGCTGTAAACCCTGCAATCCATTGCATCAGCAAGCAACTGAATCTCCCTGCCTGCAATCAAGCTCATCAGTGAGCAGCTCTATCTGCCTGCCTGCCTTCCTGCCTGCAGGGGTCTTCAAACTTGGCAAGGAAAGCCGGCTGGCTAAGGAATTCTGGGAGTTGAAGTCCACAAGTCTTAAAGTTGCCAAGGTTGGAGACCCCTGTTCTATTGGGTAAGTTTTTTTCCCCTTTGGGAGCTTTAAAAAAATAGTTAATTGGGGGGTTTTTTAGTTGTTCTTTTTTTAGACCTAGCCATTTAAAGTTTAGGAAGTTTTAAATTTAGCTGCTTTTATATAAAAATTAAAATAAAAATAAAATAAAATAATATTTCTGCAGCTTTCTGAGATTTAGTGTGTTTCTGTAGTGTTTGACTCTAACTACACAAACACAAAATCTCACAAATATGTGTGTGGAATTTTGTGTGTGTAAAGTGTGAAAGTTGGTTTTTTTGGGCTTTTTGTGCCTGTGTGAGATTCCTGCTTGTTGCAGGGGCCATTTTGGGTCTAGCACAGCTGCTTTTACATTGTGGGTGAGCCAGTTGTGTTGTGTTGTGTTGTGTGTGTGTAAAGTGTGAAAGTTGGTTTTTTGGGCTTTTTGTACCTGTGTGAGGTTCCTGCTTGTTGCAGGGGCCATTTTGGGTCTAGCGCAGCTGCTTTTACATTGTGGGTGAGCCAGTTGTGTTGTGTTGTGTTTTGTAGGTTAAAAAAGGGCAAAGAAGTGACATTGACTTGGCCACGCCCACCTGACCAACAAGCCACGCCCACCCAGTCACCTTACCACCAAGCCCCGCCCACTAATTAAGCCAAGCCCATAGAACCTGTAGCAAAAAAATTTAGATTTCACCCCTGGTGCAGGTGTCATAAATACATGCCTTGTTGCCAATGCATGAGTTTTGATCATGTGGCCATGGGGATGCTGCAACAGTTACAAGTGTGAAAACCAATCGTAATTCACTTTTTTCAATGCCATTGTAACTTCAAACAGACACTAAAAGAAGGGTTGTAAGTTGAAGACTGCCTGTATTCAGTGCATTCAGTATGGACTTCCAAGTTCAGAATATGTACAAGATAAGTAAAAACGAAAGGATTAGAAATGAGAATTAGGGATGTATAGCAACATTGCCTCAAGGGAAGGATACTATAAATGTATTACAGCTCTAGTAGTATAAAGGTTTTTTTTCTTCCCAGCTTTTAGTTCAATTAGCAAAACAAAGCATAAGAGAACCAGTTGGCCGTTAAGGCACAGGTTAGAAACCAGGAGACTGTGAGTTCTAGTCCATCCTTAGACACAAAGCAAGATGGTAACCTTGGGCTGGGCACCCTGTCTCTGATGTAGGAAACAGACAACTGCAAACCACTTCCAAAACATATTGCCTAGTAAACTACAGAGACTTGTCCAGGCAAATGCCAGGAGATTAAAAACTTACCTCAGCCCTCCTGCAAAGCATAATTGTATTCCATTTTATGTTGTTCACATAATACAAGGGTAGTCATGGAGCATATAACCCAGGTTTCCTGTTTCTAGCCCCTACAATCACATTCTCTCTACGTGTGAAGTAGTTTTTCAACTTATAAGGTAAGGGGCTCAAGTTTTCCCATAACATCTTTTAAAAAGGAATAGATCCTTGAGGAAGGATCTATTCCTTCCTCAGCAGGTTGATTTTTCCCCCCTATTTGGAGAAGAAATGATTTGGAGTACTCACTTTTACCTTTGATCACCTTTCCCAAATGTTCAATCCTACCAATTTTGCAGTCCAGAGACACAAAAAAGAATATGCAATCATAGGCTCCCAAAATTTCTTTACCCCAGAGTTAGGTATCCACTTTTCTACCAGAGTGATATAAATGCTTACTCCAACTTCTTATTGTATATGGTGGTTTCCATAGCTTCTACTATGTACTGTACATTCTTTAGTAATGCTAAAAACATCTATCATTCTATGACATTTTATTCAATTATCAAATAAAAGAAATGTTTTGGGATAAATATGGTAGATAAGAAAAGGATTGAGGTTGAACTTTTCACATTTTTAAAAATTCTTCTGAAAGGATACAAGATCACATTGCTAAAATAATTTAGGAATGTCTGACATTCCTCTATTTTCTATTTATTTATTTTTTTAAAAAACCTGTCCTGTAAAATCCTCTTCAGACACTTGGGTCTTAGCCAATTTTGTTTGGTTAGCAGAAAACTAACAAGCTCAAAAAATATAGGAGATGATTCAAAATTATCTTCATTATAGTTTCACTTTATTTTATGGCAATAGCCATATCCTCAGGATTGGCATAAATCAACATAATGTTACCTTTTCTTAAACCCAGTTTATAGAATTATGTTACGAATGACTTCTCTATATCCTTCTCTTTAAGGTTGAGTCACCATGGAACATACGAAAATTGAGCTCAACTTTATGCTGGTTGGAGGTAAGATAATTATATAAACTTCCTAAAGAAAATACATTGTAGATATATGAGTAGAAATGTAGAAATTTCTTAAAAAGCATGATTGTTATATTCTGAAATTTTGCAGGTAATTTTTTTATCTTTAGTCTTAACCCATACTGAACTAAACATTTTTTAAAAAATCTCTTATAACCATTTGTTTTTAAATCTTCCATGCAGAGTTTTATTAGCATTTCGGAAGTCCTTATATCCTTTGGAAGAAGAGTTCTGTGCTACCCACTTTATAGACACTTTGGTTTAGTGATACGAGCCTTGAATGATACGATAATGATATTGAAATTAGGTAAGATAATATATTTTTATTAAATAGTTTTGAGTTGAAAGTTACATCTATATTTTAGATACATCAGAGATAGGGCTTGTTGGAGGAGATTTGCATGGGTTGGTTGAGGGTCAGTGCTGTCTCTGGTTAGCTGTGTGGTTGATTTGGATTCTGAGAGGTTAGTAGGCTGGTTGTAAGTCAGTGTGTCTGTTGATGGAATTGCTTGTGGAGTGCCAGGCTTTGATGAACTCACGAGCATGGCGGGCAGAAGCATGGCCGATGATTTTTGTGTTGCTCCACTCGAACTAGTGTTTGATAAATAAGTGGACCAAAAGGGTTTCAGGAGAAACTATTTCTATCAGGTTTATCCAACACTTAGAATTTTGTGAAGAGTAGACATTTTTCAAATGTGTCTGTGTATATAATACAGGTTGAGGTATAAAACCAGTTGCAACTCCCTATTTATTTGACCAATCATCTAGAGTTAAATTTAGGCCTGATTAGAGTAGATATAGAAATAGTAGGTGTAGTAGTTTCACAGTGAACAAAAAGTAACACATGCTAGTTGGTATGTTTGAAGGAAAGAGAAACAATTATTGTCTGTAGTATAAAAGAGGGTTCAAATATTTATATTAATTACTTCGTCTGCAAGTGACCCATACAATTAACTATTCATCTATTTATCTGGGTTGACAGGGAATTTCATATAAGATTCTAACTGGTTGTCATTCAGCACTGATTGCAGAGCAAAAGTTGTCCTTCCCTTCATGTGAAACTACAAAGAGGAATAGAGGTATATATTGTTCCCTCTGGTGGACCACTTATCAAAAGTGATTTTTTTCCCCCACCAGTAAATGTCCTTTTGATAGACCGGAAAAGAAATAAAAATTTTTCAGATGAGTAACATTACCATTTGTATAAAAGGCTGCATAAATGTATATTAAAGGAAAATGTGTCATTTTTATGATCAAATTCTGAAAATGTGCTACTGGAAGCCTTTTTAGAATACCTGTAAATGACCATGGAACAAAACTTTTTGTTGGACAGATTAGGAAAAGCCAAACATCCATCCCTGTATCCCCTGGAGTTGTCTAGCTTCTCTACTCATTAAAAATGTTTAGCAGTTTTAAAGTCGACGTGAAACTTATTTAATTTCTTTCCATATTGCTAGATGCTTTCATTTGAATGTCTCAGGTTACCTAGGAAACTATTGTAAGATGAAATGTGATTGGCTCAGTTGGAGCATTGTTTGTGTTATGAATGGAATTGAAATAACTTAGGCTGTTCTTAAGCAAATACTTAACAGGAATGAATTTTCAGCTTTTAGACTTGGTACATGATTATATTATGGATTTCAGAGGAGCTATGTCTGGGGTAAAGACATTATTTGACAATATGAGTGAATATGAATTGCTATAGTAATAGGGACTACCAATTATTATTTAAAATAAAATATAAGTAAGTCACTTGCTATATCATTATTTGGTACTGGTTTGTGGGTACTTATGAGATATAAACTTGCCGCCAAAAAGAAGCTGTCAAAAAGGCTTCTGACATAGAAGAGCAAAACATTAACAACAAAGCGAGCACAGATTTTTTAAAAAAAATTGGGAAATATGAAACTTTTGTTTTCATTTTTCAGCAAGAACTTTTTTAGAACATTTTATTATTTTTAAATGTATATATTGTTGTCTTTAAATGTACAAATGTATTGTCTTAAATACGATGCTGGAGAGTAATGGATTCAAGACTTTCTATATAAAAATTAAAAGTGGAAATTTTGACGATTTGAATTTTGCAAGTTATGCTGTAGTTTATATATGCTGTAGATTTATATCAATTTCAAATTAAATCCAGTCTGAACATCTGGACTGTGCGGCGAATCATAATATAATTTAGTTTGAAGAGATGAGAAGTGATTTTGCATGTAACATTAACAATTGAAAGCTTAAAAAAATACTTAGGAGATATTGTCACACTAAATAGAGATGCATTCAGGTTAAGAGAGAATCTCGTTGTGCCTATAATTGGTCACTGAGCTGGTGATTGTTCACTGCCCTGGAATCTTAGCTGTGATTTTTTTGCCTTTGTCTTTTATAGAATAGAGTAGAGTAGAGTAGAGTAGAGTAGAGTAGAGTAGAGTAGAATAGAATAGAATAGAATAGAATAGAATAGAATAGAATAGAATA
>WNWU01000011.1:16517373-16577447 GCA_012654045.1 Ptyas mucosa | reverse complement strand
ATAGAATAGAATAGAATAGAATAGAATAGAATAGAATAGAATAGAATTATATATTGGCCAAGTGTGATTGGACACACAAGGAATTTATCTTGGTACATACGCTCTCTGTGTACATAAAAGAAAAGATACATTTTTGCATTTGCTATCCTATGATAGGAAAGATTGGGATGGAAGAATGGGACAGACCTCATTTACAATTAATGATTTTCCCTGGAATCTTTTAAACAATTTACTCTGCCTACAAGTATTTGAGTAGTTGTTGCTACTTTCCATATAAAATGATAAATTGATAATTACCATATATGAATTAATATTTTCTTTCCCCTTTCAGGTAAAAGTGCCATTTTGAAGTGTCTGCTAGATATTCACAAGATTTTTCGAGAGAATGATCCTGCATATATTCTCAATGACCTTTACATCACAGATTACTGCATTTGGATTCAAAAAGCTAAGTGAGTTCTAAATCTGTAGTTCTTTTTATGATTGTGGGTGTTTTATTTTGTAGAAAAGTTGAAAGTATACTTATTATATACACCACAATGTAAAATTGCACCTTACAATCTTTCAACTGGAGTTGGCCTTCATACACATTAAGTTCTATCCAAGAACTTAGAATGTCGTAATATATTGGCATAGTATGTGGGTGGATCCAAGCACTGTGACCTTTTGTAATTGACAGATTATTATAGTTGGTCACAAAGTCAGGCAGCAGTTTAGACCGGACTTGGCATTTTTATCCACTTATTGACTTCTTCCCAAGGACCTGGGGTAGGCATATGTTGTTGTTGATAGTATTAAAGATATTGCCACAGGACATAGGTAGTTCCAAGTAAAGTTGCCTTTTGAAATTGACTGATTTTGGTGATTAACTGATGTGTTCAAGTGGTGCTACAGTTGGTTTGGGATGGCACCAAGACTCCTATTACTTTTTTACTTTGCTTTCTTTTGCCAGTCATTCTACTTCTATTTGCAAATCTATGTCTGTTTTTATTTTATTTTTCCAGTTTTTACTTCTATTGTAACATCCACTATCCAGACTTTTTTTTTGTCTTATCAACGATTGTTAAGTGTTGCATTGTAGATACTTGTCTGTTTGAATTGTAAGAGCACTTTAGTTTCTTCAATTTCTACTTGTCCGTTTTGTGTTCCCACCAGTTTTTGCTTGCAAGGCAAATGATATTTCTTGCAGATTTTCCAATATACCATTGTTGCTACTTTGTCATGTTGTTGTTTGTAGTCATTGTTTAAATTGTACACTACTCTGAGGGATATGGGTGGTTAAGAAGTGTGGAATATAGATAAATAAATTATTATATGCACACAAAGGTGAAATCACAGCTGCAAGTTCTTTAGCCGTTGTTGGCTTTTATCCTAGCTTTTTATACATAATTCAAGGGGACAAACATTCCTAATAATCCTGCTTCCAATTTTATACATCGAACCTGGGATGCAGGCTAACCATTTCTATACATTTCTGCTTTCAGTGCCTTTCAAGTCCTGATATAGCTAGAAGGAAACATATATATTATTGAATTCTATGTAAATCACAGGGCTCTCTTTTACAGATAATTCTGTAATTCCCTGTTATTAACATCTATTAACATCTGCTGCCTGCAATTACTGCAAGTTCGAATCCCACCAGGCTCAAGGTTGACTCAGCCTTCCATCCTTTCTAAGGTGGGTAAAATGAGGACCCAGATTGTGGGGGCAATAAGCTGACTGTATAAATATACAAAAGTATGAAGGCTATTGCTTAACGCACTGTAAGCCGCCCTGAGTCTCCGGAGAAGGGCGGCATATAAATCAAATAAAAATAATAAAAATAAAAAAAATTGCAGGTAATATCCCCACATTCATACATATGCTCAACTCTGATAGAAAATTATATGGGTTAATAGGAAGATAGTCAGATAATCTGCCATATTAGACTATAACAGTGTCATCCTTTTCCTGTTTACAGAAGAAGAGCCTGTTTGGTCTAGTTATTAAGATTCCAGTCTAGAAACCAGGAGTCTGATCTTGGTCCAGTCACTCTGTCTTAGCCCAACTCAACTCACAGGGTTGTTGTGGGGAAAATAGGAGCATTAAGTACGTAATATTAACTATGCTTATTGCCTTCAATTATTTATAATAATAATAATGTGGGATTAAAAATATCATTAAAAATCCACCAAATTTTTTCTGTTTACTAGATTTGTGGCTCATTACAAATGTGTAAATTAGAAAGATGATTTAAATTTTAGTTATTAAACAGATCAGTTATAAGTCCTGTGTTTAAAATTGCATTGGTTTGTTAAGTAATTGAGTACCAATTTGTGGATAAGCAGGATTGACTATGGAAATAAAGCTATGCTGCCATGAAGCTACTTAGCCTCAGTACATCTAGGGAAAATAAATGACAGACTTTGAGAGATACTCGTTTTAAAAAAAATTACAAACTCTTTTCTCGTGGAGTTTAAATTTTAGGCACAAAATCTACATTTTTTACCCTTCCAAGAATCCAGTCGAGCATGCTTGCCGTACTTAACATGCTTTACTGATGAGGAAGCAGCAGTAAAACAAGGCTGCTAATATGTCCTTTAACTACTGCTTTCCTTGTCCCTGGTATCACTACAGTATAATCAATGTTTGCCTTAGTTGCGAATCATTCTGCTGTGCTTTCCTCTTGATTATATGTGGGTGTATTAGAAACGTGAGCTATTATTAAGGTACTTATTACATGCATTTGAGATATAAATTGCATAAAATAAGCACTTTAGCACAATGGACAAGTTTCCTTTCTCAGCCTTGGTTCACTAGATATGTAGGGTACTTTAAAAGCTCCATATATATTATCAACCCTTTGAGGTAGGCCAAGACAGAAAACAGGTTGCTCAAGAATAATTAGAAGTTTTCTTTATTGATCTATGATATCAGAATTTCGAAAGACTGACTGATTTTCCTTCCCTCCCTCCCTCATACCCCAGGGAATAGAAGGTAGTTAATTTGAGTTTCTTTCTAATGCTTTCTACTTTTGTTGGGCTTAAAACATTTTTGTAACTGTCTCTGTATAGCAAGTGTAGGGTCATCTTTGTGGCTTTCCAAATATAAGATTCACTTGCACAATAGTCAGTCACCAAGCCCTGGATTATGATCCCGGCTTCTTGAGAGACTATCATGCCCACAAATTCTGGGGAGGGGGGGGGCATTAACACTTGACATCCATCAAATATCATGCCCCATCTGATATCTTTAGAATAAAACAAACAGGAAGCCCCATGCCACAAATGGAAGTCAGCTTCAAACTCAGTTCTTTATTCTCAAGAAAGTCTCAGCAGATGGAAATACCTGGCTTACCTTTTCTGAGGTAAAGGAAACTAAGCAAAGTTAGTGTCCCATCCTAGAACTAACTAACAGGGAATTCCAGGGTTAAATGCTGGATTAAAATGCTAGATTTAAAAAAAAATCAGAAGACAGGTAACAAACCATTTAAGTATTATTGTCCACAATATTACATTGATATGTCCATGTAGTTACTGGGAATTAAATTCAACAAGAGGTGCACCTGTACGTTTTTATTTCCAATCATGCTTCCAACTGCGTGTGTCCCAAAGGTGTTCTCAAAAATAAAAAAATAGACTGAAGTCGATTGTTCTCATTGAAAGTGTGCCCAAAGGAGCGTGAAGGAGGATAAAAGCAAGTTGAGGGGAGGGAGCTGCCTGAGAAAGAATAAGTAGAATCAATTTAAATTCATATTTTGGAAAAATGCTCATGATATCTTCCAAAATCTTAATATTGGCTCACTAGTTCAAACATTTAGGGACCCTATATTAAACCAAACACTAGTGAAGCTTCCTCTGTTGACTGGAAGAACCTGCAGAATGAATGTTTTATATCAGCTTATTCGTTCCTGAATTTTAGAATTTTAAAGAACTCCGATATATGAGTGAATGCAGCCATAGTAAACTCAATATACTGTGTACTTTTAGAGAATAGAAATTAAAATACACCTATAATTTTCAGACATAGAGGACCTCATCATACAAATTAACCAGTTTCTTGAAAACCATAAGTAGTTCTAAATACTGGCTGAAATAAATTCAGAAAATAATTCAGTAAACTTAATTCAGTCAACTACCACTTGCTCAAGGAACGTGCTTAGGAAGAAGACAATTATTAGTGGCCTGTGATGATTTTGATATTTTAGGACTATTAGTCAATTTTGTGGACGTTCTTGTAGATGAATCCACCTTTCTTGTGAAGGGATTTATCGTTCTAATAAGTGCCCTTTGCAGAGGACACTGCAGTCCCTGTTAGTGCCCTCACTTGAAAAAGGATTAAATTGAAAACACCTCACTTCTTTATTGTTATCAATCCAGCCCAATAAAATAATCATGTCACTGCTCTGTTTGTGGGTTGAGGAGGACCATCAGGTTACATGTGGTCATGGGTTCTCAAATTGTTCATTTAGTTGTAGACTGCCTATTTCTTTTCGGTTAAAGTTTTGACTTTCTAGTTTTATCTTCCGCAATCTGTTGCCTTTCAAATGTAGTTGAAATATTTTCCTATGTATTTTAGAGCATCATATGGAGGGGGAGAATTACGTTAGATTGTCTGGAAAATGTTATTGCATAATGCTTATGCTAAAGTAAATAATTTGTAGAACTGTATCTCAATGAGCTTGCACAGTAAGTAGTTTTTAAGCAAAATGTAATAAATCTGCATTAAGTAAATTATGTTTCAACCATTTATATGCATTGTTCAGGGAAAATCTGAAGAGTTAAAGGCCTTTAAACCATATTATTGTATGTATGTATTTACCATCATAGTCTGGATCATTTCAGGTTGGCTATTATACATCAGGGGTCCCCAACCCACAGGCCATGGACCAGCACCAGTTCACAGCCTGCCAGGAAATCGGCTGCACAACCAAGAGATGCCCCCCCCCCCGCACACGTGTGGGATCCAGGCAGCATGCGAAACCACACTCTCCCAGCCCATGGGAAAATTGCCCTCCATGGAACTGGTCCTCCCAAAAGATTGGGAGGCGCTATTATACATGATTTATTACAAGGCTAGTGGCTGCCTAATTTTGCCATCCCAGGCACTTGTTGTTTTTTTTTAATTTTATTTATATGCCGCCCTTCTCTGGAGACTCAGGGCGGCTTACAATGCGTTAAGCAATAGCCTTCATACTTTTGTATATTTTATACAAAGTCAGCTTATTGCCCCCACAACCGGGTCCTCATTTTACCCACCTTAGAAAGGATGGAAGGCTGAATCAACCTTGAGCCTGGTGAGATTAGAACTCGCAGTAATTGCAGGCAGCTGGATGTTAAATGCTGTCTTAGTAGGAGGCATTAGCCTGCTACGCCACTCAGGCTCCTTCCCTCACGTGGAAGAATTGCTGAAATCTCTTTCTCACAACCCTCCTCCCTTGGGCTCAAGATGCTCTTCTGTAATGGACCTTGATTTCTGCGCCCTCCGTACTCCTCAGGTCTGTTAGACATTCAGGTCTGTTAGAGATTAGAACTCGCAGTAATTGCAGGCAGCTGGATGTTAAATGCTGCCTTAGTAGGAGGCATTAGCCACCTACCCCACTCAGGCTCCTCCTCAGGCTCCAGGTTTTGATTTCACTTAAGAATTGGTGGAACTCCCTAAGTGGAAAATGCTGAATTCTCCTGTGAGTTCTTTATTTAAAAAAATCTCCAACAGTTACAGAATGAAGCAAAAACATTAACCAACATTTTTCAGTTATATAATATGTAGATTTGTGAGTTTGACGGAGTTTAAAAAATGAGCAAATTAAAATGTTTTTCCTTGGAAAGAACCTTTTAGTCTGAAAAGCTTAATTGGCCTTTTGGTTTTGTTATTTTTCCTTCCCAAGGCCTTTTTTCATATTTCATTTCATCAACAAAGCATTTGGCAGTATTAGATTCACCATATGCAGCACCATAAATAATATACCCTGTGCCCAATAATTTTCTAATACTTATTGTCTTATATACTCCCTTATACTGTATACTCCCCACCAAATGTTCCATTGTAATTAGTTGAGCAGTTATGTGTTCTTGAAAATCTTTGAAACATGAAAAGAGTTGGCAATAAAGCTCTTTCCAGATTGCAATGGTTACATAGCAAACGTAGGAAGCAGGTCATCCAAGGATCTCTGTAGGTGTTGTCAGCATTTTATCTTGAAAAGCCAGGTGCGCCCAGGTGGAAAATTGCATCTTTAACCCCTGAGCTCATATAGCACATTGTCACTCCGTTTGATCTGCTAAACAAGCCTATAATAATCCTGGCTGCCAATCTTTGATATTGTTTTGATTTTTCTAAAAAAAAAATTCAAGCTAAGTCCTGAGGTCCCAAAGATGCTTTTTCAAGAAGCAGCTGGACTTTCTTGTTTTTCTTTGAAGACGTTTTGCTTCTCATCCAAGAAGTTTCTTCAGCTCTGACTGGATGGTGGGAAATGGAAGGATTTATAGTCCTTGCAGATAGTTGGTTATTTGCATTCTTTTAGAGAGTCATTTAGGTCACTTGGAGGTTTATCTGTGTCCTCAGGGTCACTTGAGTAATGCAAATTGGGTGTGGAGCCTTCCTGAACCTGCTGAAAGGACTATGTTGTAGATATGAGATAGATGATTTCGCATCCCTTTTCCTCTGTTGAGAGAGGGCTGTTCAGTTTTGACATAGATTGCCTCTTTGACTGTTCTTTAAAATCAGCACTCCTCTCTGTCCAAAATGTGGACTTCGCTGTCTTCAAAAGAGTGGCCTTTGTCTTTTAAATATAGAAGAACTCTGAATCTTGTCCAGATAGGTTTGTTTTCCTATGTTGTGCCATGCATTTGTGAAGTGGTTGTTTTGTTTCCCCAATGTATAGATCTGCACATGCTCACTGCATATACGTTACTCAGTTTGTGTCTGGGTATTTTATCTTTGGAGTGGAGAAGCTTCTGCCTTAGTGTATTCTTGGGTTTACAGTGTGCATGTATGTTGTGTCCAGTCAGAGCTGAAGAAGCTTCTTGAATGGGAAGCAAAATGTCTTCAAAGAAAAACAAGAAAGACCAATTGTCTCCTGAAAAAGCACCTTTGGGACAACCATGACCTGGGGACTGAGAATCATCATAGACATTAAGTCATGGGGGCTTTTGTGTCTGGTGGGGTATATACTCAAGAAAGCAGTGTAAGATTTGGCATTGCCAAGCAAAATTCAGTTCCCTTTATTTGTGAATGATTTTTTGTTTGTTTGTTTCCTGCTTTGTCCTTGCTTACGTTATATTGCTGACCTACATGAATCATTCTTGGAAAATCAATCCCAAGAAAATAATTTTAGTTGAGAATGTTGAAGTTAGTTTTGCAGTGGTTTTAAGTCCAGCCTGCTCTAATAAAAACATCCAAATCATTAATGAAAATATTGAAGAGTAAAAAAAAATCATGATTAATACATTTTTAAAAATAATCTTATTGATTATTTTGATTACAACAGTAAAAGCAAATGGAAACTAAATCCAGTGAGAGAATGAAAAATAATAAAAAGTGCAAGCAAAGAAAATGGAGAAAGTAAGATAAAGAAAAATATATTTAAAAAGTGATTTCAAGTCAAAGCTCCTATAATAAAAAATATGCCAGTTTTTTCCCTCTCTCCTTACCTTCCTCTCCTGTAAATTTTCAGATTACTGGTACTAGACTCTGATCCATGGAGTTTGTTACTTGAGC
The DNA here is from genome assembly GCA_012654045.1 of Ptyas mucosa. Lineage (NCBI taxonomy): Eukaryota > Metazoa > Chordata > Lepidosauria > Squamata > Colubridae > Ptyas > Ptyas mucosa. Next base: position 16,569,752 of record WNWU01000011.1, on the reverse strand, counting down.
TAGCTTTTGTTGTCTGGAGATAATCTCTCTCTTCCTGTGGATTGGTTAACTGGATTTGTAAGTAAGCTGTGGGAAGAATTGGCCACTTTCTAACTTCGTAACTGTCTTGGAATCTGTCATGGAATCTGTCTTTTTTCATGACAGTTGGTTGCAAAAATATTGTAGGCGTGACATTTGTTATTCATAAATAAATGAAGAACCAATCTTGCAGTTATATCCATTTACTATACCATATCTTCTTTCTATGCATGAGTAACTTGCATTTATGGCTGTTTCTGAACAGATGCAAACATCTTTGGACAACTTCCATTTTACAAAGGAGCAGAAATAAATGTCTAGTAGATTTTATTTTTCATTTTTGTCTAGAAATTGTTCCTAAGAAAGCATGCATGCCACCTCTTTTAATAAAATATCATTGCAAGAGTTAAAATTAGGTAAATTTGCTTGGAGATTTTTAGATTCATTGCAACAGGTGGTAGCCGTTGACCAATCTTGGAAGCTGAACAGATTCAAATGTTGGGCTTCATATTTGGATGGCAGTCATCTAGAGATGGGAGGAATTCTAGCTTATAGCTGAATTTACTACATCTTTTACTGACTTTGAATTATTCAGGACTATATGAAAGAGTTCATCATCATCATCACATCAGGGCTGGCAATGCAGTGCCCATGGTATTGTGTCACTCACGACATGCCTAGATGGTTTCTATGATTGCAAGAATAAAAAATAATCCCCCTTTTTCAAGTAAAATCTCATGTTTGTCAATTTGATGAGAGGTATGGGCTATTTTAAGGGATGCGGTGGCTCAGTGGCTAAGACGCTGAGCTTGCCGATCGAAAGGTCAGCAGTTCAGCAGTTCAAATCCCTAGTGCCGCATAATGGGGTGAGCTCCCGTTACTTGTCCCAGCTTCTGCCAACCTAGCAGTTCAAAAGCACATAAAAAATGCAAGTAGAAAAATAGGGACCTCCTTTGGTGGGAAGGTAACAGTGTTCCATGCTCCTTTGGCGTTTAGTCATGCCGGCCACATGACCATGGAGATGTCTTCGGACAGCGCTGTCTCTTCGGCTTTGAAACGGAGATGAGCACCGCCCCCTAGAATCGGGAACAACTAGAACATATGTGCAAGGGGAACCTTTACCTTTATCTTTTATGGGCTATTTTAAAATTATTTTTAATTTTTAATTTATTAGTATTTACTGTTATGTTCTTGTTATTGATAGCTATACTAACCTATGAAAGCATATGGCTGTTCATGGACAATAGTTCATACAAGTGTATTGTGGAAATCTAATGGATGCTAGCCAGCTATATCTTTTCAGTTTATACATCTGCTATAAAAATCTGGTGTTTTCTCTCCAACAACTTAAGGACTGGGTTTGCACAAATAACATGATTATTTAACCAAGCAGGCTAACTTTGTACAACATCCTGCAAGAAAAAAATATTAACTATAGTCAGCAGTTGATTATGGCCAGTAAAGCTCTAGCAGCAGTTGCTTTTTCATGCATTTTGGATTCCGATGTAAATTTTTATAAGCAAAAATGTACTTAGCTATAAAGTATCCTAAAAATAGAATGGATTTAAGACTAAGACTTGGATTCTCATGGTGGTTGAAGACATCTTAAGTCTTTCTCTGAATTTCATCATGTATTTAATTTCCATTTCTTCTAGGGTAGGCTTTTTTTTATTGTCTGCTAAAAAAAAGTTTTTTCTGAAAGAAAATTATTTTAGTCAATAAATACTGTTCATTGTGCACTGTGAGTGCTTAAAGGAGAGTAAACTATAGATCGGTGCAAAAAGGATTCCCAGTAATGGAGAAACAGCCGTGGTGGCACAGTGGTTAGAATGCAGTACTGCAGGCTAGTTTTGCTGACTGTCAGCTGCCAGCAGTTCGGCAGTTCGATTCTCACCGGCTCAAAGTTGACTCAGCCTTCCATCCTTCCGAGATCAGTAAAATGAGGACCCAGATTGTTGGGGGCAATATGATGACTTTGTAAACAGTTTCAGAGAGGACTGTAAAGTGGTATAAAAGTCTAAATGCTATTGCTATTCTACAAATACTTCCAGTCTATTCTCATTGCCTCTTAGAATTGGTCTCGAATACTATCGTCTATGGAGATTCTAAATCATTCAGGTCATGGTTATCCCAAAGGTGCTTTGCCAAAAAGCAAATGGACTTTCTTGGTGTTTTTTTTTTCTTTGAAAATGTTTATTTCTCATCCAAGAATTTTCTTTGGTTCTAACTGAAGAAGCTTTTGCCATTAGCAAAGATTGTTTTCACAAATAATGCTGGGCATATAAGATTTTTGAAAAACAGGTTATGGTCACACGATAATGTAAGGGGACAAAAAATGACCCTTGTTATGGTTTATCAAACTGGATGTAATTTTTTTTAAGAAAAACTTTATGCTCCTTCTGCCATCTAGTGTGCACAACTTGTAGAGGGGAAGGGGCCATTTTGATAAATTAAAAATAATCATGGGCCACAGAGGAATATCTGACATGCCAATCAGCTATTCTGTGGCTAGTAGAATGGCAGCAGTACTGGAGGTGGCCATGATGGGGAGGTTTGCATGCATCAGAAATGCTTGACAGCATGTCCTTCAGAGGATTGGTGGCAGATCCCTCCTGATGGCATTGTTTGGCAGGAGTGAATTTACTGTGCTTTAAAAAAAAAAAAAGCTGGCAGACTCTGCAAAGCTGCTTGGCAAGCTGCATGTTGTACAAGCTTGACCTAGAAGATCTTACAGCAATCTTTACAATCTATAAAAATAAGATAAAATAATACAACCAAGTAAAATACATTGTTTGCTAAGTACATCCACTGAAAACACATTTTAAAAAAGCAGTGCTACCAGAGAGTGTGTTAAGGAATAAATGGTTGCCAAGTGCTCAAAATACAGTCATGTGACCACAAGGAAAGTGCAGTGTGACATTTTATGACAGCTGGAAGTTGCTTCCAAGGATGTTGTAACTCTGAATTTGTTATTTAAGAACTACCTGTAATCTGAATTTGATTTAAGCCTTCGTACTCAGTGCATTCAGAAAGTATTCAGACCCCCTTCTGTCAATTTTGTTATGCTGCAGCCTGATTCTACAGTTGTTAAAAATCATTTTTTTCCTCATTAATTTACACTCAGTACCCCATAATGACAAAGTGAAAACAGAATTTTAGAAATGTCTGTAATGTTTACAGTGTAATGCACTATAAGATTAACCAATTCTAATATACGTTAATTCCATAGCACATATAAACTAAAGCTATAGAGCCGTGATGGCGAACCTATGGCATGCTTGCCACAGATGGCACGTGGAGCCATATTGGTGGGCACGTAAGCATTGCCATAATTCAGCTCCGGCGCACATGTGTGTGCCGGCCAGCTGATTTTCAGGCCTTCCAGGCTCACTGGAAGTCGGGAAACAGGCTGTTTCTGGCCTCCGGAGCGGGTGGGGAAGACCCGTTTTTTACTCTCCCCAGGCTCCAGAGCCTTTCTAGGTCCCACCAGAAGTCAGCAAATGGGCCATTTCTGGCCTCCAACGGGATGGGGAAGGCCATTTTCGCCCTCCCCAGGCTCCTAGAAAGCCTCTGGAGCCTGGGGAGAGTGAAAAACGGGCCTGCCATGCCATCGTGTGCCAAAAGCGGGGTTTCGTGGGGGGTGGGGTGCATTGAATTATGGGTGTGGGCACACGCGCACGACCCCCCCCGCCTCCCACGCTTTTGGCACGCAACGGCAAAAAGGTTCGCCATCACTGCTATAGAGTAAGTTCTAGGTTCTTAAAGTAGATCTGAAAGAGCAAACTAATGGAATTGCTATATCAAGAAATCAGCTGGATTCATCTTCTAAATTAATGGACTGAAAAAGCCCATGATCAACCATATCAACCATAACTGATTTTCTTTTTTTAAGTGATCATTGTGGTCAATTAAATTCCTCTATTTCAAAAAGAATTTTCCCTCAGGCTTCTGGCTGGCTACTGTGCAAACAGAATCCTGGACTAAGTAAGCCTTTGGTCTGAACTGTACGATCCTTTTAATGAATGTACAGTCAGGACTTCTGTAACATACGGAGCTGCTAAAAGGCCCACCTGGCAATTTCTGCTAAACCTCACTGAAAGCAGCCATAAATTGTGCCTTGAGCATAGTAATTACCTGACAGCATTGCTTTTTGGGGGTGAGTGAGTTCAGCTGAAGACAACGATCACAAATCCTGTGATCTTTAAGAAGGTACCACCAACATCTAAGATTTAAGGTCAGAATTGAAGGGTTTGACTTGAAGGGAGAAGAGCAAGTTGGAAACACCCTCCCACCCTCACTAACGTCTAAACCCAGTTCTTTAATAAATTAGTAAATGTTACATTGGAAATTCCAAAAGAAGACAAATCCGATAAAAGAGATATAGAATTGCTAGATTAAAAGACAAAATAAAACTATGCCAAAGAAGAATGGAATCTGTGCTAGGGAGAGACACAAATACTGATCCTTCTTTCCTTAATTTCTTGCCGCAAGATTTGGGGAATAGTTGCATGTCCAACTATGTAAAACAGAGTGCTCTGTAAAAATGCAAACAAAGGAGGAACAATACGGTTCCTGCATCCAATTTTCCATGACTTCACCTCTTCTAAATTTTTACTGCATGCTGATTTCAGGAAGTTCCATGAAGGATTTGATGAGAAGGGGGAGGGGAAACTTTTTCCTGCAATTCTGGATGGGGCTCTTAGTCGTTATCTTCAGAGTTTCTTTCATAATAGAATTTTAAGAATGATTTCTCAGCATCTCTTTCATCCAGAAACTGAGCTTCAGCAATGCAGCTGTACTGTGTACCTTCTGACCATGTCTTGGCATCCATTCTATTGTCATTTATAAAAATGCCTGGAAAAGAAATAACAGCAAAGTGAGATAGTACTCCCATTTTTAAAGTAATTTGGGTGGGGGAAAAATTCTCTGTTGGATAGGCACATACTCTATATTAATTTGCTTATACTCTTATATTCAGCATTTTTGTTTCAGTTCTTCTGTCTTCACTGTTAGCTTTCATCTTTTTCTTTCTTTCAAAGTGCTATGGGTTCTAATATGTTCCCAGTGCTCACCCATAATAATTTTGGTAAAGCAACAGCTAACCACATTTGTTTGTTACTTACAAGTATTTTCATTCTGCCAAGCTCATTGTGACTCCTGACAGTTTACAAAAACAACACAAAGCAATTACCACAAAACCAAAATAATTAAATTAACAAAGTTGATTACTCCAGCTGTACGTATCCTTTGGAATTATCTGGGGTATATTCCTGCCCAGTTATCTGGGCAGAGTTCAAAACTGTTAGCCCTAATGTAATGGGCAGGGTCACTGGAACTGTGAACCTGGCCACCTATCTTTTAGGTGCCTGTCCTTCTGGTTGATTAAGGTCTCCCACAAGTGACAGCAGATGGTAGAGTCTGGGCAGTAATGAATGTTTCTCTGTGAGAGGGGGTGGTTTCATCTGCCTTGAAAGAAGTAGTCCTCGACTTACACCAGTTCATTTAGTGACTGTTCAAAGTTACAATGGCACTGAAAAAAGTGACTTATGACTGTTTTTCACACAATTGTTGTAGAATCTCTGTGGTCACATGATCAAAATTCAGAGGCTTGGCAACTGGAGGACACAGAAAACCTCCCAGTGGCCTCAACAACTCTCGAAAAGAATGCAATTGACCAGCTGTTTGCAAGGAATATAAATCCTTCCATTCCCCATCAACCAATCAGACCTGAAGAAGCTGATTCTCAGGATGAGAAGCAAACATCTTCAAAAAAAACAAGAAAGTCTAATTGCCTCTTGAAAAAGCACCTTTGGGTTGTGGTCTGAAAGGAATGAATTGTAAAATAACCAAATAGGTGTTTTGTGCTTGTATGTGGATATCTGTAGTGGTAGCAGTCCCACAGACCATGGATTTTAAACCATGCATTTTAAATGGTCCCAGCTACTTATTCACATTGCTTTTTGGCATTTTTTCCTCCTCTCTTTCTTCCTTTCTTCTCCATTTAATTCATCTCCCCCCCCCCGCCCCCCTGTCACTATCCTGTTCCTTGAGCGTCTGCCTGAATGATGTCTCTTTGGGGTTTGTGCTTTGATTTCTCTGACGTTGCATGCCAAGAGGCAGTTTGTCACTCACTTGCAAAAGGGGGTCAGCAATTCATGTCCTCTCTTTTCAGTCAGCACTTATCCGCTGTTCCTCCTGTTTTGACTACAGAGGCAACATGTAGCCTGCATAAGCTGCTTCTTTTTTTAAGCAGGTGCAGCTTGCAGTATGCAGCTGTGATCAAAGAGAGTGAGCTGTTTTCCATGCAAATAGCATCTTTCTGTTCTGTTCTAAGGCTTGTCAGGAGCTGACATCCTTTGACAGCGATTCTACCATCAGCCACTTAACCCACATGATCAGAGGCAGGAAAAAAAGGAAAAAAGTAAGAGCAACTGTTCCTTTCACACATTTCCTTTGATGTCATATTGAAGTGATAATCTCTGGTTTGGGTGGGTATGTCATTTCACTATCAGCTCTTCTGCAATAATTCTCTCTACATTATCAAGAAGAAAAACGCCTGTGAAAAACGCAGCAGCTAATATCAGATGCCCATTGGATAGTTGAAAGTCCATCCTTTTATATCTATCTGTCTGTCTGTCTATCTATCTATCTATCCATCCATCCATCCATCCATCCATCCATCCATCCATCCCTTGATCCATTTTATATGGATATATTGATATAAATTTGTATCATTTGATGAGTTCAAGCCAACTCAATTTCATTTGTTATTCTTCAGATTCTGTAGTTAATATGCAAGTTTGCAAGGTTCTCCACGCAAGCCCCCCCCCCCCAAAAAGCTTTTTTTGATTTGTATCACTTATTTTCTTTCTTTCTTTTCCCAACTGTATACTTGGAAAATTGTGATGACATCCATTAGGGGCTGTGACTCCAGGAGAAACTCTGCTCATTTCAACAAAGAAATTCTCATAATTATAATGCAAAAGGTACTCCACAGATAGGTATGAATTCATAGGGTCTTGTCTTTTGTCTTTAGAGTCTTTAGTCACATGATTACTTATGGTTCAAAATGTAGCCCAGAGTTATTTTTAGCTCTTTGTTCTGAAACATAACTTTAAATAGACTCTTCCTTTGAAGGCATTTTGGTTTAATACTTGCCATGTGGATTTTGCTCCTATTCTTTTTTTGTCCATCATTTTTCCTTACAGTTAAATAAATACCATCAAACACTAGGCAATCATGTAGACAGATGCTGTCATCATCTATAGGAACAGTTTAAAGTTCTCCCAAAATCATACCACTGATTTTTTAATCTCATCCATTCATCCATCCATCTTATCCATGATACTTCTCCAAACCTTGCCAACTCATGATGCTTGCACAAAGTACCTGAGTTTTTGATTGTCGACCATCACTACAAAAGAATAGTCACACTGTATTTCATCCAGGATAGACTGCCTGATTGTCATACATCCTATGTTTCTCGTAGTGTTGTCTTCAAACCCATAATTTGAAAACTGTTGATCTTCTTTTCCACAATGTAAGATCATTGTTTGATCTTTGCTTATCCTTCATACTCTTCTCTAGGATTGCCCCTTTCTCCCTAGAACTACTCCCCTCTTTACTTCGTTGACTCATTGTCTGCCTATTCTTGACAATTAGGAAACAAAACTTCCAATTCTTCCCATCCATTGCAAGTCCAGTAAACATGCTGGTTGATGTTACCTTTGTCTTCTTAATAATTAACATTAATCTGGATTTTTTTTCCACTTTTGGAGTGTATCCTCTAAATTGTCTTTTAGCTAACAAAATGATGCAAAATATATCTTAAATTGTTCATTTTTCAACCTTCAATCTTAATTCCAATTTACTTAATTCCTAATTCTGCTACTCTTATAATATATGTGTGTGTATTTAAGTGAAGAAAATATGCACCCCTTGGCTCAGTCCCTTACATATTGTGGTCCAATCTCTTTCTCCAAACTCAATTATCACAGGATCTTTGTTCATTGTAAATGAAGAATAAGGAGATATTTTGATGCACTCATTAGCCTTAATATATTCCACATTCTTCCACAATGTATCCAGAGGCTTGCTATGGTTGCTAGAGCAAAAGTAAAACTCCATTTTCTATTCTTTTGTTCTCATGAACAAGCTGGAACTGATGAAAAACGGTTGAATCTTCATTGAAGCAGACAATTGCCCATGAAAGGCCACTGCGTTACTTTGTTGGGTAACTGGGAAGAGACCAAGAAATTTCAAGTCCAGCTTTTAGGCAGGGAGACAGAAGGTAACAACTTAATGGAATGTCACATACCAAATTCCTATCCACAATCTTATCATACTCTTGCTTGTGGGTATCTGTGACAGGCTTGTATGCAGCCTTTGCCAAATCTTGTTCCTTTAAGAGGAGCAGAGCAATTATCTTTCCTACAAGAAGTCAGAAGCATGAGGAACAGCAGATAGGAGACTTCTGGATGGCAAGGTGTGGGGGTGGCAGCCACAGACTGCCTGAAAGGGACAGATGCCTATTGAGGAATGTGTTACAGGCAAATCCTGCAAAAATCAATGGTTTGGTATTTGGTATCAATGGTTTGATAAATGGTATTTATCCTGTTAATAAGAGACATAACACCTTAAGTACTGTTACAATAATTGGCTTTTCCTCTCCAATTTCCCATTCGAGGCTAAAGATTTATGTATGACAAATAAATCTGAATATCTAATAACTAAAAGTTTTCCAAAACTTAAGAGGTAATTAGAAAACCACAGTCTGAAATTACACAGTTAACTGTTCCCCTATACAAAATTCTCAACATGCAACCACAATTTGGGCCAGAACTTTCTATAAACATTTGCAAAATCCAGAGAACGTTGGACATCCTTCCATATTTCTAGGTTCCTGTCAGATAATAGAGATTGAACTTTTGCATCAACCATTTGTTTTCTGCCTATAATCAAAATATGCCAGCTGAGCTTCAGGTTTATGTTAACATGCCTACACTTGAGGAAGCAATGTTTTGCTTCCTTTTCCTCCCATATCACTCCAAACAAATCAGCAAATTTTGCATACTTTTTCTGGAAAGGGAGGGAGGGGATTCAGGGTTGGAGAAGACATGTAAAACAAGGAAGACTGCAAATTGTGCAGTTGATAGTTTGAGATTTAAAAAAAACATAAATTGTCCCTTGTTTCCAGTAGACCTCTAGATCATGGGTTGACAGCCAATCAGTGTTCAACACAATGGGGACACATAAGGTCGCTACAACAGAGTGACAATAATTCTGTTTGATTATTTATTGTGAGCTGCCAAGGTGTTGGATGTTGGATGTTAGGATCATTTCAAAGTGCTTGCCCTCAATCGTTTTCATAAGCAAAGGTAAATTGCTATATTATGATCTTATCTATGAAGTTGGCTATTACCCCTCTATCTAAAACAGTGAAGAGTTGTATTTCTAAACCAAAGATTGTATGAAGGATAGTATGAAAGGAGTAACAAGGACAATAAAATGTACTGGCCTGTGGTTGGCTGTGAGCTCTTTTTAATCATCTGAGGAACCTCCTGCTGAGTTCTTGGAAAATGAGTCTGCAAAGCTTTCCAAAGATGATACTCTGGAGGATTTGAATATTTGCTTACGGTATGTGGCCTGTAGGATTTGCAACTATTTCAGAGTTCTAACCTTTAACATTGCAAGTCTTGGCTAAATTTTCCTGGGGCTTCACAACAGAAACACAAACTTAGGTCTCTGTTAGAAAAGGGGTTGCTGGTATTTGCCTGGGTTCTCTGCTGTTGACATCTGAGGCAACCATGGGGTATATAGAGGCTGTGAAATTCCTTCCCCCTTTTCTCAATCCTTCAAATATTCCAACCACCCCTCAATTACCACACAATGTTGGAACAGTTCTTGCAAATTCTTGGAGCCTTGGATAGTACAGTGGTCTAAAGCCCTGTTATTAACATCAGCTGCCTGCAATTATTGCAGGTTCGAATCTCACCAAGGCTCAAGGTTGACTCAGCCTTCCATCCTTTCTAAGGTAGGTAAATTGAGGACCCAGTTTGTGGGGGCAATAAGCTGACTTTGTATAAATATACAAAAGTATGAAGGCTATTGCTTAGCGCATTGTAAGCCGCCCTGAGTCTCCGGAGAAGGGCGGCATATAAATCAAATTTAAAAAAAATAAAAAGAAATTCGATGACATTCCTTGCATAGTTTCTTAATTCCTTCAAGGTGGAATGCACTACAGTTTCTGATCTTGTGTTATTCTTTGTTTTCTGAAGTATGTTTGTTCACTTGGTATTTCTTTTTTCTATATATGGTTTTGTTTTAGTGCAATAATTTGATTGTTTATATATCCTCTTGCATTCTCTTTCTTCAAAACTGATAGATTGCTGTCATTTCCTATTTCTATGCCATATCATTTTGTTCCATATCTTTTGAGATAAGACCATGGAGCACTTTAAATGATTCTTCTCTTACAGGATTAAAAAAATGTCAGTGGGTCAATCTGTTACTACTGCATTCTTACTTGGCAGCTAGTCTATTTCATGTTCTACCTCAGTCGTACTGGAATCTGTCCAGAATACATTTACTATCTCCAAATGGTTTTTTTTCCCCGTTCTACAATCTCATTTGTAAAGGGAATTATTATAGTCTCTCCATTTTCCTTTAACTTCATTTGACTTTATCAGATTTCCATAATTACCCTTGGAAATACGTTTTCCTGTGATTTCCCTGGACTTCTGTAAAAAAATAATATTTTTATTTTCTTTTTGTATTTTCTTATTATTAATGTTCTTGATTGAGATCTTTCCTTATCTGTCTTGCTCTGAAAGCCTTTTGGATCTTTACTTCATCAAATGTTGGGAATATTTTTTTTTTATTTTCTCAGTGTTATGTATCTGTTTCATATTCCTTAGATTCTCTTTTGCTTATTAATTATACTGAGCCTATTCCTTACATTGATTTTATATTCTATCCATATGTCCTCCAGTTCAAATCTTGATGCTAAGTTTATGCAGTTTAATTATAACATGTACATTTTTCGCCGGTAATTCACGGTCTGTTCTTCAATCTGCATCCATGGAGAAAAAAGAAGGTCAATTATGACATAATGGCAACATATCTGCGTGCATCATTTTGCTTTGTACTAAATATAGTATTTTTTTTAAAAAGAGTAGTATAGTTCCACTTGGTAATGCTGCTGTTTAAGTGCCTACCTGTTCTTGTTTGTTTGTTTATTTATTTTTCTTTTTGGAGTCAACAGGGCCATGGTAAGGTCTTTTAGATGTTAGGATTTAATTTGCATCCTTGATTAAATAGAAAAATAGAATCAAACTGTTATCTAAAATATTTTCTCATAAATAAGATATTTTGTGTACTAAATAAGTCATCTTTATTATTGTTATAATGGGTCAGATTGTCAGTCAGATGTTTAGAACAGATTTGAAATTTTTATTCACAATCTTTCCCAAGGACCCAGGATAGGCAGATGTTTAATGGTGTTTTGTTATTGGTGTTGTTGTTGTTGTTATTGTTATTGCTCCACTGTTAGAATATGGCTGCTATCTCTTCCTCGAGCAAAAGTCACATTTTATCCAGTAGTTGGTCATCCATGGACAGGAAGTATAGTTAGTCCTTGACATATAAGTGTTCGCTTAGTGGTTCACGTTACAATGGCATTGAAAAAAATGACCAACCAATCCTCACCTTTAGAACTGTTGCAGCATCCCTCTGGTCACATGATCAAAATTTGGGCACTTGGCAAAGCATGTATTTATGACAGTTGCAGTGTCCCCAGGTCCTGTGATCACCATTTGCAACCTTCCTAGCAGCTTCCAACAACCAAAATGAGTGGGGGAAGTCACTGTTGATGTTACCTAGTTGGATAATGAAATGTCTGCAAACAAGCAACCAAGTTCAGAGAGCATCAACGACCAACAATGGGCCCTATTCAACAAAGTGAAATTTAATGTGGAGAAAAGCAAGGATTTACACCTGAGCAGGAAAAAAAAACAAAGGTACAAGTGCAGATTAGGCAGAACCTGGCTCAAAAATAGTAACTGAAGTCCTAGTGGATGAACACTTAAATATGAGCTAGTGGTATGCGTCGGCAGCCAAAAAAACTAATAAAATTCTTGGTTGTATAAACAGAGGCGTAGAATCAAAATTACGTGAAGGATTAGTACCACTTTATAAAGCCTCAGTAAGGCCACACCTGGAATACTGCATTCAGTTTTGGGCACCACATTATAAAAAAGATATTGAGACTTTGGAAAAAGTGCAAAGAAGAACAACTAAGATGATTAAAGGTCTGGAGACAAAGACATAAGAAGAACAGTTGCAGGATTTGGGTTTGGTGAGTCTAGAGAAAAGAAGAACTAGGGGGGACATGGTAGCTATATTCCAATATTTGAGAGGTTGCCACAAAGAGGAGGGGGTCAACGTATTTTTCAAAGCACCAGAGGGCTGGATAAGAAACAATGGATGGAAACTAATCAAGGAAAGAAGCAAGGAATTAAGGAGAAATTTCTTAACAGTGAAGATAATTAACCAGTGGAACAGCTTGCCATCTGAAGTTGTGGGTGTTTCATCATGGGTGTTTTTAAGAAGAGACTGGACAGTCACTTGTCTAAAATGGTATAGGGTCTCCTGGTTGAGCAAGGGTGTGGACTAGAAGACCTCCAAGGTCCCTTCCAACTCTATTCCGATTGATTGATTGATTGATTGATTGACTTCACAGTTCTACGTTGAACTATATACTATCTCTTCTATTAAAACTATATGTATAAAAAAAAAGAATTTTAAATCAGTGGGAATTCCAAGAAGAATCAGAAGGAAAAAAAAGTTCCAGAAACACAGATGCTAACAGCTTTTTTTTTTGTAAGGGTGATGGTAGAAGAAGCCATTGTTTTTTCTCACAAAGTTTAATATAAATATGAAATTCAACAATATAGGGAAAGCATGAAGAACATGACTTCTGGAATTTTTTTCCTAACTTCTTTGCAAATTAGTGATCATGTTTTCTTCTGTGTAATTAATGTCTGGTGTCTGTATAAGTATATTTACTTTTTTTTTGAAGGACTAATCATGATATTAATAAGACTGGTTGTATATAAGTTGCCTCTGTATGTTTCTTATTTTCCTTCATGTTGTAGCTATGTGTATTTACGTGTGTAATGGAAAGCACAAGGTAGATTACATATGCATATGTATACACATTTTTGCTCATGTATACTAGAAATGGGGGAAGATAATAGAGCACCTGGCAACATTTCAAGATGCAATGGAAGATTTTTTTTTTCTTGAATGCTTTTCTCTACAATCTCCAAATCTCAAGTCCCAATTTCAAAGTCTTTCTTTTGCCACACCAAATTTGATTTTTCTTCTGTCCTATTCAGTAAATTATTCTACTGTTAGAGAGGTAGCTGGAAATTGAATTCCGAGCCACATTATAGTATGTAATTTCTTTTCAGCATTCTGTTGGACACATGCCAGCATTCAAAAGAGGAAGAGACCATCAAGAAAGAGAACAGAGAGATAAGCTAGAATGTAAGGAGTCAGAAAGACTAAAGCTCAGAATGAAATTGTTGAAGATTGTCAAGGACAAAAAATGGGCTTCTTCAGATATAGTCAAAATTAAAAAAAACCGTACATATCTATATACCAATTGCTAAATGGAGACCACAAAATGCTAGAATATAATAAAAGAAAGAATCTCAATTGTTCAACAACTCTTCCCGACTCCCCGTTGCTGTGCTGGCTCATTGTGGTAATGGAGGAGGAGTGTTCTTGGAAGGCTGATAATGCACACCAGCAGTAAACCCCAAGATATATCCAGACCTATATTGGGTAGAACCAATATGAGAAGATGCTGGAGGTGGTTAACCACTCTAGTGAGAAAAACTAAGGCATGATCTCATACTGTACAGGAGAAGACATAGTAAAACACTCTGTACTTATAAGGAAAAACACTTTGATAAATATTAAAAAGTGATATAGTATGATGCTGGATGAGGGACCCCTAAATTTGATAACACTGAACATGGTACTGAGGGGGAGCTGAGGCTTTTTCAGAATACTAATGGAGTTTATGACATAGCAAGATTAAAGCCTTTGAGACATCTAGTTGATGATATTACCCAGGAGGAAAAGAAAACCTCAAGTTGCAAGGGCAGAAATCCAGTGGGAATATGAAATGCAAGAAACATAAACATGAGGAAGCTGAACACAGTAAAAGATAAAATGAATCAACTGACTACACACTGAGAAAGAAGGACTCACTGGAGAAGAGCCTAATGCTGGGAAAGGTTGAGGACAAAAGAAGAAGGGGACGACAAAGAACAAGGTGTCTGCATGGCGTCACAGAAGCAGTAGGCATGAGCTTAAATGGACTCCAGAGGATGGTAGAGAACAGGAAGGCCTGGGGGAACGTTGTCCATGGGGTCGGACACGACTTCGCAACTAACAACAACAACACACACTGACATCTTAGGCATCAGCAAACTGAAAGGGACTTCAATTGGGCACTTTCACTCAGAAGAATAGTCCATTTACTATTCAGAGCTTTAAAAACGAGGGCATTGCTTTCATTATTCAGAAAGAATATAGCAAAGACAGGGCTTGGATGCAGTGCAGTGAATGACTGAATAACAACAGTTAGGCTTCATGAACAACTAATATGAGAGTTATTCAAGTTTAAACTCTACTGGTGCAGAAGAGGAAATTGTTGAGTTATATTGTCAAGGTCAATCTGAAATTGACAGAACTTGCAAGGAAGATGTACTGCTTGCAGCTGGAAATGGAATGCCAAAGTTGCAAATATTAAGCAGCAAAATGTACTTGGTTCATATATCTTGGAAACTGAAACGAAGCAGGAGAATGACTTATCGATTTTTGCCAATCCAATATATTGTGGAAAGCATGATGAAGGGACAGGATTGAATCTAGAGACTGAGAATATTCCCTGAAATATGTTTTAAGGCTATTAGGTCTCAAGGCCCGAATTAGTTACATCTTAGAAACTGAAGAAGCTTGTTGATAGTCTGGCTACCCCAAATTGAATCATTTTTGTAAAATGCTGGAGAACAGAGGACAAGTCGAATTATTGAAGGAGTTCCAATCTTTAAAAAGAGGATTGGGAAGCTACCAATCAGTCTGACTGACATAGTTATCTGGGAAGCTTTTAGAATAGTTCATAAAGCAATTGACCAGCAAATGCTTTGAAAATATTGAGATGGTTCTTAAAAGTCAGCATGAGGTTGTCATGAACAAGTCTTTCGGTTACATTGTGATCCTGAATTTCTTAATCATATGTGAAAACATAATGGACATCACATACCTGAATTTTAATAAATCAGTTGACCAAAAAAAATCCATGCTATGCTGATTAGCAAGTTCCTAAGCATGGGTAATTTTTTAATACATATTACATGGACTCACAAATAGTTTGAAAACAGAAACCAATATGGTACAATGGCTTACATATTTGACAAGGAGATCCTGTTCTAATCCATCCCCAGCTACTAGATGGCTTGGGTTAGTTTCACTCTCAGCTGAATATGTTTCATAGAGTTGCTTGTAAGATAAAATGAAGAAAAATCTTGAGTTCCCTGTAGAAAGGTGGGATATGCATCTAACAAATGCAAATTTTAAAACACTTAACAGTTCGCTCAATTAATAAGCATAAATAATGAGGCATGGGATTTGTTCCTGGGCCAATTGTCATTTAATATTTTCACTGATAATTTAGATGAAGAAGTGGAAAGAATGCTGTATCTAATTGATCGTTCAAGATTTCTTTATTATTCCAAATGTCAGGTCACAGAATAATGAACTTAAGTTACAGGAAAGTAGACACTTGTAGAAGGTTTGCTTCTTACTTAGCTGAAGGCCTGAAGCCTTCAAGAGGCCATCAAAGGAAACCTATGTAAAGTACATTGCAGTATACTATCCACAAACAGATGAGATTATGGGGAATCCCAAGCAATTATGCACCATTTAAAACCGACAAAGCAACCACTAATCGTGGTCTCCATCTGCCTGACAGTCACTGTGAGTCTAGGAAGATCCTTAGATCTCATACCTGCTGCATCAGGAGAGATGCCTCCTCAGCCAGAGTTATCACTGGAGCAAGCAAAGTATCTGATCGTTTCTGCACTATCTTGAAATGCAGTTTCAGCTTATTTGTTTATTCTCATCCACAACCTAACAGCTTCTCAATGTTGAATCAGAATTTTCACCATTTTCCCAACCCAGGATAGCCATGTGCATTGAGTTTGTTCAGCATATCCTCCTTACCATATGCTGATCAGTAATGCAATTTTTGGCCCAAAAACCCCGGAAAATAAGTGTAGATATGGGACCACAAGGCCATTAGAGGGTGAAAATATTCCTATTTCTCTTTAAATTACCTCAAAATTACTCACCCCTCCTAAAAAAAAAAAACCCCAGGCTGCCACTATTCAACCTACACCTTCTCTGACCACATGACACTTGACACCTCCTACAATCTATTCATCTGAAGATTGGATTATGGCCCACATCTCAAAAAAGATTGACTAGTCCAGATATATAGTATAGTACTATCATCCACACACACACCCTAAATTCTGAGAGAAATATATTCTTCATGATCATTATTCCTAAATATTACTGTGATACAGTACTACTTCAGGATTCCTTTTTCTTTCCTGAAAACTCATAAAAATTAAGTTAATTAAACTCAGCTTAATTGAGTTTTTATTAGTGTTTCCATTCTTGTACAGTTGCAACTTCTGTTAGTTAAATTATGTTAAATTGTTTGTTATCTGTCTGGAAGTACTATGTATAGTTTTTATGTTGGTATGTTTTTCAAGCTGCGTGATTCCAGCTGGAATAATCATTTTGTAAACTTTAAGTATTAACCAAGCAAATATGGAGGGGAAAAATATTCACCAGCCAATGTTATCTCAGCTTCTCCTTAAGAAGTAGCAGAAATATTGGAGGAAAGTAACTATATTATGCTGACATTTTTAAAGGGAAATTAGAAGTGAGTGTAGTTCATTGCACAGACTTCCCAAAATATGTGATAATGAGATCTCAAGGAAGAAGTTAATATGAAAAGTTGCCCCAGGTGAGTGGGAGTTCTTAAAGAATTTCCAATAATCAGAATGGAGTACCACAAAGAAGCCAATTTGGCTACTATCAAAAGGAGCTTATGGGGGAGGGGGGGATCTATATTGGAAATGGTGGAAAAATGCCAGATGACAAAGGGAAAGATTAGATAGGAATGCTGGAACAATAAAGTTAATTTCAGGAAAGCAAAAACTCAGAAAAAAGAAGTTACCGAAGAATACAAAGCATTACAAAAATGACCTTTGATACATTCTAAATAAAAGGAACAGAAAAAAACATGTAGAGTGATTGTTCAACCAAGACAATTAACAAATGCTAACAAATATCAAAGAAAAGATAGAATCCTATTTTGGTTCTGTCCTCTCCAACAACAACAACAACAACAAAGATTGTGAAGGGCAGATTGAATCTTAAGACTGATAGAAGTATGATCAGAGGAAACCCCATTATCTTAAATAAATGTAAACCCCCAGAAGCAAATTAATTACATCTTAGACTATTGAAACAGTTTGATTGAACCCTTATGTAGTATCACTTAGAAATCTTAGAGAACTGAGGAAATACTGGATGAATATAGGAGAGAAAATGTCACTATCTTTAAAAAGAACAAAAGAGAAATTACAGAGAACTACAGACCAGTCAATCTGTAGTTGAGAAGATAGCTGATCACAGTATAGAGATTGATCTATAATCTCTTTAAAACAGTGTTAATTATCAAACATCAGAATCAATGTTGTTTCTCTGTGTCATATAATACTGTATATGTGGGTATATGCATATTTATTTATTTATTTTGTTACGTTTATGTAGTATATATGCCCAGTTTAGCGAAGGGGGAAAAAGTCTTGATACCTCATGTGACACCACTGTGACGACACAAGTCTGACACCCCAGCTATAAAGGAAATACTATGATGTAATGTATCTTGCTTTCAATGAAGCATTAAAAAGGTACCCCACAACATGCCAATTAGCTAGTTAATTACTTTGAACTGTATGGTACCACACTTTAAAAAGGATTCAGAGAAAATAGAAGAAGTTTAGAAAAGGACAAAGCAGATAAACCAAAGGATTACAAACTACTAGTCTAAACAGAGATCAAGAAGATGGATATGTTTGACCATGAGAAAAAACAAATGAAGAAGCAATATAATAGCATTCTTTAAACAGCTGAAAAGTATCATATTGGAAAAAAATTCAAGAATAGACGTCAATCTGTTAAGGATATTTAATTTGGATTCCTACAATTAGAGAATTGGATTCAGTAGCCCATATGGCCCCTTCTGGCTAATAAACATAGCACAGTAAACACAGATGCAAACACTAGGAATATCTTTCCTTACAATGGTTGATATTTTTGAAGACAAAAGCACTAGAAGATGAAGTATAGATTAATTCATAAAAATCTATGGTGAAAGAAGTACCATATTTAGTACAGAATGGATTAATTCCAGAACTTTGTTCACTTCTCTAAAGTCAACAAGTTGTGAGCATCATTTCAAAAATACTTTCCCCAAAATTATCTTGGCAATATTGAGACAAGCCAGGCAGATTTTTTCTCTTGAGAGTAGTTCAGTATAATTATTAAAACATTTTGAAAGAAAGAAATTCCAGATGTCAACACTTTGAATTAGTTCCATTTATTGCAGGATGGCATGAATAAAACAGGTCAGTATTTTGATGAGAGAGCAAGAATGAGAATTACATTTTAAAAGATGGATTGTAATAATGTTGTGTTAAGATAACAATTGATATAAAAGATAATGATGTAGAATGTGCTGAGTTGTGCCATTTGAGTTGTGACATTTGTATAGCTCCTTGAGTGATATTGTCATGACCCATTCAACATTTTTAATAATGTGAACAATAACTTGTTAATAAATATTGATAATTCAAATTAGTAGACACTTCAAAAGAAGTGTTTCACAATGATTACATGAATGTTTGAATTAATCCACTGTAGAAGTAGAAATACTTGTGAGTACTTGAAACTTTAGCCAATGCACAATGAAATATAATCTCTTACATTTCATATTTTCTGAAGCTCCAAAGAGGGGTTTTTTTCCCTATTGAACAAAACTTTCCATCTGGCAAACTTTAAATTACAACTCCTAGAATTCCTAACCAGTTGTTTCACCAAACCTGTAGAGAAAAAATTGGGGGGAGTCCAGCCTAAATAGCTTGAAACCAAGTTCAATTGAAATTGTCAGAAGACTATCAGAATGATGTATATGGTCCAACTTCCTTTAAGCTACTATGCATATTATTTTATATTTGACTTCCACTTCTCCTTTGGGAGCGGGGCTTTCTCTATACAGTGTTCCTTCTGTGTGAAGTTTTCAGGCTGCGTCTTAGTGTAGAGGAAGACAGATAAGATCTGTATCAGCTGCCCCAAAAATATTTGATGGGGCATCCAATTGGGAAAGCTGCAGTTATCTTGAACTTCTTTGGAGAAGGTACTATTAAATAATTAAGTATTCTGAACTTTGCATTCTGTGTTAGGTACTTTCTTCATTCCCATTTTTCTCTATTCCCAGGTTAATCATTCTCTCAGAAACCTCATCAAATACATATTAAATACTGGTTACAGATATAGAGCCATGTCACTTCAAATGGAAGTGGGATTGATTGTAAACAAATCCAAAGGGTTGCTTTTTAAAAAAAAGAAAAATTGTCTGGCTTGTACAGGCAAAGCAGGAGCATGCTCACACTCTGCTCATTGCTTTGACCTTGGGGAAGAGGGGAAGAGATGCTGCCTGCAGAGCAATCAGGCAAGAGAGGAATGAGCTTATGGTTGCTTATCAGTCAGAGAAAGAACCTTGGAAGGACTCACTCTAATTGATCAAATTTGTACCTTCAGACTTGCAAGATTCTCTTAATGCAGCCTTACAATATAGTAGGATTGGCTTTCCTGTCTGGTTTATCTGGGAAAGCTGACAATATCAAAGGAAGAGCCTTCAATTTTATCTTTTAGTTCCAACACAAAATAATATATTTTCAAGAAGATTAAATAATTTGAATGTCTATTGAATTTGAATTCATTTGAATGAATCAAAATTAATTTGAATGTCTAGATTGGTTCTGCCTTCTATAGGTAATACAGGAGTAACAAAAATTGTTGCATGCACTGATAGAATACATTTCGTATATGCATTTCTTGTGACTAGTCTGCATGGCAGACTCCATACCCCATAAGTGAAATGTGATACCTACACTTACACTCAAGTTACCTCAACTTGGCCCTTTAAAAAAAACAAAAGGAAAGCTTGAGAAAAATCTATGGATTGAAGTGGGTTATGTGGGGTTTTCCATTTTGCCAGTAACTTCTGAATTAAAACTTGAAATATCCCCCAAAGTTGGAGAAGTAACTTGAAGCAAAGAAATATTCATTCCAAAAAATATAGCTGTTTCTTTATGCTAGTTTTATTTATGTTTTTTGCATCCTGCTAAAGTCTCATGATCTCTCTTTGTGTGGACAAGTTAAGAAATTGGATGTTTGCTCTCAACCTCTCAGTTATTTCATAATGCTATACATTTTCATTAGAATCTTCTTCTGTTCTATAATGTTTCATACATTCCTTCTATTTTCTTTCAAGAGACTCTGGCAGGGGGAACTGCATTTATAGCATACCATTGCCATCTTGTGGACTATCTGGAGCACTAGATATGTTTATATATTTTGGGGGGTTTTTTTCACCAATTTACCAGTTGTCATTTGTCCATCTGGCCATTTCTATTTTTTCTTCTTCCAACACCAAATATTTACATTTGTATTTTACAATTTAACCTTAAATGGAAGGGAAGAAGATGTAATCTATTTTTTTTTAAAAAGTTTGATTTTGTTTATCTCCTGTGCTTTATCATCAACAGGGTTTGGAGATGGAAAGGCTGAATCTTCTAGTCATATGCCTCTACAAGAAATGGCATTATTGAATATTTTCTCCCTTTTTTAACATTATGATTTCTTAATTGCCTGAAAAGCAACCCAAGGAATGAAGCCTCTTGTCTCAAGCACACCTCAGATAGGGAATGAACTTCAGGTGATATGCCTCCTATATAGTAGTAGCTTATGGTAGTCGTTACCAAACCACTATCACAAAACAGAAGGCAGGTTCAGGATATAAAAGCAAAGGAGTTTGTATTATTCCATTCTTTTGTGCACTGAAAAATGTTATAAACCTATCTTACTGAATTGGATAAGACAGGAAAGGTATAAGTCACGTTGCAGCAGAATTTTCAAAGGCTTTTAATGTGGCAAGTAACTGAAGCAACTACCAGGCCCACCCACAGTAATGCAGTGGTGAATATCAG
The DNA here is from genome assembly GCA_012654045.1 of Ptyas mucosa. Lineage (NCBI taxonomy): Eukaryota > Metazoa > Chordata > Lepidosauria > Squamata > Colubridae > Ptyas > Ptyas mucosa. Next base: position 16,548,312 of record WNWU01000011.1, on the reverse strand, counting down.
TTGTTATGCCTGATGTATGGGCACGTTTTGGGAAGCTGCCTCTCACTGCTTTGACTGTTCCCTGAAGCTACATGCTAAATAAAGGCATGCATACTATTTAGCTTGCAATTAAACATTTTCCTTAAGCGGTTGGCAGCACAGCAACTGATAATTACCACAAACAACATTTTGAAAAAGTCGTATTATGCTTGTTTATGTAGGATCACTCTTGGCATAATAACAAGCTATCATTGCTGTAAATGTACATATGATTTGAGTACACCTTAATGTATTCACTAGGCTCAATTAATCGCATGGGAAAATTAAAATGAGTTACTTTAATCTTCCTAAATTATCAAAGGAGTTTAAAACTTCAGGGTACATTTACCAAGTCTTTATGCCTTGCTTTAGACACATCTTTTTTATATATAATTAGTTAAACTGCCTGAAGTCACAGGCAAACTCCCATCTTTTAACTTTTCTTTAATGCCTAGTTTTTATGGAGCAAAATCTTCCTCTCTCCCTTCTCCCCAGAAAACTACTGCTTGTAGTATTTTTACAACAGCTCTTCTCATTGGTGGATATTTAGCTGTTAAATAAATACTTCCTTTTAGCTAGGAAGTTGTCAGGAATATTGGGACATTTTACTATGGATTTTGTTTATTTTCTTGAAAAAGAAAGGGGGGGGAATCAAAGGTTAGCATTTTCATTAAACAGGTCTCTATCAATGTTACTGCAGTTTTGAAGTAGAGTGGCAGAAAAAGGCAAAAAAAAAGTCAAAACACTAGATTATTATAAGGTTGTGGGGCTTTTTTCACAAAAAAGTTCTTGATTGACAAAGTTGAACAAGAGTTTTGTTAATTATCCAACAGCAATACTGTGCTAGATAGGTCAATGATTATAGTCGGTACAAGACAGATCCAGATGTTCTGTAAACTATTTTCTTGAGTTTCTATATAGCAATTATCGGGAAATTGTAGTGCAAGGTGTAAATATTCCTTGCAAAATAATAAAGTACCACTATTCTTTGCATTTTCATTCATCTCTGACACTAGCTCAGTGTTTTCAAATCCCAGCAAGCTGGCTGGGGAGTTCTGGGAATTAAAGTGCACACATCTTAAAGTTGCCAAGTTTGAAAAACATCTAATTGTAATCCAATGTAAATGGCAATTTTCCTTTCAGAATTGCTTGCAACCACAAGCTTTGAGGAGGGGACATTTGAGTTTGAAGTATGACTACAGTACAATCCCTAGCTTCTGTGCTGATATTTTCATGAGCATGATGATAAAATTGCATTGGAGTCAAGCAAACTATTTTTCCATGGGTTTTGGTGGGGAAAATATAGGTAATCCTTGTTTAACAACCATTCACAGTTATATCAATGATGAAAAACTAAATTTATAGACAATCCTTGAATTTTCAACCTTTGTACGTCTATAAAGCAAAGGAAACCTGAACTGAGATAATAAGTACAGTCATAGTTTCACTTAGTGACAACTTTACTTAAAGACTGAGTTGCCAGTCCCAATTCTGATTGCTAAACAAGGATTACCTGTAGTTAAGTTTTCAATTTTCATATCAATATCAGTGCAGATTAAAGAAAGATCTGAGGATTCCTGACTGTAAATTCATGGGTATCGGTATTCAAGCATGCTTCCCAAATTCTTTTGTCGCGAATAAAGCAAGCGCAGTCATCAGCAGAGCTCAAGCAGAATAACAATAGTTTGAAAGTAAAGCTATATTAAAAAGCATAAATAGTTTCCTGCTAAAAAGGGCAGCCCACTTCCTTCCTCGGTTTATTTCATATTCTTATAACATGTGTTTGCCTGCCCTATCAGGCAACAGAGAAACAAAAAATACACTGCGAGATCATAACAACTCATTATGAATGAAGAGGGATAATGTAAATGTTTTTTCAGGGGTTGTTCATATTTATTTTGGTCTCTAAAAATTTGACTTCCTGTTCTTAAACTTATACCAGTCCAATAGAGACATACTATTATATCTCTAGCCAAAAGTACTCCATGGGTTACATTCAGCAGCAAAAGAATTGCAGACCTTCATTAATCTAGATAGATTTGTTATTTTTGTATCTCATGGTAAAAGTGTATTTTAGAAGGTCTTTCATCTGTTGGCTCAAAAAGAAAACAAGACATATTTAGAAACAGTTAAGATATTGGCTAGATCTATAATGCCCCTTTGCAAATAGAAGGGCTTCTTCCATTCATGGAAAAGCTTAAGATGTAAAGGCGATTGACACTGGAGGAAACAAACTTCATTAGTTTTCCCTTACTATTCTGTGTGTATTTGGAGGGCAATTCCATCTCATGCCTGATAGCTCTCAGGAATGGGAAGACAACCAGAGGACTATATGGGATTGAACCAATGAGACTGCTGTCAATCCCAAGCAGCCCCTTGGTTTACTAAACCGCTGTGGTGAAATAAGTGACTTAAAAATCAGTGAGAAAACTAGAAGTTGACATGACAATGAATGCTGGTAAGAACTCAGCACTCTGACATAGGAATGGCAAGAGCACAGAGCTCAAGTATACAGATACTTAGTTAACTGCTGATGTCCACTTGCAGCCTTGTTGAGAGTGATCTGGATCTTTTAGGGATAAAACATAGGTATAAAGGATGTATTTTTTCAGGTTTCTTGATAAAGCTGTTCATAATCACTCCAGTTGGGCAGAATCTATGTTGATGAAAAGTATCTCCTTCTGTTGCTACCTGGGATTTGATTCACCTTGAGCTTGAACAGGGTTCTCTGTGCTTTGAATTCTGCCCCCTGCTGGCTGAAGCAAGATTCTCTTCTCTTCTATTGGATGCTGGAGGAGGTGCGAACAGCTGGCACCAGGAGATAGTCAGTGATGAGGCTGTAATACTACTTCAATCAAGCTTCGCAAACCAAGACTGCATGGATTTCTGGAAGGACTTTTGCTGCCAGCAGTGTAATGTAACAGAATCTTGAAAACCTACCAAAGTAATTTTTTTTTTATTTTAAATTTTATTTATATGCCACCCTTCTCCGGAGACTCAGGGCGGCTTACAATGTGTTAAGCAATAGCCTTCATACTTTTGTATATTTATACAAAGTCAGCTTATTGCCCCCACAAACCGGGTCCTCATTTTATCCACCTTAGAAAGGATGGAAGGCTGAGTCAACCTTGAGCCTGGAGAGATTAGAACTCGCAGTAATTGCAGGCAGCTGGATGTTAAATGCTGCCTTAGTAGGAGGCATTAGCCTGCTACGCCACTCAGGCTCCTTCCCTCAGGTGGAAGAATTGCTGAAATCTCTTTCTCACAACCATCCTCCCTTGGGCTCAAGATGCTCTTCTGTAATGGACCTTGATTTCTGCGCCCTCCGTACTCCTCAGGTCTGTTAGACATTCAATCACACCTTCTTAAAGAAGGCAACTTCGTATGGCAACTTTTGCCCAGTTTCCAATCTCCCCTTTCTTACAAAAGTAGTTGAAAAGATGGCAGCAAAGTAATTTAGAGAAAATGGGTTCCCTAGATTCTGTCCAGTGAAGATTTGGATCTGGTCATAGAACAGGAGCTGCATTTGTGATTCTGGTTGGTTCCATCTGTACTTCAACAGATGAAGTACGCTCCTTCTTCTCCTATTAGTTCTCTCAATGGTGTTTGACAGTCTCAGTCCTTCTAGATTGCCTACAAGAATTGCAGGTTGTGGGCATTGTTTTACAGTACTTCCACTGCTAATTCAATGAGCATTCTAAGTCAGTTGTCATAACAGGGAATAGCACTGAAACCTCTGGAAACCCCAGTATAGGGTTTAATGATGTTTGGTGCTTTCTCCCATTTTATTTAACCCCCATATTATTTAACACTTACTAGAAATTTCTGGGGAAGATCATTCATAGTGTGGTTGACATATTACTAACGTCACGTGGCAAAAATCCCCAGCTATCTATTGTGACCTCAGGTTGAGCCAAGATGCTTTTAAAATCCTACAGTGGGCAGTACAACTCAGATTAGTACAACCCGGATAGAATTCAACCAGAATAGAGCTGGAAGGGACCTTGGGAGTCTTCTAATCCAACCCCCTACTCAAGCAGGAGACCCTATATCATTTCAGACAGGTGGCTGTCTAGACTTTTCTTGAAAACCTCCAGTGATGAAGCCCCTACAGCTTCTCTATGAATTGCTTGTCATCCATAGACATTGTGGTGATCTTATAACATTTTCTCCAAAAGATACTCTGGATAACATGATGCTGCCCCTGACAGAGTTGGTTCATGACTAGGAGATTCTCCTAAATTTGGCTTTCCTTCTTAAAAAGCAGGTGAAAGCCATGGACAGGGTAGGCTTTGTCTAGCTTCAGCTAGTGCCAAGGAGTCTTGACAATATAACTAATGATCTGATCCCCATCAGACTTGATTAGTGCAATGTGGGGATATTTTGGAGATGACCTAGAAGCTATTGAACAGTTGGGGCAAACTGCAGCTACTAGACTCCTGATGGATCAGTCCAGTTAAGCAAGAATAACACCTATTCTAAAGTTACTACTTTACTTGTCAGTAGGCTTCTTGGTATAGTACAAGTGCTGGTTAGTATTTTAAAGCTTGACAGCAAACACTGGAATACATCAACATTGAATGGCAAAATTGAATCGACCCACCCAGTCCAATAATCTAGAAAAGGCCTACTGTAGCTTTCACCCTGTGAGTTCATGGCATATGGTTTGGGTAATAGACATTCTCAATGATGACCCCCATTTGATGGAATACTATCACCCAGCATGCAACCAATGATTTTTTTCTATAAAGGTACAGTATAACATTTCTATACATCTGTTGCCATTAAAATACAGTTTGCAGCATAAATAGTTAACGTTTAAAGTTGGTAATTGGGACTGGGAGGTCTTGCTTAGTGACATACTGTAGTCATAAAAAACAATGTGATATGACCACAGCAACTTATGAAAGTCAGTGTAACAGTTCTGGTTGCGTTGGCAATTCAATCCCGCACAGTTTTAAGCATGACATCACATGATTGCCATTTGTGACCTCCTGCTGGCTTCCCCATTGACTTTGCTTGTCATAAACCAGCAATGAGGGTCACAGTTGGCAAGCATGTAACCATAGGATGCTGCAAATATTGTAAGTGCGAGTCAGTTGCCAAACACCTGAATCATGATCATGTCCTGTGGGGATGGTCTGGTGGCCACAACTAGTATGAAGACTCATTGTAAATCCCCCTTGTTGAGCATTGTGGCAGCTTTCAACAATCACTGAACAAATGAGGACTACTTGTAGTAAACTCAATATTTTCATGAAAGCCTGAATTTTGTTTTCTCAAAGTCTTCTCTCATATCAAAGCACTATTTTTCTTTTTCTGATAAATGAAACATATGCACAATGGGTTTTGGCTACATGCTTGTCTTCATTTAAGAAAAAAAAATCTGCAAAGAAATTTGTTTTTTGTGGTGATAGTAATGAAATTGTAGTGGAATTACTTTGAATGGGTCTATTCCTGGTTTCTTTCAAGGAAAAGGATCCCTGCACTGTTCAGGAGAAAGCATGAAGGTTGGATAAGACAGAGATGGAAGATTTCTTCAAAGAAAGGATCTGGATGGGGAAGATTGAGGTGGACAGGAAAGTAGAGACAGAAAATGATTAGGAGCAAGAAACAAATTCTTCTAGTTTAGAAAAAATGCTTAAAAAATTAAAGGACAAAAAGTACAGTGTTAAAAGCACAGCTGAAGATCTGTGTCTAAGAGCATGTTCTTGCTTCCACAGTGATAATTTTTCCATTTGTTTTAAATTATAAGGCTAGTAAGGTGAACTTTAGCTTTATACCCTACTATTTACCTAGGGAATACATATGCTGGAATGACTAGACCGGGAAACTGAAAAATATTTCCAGAGAAAAGCCATGCCAAATCAGCCCCAACCTAGATGTGCTCCTGTAATCACTAGGATTTATGTCCAACTCAACTAGGCTTCTTCCTTCATATGCACAACACCAAGAAGCCCCCTGAATAGCTTGAAGTTTGTTCAGGCGAGGTTTCTCCTTCCCAGAAATTATAGTCCAGGTATGATTCTTTTTTTTTCGAATATTTTTTTTATTTGTATACATCTCATTTCGTGAATGGTTTGATTACTGGGTTGCATTCATTCCAACATAAATAATCATAACAGTATTATTCTTAATCATTGCAGTCCATTTTCGGTTTTGAATTTACTAGCATATAGTTTCTGCTATCATCTTTCAACTCTAAATCTTCTCATAATTCTATCATATTTCATATCCTCTTACTATTTTTACTATTTCCCCCCTCATATTTCTACTTCCATTTTAGCCCTCTTCTTTTCCCCCTTCCCCTATCATTCTAATAATCAAAGATGTGATCTTTCCTTTCTCCAATATTCAATATTCCAATATGTCAATCATAATCTTTCTCTAACTTTGTTAATAATCACATTTTTAATGTCTATAATATTGTCTCCAGTCCTTCATTTCTTATATTCATTACATGGCTACCTTCCTAACGTATATTTAAAAATGATTTTTATCTCTTACACCACATATAAACAATTATCCAAATTATATAATTTTCATACACTTTGTTAAGGTACTATCATAAAATGCATTACTTCACACTAGTCCAGGAATGGTTCTTGATAATGTAACTGTCTTCCTCAGATGGCATGTCCTTGTCATCCTCTTGACTTTGTGGCTGAATTTGTTTGAAAAAGGCCTGTTTTACTTGCTCTTGTTTGTCAGGAAAAGAGAGACATGTTGGAGGTACCCATGTGACAGGAAATTCTGCCTGTTGTGCTTGTTTTCTGAGCAGAGTGCATGTTATATCCTTGCTTTTGATAAGATGTCAGGACTGTGATTTTCAGCACAAATGGAAGACAAGGGATTATGTCTGTATCTTTAAAAATAAACATCAGTGTCTTGTTTGAATGAGTCATACGTTTGCCTGGCTCCTCGCCAGAATTGTGAAGTGCTTATAATGCTCCTGGTGTTATAAAGTTTGCTGATCTGGCTGTCAGCCAAACATATGTAATATTCATTCTGATAACATGGATGTTTGTCTTTTGAAAGGAACGGCTGCTGTTCCGAGGTTTCTTTGTGCACACTAGAGTTTAAATACTTGAATAGCTCTCCATCTTTAATGCTGAGGAAACACAAAGATTACAGCAAAGCACCAGTATTTTTTCTTCTCTTTAAAAGGAATCCGCAACTGATTTATAAATGATTTTTAAATGTGTCAAAAAAGTATTTAATAAATAATAAAATTATTGTATATCTCTTTAAGGTTATAGGGAACTTAAATAGTATATATGTCATGGGAAGTTTATTTTTCTCCATAGTCAAAGATAGATAACTGATAGCAAGCTTACATCAGGGGTAGGTTCCACTTTCCTTTACTACCGGTTCGCAGTGGGAGCGCGCGCGCATGCGCAGATCACCCATGATGACGTTGTGGCAGGTCCGCATGTTTTACTATCGGTTCTATAGAACCGGACCGGAGCGGGGCAACCCACCACTGGTTTACATCAGTCCATTTCTAGAATAACCAAAGAATACGAAACGCCAGCCCTATATTAAGTAGCTCCTAATTGTAGATTCGGTTAAAATTGTGGGCCAGCTCTAATTTACTGGAACATGAAATGCCTGGAAACATTGAAAAGGATATTGATCCATGCTAAGATGCTAGTTCTTTCATTTATCAGCCTCTCACAGGCAGTGGTGGGATTCAGCCAGTTCGCACCCCTTCGGGAGAACCGATTGTTAACTTTCTGAGCAGTTTGGCAAACTTGTTATTGGAAGAAATCATTAGGGCAGAGAACCGGTTGTTAAATTACTTGAATCCCACCACTGCTCTCAGGTATTTGTTAATATATTTTTGTTGGCACTAGGAGTTTTTTGGGACATTTGTATTCACCTTTTGGTTCAAAATAAGTTAGATATTAATTAAATCTTGAGATGAGTAGTTTAAAATAGAGACCATAATTAAGAGAAGTCAGCTGTCCTGTCATATGTAATTAAGCGATCGAAAAATGCCTACAATGTTGGTAGGTTAAGTATATATGTTTTGGGTGATTTGTGGGGTTCTTCGGTGTATGTAAATATATTTTTGACAAAGAAGAGAATAAAACAATAGTATTGCATGAAATGAGCAAGAGTGAGAGTAAGGAGGAAAAGGAAATCAGGCGTGAATAGCAGACACATGCTGGCATTTTTTGTTTTAGTTAATAGTTTTTTGTTCGGTTTTATTTTGTTTTTGCAGCAGAGGGGTTTTTTTCTCAGGCTATCAATCAACTTTTCACCACTTCCTGCAACAGCAGGTCTGCAATAAATCCCGCTGTAACTGATTGGGTTTCATTTCCTCTGCCAAAGTCTACTAACCTGCGAGGCATGACACAGTGACACCAGAGCGAGCAGCTGATAATGTAATACACAATTCCTGTGAGGCAAAAGTTAAAAGTGCTTGTTCTCTCAGCCGAATGATTTTAAAGATCTTTATATTCTAGTTCCCAGGAGGGATAATTACTCCGTATAAGACAGAGAGCATTTCTTAATCTCCTAAAGGAATTTTATTTAAAAGTGTGTGGAAAGGACGGAGACAACTAGATGGCGTGGGGTTGTGGTTTTTTTTTCTTTTTAATGTTCTCAGCCCTTTCTAAATTACCTTCATTCCAGGGGGCAATGCAGCCTCGGAAAACATGTTCCAGCAGAATGTTCAACCCCAATTATAAGACTATTAAGAGAAAGGTGGTAGCTCAGCAGCTAAGTGTGGAGAGCACATGCTAGGTTCAAATTCCTGATGCTGCCACTTAAAAGAGTCTGAGGAACCAGAGCCTGGAGAAACAGCTGTTGCAGACCTGGAGAATTGGCGGGAGATAATGATGATAATTATGCTCAAGGATCTGCCCTTTCTCTTCTATATTCCCTGAATATTATCTATGTGAAAATATTTAAAAAGGATCAAATAGCATTGAATTCTCTAGAGTCTTTAAGAAAAAAATGACACATTAAAAAATTTCAGTTCAGTTTCCCTTAATCCAATTAACACATTTTGTTCCTGTATGACATACTATAGTTAGCTATAGAGAAGGTATTTAAATAAGTGTGCGGACTATGCTTTTTTTTTATTTAACAAGCAGGTGGCTTTCGTAAAATGGGGAAAGATTCTAGAAGAAACCATTCTCACTTGCATCTGCTCATCTATACAATCGGCACGCCTTCAAACATACCATTCATGCCACGCTGACAGGGAGGGATGCTAATTGTGACTGTGTTGTTCCTACCCAGTGAGAGTGATAAAGAGGCAAGCGCCATTTCTTATTTTAATTTGAACAGTTTGCATGTGTCTGTATCACAGGCTTTTACCAAACTGAAGCAATGCCATGACTGAAATGAATGTGATCAAAAATGTAAACAGGAAAAAGGGGAAGTACATTCCCAAGCACGCACAAAAATAAAGATGTCATTGGCCCAAAGTATTACAAGTTAACATTCTTCTTTGGGGGCCTTTTAAGAAGCATATTTCCATGTCCTCTAATTGCACTGTGCTTTTTAAGCAAGGCTGAAGAATTTTAATTTACAATGAAATCTTTCTTCCTTTCTTTCTCATTCCTGAGATTCCATCTCCCACCACTAGCAGCCATTTATAACAATAGCAATAGCACTTGGACTTATATATCGCTTCATAGTGCTTTCCATCCCACTCTAAGCGGTTTATAGTCAGTTTATTGCCCCCAGCAATCTGGGTCCTCCTTTTACTGACCTCAGAAGGCTGGAAGGCTGAGTCAACTTTAAGCCGGTGAGAATCGAACTGCTGGCAATCAGCAGAATTAGCCTGCAATACTGCATTCTAACCACTGCATCACCACATCTCTTATGTATTCCCTTCCTTTGCTCTCTGAAGATTAGAGATGCCCAGATTGGCTGCTGGGCAAGTTGATGTGGAAAGGGAAATCCCTTGTTAACTTTTGGTACTGGAAGTTGATGTTGGAAATAAAGAAGACCACAGTTTACATTTGCTGAGTGAATAATGGTCTTGGCACAGATTGCTTACACCAGTAAAGGTACTTAAATGTGCTATCTGGATCCATTTCAGCTGGGCTTTCAACCAAGATAAGTACTGTGATGTCTTGGTTGAAATTGGATGGGATAAATGCAGACTTGCTAATTCTCCCGAACTGCTCACAACTTTTGTTGTTATGACTATCCTTCAGGATTCTCAGGAAAGATTGGATATTTATTTATTTATTTATTTAATTTATTATTAGATTTATATACCTCCCTACTCCCGGAGGACTCAAGGCAGTGAACAGCCAAAAAGATAAAACACACAAACTACAAAATTTAAAAGACAATATTAAAAACCCATTAAATAATTTGGCCCAAGACGAATTTAAAACACCCCTAATATTTTAAAGCAAATTTAAAATTGACAATTAAAAGGGAAGATTAGGCCAAGCCAGCCTGTTGAAATAAAAAGGTCTTGAGGGCACAGCGGAAGGTGCACAAATCCGGGATCCTCCGTATCTCCGGGGAGAGCTCATTCCAGATGGCAGGTGCCCCCACAGAGAAGGCTCTCCCCCTGGGGGCCGCCAGTCGACACTGTTTAGCCGACGGCACCCTGAGGAGCCCCTCTCTATGAGAGCATACTGGCTGGTGAGAGGCTACTGGTGACAGAAGGTGGTCCCATAAGTTTTGAGCACAGTATTGCAGATTTACTATATAAGCCTGGATTTCTGACCTCTAATATCCCACAATGTTTTAACTTGTCCCTCTTGACATTCAATAGCTACATGAAGCTCTAAGGGTGATCATTCAGAACTTGGAATGATCTGTTTCTGCTTTCCAGCTACTCTTTAAGGAAGCATTGTCTAAACTCTGTGACACATGGATGAGGGAGAACAAGCTACATTTAATCCAGACACAAGACTGTCATTGTCAGTAGAGAGTTGATTTAGGATTAAAGTTCAAACAGCCATGCATTCTTCTGAAAGAAACATATATACTGTATTCACTCTGAAAATGCAACTTGATCTTCATCTGTCACTGAATTTACAGGAATCATGCGAAGCTTGTATAATAGGGTGTTGGGCATTTGTTGCCAGGACCCTCTCAAGCATAATTTGAAATTGTGATATTGACCTTTTTGGTAACAGAGCATTCAAGAATTACCTCTTGCCCTTTCAGGAAACAGAAAATCTGTAAACCTGCATCTGCTTAATCAGGCTTGTAATTGTTAATTGGTCTCAGTGGTACGTTAATTTTATATTTTTTTATAAAATGATGTTGGCTATCATGAGTAAATAGGCATAAAGTCTCCAGTGGTTTACAGGCTGCTGGGTAGTATCAGGAAGTGATTTTAAAATATTTGGGGAGAGGAGGTGGCTCTTTTTTCCTGAATATTTTAGAAATACCCTTGCAGTTTGTTGAATTCATATTTCTCCAGATTACAAATCCAATGCAGTGTTTTATTATCCGCATGGTTTAAGGGAAAATGGCAGGGAAAGTGCTATGGGATTAACCTACCCCACTCATTCCAGTGAAAGGTTCTACTTCAGTTTCCATCAGCCAAAGAATTTCAACTAGAGGGGTCCAGGAGAAGAGCCTTTTGGAATAGTCTCCTCTCAGAGATGAGATCTCCCCACCACCACCACCACCACCACACACACACATACATACTCTAATGGTTTTCTGGAAGAGCCTAAAAACTTGTCTTTACCTTTTGGCCTGGTACCCTGACATCCGCTACATTGAAGATGGCTGATGAGATAGAGAAAAAGCTCCTCCAAGCTGACCATCACTTTGCTTTTTAATTTTAATTTGTAGATTTTTATTCTATTTGAATTGTTCTTTTGCTTTTTAACTTTTTAAACGCTTTTTAACTTTTGCTATATTGTAAACATTGCCCAGAGTCACCAGATTGTGGTGGACAACATAGAAATCCAATAAATAAAAACAATTAAATAAAATAATACAAGGACTAGAGTCTGAAAATCATTTTATAAAGACCTGCTAGCCAGCAATTCTGCAGCTAGGACATGCAGAAGACACCCTCTCTCAGGTAATACCCACCAGTTATTATTCAGAGGGATACTGCCTTTAATCCTGAAAATGTGATTTGATCATTGATCCTGATTAAGAGCCGTGGGAGAACGTGGTACTTTACATTTTATTCATCTAACTATCCTGACACAGCTGAGATCTCCTGTCTGTCTACATCTACATCAGGGAGCCCGCAGGCTGGATGTGTCATGAGCTGGCCATGTCCATCCCAGGTTTAGCAAAGGGGAAAACACTCATGATATATCACATTATGACAACGTGAGTTTGACACCCCTGATGTTAACTTGCAAAGCATCCCTGGCCTGCTCTCAAATTGCCATAAGAAAGGGGGGATGGGAAACCAATGAAACGGCATGGCAGCCAAAGACAGATGCACATTCCAGACTTACCTTTCTTAAGGCTGTATCCTAGGGTTACCCACAGTGGCAAGAGGGGAGTGGTCTCTACAACCCGCGAAATTGCTCCATTGTGGAATGTGATTGATGACACAACCTGTGGGGAGGGGGGAAACAGGGTCATGATTGGGGCGTAAATTACATAGGGTCAGAGCTGTCTTCACTTGCCAGCATGAAGCTCCTAATAAATAACTGGATTTCTTTTGAAGCTTGGCTCAAGGCTCATGATTTAATTAGGGCATCCATCGGAACCCTGACACTTGATCTACATGAAGCAATTGATAGAGGTCATCTTTAGCCATGGTGTGAGGTATCATCATTATGCATCATACCTCACTTCAAATTGCTTACTTCACATCAGGTGAAATAAGCAATGCTATTGATATTCTGTCTTGGTATCAACTTGGGGATTTAGATAGGGGACAAGAGGCTTCAGCTCAACACTGGTGGTTTTTAGGGCCACCAGCACTTGAGACTTTAACATCTTTAATTTTGGGTGGGGTGGCACTGCTCCAGACCAACGCGGTGTACAATTTGGTGATCCTTATGGAACTCAAGAGCCATATTCGCTGAACAAATGGCAATCATGGCTGAGAAGAACTTTGCACAACTTTGGGTCATAAGCCACTTGTTCTTATTCCTAGACCAGGAGACCCTGCACTCATTCACTCATGCCCTTGTCACCTCCCACATGTATTAGTGTAACATGATGTACATGGAACTGGCCTTGAAGAGCATCTGGAAACTCCAGCTGATACTAAATGAATAATGTGGGAACCTAGATCAGTACACTTTACACCTCTGCTCTGCTCTGCTAGCTGCATTGGTTAGCAGTTTGCTTCTGGGTTCAAGTCATGGTGCTGGTAATTACTGCTAAAAGCCCTACATAGCATGGGGCTGGATTATATGAGGGACCGCCTCTCCCAATCATCTCTACCTTCCCCATCAGATTTAGCACAAAGGGCATGTTGCTGATCTCATCCAGGAAGGTGTATTGCCTGATAGGATCCAAGAGGAGAGCCTTTTCTGCAGTGGCACCCATACTCTGTTACATCATTCTCGCTGAGTTCAGATTGGCCCCAATCTTGCTGACTTTCCAGAAGGACCTGAAGTGATGACTTTGTCACCAGGTCTGGTGAGGTCTGATAAAGTGGGTCTGGAGTAGGGATGAAATCCAGCAGGTTCTGACAAGTTCTGGAAAACTAGTAGTGGAAATTTTGAGTAGTTCAGAGAACCAGTAACGGAAAGTTTGAGTAGTTCAGAGAATCAGCAAATACAACCTCTGCCTGGCCCCAGAGTGGGGTGGGAATGGAGATTTTGCAATATCCTTCCCCCAGGAGTCGGGAGGGAATGCGGATTTTGCAGTATCCTTCCCCTGGAGTGAGATGGGAATGGAGATTTTGCAGTATCGTTCCCCTGCCATGCCCACTAAGCCACGCCCACAGAACCGGTAGTAAAAAAAATTGAATTTCACCATTGGTTTGGAGCCTGCAAAGTGACTGTATTGCTACTTTGAAAATGAGTTCATCATCCTGCAAATTATGCTTTTAACATAATGGGTTTACTGTTTTTAAGTTTAAAATGAATTTTCCTGCTTTGTTTAGTTATTTCATTCTATTGTTTTTGTGTTTATTTTTATACCCCACCCAGAGGCATGTGTGTGAGATGGGTGGCTATATAAACTCACCAAGTACAAAAATAAATCTAGTCTGCAGGGATATGTGTTTATCAGAGAAACGATTGGAAGGGAGATAGGAAGAAAAGCTTTCCTGGCCCCATTCACCCATTATCCACTGCCAAGCCTAACAATTGGGCAGCTGTCAAAGGAGTCTCCAGTCATTAATGCTTTCGCCCCCCTGAAGAATGTTGTCAACCCTTTCATCCCATCAGTACTGAATTTACTGAGGAATTTTAGCAATCGTGGAATTAAGGGGAAAGGTACTTTTATAAATCAGGCACACAAAAAAAACCAAGAAGCATGGTTGACACTCGGTTGATGAATAATCAGAAAACTCAGGAGTCCTGAGTGGCGCAGTGGACTAATTCACTGTTATTAAGATCAGCTGCCTGCAATTACTGCAAGTTCGAATCCCACCAGGCTCAAGGTTGACTCAGCCTTCCATCTTTTCTAAGGTAGGTAAAATGAGGACCCAGATTGTGGGGGCAATAAGATGACTTTGTATAAAATATACAAAAGTATGAAGGCTATTGCTTAACGCATTGTAAGCCTCCCTGAGTCTCCGGAGAAGGGCGGCATATAAATCAAATTTTTAAAAAAAAATCTGCTCATGGGAGCCCTTGTTACTTACTGCCTTGTGTATTATTTGCATTGGTTTAGTCACCTTTGCATTCGTATCATTCAGAACACCGAATGTTTTTTCCATCTTCCCTTCCACAGGTCAAAGAAGTTGGCAGCGCTCGCTGAATGCGTGCAGAAAGCAGAGCTGAGTAAGGAGGACTTGGGTTTCGAATTAAATGAGCTGGAAACAGCCGCGCTTCTGGTACACGAGGAAGAGAAAGAGTTAAAAGCGATTGACGCAGGCGATTCTGAGCAGCAGCTGCCGCCTCCCTCCCAAGAAGATGCCAGTGAATTCGAGGACTCGGGCAGCACTTCATCATACGAGACAGAAGTCTCTGATTCGGATGAACAAGAGTCTTCAGCCAGCGAAGATGGGAAAATAAATCCTTTACAATGCACACTCCTAGAGGAGAGGACAGCCCCACTTATTGACGATAATGGATTAAGGCGAGACGCAGGCACTTTGACATTGGAGGGTAGTAATGAAAAATCAAAGCTTTCTCTACGGTCTACATCTGTTTCGGGAGAACTGATAGAGGAATTAGAAAAGCAAATGCAGGCGGCAGTAAGGCTGACGGACCTGCCTGAAGCTGCACCTTTTCTAAGGGATGATGGCCAGGACTGCAACAGCTCTTCGCAAGAGATGGGGACCAATTGCACAGCTCAGCCTGGAGGATCCTAATTAGAAGGAACATTTTACTGGATCCTAATTAAAAGGAACATTTCTTGGAGGTGACTCCAAAGTTTTTGGGTATTACAGATGAAGTTTCTTAGACAATAATTAGGGAGAATGTGTTAATATATGGAAGCAAAACTAGTATTTTTTTTTAAATCAAGATCTTCACGGGATAAAGGAGTTCTAAATATATAACAGTAATCCAGTCTAATTTCATTTTGATACCTAAGAGAAGATTTTTCTATAATCTTAACATTACAATAGTTTAATTGCATTAGGAAAGTATAAAATATGGAAGAAGGTTACTGGTTTCTGGGGGGGGGGGGAAGTACGCTTAACTATTTTTGTATTTTAAAATTAATTTTGTTAACAGCTTAATATCTTGTTTATTTTGAGGTGCTTGTGCCTGAGTAGAAGTCAAAAGCCTTGTAGTTTCCAGATATTTGCATGTAGTGTCTTTGGCTTTCAAGTTGATTTCTATATTCAGCATGTTCAATCTCTGTTCAGATTAATGGTAATAATATTTCCCAGTACTGAATTTTGTGGAATTTACTGAGACTTACTGCAGGCAGAGTGGGAAAGAGATTGGTTCAGTTAATATTGTACTGTGAACCAATCTAAATTTAATTCTTTAAACATGCCACAAGTTGGAATCCAGATATCTCTCAATATTTCTTTTTATGCAAATTATACAATGTAATTGTCTTATCAAAAATTTGAACATAAATTAGGTTGTGTGTGTGTGTGTGTGTGCTTAGATATATCATAGAGTGTGTATGATATATATATTGAAAGATTTTATTGTGATCATTCACCACCACAGAGGAAATCAATATGCAAGTATCTGACGCTGAATCAACATTGTCGGTATAGTTAGGAGAAATACATGGGAACATTATTGACGAAAATCAATATTAAAAACAGCTAAGGTATGTTTTAGCTACACAGGTGACAAAAAAGAGAAGGAATTGGTATGTATTCTCTTTGGATATATAGTCAAAAAATCCCACCCTATCTTATATATATATTTGGATGAATGAGAATTGTAAGTACAAATACGTTCATACCTTCTTTGCTAAAGATTTTAGCAATCTTAGCAAAGATTTTAGCAATCTTTGCTAAAAATGTAAAAATAAGATTAGAAAACTTAAAAACTAGGGTGGGGAAATCAAAACTCATGGAGAGTAAAATTGATAAGATTTCTATCCAACAAAAGTCTCATTTGTGAGGTATGACTATATTTGGCATTATTTTAGAACATACAACATATATTTAACTGCTGATCATTAAATATTTGATTGTAGATTATCTTTATGCTACTGGTCTGTGGCTCAGGTGAAGAAAATGTGATTTGCTGACTAGAATGCAGATTTCTGAGCTGTAGAAAATAATATAGTTGTACTTATGCTTAATAAAAGATGGCTGTGATTTAAGAGCAGAGATGAACATTTTTCATTTAGGGCTATATGCCCCAATCATGTTCTTCTTTTTACATTCTTTCCTACTAATAGGCAAAGCTGCATTTATTCATTTGCATCCAAGATGCACAATGAATGCATGTCTGTATTCATACTTTGGCATCCTGAATTATAAGTACTGTTATCACAGTGATCAGTGATAATGTAATAAACTGCACAGAAAATGCACCTAAGGCATCAGCTAGATCAATATGTTTAGTTTATGCAAATTTGAAAATAAAACTGTGGAGGTATCATGTATACGATTATTCAAGCCCTGAAACTCCTACGGCAAAAGGTAAGTGGCCCATTATTCATTTTCAGCCCGCCATTTTGTGACAAGCAATGAAGTGTGCTTCCTCGTTGAGAATTGACTGCTATATTGATGAAAATATAACACCCTTTATTCCACCCTTTTCCTACATAATCAGAATCCTTACTTCAGTCTGACTTTGTTGTGACTTTAGAGGTTGACTTTTCCACCCATACTCCCAATATTTAGGATTGTTCACTCCTCAGAGAAAACAACAGCTTTCACTTTACGTTTTAGACATATATGAAATTTCAGAACTAGCTTTTGACTGAATTATAGCATGGCATAAGGCTGCCTCTGAAAACAGCAAATTATGTTCAAGTGTTTCCTTAAAATAATAACATTAGAATGTTCTTCTCTACAATAATCAGTAACAGTTATGCTATGAGAGCATAGCAACACTCCTTCCACATAAGCCCCAATATAGGTTTAACATAAATATTTTTTAAAAAAGAATGCACAAATCAGAATCCCTTCAAAACCCCATCAAATCTTATTCCTATTTCTATGTGGCTTTTAACCATCCTACTATCCATTACCACAGCCCTCTCGGATATCAGACCATTGTCAATCTTTGGTTTAGGTTACTGCTTTTCTTTCCAAATATATTCAGATTAACAGAGTTGGAAGGGACCTTATAGATCATCTAGTCTAACCCCCTGCTCAAACAGGAGACCCTACACAATTTCTGACAAATGATAGTCCAATCTTTTCTTGAAAGTCTCAAGTGATGAAGCTCCCATTTATTATAGTTATTCATTTATTATATTTGTAAAAGTACTTATAAGGAAAGAATGTGCTTCCCTTTATGATGCCACCAGTTCCTATTTAACACCTGTGGGGCAGATGTTCCTACCCAGGTCGTCTTCATACTTTCCCACAACAGATGCATGAGATTATTATTTACTGGTATTTATTAATGTAAAATATGAGCATTCTTAGCAACACCTGAAACATAACAGGTTGATTTCCCCTTGATCACAAAACAGCTGCACAAATCCAGGAACAGATATAGCTGCTTCCAAGTGTTGCTGACAGAGCTACATGCACATGTATATTCAGTCCAAATCTCATGTTCCTCCTCAAAGTCAAAGCTACCAAACCCTAAAGCTTCTTAACAATAATTAAGTCTGGTGGCACCTAATTTATGATCATTTCAATCAGACATGTCAAACTCAAGGCCCACGGGCCAAATCCGCCCCACAATATAATTAGATCTGGCCCACAGGGCCACTCTGAAGATGGTGAGGGATTGGCCCCCACCGCCCTGGCCCACCCCAGTCCAACCGGGAAGGCCCCTAGGTGCACAAACAGGTGGCGAGCGCATGGGCTGGTGCTGCCCAGCAGTAGCTACAGCTGTTGACCCCTTGACTGGCAGCAGTGGCCAGCTGGATGTGAGTCCAGGGAATCAAATAAGACACGCTCACCCCTGCCCCACCCCCTGCCTCACCTCACCCCGCTGCAGCGATACTGGCAGCAGCAACCCTGTCCAGCAGGAGCCCCACCACTGAGGCTGAAGAGGGAGGTGCAGGTGCAGCCATCCTGAGTCAGTCGTGCCCAGTTGATACCCCTGGTTTAAATTTTCAGAGAGCGCAGTCCACTTCATCAGCTGCTTGAAGCAAAAACATCAAAACATAATGTGGCTATCCTGGAAAAGTAAATTAACAGCGCTGTGTATTTTACACAATATACAAAGATGAATTTCTATTGCCTGGAACTTAAGTTTGACGTGACAGAAAATACTGTGACTTTGAGTTGGCTTCTAAAAGCCCAGGGTTAATAAATGAATAGTTTAAACTTTCTATCTCATGCAGGAGTGAAATCTACTTACCTTCCTTACCCGTTCGGAAGAGCACGTGGCTCACGCAGACCTTCTGCACATGTGCAAAACCTGTACATGCGCAGAAGGTAAAAAACACATTACTTCCTGGTTAAAACCAGGAAGTAATGACACTCGGGTGGACGGAACTTTACACCCGGGTGGACGGAACTTTGCTCCACCATCGCTACCGGATCAACAAACCACTGGCCAAGATCTCTACTGGACGGGCAATCCGGCCCGATCCGGGAGCATTACACCCCGATCTCATGTTAATAAATATGAATTTTTTATTGATACTTTATACTTGCAGACCTAATCTGAGGTGATAATTTTTTCTAGAAAAGAGCAAATTGGTCAGAGAAGTAGGATCAACAACTACAGAAAGCCATAGGTCTATTTTATTTTGAATGCCATAGCCCCTCAGCCTCTGCATAGCCTGAGTGGAGTCATTGTTTATTATTAATGATCTATTGAAAGGGGTAAAAAAAACCCCACAGAATTGGTCTTTCTTTATGTTTGCTTCTCAGTATGTCTGGCAATTGACTATACAATAAAGCAGAATACTAGTTAGACTGCAGTCATGTGAGAGTCATTTCAGTAATCCTTTCAAATGAGTTACTGGGCCGAATCAGTTGTGTCTTAGTGTAAACAGAAGGCCTGTCAGTTCAGATTATCTAATGTAAATTCTGACTAAACTTTCAGGGGAGAAAAGCCTTCTGGATGATACCCCACACTCTTAAAATGCTAGCAAGAGTAACATGATACTTTAGTTTATACTTAACTTTGAATCTTTCTCTCTTGTCCTTTATTTTGGATCAAGTGAAGGTAACATTGATGAGGTTCTGATTGCTTCAATAAGCAATGAATGTACCAGGGCAATTGATTTGTAACTTTTGAGTGTGCAGCTTGCCATCAATGACAGAGCTAAATGTTCTGAAAATTGTACGTCAAGGCCAAAGAAAACGGGGGAAATGCAGGTCAGACAGATAAACAAGTTGGCTGTTTAGAATGGACCATGGATGCTGGACTTTCACAGATCAGGCAGGACATCCTCAAAGAAGCTCAGGGGAGTAGAATGAACGTAGAAACGGGTTCCCAATATGGGGTGCCCACATCCCTAGGAGGTGCAAGATGGAATTTCAGGGGATGTGAAAAAGAATGGCTTGTGTCCCTTAGTGGCAAGTCACATATTACATGTAGCCCTCGACTTATGACCACAGTTGAGCCCAAAATTTATGTTGCTAAGTGAGACAGTTGTTAAGTGAGTTTTGACCCCTTTTTATGACCTTTCTTGCCACAGTGGTTAAGTAAATAACTGCAGTTGGTAAATTAGTAACATGGTTGTTAAGTGAATCTGGCTTATTGACTTTGCTTGTCAGGAGATCACAAAAGGGGAATCACATGACCATGGACCCTGTAGCCATCACAAATATTAGTCAGTTGCCAAGTGTTTGAATTTTGATCACATGACCATGGGGATACTTCTGTAAAAAATGATTGTAAGTCACTTTTTTCAGTGCCGTTGTAACTTTGAACAGTTACTAAATGAACTGCTGTTATGAGGATGAAGGTTTGTTCCCCGAGCTTGTGGGTTGTTTTTCAAACAATTCATTATCTGGCTAGGTAACATCAATGGACCGACTGGCCCAAAGTAATCCAACTGGTTCCATGCCCAAGGTGGGACTAGAACTCCCCATCTCCTGGTTTCTAGCCTGCTGCCTTAACAGATAGTCCTTGATTAATGGCCACAATAGAGCCTGCCAATTACAAAAGTTGTGACAGTTGTAAAGCAAGTTATCACATGATTCCGCTGATTTTACAATCTTTTTTGCAGCAGTCATTCAGTGAATGTGGCGGTTGTAGAGTGAATGCTGTAGTTGTTAAGTGAACACCACAGTCGTTAAGCGAACTCATTGTTCGGTATGAAATGTTTTTGCTGAAAACCAAAAGTAAATGTTGGCTTATGACAAAAACATCATAAATCACAGGATGCTGCAAACAGCCGTAAAAATGTGGACCGGTCATTGAGCACTTGAAATGCAATTCTGTTGTAATTTCAAACCATTATTAAGTGATGGCCATAAGTCAGGGACTATCTGTACATCAAACTGGATATCTGTCTTTAGGTGGTATTATTTGATGCCTTTTGTGTTTGTCTCTATAAATATAGACTTATTGCATGCTTAATCCTCCAGTCCTGTGTGAACGCCTATCAGTTTTCCCGAAGTAAAAAAAACGTGTATCAGCACCACCAATACAGCAATGCGGCCTTCTGCCTAATTGAAGCCAGTGGGCACTTGGCTATCCACGGTTTTAATAACAGATTGCTTAGCATCTTGGCAGCTGAACTGCGAGTTGTCCGTATTGAAAAGCTGAGAATCTGAGACGTCAGGCAATAAAGCTGTCTGGGTGCTCTTCAGGCAGCAGTTTTGCACAAGGATACCACCTTCCTGATGATGCTGTTTCATGTGTGAATGAGCAGCAAGTAGCCTCCTGGCATGGAGTCTGGCTGCACAGAATGATAATCATACCGTTCCACTTGAAGCTAGGGACAAGATGGAGCAATGCGCTGTCTAATTAAACATGAATACAAAGATGGTTCCAGTCAGTGAGTCATAAATGTTAATGGGACTTGTAAGCATAAATCACTTGCGAGCCAAACGAGGAACTAATCCCATAAATTCCACCCTTAAATATTCTTGATGTTGGCCAAGATTGGAGAGGCCTCCCATTCCCTCCATACCACTTCCCAGCACTGGCATAATGAGTTTCTGGTCACAGTTTTGTAGTAATTGGCGAGAAAGAGTCCCATTCGTGAGACTAGATCAACCAGAGAGTGTGTGTTTTTCTGGACGTAGCTCTGCCTGCTGTACACTGTTGTATGACAACTGCAGAAGGCTTACAGCTACAGCAGGGGGGCTCACTGTGGAAGGAGAACAATGATTAGCCCATCTGTTCCTGCAGAGCTGAGGCCAGGGAAGCAGGCAGGATGGGGGGAAGGATAGGGAGCAGGAAAAGGCATTTCTCACACAGGTGTCTTTGAAAGAGGCTGTCTCTTCCAGGTGTGGTGGGGGGAAATGAACATATGCGCCCTTCCTCACACACAAAAGTACCAGCCTTATTGCTGAGTCGTTTTAAATCATCCAATGCTTGAATTTGTCCTGCTAAGCATAGTTGAAGAATTGAAAGGAAATGGGGATTTCTGTCATAATTTTCTTGTTTAGTTTCGCCTTGTTTTGTTGGTGTGAGATTTAAAATTCCCAGATGAACTACTCAGGAGACTCCGTGAACAATAAAAAGAGCTTTTATTCAACTTTTGCAAAAGTGGGCCCCCTGTGCTCATGTGAGCCACAAAAGAGAGCAAAGAATACATATGATTACAGTGATTTGGAGGGAAAAGATTTTGAGCAAAAGTAGAAGCAGCAGGAAAAGGAAAGAGAAGGGAGAGAGATAGAAGGGTGCTGAGCTCCTATGTTTCCCCCAATCCTGGAATCACTTTCCCTGGCTCTCTTTCTTACTGGAAGTGATGCTTTTGGAGCTGGTGTTTGTAGCGAGAAAAATATGGACATTTCCATTAGAGTGGATGTGTGCATATGAAGTTTAACTGAAGCCTGGAGTTCAGACTCCCCTAGCAGCCTCTTTTCTCAGATTCATCCATCTCTTACTTCAGATCAGTTCAATTTTGTCCATTCTAGCCTTCAGCCATGCTTTATGTAATGGGTTCTTTTTCAGTGAAAATCCTGCACTTCAGTATCAATATACAGGTAGTCCTTGACCTACAACCATTCGTTTAGTGATCATTCAAAGTTATAACAGCACTGGAATCACAGTCATAAGTCATGCCAGTAATTAAGTTGGTCACCATGTAACTGTGTCTGACTTTACAACTTTTTTGCAGCAGTCATTAAGCAAATCCATTTTACCCAGCAAGGATTTTTTGCCAGAAGTAAACACTAGTTTCCAGCAAAAATTACATAAACCATGGCCCCGTGATCACAGGACACTGCAAACAGCCATAAATGCAGGCCAGTTGCCAAGCATCCAAAAATGCAATGATGTTACTATGAGAAGGAGGGGTGGCCAACAGAATTTGAAATCGGGTCATAAGTAGCTGTGGAGAGGTCCGTCATAACTGGCTGCTTTGTCTATCTTGTCTCCCCTCAGTTGTCTTTTCTCCAGAATGAACATCCCAAATTCCTTCAACCTATCCTGAAGCACCACCTCAAGTTTAAGCACATCTTCAACCTCAAGTTCCTGTATCATCTTTGTCACCTTTCTCTAGGCCTACTTCCATCTGCCAATAGCATTCTAGAAAAGTGGTGTCCAGAATTGTACACAGTCCTCCAGGTCTGGTCTCATCAGGGCACAGTGGGGGAGAATAAGGATTTCATGTGCCTTTGATAGAATATGTCATCTATCATATCTTGCACTTTTCAGCCTTCCAGCTTCTCTAGATTAGCCTCCAATCTTGTCTGGGTGTGGCCAAATTTCCCAATTTTCAGTTGATGCAACATTGCACTTACTGACTTATAACACATTCAGGTTGGAATTGTTATTTCTACAAGTACTTTTGTCAGGGTCCTAAAAAAGGGAGTTTTTTGTCCAGTGTTGTATCTTTCATTCTGTAGCTGAACCCTGTTTCTTAAGGGAAAGTTTTGCATTTGTCCTTGTTCAGTTTTATTCAGTTATCTAGTTTTTTAACTTACTAAAGATAGATTTTAAAGAGCTTCCATTCACCACCACCACCACCAAAAAATCAGTAAAATAAACTTGGGTCCCAAGTTAAATTTTCAGTCTCCCTCCCCCAAAATGTGTAACAGTTTCAGAGCTGCCCCAAGAAGGCCATTCTGCATACATGTAAGGTCCTAATCTGGCAGCTTCAGACCTGCACCTTTTCACAACCTGGGTCACTTGAGGCCAAATAGTAGCTGTGGGAGAGGCTCATTTGAATCCATGGAAATAATTCCTCCGAGTGGCATGAAAGCTGACATCTGCAGAGCTTCCACTGTGAGGTGATTTCCCCTGGTGCTGCTCAGTTTGCAGCCTCGGTGTTAACAGCATATTGTGCTAATAGCATCCTCTTGCTGGAGAAAACATTATACTTCACATCTGAAGTGGTTGGCAGAAGCTGTAATTGAGGTGTGAAGTGACTTTCTACAGAAGAACATGGTTTTCATGCCTTTTCTTGCTTTGTGTTGCCAAGTGGAACTCTGTGAGTGGAAACCTCAAAGCAATTAGGGTATATAAAAGGATCTGGCACCTTTTCAGTTATGTATGTGCAGTCAGAGTGGGGCAGAGGAATTTCTATTCTCCATGGACATGGTTTAAATCCAAGAGAATCAATACTGTTTAAACATTCTTGTATTTGCAAAGGTAACCATGAAGATTTCACTTAGGAACCAGTGACATGTCGAGCAGGAAGGAACTCTTGTTCAAACTGTTAAGTAATAATTGAAATAAATTCAAAATACAGCAATATTAAAGATAAATAAATTATTAATCTTTGATCAACATTGTATCTTCTACTAGGACTTTAGCTTCATTTTGTCTAATGTTTTCCATTGCTATTAAGAGTGAGCACGATTATTACCTTCATCCATCATACAAGCATGTATGACAACTCTATTTTATTTTTATTTATTTTTTTGCTACATCACAACCACAAGCAAACCAATATTAAGAGAGTTTATTCTATCTGAATCCTAAAAAGATACCATAGAATTTATCTTTTTTTTCCAAAAAACCTACTCTGTGCTTGTAAGCAGAGATATAACTGATGAGAATTGGAATGGAACGGAACGGAACAAAACGGAACGGAACGGAACAGAATTCTTTATTAGCCAAGTGTGATTAGTCACATAAGGAGTTTGTCTCCAATGCAGAAGTTCTCAGTGTAACTATTCGACTGGTTTGTTGTGAAAGTAGTTTCAACCACTAGCCAGTTTATAGGATATCAGAGATGGAGCACTTTGCTCTATTGGTCTACAAAGAGTTGCTCTCCCTTGTCCTCCACAATCTACAAAGTGGTGAGAAAAAGAAGAAGCAAACAGAAGAGCCCAATCCTCTCTGACATTATTCTCTCCAAAAAGAGCTTTGAATATGTTCTAAAACCACATTTTATTCAGACATGAAATATGTGACCAGATAAAGTGGCTTTTCCCAAAACAAAGAACTCTGCATACTCAAAATGTTTTACATGTACTTGGTTTTAAAATATAATTTCTAAGTCTGCATTACTATTAATCTTCTCATCGTTCCTATTACCCATCTCCTCCCACTTATGATTGTATGACTGTAACCTTGTTGCTGTATCCTTAAGATTTATATTGACTGTTTCCCTATGACTATCATTAAGTGTTGTACCTTATGATTCTTGATGAATGTATCTTTTCTTTTATGTACACTGAGAGCATATGCACCAAGACAAATTCCTTGTGTGTCCAATCACACTTGGCCAATAAAGAATTCTATTCTATTCTATTCTAATTGAAATTTGTTCCATGCTCAAGATTGCAAAATTGTCTTTTCAAACCATTTGTAAAGTTTTCTTATGAGCTATCATTCTGAGCAGGAAGTTCCAAATAACTTTTCTTTATTTGCTTTTAAAGTATTTCCTAAGGCTAAATCAATGAGAGAAGTCCTTGGTGAAAGGGCCAGGAATTTCCCAGCAGGAATGACTATGATGTTTAGCCTAACTGTTGGCAACCTACAGGTAGGTAGTCCTTGACTTACAACAGGTTGCTTAGCATCCATTTGATGTTGCAACCTGTCTACAAATGGGAGTTCCCACCTGGTTCCAAGGTTCCAACTGTTGTGTCCCCGTGACTGCACTTCAGGTGCTTGGCAAGACAAATATATTTATGTTTGCAGCATCCCACAGTCATGGGACCGCATTTTATGATGTTTTTATTAAAAAAAAAACCCAGAAGAAACTTGGAAGAAGGGATTTTCCAATAAGACTTAAAATTAGTATCCATTTGAAATTATCATCCATTTCAGAGAAGATAAACCTGCAGTGATTGTTTGCTCTAGTCCCGTGATGGCGAACCTATGGCACAAGTGGCACGCAGCACCCTCTCTGTGGGCATGTGAGCCGTCGCCCCATTTAAGCTCTGCCGTGCATGCGCACATGCATCCTGCTGGCCAGCTGTCGTCAGGTCTCTGCTGTGCATGTGCAGGGGTCAGGGCGTGTCACGAGTATTTTCAGGGTTGCTGCGGCTACATGATTAGCCACAAAAGAGGTATGGCCTCAATCAACCCATCTGCTGTAAGCAATTACCTGCAAGCCTTCCCCGCCCTAGATAATTGCAGGTTTGCTCACAATATAAGCAAGCACCTTTTGGTTTGCTACTCGGGCCTTGATAACCGGTCAGGCCTGATCCAGCTAGTGTTTACTGCTGGAAGAAGACTGCAGAGCCCAGCACGATGCTGTAGAAGGGAGGAGATGCAGATAAGGACTCCAGACTCCGGCTGCTGAGATACTCCCACAGATGCTTGT
Organism: Ptyas mucosa; assembly: GCA_012654045.1. Taxonomy (NCBI): domain Eukaryota; kingdom Metazoa; phylum Chordata; class Lepidosauria; order Squamata; family Colubridae; genus Ptyas; species Ptyas mucosa. The sequence continues at coordinate 16,521,807 of WNWU01000011.1, read as the reverse complement.
GTTTTTGCTGTTTTAAGCACACAAGTTAGGTTGTGCTGGAAATTCTTCTCCACACAGACCCTCAAGCCACGTTGGTGCTTGAACTGCTTTTATTCTCAGGTGACTTTTTTATTGTGAAGTCTATGCTGCTGCCCTTCGTTTGCCTTGATGACGTGTCGACGCCAAAGACGTCCACCTTTGTATTAACCTTTGTTTCTTGTGAACTGTTTTTGGTATTGTGGAGAGGAATCTAGGGAGATAGCCTGGCTTCACATACCCAGATAAGACTTTGCTTTTAATGTGGTTTTTAAAGGCACAGTGTCTTTTTAAGTATTTTAAATTAAATTATATATTTATTCAAGGCTCCTTTGTCGGCTTTGTTTCAATCCCAGTGCTTTTGCCCATGAGCTGGTTCGCGGTCCGGGGTACCCCTCAACCCCACACCCCACAGGGCGTGTGGGGGGGGGCTGCGTGCACATGCATGGGAGTCAGGGCGTGTGCAGGGGGCCATGAGTGTATGTGCAGGAGGGTTGGGCACATGCAGGGGCCTCATGTGCAATGCATTTTGGGGGTTCGGGTACATCAGTATTCATGCACATGCATGTGCTTTGGGCACTCAGTCCAGAAAAGGTTAGTCATCACTGCCCTAGTCTGCGAAAGGAGTACCTATGGGCCTCTGGATAAAGTACTGCCTATATTCATTGAGCTTTTGGGAGCAATTGTCAGCAATTGATCACATCTCCTTCATCCCCACCATGGATAGTTTAAACTGAGTCTAGGCAGGGGTGAAATGTAAAATTTGTTACTACCGGTTCTCTGGGCGTGGCTTGGTGTGGGGTGTAATGTGACTGGATGGGCGTGGCCAACTGGGTGGGCGTGGTATTTTTTTTAAAACTTTTCAAAGCATTTTTTCTAATGCTTTGAAAAGCCTCTGCCGATCAGGCAACTCAGCTGGGATCGTCAGAGAGGCTTTTTAAAAAATGCTTTGAAAAGCCTCTCTGCTGATCAGGCAACTCAGCTGGGATCGTCAGAGACTTTTCAAAGCATTTTTTTTACCACCTCTTCAGCCAAGAGGTTGTAGAAAAAAATGCTTTGAAAAGCCTCTGACGATCCCAGCTGAGCCGCGCGATCATCAGAGGCTTTTTTTTTTACTTTTAAAAGCATTTTTTCATCGGAAGAGGTTGTAGAAAAAATGCTTTTAAAGTTAAAAAAAAAAGCCTCTGATGATCGTGTGGCTCAGCTGGGCATTGTGGGGAGGGGGCACAGGGATTTTTGCTACCAGTTCTCCGAACCACCCGCCGCCATCACTACCGGATCAGGCGATCCGGTCCGAACCGGGAGCATTTCACCCCTGAGTCTAGGTCTTGGGTTTTTCCAGGAGTTTGTACTCTCCATAGGATTAGCAGATTGGGTGAAAAGTATAGAAAAGAATGGAAAGGAAAGAAGACATGGAAGCATTGAGAAGAAAATGAAACAAATTAAACAAGGAAATTAAAAACAAATTATCTCCTTGTCTCCTGACAGTATTTCAGAAAATGCTTTTTTAATTGATGATGCCCTATTGCAAGGTAGAAATCTTGGGCTATACAGATAGGCACCAGTTAGTTAAAAATCCATTTGAATAAGATTTAAACATGAAGCCCTAGTTTGAAATATGCCTTCTTTCCAAATGTGATCTGGGAAAGTCATTACAGACTTCACTTTTCACCATCAGTTTAGTGACCATTCAAAGTTAGAACGGCAGTGAAAAAAAGGGAATTATGACTGTCGTAGCATCCCCATATTTATGTGACCAAAATTCAGGTGCTTGCCAATCAGCCTGTATTTACGATGGTAGCAGTATCCCAGGGTCATATGATCACCATTTGCGACATTCCCTGCCGGCTTCCAACAAGCGAAGTCAACAGGAAAAGCCAAATTCCCATAATGATTCCATGTTTCACTTAACAACTGCAGTGATTCACTTAAGAACCATGGCGAATAAAAGGTCCTAAAATCAGGTTACAACTCACTTTATAGTTGTCTTACTTAGCAATAGAAATTCTGGTCCCAGTTGTCATCATCATAAGAAGAAATAAATTGCTAAATAGTAGTAAATAGTTAATTCATGATGTCATGTCATGACTCTTAATAGTATTAAGTCCCTCTCCTATTGGGCTTGGCAGTGCTTTGTTTTGAAGGGGGAAAAGTGCTTTGGAACATGTTAGGAAATGGTTATTTGTCTAACTAGTTGGTCAGGCAATATATAAACCAACAATGTATGTTTGCAGTCAGAAAGGTATTATATTGCTTTAAGACTGTATTGCATCATCCTGTATCCTGATTGGCTAAGCTCTGTAGCCAATGTACTTAAGGGAAGTCAGGATCATGGCTTGTGTGGATATTACACCATTTTACCTGCTTATTTGCTGTAACTCTCTACCTGATCTCTCTGCATGATCACTGTTTGATCATAGCTACATGTTGCTTTCTACTATTTATTGAATGTTTTGATATTGAACTTGTTCCTGTTTTGAAACTCAAGAAGAACTGTTTTATTGTGTATGGCTACAACTGGTAAGAAGACTTTGTACTTGAAATATCCCTGGATTGATCTTTTAACTTTCGTCTTATCTGTGTATGACTTGGATTGTTTTTGGACTTTGCTTTATTTTTTCTAAAAGTAAAAGACTACAACAACTCAGTGTGTTTGCATGTTGACTGTGATTGTTCACAACCACTCCCAGTTGCTTTTCATGCATTTACTCAAAGGGTATTCTGCGCAATAACCCACAATATCAGTTATGAGCCAAGAATATCCTTAACAGAACTTGTGTAGACAAGTCCTTTAATGACATGTACCTTTTCCCAGTATTGTACTTCAGCTGCAGAGAGAAAAGATGTGGTTAAAGAGTTTCCAACATGGCTTCCTTTTCCCTCTTGGAATTTGAAACCCAGCAAAGCCCTATTCATCTACTGACTGCCTAAGACAGGGGTGTCAAACTTGATTTCATTGAGGGCCGCATCAGGGTTGTGTTTGACCTTGGAGGGCTGGAGAGACATGAGGCATGGCTGGGGGTGTGATCATAGTGATCATGACATGGGATTCATGTTGGGGGGTACCTGTGGTGGCTAAGTGTTAAGGCCTTCCCTGAGACCCTCCTTCACTCTCATTAAAATCTCCTTCCTTCCTTCCTTCCTTCCTTCCTTCCTTCCTTCCCTTTTTTCCTTCCCTATTCATTCTCATTTCTTCTTTCTTCCCATCTTTCCTTATTTTTCCTTCCTTGCTCTCTTCCCATCTTTCCATTTTTTTTCTTTTTCTTTCCTCTTTCCCTTTCTCCTTTCCTGCGCTCCCTTCCCCAGTTCCGTTTTTGCTGGCAGAGGGCTGCAAGAGGCTTCGCTGTTTCCAGGCCGGCCCTGCGGACCAGATCTAAGCACCCCTTAGACACCCCTTGACACACCCCTGGCCTAAGATCCAGAGTAGCTAATGGGCAGGCTAGACAAAGAGATTTTGCTTCCAGAGGCTAGGAATAAGATGCCCCTTCATTTCCTTTCCATATACAAAATCACTTCTGATCACTTCACACTGGAAATAGCTGTACTCAGAAACAGCAGGCTGGTTTAAGCGGCTTAAGACAAGAAGCATGGTATGTGCTGCTGTTTGCAAGATCACCCTGCTGTCTCTTGCGTCTGCCTAGGAATAGAACCAAAGCAGAGGGCAGGACATCAGCAAGAACGATGAACTATTAAGCATTGCATAATAGGAACTCTGCTGGATTAGATTCGTGCTCCATCTGGTCCACCAACTGGTTTCACTGATGGCTTATTAGCTGCCTCTGTAAAGCCATCAAGCAGGATGGGAAGAGTTTATTCAATAATAACTGCCCAGTTATTTTCCTCTGTTTTCTACCCACCCCACAAAGTAGTCTTCTCTAGCTTAGGAATGGAAACAGAGTTGACTTTACAAATGATAAGCCAACAATGATTTTACTGTTTAAAAATAAAATAAGGATAATGAAGGAATGCTGAATATTTTTCATTAATGAGGGATTCTTGGTGCTCTCTGAGCTTAGGGTGATGAAACATCTGCAAGAAAACAAGCAAACTCAAAGAGCACCAAGGACCCCTCATTTCAACCCTGAACTACAAACATTCTCCTTTACTGATATTTTTCATTAATAAAATGGAGCTGTCTGAGTATTAATTAACTTTTTAAAAATTTCCATTGAAATTCAAATCTCTTATTTTTCAGTATGACTCACCCTGAGCACCGGTTTCTCAACTGAGGAGCACAGACCAGGGGTGAAATTCAGCAGGTTCTGACAGGTTCTGGAGAACTAGTAGCAGAAATTTTGAGTAGTTCAGAAAACCAGCAAATACCACCTCTGGCTGGCCCCAGAGTGGGGTGGGAATGGAGATTTTGCAATATCCTTCCCCCAGGAGTGGGGAGGGAATGGGGATTTTGCAGTATCCTTC
>WNWU01000011.1:16487890-16517363 GCA_012654045.1 Ptyas mucosa | reverse complement strand
CCTTCCCCCAGGAGTGGGGAGGGAATGGGGATTTTGCAGTATCCTTCTCCTGGAGTGGGGTGGGAATCGGGTGGGTTCTAAAATTTTTTACTACCGGTTCTGTGGGCGTGGCTTATTTTGTGGGTGTGGCTTGATGGTCATGTGACAATTATTTAGGATTTAGCAGAGGTACTGGTCTACCAGGCTTTTAACTGCTTGCAAAGCTGTACCGATCTACCCAATTATTTTTTGCAGGCACTGGTCTACCCATTTATTTTTGCAGGCACTGATCTACTCATGTATTTTTGCAGGCACCGGTCTACTCATTTGTTTTCTTTTAACTCTGATCAGCTGTAGGGTGGCTGTTTGAAGCCCTATGGCAAGAGTTTAAACAGTTTTTTTGCTCTAGCCATCAGCTGGGACTCAGGAGGCAGCAATAGATTGGGGGTGGGGCCAAATAAAAGGTAAGAATAACGTGGAGGGGGGTGCGGGGGGTGGGGGAGCGGGGGGGCGGGGGCCCCAGAACCGGTTCGGTGACATCATATGGTCACCACTACCGGCTCAGGAGAACCGGGCCGAACCGGGAGGAACCCACCACTGGTGGGAATGGAGATTTTGCAGTATCCTTTCCCTGCCATGCCCACCAAGCCACACCCACTAAGCCACACCACGCCCACCAAGCCACTCCCACAGAACTGGTAGTAAAAAAAATTGAATTCCACCACTGGCACTGACTATAAAGTTATGGAAAAACTAAGAGAAAAGTATCTTAGAAACTGAGGCAGCTACTATTCAACTTGATAAAGAAAAGAAGTAGATTCCCAGTAAAATCTTGTTTTAATTTTTGGCATCTCTGCAGTGAGGGCGGCAAACTGAATATTGTTTTAGTCTGCAGAATTTCTGGTAATGGCCAGGTATTTGTTGTTTGCAGAATTTCTGGTAATGGCCAGGTATTTGTTTTCAAGATGTCTTTCAGATGCATTTTGCTCTAAATCATAAGAGTAAAAAGGAACAACACCCATGAGGATAAATAAAGAGTTATATTAGTGCAGGGCCACAGGTAGCTCTCAAATATCAGATTCCACTATCCCCATTGTTCATTCTAAGTAAACACAAAGAACACTATTTCAGATATTTCAAAGCTTTGGGAATCCTAGAGAAGCACAAGCACTTCCCTAACTAATCAGTACATAGTAACAAAGTTATCCGTTGGGAGAGAATGCCTAGATATATATCTAGCAGTAAATTCATAGACTGGAGATGAGCAGTTGATGGATTCCCCCCTAATGCCTGATTCCATCCATGGTTCCCCATTGTTCTTCAACTCCTTCCAAGCACATCATTTAAGTATGAAAGTAAAGGAAACATTTCTTCACTTAGTGCAAAATTAATATTTGGGTTTAATTGCCACAAAACATAGGAATGGCTACTGTCATTGTACTAAATAGCTATTAGAGGCTATATACAATAAATATGATGGGGGGAGGGAGAGAGATGATAGAATACATTCATAGAGGACAGGTATATCAAAAGCTATTGATTTTGAAGATTGATTGTTACTCCTGGTTGGGAATAGCATGTTTCCAAATAGTAATCACAAAGGAAGAGCCATGAAGGAGGGATATATGCCCATGTTCTATTTGTGAGCAGCTCAGAACTATTATAAGAAAAAAATGTTGGCTAAGAATGGGTAATGAGGCTTTTTTTTATGTTCTTAGGATTCTTCTCCTTTTTCCTAACATTCCTGCACATGTTCAGTACTTTTTTTCCTCCAAATAATTGAAGTGTCTATTTAGTTTTAAGCCGTATAAGGAGCCTACTCAATCAGTCACTTTGATACACCTGTACAATATTTTGTACATAACCAAAACTATATCTTGCTGATTTTAGATACCATGGATGGCAGGGGTCCACTTTGTACTATCTTTAAATTTGGATAGGTTCTGTGGGAAAACAATGTATGTGCTTTAATACGACGATATTTTGAAGGAAGGGGGATTAGCTGAGCGAGTAGGCGTAATTATTTTTTAAAAGAAGATGTGATTCCAGTGTTGTTGATTCTTTCCTATTTAAAGAAGAAGAAAAAAGAATTGAGACCCTCATATATATTTTAGTGCACTGTCAAATTGGAAACTTTTTAAGTCTGTCTCCAATCTTCCAGTCTCAAAAAGTTGCAAGACTAGAGACACACTAACTATATCCCACAAACCATCAGCAGCCTCTTCCCATTCTCCAAGCTATAAATCAATGGCTAATGGACTGGATAAGGACAAATGACTCAAAGTTCAACCAAGCAAAAGAAAAGCAGATAAAGATATAGATTCAACTTACACTGGATGAGATTTCTTTTACCTTAAAGACTCATATTATGGAGTTTATATGTATTTCTGGATTAAAACTCAGTCTGGATGTCCAGAGTTTGGAGATAGTTTAGCAGTGAATCCTTACTTCTAAGTCTTAGAGCTGGACATGAAAAGATGATGGCAAAAATAGAACTCAACACCAACATCCAGTACAATTTGTTAAAAGGCGAAAGATTTATACAATCTGAAGAGAAACCAGGGTATTTGTTCATATCATACTAAACCATTTGAATACATTATCTCCTTCACTCAGTTTCCAGGGCTTAGATATGTCTACTAAAAAAATCCCGTTAGAAGGAGAGATAATAAAGAAAATTTTAGAATGTGCAGAAATGAACAGATTAACATTAAGAATAAAAGATAAAGAGGAATCGGTGTATTTCCAGACTTGGGGATGTTTTTATGATTGACTAGAAAAGGAATATGAATAAAAATAAATGAGAGAAAAGACAAAAAAATAGAAATCCAGATGACACCTGAGTAAATGAAAAAGGGGGAAGGAGGGGGAAAATGAAAAAAGAGGTACTATATAAATGTACATTAAGGATGATATATGTGCAACCAGCAAAATAGAGAAGAAATTGAAAGGAAAATGTGGGTAAATGTAAGATCGGGGTTGCTCGAATACGATCTTGACAAAATATTGAATTGAAAATGGACACAACAACGGAGAGGGAAGGGAGAGAGGAGTAGAGGGACAGGTAGGAAGGAGAGAGGAGAAGGGAGGAAGAGAGAGAGAGAGAAGAAAGGGGAAAGGAGAGGAAGAAAGGGAGGGGAAATAAGAGTAGAAGAGTGGGTTAGAAAGAGAGGAAGAGGGGAGGAGTGGGGGAAAGGAAGGGGAAAGAGAGAAGGGGAAGGAAAGGCAGAAAAGAAAGTTGAAAAGAATAGAAGAAGGGAGGGAAGGATAAGAGGGGAGAAGGAGAGGAATGGTTGTTGTGGAAGAAGGGAGATATGGAATGGTAGAAGAGCAACTCCGAATGTATTTTAAAGTTTTTAGGATGAAGAATGAACCAATATGGAAACCAAAGATAATATGTGTGATAAGAATGGTTAAAGAGATTGTACATTTATATATGTTTTATGAGAAATAAAAATAAAAAAACTTTTATTAAAAAAAAGATAGGTCTGCTAAAAAGCATTAGCAGAGATCTAAGGGTTTCAATGAAACAAGAATTACTTTGTGTTTTGAACTGCCAAAAGGGTAATATCAATCACGAGTAACAATGCATTATTTATTGTTCTAGTTTTTAAAAGGAATCGTCTTTAAATTGATAGACTGTATCTGTGAACTTGTCTGGAGCTACAAGAGTGAAGCAAAGTTGTGATGAAATCTTTCCATGTTCCTTTTGCCCTATTACTAGAACAATTAATTAAAAATGGTAGAGCTGAGCCTATTGATTCATTTAGCTCTTGGAAGCTTAATGAGGTGTAAATCCTACTGGCAGCTGCATAGTGGAGCTGTCAAAGTAATTTATATCAATTGATGTGATTAGTACAGGTTCTCAATCACACCACTGTTGCTCCTTCCAATCTGTCATATTCTGAACGGAGCAATTTAACTGTTGAATTTCTGTTCGGCTGGATCCAATTTTCTCTGGATTATGCTAATGAGGCTAGAAATTTGATGTTAAAAACATCAGAAGTGCCAGACTGGATTGACCCAAAGACATATAAATATGTGATGTTCTGTTCCAACAGTTGCCAAACAGATGGCAGGAAGAAGCCCCTATGCAAGTCAGCTATTACTAAATTTACTGCAGAGATTATGTACTGATCTTAACTGGTGGGTATTTGATGGTCTTGTGTTCTATGAATTTGTCTAGTATGTTTTAAAAGAACAAAATGTAGACAGCCATTACACCACCAAGTGTCTGAAGACTTCCTGAATCACATGTCATTTACCGTCATTTCCATGTCCCAAGTTCTTGTATTTTGCAAGAAGCCGAATATTTCCTTTGTCCTGAATTATTTAATACTCTTCTGTCATTCCCCACATTTTTTCTACCCATAATTCCTGCTCAACAGTTAGATGTATGCGACTATCATCCCTGCTTTATTTTTACCTTTGTAGCTGCTTTTCCTAACTGCATTTTTGTAACCTAAAAATAGCTTTGTTTTTAGAAAAAGGGAACAATTTCTTGACCTAGCCTTTCTGCCTTGCTTCTAAACTTGCCTAGATGCTTAATTATTATCTAGATTTCTTCTCACTGGGCCAAGAAACCTCCGTAACAAGAATCCCTATTATGTTTCAAAGAATTTAGCTGCTCTGTAATTTACTTCCTTTTCAGCTTCTTTCAAAGCTCCATTGGCAAAGTTCATATTTATTACTCCTATTCATTTACACATTTAGCCCTGTTCATTTGCTCTGGATTGTGAGCTCCTAGAGAAGGATAAGCAATGCAATTAATATTTAAATATTGACTCCACCCCCAGGTCATTCAGAATCTCATAGGAAGAAGGAGTAATTCTGAAGCATTTGAAGGATGAAGATCAGTAGTGGGATTCAGCCGGTTCTCTCCCAATCATGTGAACCAGTAGCAGTGACTGCCATAGGTTCTGCCCAGTTGTCCAGATGTAATGCGTGACTGCTGCGCATGCGGAGAAGGCCGTGCGCATGCGCAGAGGCGCATGCTCACATTTGCGAACCAGTAGGGAAGGTAAGTGGATCCCACCTCTGATGAAGGTGGTTCTGATATGTGATTTGGACTTGGTATTTTATGCAGACACATACATATACAGTGCATTCAGAAAGTATTTGGACCCTTTTCACTTTTGTCTATTTTGTTGTTCTGCAGCCTGATTCTACAGTTGTTGAAATTCTTTTTTTTTTTTAAAGAGAAGTGACGAAGAACATGATGGTCACTTGACTGAGCTCCAGAGATCCTGTGTGGACATGGGACAGAGTCCCAGAAAGACAACCATCACTGTAGCCCTCAATCGAACTGGACTTTATGGCAGAGTGGCTAGATGGAAGCCTCTCCTCAGCGCAAAACACATGAAAGTCTGCTTGGAGTTTGCAAAAAAAGCACCTGAAGGGCTCTCAGACTATGAGGAACAAACTCCAAGCGGGTTTTCATGTGTTTTGCGCTGAGGAGAGGCTTCCATCTAGCCACTCTGCCATAAAGCCCAGTTTGATTGAGCTTCATAGATGGAAGGGTCTTTGCTGTGGATCCTCTCAAAGTTTATGTGAGGGAAGTAGTAAGGAGGAGGATTCCCAGCAGGAAGGGCTGCATTGCAGAAGGATAAAAGACAACTCGGTCCAAACATCATGTGTGAGAGAAAGAGGATGAAGCCAGTCCCTTCCTACTGATTCCCAGAGTATATTGTAGATCAGGCAGGGGTGAAATGCTCCCGGTTCGGACCGACTCGGGCAAGTAGGTAGCAATGATGGCCGGTGGTTCGGAGAACCGGTAGCGATGACAGCTGGAGGCTCCACCCACCCGCCCCATTTCCCGGAGTCGGGGAATGCACCATTCCCCGTCTCTGGCCTTGCCGCGGAGCCGCTGCCTGCTCGCACTTCGCCACACAGTGTATCCTACTGCTCACCTTTTTCCCACGGCTGGTTGTCAGGGAAGGCAAGCACCCGAAAGTTACTGGAGTCGCTCACTCTCCTTCTTGAATGAGCTGCTCTGGTCCATGTGCCAGCTGTGCAAGCGCACACTGTTTATTTAATTCAGCAGCAGATTGGGTGTGCGCTTGCGCAACTGGTGCTTGGACCAGAGCGGCTCATTCAAGAAGGAGAGTGAGTGACTCCGGTATCTTTCGGGCGCTTGCCTTCCCTGACAGCCAGCTGCAGGAGAAAGGTAAGCAGTAGGAGTCGGAGAATGGTGCATTCCCCGACTCCGGGGTATGGGGCAGGTGGGCAGAGCCACGGGAGAAAGATAAGGAAATGCCGGCAGAATAGAAATTTTTAAAAAAATTCCTACCGGTTCTGTGGGTGTGGCTTGATGGGAGGGGTTCTTGTGACTGAGTGGGCGTGGCTGTGAGTGACATTGAGTTGGCCGCACCTACTCAGTCACAGGACACCCCTCCACCAAGCCACACCCACAGAACCAGTAGGGAATAATTTTAGATTTCACCCCTGAGATCAGGGCAGTCAAACTCCCAGCCCACAGACCAAATGTGTCACGTGCTGGCCACGCCCACACCCAGTTTAGCAAAGGGGGGAAACATCACAATATGTCACTTGACGTCGCCGATGGTGTGAGTTTGACACCCCTGTTGTAGATGCAGATAGTAGAGTTCTCAGTCTGGAAATGTTTTGTTCACAGGTGTGGAAACAATAAAGAACTCAGCTTGGAAGAATCACTGTGTCTTTCTTGGCTTTGGGGCCTGACAGTTGATATCTATAAGAAGCTATTTGCTCACATTCTTTTCATAGACTTATTTTATTTTCCATCTTTTTTTCTTCCCTGTTTTAACAGCTTGAAAACTAAGGAGTGGAGCGTGTTGGTTTCAGTTGCCTTTTTGGATTCACTATAAAACTCAGTACTGACAGCAGTGTTCTAAATAATGGACTGGAAGATATGAAGAATCAAGCATAAAGTTAAAAGCACATCCAATTGCTTCCCTCCAGCAACATTTCATTGAGACATTGAGGGAGCTTCCTTAGGCACAGGTGTGTGAGATTCTAAGAATGTTAAGATGGCAGCTGTGATCACATGATTGGAGCCCCACCCATTTTCATTCATGGCCATGACTACCATCCTGACTACAACTTCTATTTATAGGTATAAATTAGATGCCAATTAGCTTTTGATTCCTAACATATAAGTAAAGAAACACTAGCCATCATCCCTTTATAGTGGGAATGTGTGCTGTTAGCTCAGAGTAAATTACTTACTCCCCGTACAGTTCCTTCATGACAGTTGTAATAGATACCTGGGACTGCCTGTATATATCCTTCCCAATTGTTTACTTTTGGACCTTGATTTTTATTTTTCACATGGTTTGAGACCTCTGTCTTTTTCTCAGTGAATGATGACCTTCTACGAAGGGCATCTACATGCTTATTTTTAGAATATTTGTGCTTTCATCAATGACCATTTGATTAAAGCACTAATACAACACTTTGTCTGTGGAGCTATCATTCTTTTTTTTTCTGAAATCAAAACAAGTAACCTTATAACATTAAAAGGTGCTGCTCTCAAATCACAATTATCCTTCCACAACTACACTATTTAAGTACACCATTAAAAGAAGACAGCTGCATAGCAATGTCCAGAAGTCACAAATCTTCTCACATCGCACCATTTCAAATCTCTGCAATTTTGTCAATAAAATAAATATATGCAGAAAGTGTGGCACATGGCACTTTATTTGTTTTAATAGGAATATCTATCTCCCTTTCCAGTGGAGTTTTTAAAGCAAGTGCCAGTTATTTAGAATCAGGCAGGCAATTCACACAGGGATTGCCCAAAACAAACAGTTATTCTTGGCTTCGGGCAGCCTCTTCTCAATGCAAACATGTAATTCTCTGCTCTGTGACCTCCCGCCAACAGAGATTCCCTATGTGAGGCAAGTTAGGACCTTAATTTTCAGTATCCTTTCAGCAGCTTTTTGTGGTGATTTCATTCTCCTGTGAGATTGCTGGAAAAACCACTAAGGGAAGGCAAAAGCCAGATCAGGTCACAGAATTAAGAGGGAGACACAGTATTGAAAGCTGACCAGTTAGACAGCGTCTCCAGACTCTAACCTTGGGAAAAAAGCAAGGGATTTCCTCAGGCTTGCTTAGGGGGTGATGCTTTTATTCATCTCAAATGTCATTAAATAGCATACACAAGCTTATACACACAAAAAAAAAATTGGAATATTCTGGGAGAGGAGAGGGAGAGGAGAGGAGAGGAGAGGAGAGGAGAGGAGAGGAGAGGGGAGGAGAGGAGACTATAATAGATGGATGCCTATATCAACCCTCTAGCAGGTAACTTCCTTTCATATCCTGAATGAAACACTCTAGGACATGCATGTTGATTCTTGTCAGGTAGAGTTTGAGGCTTTCTCAGTTGTTGGGACAAAGAATCCAGAAAATATTCATTGGCTCTGATTTTGGGAAGTATAGATTTATCAATTAAATTTGTTTGTGAAATGTAGAGTCCTCTTGATAGGTGGAAGTAATCAACCAAGCTATCTTTGTACTAACAAAACTCATTATAATTTAAGCTTTTTAAAATACCTTTTAAAGAATGGTAAGAGATGTTGGGTGAACTTGCATCTTGAGTTTCTATTCTACCAAGCAGATACTAAGGGATTAGCACATGAGGCTGGAATGAGATTTACTTCAGAAGAGTTAATGCCAGCACACTCACATGTCATACATATCCTTCCCAAGCTACTAGAAGATCGGGTCAACCCGATGCTTCCTGTATGTCTGACCTAGGTCAGTTCTTCAGTGACAAAAAATGAAGCCCTGCACCGTATGAGGGATTGTTTTGACTGTAATCCAAGCCAGTGTCAGTCAGAGCTGAGATGACTGCAGTCTGTCTGAAAGCACTCTAAATAAATCACTGGGGCCATTTACACCCACGCACCCTTCAGCTATGAGTAGACTATTTGAGAAGAAGGAGTTGAATGCCAGCAGGCTGAATCTGCTTTGAGGGGATGAAAGATTACAGCGATCAGCTGTGTGAGGAAAAGAGATTTTTCTCCATCTGTCCGTCCTCCAAGTCCTATTTCCTCATAAACTATTCCCTCAGTCACAGAGAAAATTGAAGTTGTTCAGAAATGAAAAAGATATTTAGCCTGCAAATCAATGAATATCTGACACAGTGACTGACTTCCATGGAACATATGGGAAGCAGCCAGCTGAACTGATGGATTTTCTGCATCCTTCTTCTGCTGATACGTTTTCTTCTTACTCCTTTTGAAATGATACTTTCCCAACAAACCATCCCTTCTCACAGATTTCATACGAGAAGGTTTCCGAGTAAGACACCTGAGAACTTTGAAAATCAAAATTGTATGGTCTTGTTACCCTGCCCAGGAAAAAGGATGTGGAGACACTAATTTGTTTTTGTTGCTATTGTTTAATCATAATATTTTAAACCAGTGTGTGTTTATTTAAACCAAAGAGTGTGCAACCGGAAACCTCAGACCCTGCTTGTTTCCTGAAAGCATTACAGATATTGTAGCCCCAGAATCTAACCCAAAGTTGCCATCAAATTATATTTTTAATGAAGCATATGATAGAACATTATTAAAGACAGAGAACTATTGCTTTAAATGTATGCAACTGTGAATGATCATAAATTTAGGAGCTGAATAAAGCAAGTTGACATATTGCCCTGACAGACACGCTGGATTTGCATCCAAATGAATATGAGTGCAACTCTGTGAGATCTTCTGATTGAATATCTGAGGCTGCACTGAGGAAGGTGTGGGATTGAGCGGATAGCCCTGTTCTCTCCCCACATTACTCTCTCCTTATATTTGGCCAAATGATGAACAGGACCATAATAAACCAATCAGAAAAGCATGCAACATCTGTCAGCCCCACTACATAGATCAGAGCACAAAATCAACTCCATGGGAAGACTGGTTACTACACTTTATTGACATTAGTTGTATTATAACTAATACTCCTCAATTTACAACCATTTTTTAGTGAACACTCAAAGTTATAACGGCACTAAAAAAACAAGTGACTTATGACTGCTTTTCATACTTAAGACTGTTGCAGCATCCCTGTAGTCATGTGATCAAAATTAAGATACTTGGCAACTGGCATGTATTTGTGACGGTTGCAGTGCCCCCTATGATTACCTCTTGCGACCTTCTGACAAGCAAAGTCAATGGAGAAGCCAGATTCGCTTAACAACAGTCTTACTAACTTAAAAACTGCAGTGATTCACTTAACAACGGTGGCAAAAGAGGTCGTGTAATGGAGCAAGATTCAGTTAACAATTGTCTTGCTTAGCGATGGAAATTTTGGGGTCAACTGTGGTTGTAAATCAAGGACTATCCGTAACAGAATCTTGCCAGCTTCCCTTTCTCCTTTTATAATTCAGTGAATGAATTGAACACCTGAGCGGTTTCTGAATATTATCCTGTTTCCCAGTCTTCTTTGCCTAGATAAAGATTCTTGCATATTTCTATCAAGGTCATCTCCCTTATTCTTTCCATGTTCCCAGTCCCACCCCCACACACAATTCCTTAAAAATAGCTTTACTTCAATACATGACGTGAAGGCAGAAAGAAAGGGAATTAACATAGGAGAGTCAGCAATATTCTGAGCTGCTGCCTCACTTTGTCTCTCTTAGATAGGAAGGGGATTCACAATATTTTTGCTTCAAAGCTATAAAACAATATTTTGAAATTATATATATAACTTGAATTTTCATTTAATGGCATCTGAATCCCAGGAGCATTGATTTAAAAAATCTGCCTTTGTTGCAGGGGTGGGTTCTAAATTTTTTTACTACCGGTTCTGTGGGCATGGCTTATTTTGCGGGCATGGTTTGATGGTCATGTGACAATTCTTTAGGATTTAGCAGAGGTACTGGTCTACCAGGCTTTTAACTGCTTGCAGAGCCGTACCGGTCTACCCATTTGTTTTTGGAGTGTTCCGGTCTACCTATTTGTTTTTGGAGCGCACCGGTCTACCACCACACTGCCTTTTACCACTGATCAGCTGTAGGGCAGCCCTTTGAAGCACCGCAGCAAGAGTTTAAACAGTTTTTTCCTTCTAGTCGATCAGCTGAGACTCAGGAGGCAGCGAATGGATTGGGGGCGGAGCCAGGCAGAGGTGGTATTTACCGGTTCTCCGAACTACTCAAAATTTCCACTACCGGTTCGCAAGAACCAGGGAGAACCAGTACCAACCCACCACTGCTTTGTTGCTCCCCTAAGTATGATCAGCCATAACTTATGGGGCAGGCTATTTCAAAGGAATGGAGCAAAGAGTGAGAAATATGGTATCTTGTCTTCATGTCCCGGAACCTCACATAAGGAGAACCCTCAACTTCCCAATTTAGGAAAGATACACTGTACAGATTGGCTTTACTTGAAGAAGGTGGTACTGTGGTTACCTAGGGACTAAGTAACGAAAGAATTCATAGGTTAAAACCTGCACTTTGAATTGTACTTGGAAGCATGCTGGTAACCAGTATGGTAGCCACAATATTGATGTTGTATCATTAAAAAGACAAAGATACTCAAGTCATATGGAGCATGACTTTGGAAATCATTTCCAAATTCTTCATAATAGCTATAATCTGGTCACATAACTAAGAAGAAAGAGTGAAAATGTTAGAATGGACGATATGACAACAATATGACTCTCTACCTTTTGGCTTTCCCATAGAGATACACTGGGGGTGGGTGGGTTCAGGAATGGTTTTTCTCTTTGTTGTTGTTAGCTGCGAAGTTATGTCTGACCCATTGCGACCCCATGGACAACATTCCTCCAGGCCTTCCTGTCCTCTACCATCCTCTGGAGTCCATTTAAGTTCATGCCTACTGCTTCAATGACTCCATCCAGCCACCTCGTTCTCTGTCATCCCCTTCCTCTTTTGCCCTCAGTCTTTCCCAGCATTAGGCTCTTATCCAGTGAGTCCTTCCTTCTCATTAGGTGGCCAAAGTATCTGAGTTTCATCTTCAGGATCTGGCCTTCTAAAGAGCAGTCAGGGTTCATCTCCTCTAGGACTGACCGGTTTGTTCGCCTTGCAGTCCAAGGGACTCACAGGAGTCTTCTCCAGCACCAGGTTTTTCTCTACTGGTAATAATACAGAGAAATGTATGATGTATATATCAAAACAACTCTTTCCCTCAGAGCCATGTAGGAAATTTTAATTTGTGCTTCCACAAGGCTAGGATGATCTAGTATGAAGAATAGAATGGATAAACATACAGTCCAAGCATAAGATCAACCTCAAATTTAATGTATTGTATTTTAATAAATTATAAGATTATGCAATGATATTCCATGCATTATTGATATTTGATTGATTTTTTCTTCTTCTCTGTAGCACCCACTTGAATCCAACCCATTGTTGGAACTGATTTTGTTGGCTTCTTCCCTTACACTATTTACATTTGTTGAAGTGTTTGAGTACATATTCTACTGATGGATCCCCTTTAAATAATTTATTTCAAATATTCTGGTGGCTTGGAAAGATTAAAAAAATTGACTGCGTATACAGATTAGCTGCAATTACTCTTCAATGGATGATGATCTGTTTTTATCTCCGTAAAGTGTGAAGAGGCAAAGAGGCAAGTCTTACACAATTCAAGACAGCAAACTGAAAAAAACAAAAAGGCCTTAAAATTACACCATTAAGCTATGACGCTGTTCGGATAGTTCATTTTCATCTCCCCAAATCAGATAAAAACATAATATTCCCAGCCACTGTGGGAACAGGTTGAGTTTAAATTTCAATGATTCTTTGCTTTAAATTCAGAGTTTGTATAAACTTTCTGAACAGGACAATGCATGTAATTTTTTAAAAACTTATTTAACTTATTTAATTAAGGGGAGGTGGTGATTCAGTGGCTAGGACACTGAGCTTGTTGATCGAATGGTCGGCAGTTCAGCAGTTCTAATCCCTAGTGCCGCATACCAGGATGAGCTCCTGTTACTTATCCCAGCTTCTGCCAACCTAGCAGCTCGAAAGCACATAAAAAATGCAAGTAGAAAAATAAGGACCACCTTTGGTGGGACGATAACAGCGTTCCGTGCGCCTTTGGCATTTAGTCATGCCAGCCACATGACCACGGAGACATCTTTGGACAGTGCTGGCTCTTCGGCTTTGAAACAGAGATGAACACCGCCCCCTAGATTGGGAACGACTAGCACGTATGTGCGAGGGGAACTTTTACCTTCACCTTTACTAACTTATTTAATTATATTCAGATGTACTCCTGAACCCAAATCTGACTTAGAAATACGCTTAGAGTTATACATTTAACACATGATGAGGCCTACCGTAATTCCCCCACTCAAGTCATATTTACAGAAGCCCAATTTGCTTTTGTGATTTGTTGGTTTGGGGAAGAAAGAACGTGACTGCAGGCAAACATCTCCCAATATTTTTAAAGTCATCTGAATATTGTAATACAATTAAAATGCCATTGTAAAAGAGGCAATGGAGCTTTGAGATTTTTCTTTTAAATCTTCTGTTTTCTGTAAATAGACAGTTCATTCCAACACAGAAGTACCTCCTTCCAATATGCTGGCAATTAAATCTTACAGGTACTTCTAAACCCTGAAGTTACATCTGTCAAGAAAGCACTTGAGTATTCACACTTACTGTGGAATAATTGCTAAGGGGCTAGTTTTCCCTGTATTTTATAGTAGTACAGGTAATTACTCATTACACTGAATCCAAAAGTAGTCTAACTGACAGAAACAATTTAGTCTTTGATGGTTGACTATAAGCCACCTTTCTCCAATATAGCAGCTGCTTCACGTCCAAGGGATGTTCTAACCAGCACTTCCACCATAAATCATTACTATGGATTTCTATTTCTGGATTGTGGTGACTGCCAAAATTTTTGCTTGCATTTCAAATCTCTTTATATCTCTTCTCCTTATTGTTTTTGTTTATCCTAAGAAAATGCAGCATACCTCCCCTTCATTCGGGATGGCCTTTATTGCTTCCTACTCCTATATTCTCATCAGATCTGTCTGGGGAAGGAAATGGTTTTGCATATCATGGACAAAACCATGTGAATCGATCAATATTTGGGAGTAAATCTAGCATTCTCAATACAGGCTGCATTCCTATGATGCATCAGTACAGATGATCTTCGACTTAAAATCATTCACTTATCGACCGTTCAAAGTTACCATGGTGCTGAAAAAAAGTGACTTACAACTGGTCCTTGTGCTTAAAACTGTCACAGCAGCCCTACTGTCTTGTGATCAAAATTGGGGTGCTTTGGCCGCTGGCATGTATCTATGATGGTTGCAACATCCCGGGGTCATGTGATTTCACATTTGCAACCTTTCCCAGTTGGTGTCTGACAAGCAAAGTGAATGGTGGGAGCCAGACTGCGTTAATGACGGCCTGATTCTCTTAACAGCAACAGTGATTGGCTTAACAACCCTGGGGGAAAAGGCCATAAAATTGAGTGTGATGCATTTAGCAGCCACCTTGTTTAACAAGGTGGTCCCAATTGTGGTCATATGCCAAGGACTATTTGTATTTTGCTTGTTTTAACCAAAGTGACCAGAAATAATCCTGTGTCAGTCCTGCAGATGTGCAAAGCATGAACAGCTTCTCTGGATAAAGCTTACTTTTTTAAAAAAATCTTTATTCTGCATATTAATTTGAGGGTGAGACATCAAACCAGACCAGGGATGTGGAAGAAAGCCACAAGCAAATGGTTTCTCCCTCTTTGCATTCATACTCAGCTACACTTGCAGACAGTAAGCCAAGAAGCCTGGACTACTGTAATGCTCTCTACATGGGCTCCCCTTGAGGAACACCCGGAGGCTCCAACTGGTCCAGAATGCGGCCGCGCGGGTGGTTATGGGAGCGACGTGGCGTCCCCAGGTAACACCTCTCCTGCGTGAGCTGCACTGGCTCCCGGTGGTCTTTCGGGTGCGCTTCAAGGTCTTAGTTACCACCTTTAGAGCCTTCCATTGCTTAGGACCTGGGTACTTACGAGACCGCCTTCTGCCACCAGTAGCTTCTCACCGGCCAGTACACTGGCCTAAATCTTTTCCCCTGTTTAATGTAAATTTTAATTTGTTTCTTAAATTATTGGGTATTTTAATTCTGTCTTAGCCAAATTATTTAATTCGCTTTTATTCTATTTTTAAATTTTTGTATCCATGTCTTTTATTCTGTGGCTGTTCACCACCCTGAGTCCTTCGGGAGGAGGGTGGTATACAAATTTAATAAAAACAAAACAAACAAACTCCTATAGAAAGGGGCTCCTCATGGTGCCGTTGGTCAAACAGTGTCGACTGGCGGCCCCCAGGAGGAGAGCCTTCTCTGTGGGGGCACCTGCCATTTGGAACGAGCTCCCCCCGGAGATATGGAGGATCCCGGATTTGCGCACTTTCCGCCATGCCCTCAAGACCTTTTTATTTCAACAGGCTGGCCTGGCCTAACTTCCTTTTAATTGTTAATTTTAAATTTGTTTTAAAACAATAGGGGTGTTTTAATTTGTTTGGGCCAAATTATTTAATGTGTTTTTATATTGTTTTTTTAAATTTTGTATTATGTGTGTTTTATCTTTTGGCTGGTTCACCGCCCTGAGTCCTTCGGGAGTAGGGCAGTATATCAATCCAAAATAAAGTAAAGTAAAGTAAAGTAAAAGTGGAGAGCCTGAGTGGCGTAGCAGGCTAATGCCTCCTATTAAGGCAGCATTTAACATCCAGCTGCCTGCAATTACTGCGAGTTAATCTCACCAGGCTCAAGGTTGACTCAGCCTTCCATCCTTTCTAAGGTGGGTAAAATGAGGACCCGGTTTGTGGGGGCAATAAGCTGACTTTGTATAAATATACAAAAGTATGAAGGCTATTGCTTAACACATTGTAAGCTGCCCTGAGTCTCCGGAGAAGGGTGGCATATAAATATAAATTTTTAAAAAAAGTCTTGAGTTCAAATTGTGGTTTTATATCTGGGGGGGAGGGGAAGCCATGTGACCTATCTTGATTCTTTTCGTACAAGATCACAGAAACCACAAACAAATCCATGTGTCTGTTTGTATATTACATTAAGCCAACATGGTTCAACAGCAGGCCAAGAAATCCAAGTTGAGCTGGCTGAGTGGCATTCCGTGCAGCAGGGAAGACATTTCCCTTCCCTCTCCTCCACATAATTTCACCCAGCGGAAACCAGTGCTTCTTGAACAGCTTCCACTAGCCTGAGTGGGACTGCTTCCATCTTTTATCAATTGCTTGCCTCCTCCCGTGTCTACATTTTCCATCAGCTGATGAGAAGAAATGAAGCCGAGCCAAGCCAAACAAAGTGAATGTGCCTGCTACACAGACGATTTCTGTGTTCCCCCAGATCCAGTTAAATATGAATAATTGGTGCTTTGGGGGTTGAGTTCCAGAAAACTGCTAAGGAATTTATTAGATTTATCCGTTTCCCCGACTCATATCTTTGTAATGTTCAATTCAAACAAATGCTTAGAGCCACTCTTTAGTACGATTCAAGTGTTGAATGAGAAGTTGGGAGGATGGGTTCAGATCCCTGCTTAGCTGTCACAGTCGATAGATGGATTTACTGTGAACATCTGACCAGTTGTTTGGGTTTAAAAGGAAGGAAACAGAACCAAAAAGAGGAAAGGAAGGGAAGAGGAAGAGGAAGGAAACAAAAAAACTGAAAAGAAAACCCACTCAACAAAAATGTATTTTGCTTGCATAATCATAGGTGTAAAACCAGAATGAATAACTAAAGATATAATAGTTACTTCAGCTTACAATAGAATATTTATTTATTTGTTTATTTATTTATTTATTAAATTTAATTTATATACCGCCCTTCTCCCAAATGGGACTCAGGGCAGTGAACAGCCGAAATTAAGATACATAAATACAAAAGTTAAGATAATTTAAAAATGCATTAAATCAATCGGCCTCCCAATTTAAAACCCCGAATCCTATAAAATTTAAAATCCCAGTAAAAAAATTATTTAGGCTAGGCCCGCTTGATAGAATAAAAATGTCTTCAGGGCCTTACGGAAGGTCCGGAGGTCCGGGATCAGTCGTATTCCGGGAGCTGGCTCATTCCACAGGGAGGGTGCCCCCACTGAGAAGGCTCTCCCCCTGGGGGCCGCCAGCCGGCATTGCTTGGCCGACGGCACCCTGAGGAGGCCCTCTCTGTGAGAGCGTATTGGCCGGAGGGAGGTTATCGGTAACAGCAGGCGGTCTCGTAGATACCCTGGCCCTAAGCCATGGAGCGCTTTGAAGGTTATTCCTTCTGTATAGTTATGCTGAATCCCATAAAGATAAGATTGCAATAGCAGTTAGACCTATATACAGCTTCAAAGTGCTTTACAGCCCTCTCTAAGGAGTTTTACAGTGTCAGCATATTGCCCCCAACAATTTGGGTCCTCATTTTACTGACCTTGGAAGGATGGAAGGCTGAGACAACCTTGAGCCAGTAAGAATTGAACTGCTGAACTGCTGGCAGTTGGCAGTCAGCAGAATTAGCCTGCAATGCTGCATTCTAACCATGGCATCAAAACGGCGCAGACAAGACTACAGGGAAGTGGCGGGGGGGGGGGGTCAGGGTTAATGTATTTCTGTGGACAGAAAGAAAAATCAAAGTTGCCCAAATTCTGTATGACTTATAACAGGGCTGATATTTTACTTCCACTCTTTTTAATAAACTTTTAGCAGCATGCAAAAAGGTGGAATAGCTTACTGTGTAGCTACTATAGCTGATTTTTCCGGTAGCAAAAATATATTGCTGATTGAATTTCCCCCATGTTGTTGTTGCACATGGCATAGAAAGCATATTGGTTTGTGCCATTAAATAATTTGAAACACTTCATACAAAGAAGGGATCACATTTACCCCCTGTTAGGGCAAAGTCTAGATTATTCAATTCCTTCCGAATATGAAAAATGAATTCAACCTGTGAAAACTCTGAGGGAGCAGGGGAAAAAACTCTTATGAGCCTGAACTGAAATTGGTTTTCATGGTTTTCAGTCTGGAACACTTTTTCCCCTCTTTTTTAAATGAAGTATATCCTAAATAGGATTCTTTTATAACTCATGTAAGGAAAATTGCTCTCATTCTGAGGGGGATACAAATAGGGGTTTGTTGCTGGGGGTTTGCAGGGGTTCAAGAAAAGCTAAGATTCTGCGCAGTTCGAAGAATGCCCAAATCCCACTCCTGGCTGGCCCCTCCCACCCTGCCCCTCCCAGGAGTCCCCACGCGGTCCATTTTGGATGCAGGTAAGTGCAGTTCAGCAGTTTGAATCCCTAGTGCCGTGTAATGGGGTGAGCTCCTGTTACTTGTTCCAGCTTCTGCCAACCTAGCTGTTAAGGATATTGTTGAGTTGCACCTGAAGTTGTGGCTTATAAAGCAAAGTACCGTTAGAGTTTTACGCATGGAAACGGTTTTGAGAGTAATTGTGAATAATATACAGACAAACTGGGTTTATAGTATTTTACTTTTAGGGAAAAGCAAATTCATAGTCCTTTAACAATCCAAGTCTTAGCCATATAAAGTGCAATATAAGATCAATCCAGGGATATAAAATCTTCTTACCAGTTTGTAGAAAAATACAAGGAACAATCAGGAACAATATAAAAACGATTCAATAAATATCAGAAAGCAGTAAATAAATAATCATGATCAAATCATTGACCATAGAGAGATCAAAAAGAGTTACAGCATAGCAGCAGGTAAAATGGTGTAGTAGTCCACACTAACCATAATTTAGCTCTCCTTAAATACATTGGCTACAGAGCTCAGCCAATCAGGATGCAGAATGACTCAGCACAATTCTTAAAGCTACATAATACATTCACATAAAACAAACATACAATGTTGGCTTATATATTTCCTGGCCAACCAATTAGGCAATAACCATTTCCTAACATAAGCAGTTCTAAAGCATGTAAAAAATGCAAGTAGAAAAATAGGGACCACCTTTGGTGAGAAGGTAACAGCGTTCCATGCACCTTTGGTGTTTAGTCATGCCACATGACCACAGAGACGTTTTCAGACAGCGCTGGTTCTTCGGCTTTGAAACGGAGATGAGCAACGCCCCCTAGAGTCGGAAATGACAAGCACATATGTGTGAGGGGAACCTTTACCTTTAAGTGCAGGGTGCATGCGGAGGCTCAGGGAGGGCGAAAAACGGGCCTACCGGAAGTTCGGGAAGAGGGCCTCCGGAGCCTGGGGAGGCCATTTTCGCCCTCCCGGATGCTTGAGGAAAGCCTTTGGAGCCAGGGGAGGACAGAAAAAACCCCCCACCCTATTCCCACCATGGCCATGCCCACCCAGCAACCGGGCAGAGAACTTCTTGCTAAAATTTTTGAAGCTCACCCCGGATACAAATGGAAGAAGAAGCAAACTCATGTCAGAGAGAGGAACTAAGACTCCTTTCCTGTCCCAGAGGTTTCATATCTGGCAACTGAAACTCCAAGTTTCTTGTGGTGTAAGGTTGGGCCCCAGGATGAGAACTCTAGCTCCCCTCCCAGAAATATCTAGAATTGGCCCCCTTGCTGCCATCTTTCTGCTATGGTGCAACCATGGAAGTTCCTGCTGCCATCACTTACCTGGATTGGTGCAGGAACAAGGAATCAGAACAACTGCATATATAGGCCAAGATAGTTTCTTTATTGTTGTTACCTATTTACAAGAATCTCGCCAGACCTTCCGAGGTTGGTAAAATGAGGACTCAGATTGTTGGGGGCATTTGCAAACCACTCAGAGAGTGCTGTTAAGCACTATTACTATTGCTATTGCTAACTTCACCTAGCATTCTCCTTCCATTCCCAATTTTTGTTTGTGAGACAGATAGACTCACACGTTAATCCATTACTGTCATATAAAAGGAAAGAGGAAAAGGAGAAAGAGAAGGAAAAGAAGCCTGCTTGTATTTAGACTTCATGTGATTCACAGGAACATAACAATAAGCAGCATACCAGTTTTAGTGCACATGAATACCCCATGAGCGGTCAAGAGTCAAAAATGAGGGTTGAGATATCACAGAAACTTGCACAGATGAGTACTTCTTTCTTTGCTTCTCATCTAAGAAGCTTCTTCAGCTCTGACTGGATGGGGAATGGAAGAATTAATATTCCTTTTTTCCTTGAAATCCTTTCATTTCCCACCATCCAGTCAGAGCTGAAGAAGCTTCTTGGATGAGAAGAAAACATCTTCAAAGAAAAAAAAGAAAGGAAAAAAACAACAACAAGAAAGTGACGTTGCCTCCTTTGGGACAACCATGACCTGGATAACTGAGAATCTCTATAGACTTTTAATTAATTAGAGCCCACTTTCCAGATTCTTCTTATCCAGTCAGAAGCCTGTCTCTGAAATGTTACTAGATAGCATATATTATCTCTTATGTTACAGGATCTGTGTGGATCTTGAATCCTTTACTGAAGATCAGGGGTGGGTTCTACTTACCTTTACTACTGGTTTGCAACGGAATCGCATGCGCAGATCGCTTCTGATGATGTCAGGGTCAGTGGGCGGAGCCTCCTGCCAGTTTTACTACCGGTTCTATAGAACCGGTCCAAACAGGGGGCAACCCACCACTGCTGAAGATCCTACAAATAACATATTCGCTGCTCACCTCTTTAAAATATATAAAGTACCTTATGATAAACCTTAGCTTTAAAAAATCAGAGTTGAATATTCTTATTTCTTTAAAAAATGTTTTTGCTTTTTCCAAAGTTTTTCAGGAAAGTATAGTTTCACGAATTTCTTTCATTTCAGGCACAGTTCAATAAATTGCAATAACAGGATTAGGAAAGGAAGGTGACAACAGATTGTGGCATCACTGGCTGGAGGAGGTGGAAGTCATATTTTTGAATGTTTCCCCGTGTTTTGTTTTGCAGAATTATGATAAAGCTACATTCATTGTGAACTGTGAGGAGAATTAATGGAAGGATTTGTCTCCATAATCTGCTTTCTTATAGTGCACTGAAGCCTTTATATAATGCTCTTTTCTTTGAAATAGATTGCTTATTTATAAATAGAAATTTCTCCCCCATCAAAAACTCAATGCAAAAATCAAATACTATGATAAATGTCCTCTTAGCATTCCCCCCCCCCAGATGTCCTATTTTCTGTCCCATGTGTTGGGTGTGTATGTAATGATTAGCCTCCATAAAATCATGGCCATTCCTTATGCACTACCAGTGGTGGGTTCCTCCCAGTTTGGCCCGGTTCTGCCGAGCCAGTAGCAGTGACGATATGACGTCACATGACCATCAAGCCACACCCATAAAATAAGCCATACCCACAGAACCGGTAGTAAAAAAAATTAGAACCCACCCCTATGCACTACCCAGTACTGAAATAGCACAGGAACAACATTCTGGAGCCCATTGATCCAAGTCCAAATATTGTTTTCATTGCTTAGTGAAATCTGTGAAATCTTATCTTAGTTAAGCATGTTCCAGAATAATGTAGTAGTATTGTGGTAAATACAATATTTGGGGTAAGATGTGATAATTTATATAGAGACCATATAATCATTCATTATTGATTTATGTTCATTCATACTCATAAATCATTCATATTGATTTATGTTTAACTAGAGCAAAAGGTACTTTTTTGCCATCTGGGAAGGAGAAGGCATGAAATGAGAAGGCAGCAAGAACCTGCCTTAGAATATTGAGAAAGTGGCAAAATGCTCACAAAGATTAGCATCCTTTGTTGTGACAAATTTTTACAAACCACCGGGAAATAGCACAAAACATTCTCCTGCCTCACTTTAGGCACAGAAGTAACAGCCAAAAAGATAAAACATTTGGAGTAACCAACCAAGAAAGAACAGCACAGCAACTGTACAAAGGGAAATTCCTGGCTTCTCTAACAGAGGACATCTTTGCCATGATGTGTCAAGTATGAGGAACATCAACTTCTATCCATTTACGTGAAGTTCATGAACACAAATAGAGGAGATCATATTTTTATTCTTAGTTAGCACTCACCATGATGGTCTTTAGGAGAACAAGGAAAATAGCTTTTTCAATATTTTGAGGATCTGGATGCTAAGAGAATGGATATATTTTAATTATATTAAACCTTTGTTTTACACATCTGATGTAGAGATTTGTAACCACTGAGAGTTTAGGTGGAATCAAAGGCATAGAAATGTTGTAATAAATAAATCCAATTATCCCTAGGGGTAAGGGAACAACAACATTCAAAACCTTAGTTATTCTAAATAGGACACTTTATTCACACCAATATACAAGCAAAATACAACCTCTGAGGTACATATTTTTAGGCAAACACAGTAAAAAGCACCAAGACAGGTAAGTCATAGGCAGGTACGGAGGCTTCAATAAAGCAACTTGTCTAATTGATGAAGAGTTACAGATTTTATGGAAAGTGTACATGCCACTTTCCTCCTCCTCAAACTAGCACTATTCCAGTGACTCATTTATATATTACAGAACACCCTGTTTTAATGAACAAAGTGTAATTTACTAGGCTCGTACAATGCAGTAAGTCAGCAACCATGCTGTGTAAGCATTTACACAATTACTGTTTTAACACAACATGCTAAGCCAAAACTAGACAAATTTTTATTATGGCTTTGTATTAACCGTGGACCCACCTACTATTTGGGAGTCTGATTTTGACATGCTAAGAAACTGCAGCATTGGTGACCATTATCATACTCTCAATTCCTTTTATAGCTAAGGTGAGAAGATACCATTTGTTAAATGTGAGATCAGAGGTGGGTTTCAGCAGGTTCTGACCAGTTCTGGAGAACCGGTAGCAGAAATTTTGAGTAGTTTGGAGAACCGGTAAATACCATCTCTGACTGGCCTCGTCCCCATCTATTCTCGGCCTCCCGAGTCCCAGCTGATCGGGAGGAAATGGGGATTTTGCAGTATCCTTCCCCTGGATTGGGGAGGGAATGGAGATTTTACAGTATCCTTTTCCTGGAGTGGGATGGGAATGGAGATTTTACAGTATCCTTCCGCTGCCACACCCACCAAGCCATGCCCACAGAACCGGTAGTAAAAAAATTTGAATCCCACCACTGAGTGAGATGTAAGTAGTGGTGATCATATTATGTAATCATATAATGAAATAAGCAAATTAAGTCTCAAGATCCAATCTGGGTCAGTTACCAGGACCAGAGGTTTTAGTCTTCTGAGCTTTCGGTCTCATGCTAGAGCCCATCCTCAGGGATCTTCTCTCTACCAGAATATGTGCTTTGTTTAATTAAGCCAAATCAAATTAAATTAAATTACATCTCATTGATATTACGTGTTTCTCTCTTAAAAATAGATCCGCCATCCATTTTCCTCTACTGAATGGATGTAAATAACTGCTTTCTTCCTATCTTCTTTAACTAAATAAAGATCACTATTTCTATATTCCACTTCTGATTTGTTGGATTTAAACCAGAAAAGTACATCTAGGAGTGTGTTTGGCTTTGCAGGCAAAGCAGATGAACAAGTGAAGAATTTTTTCCCTTACACTGATGAATGTAGGACACAAATGTATGATCCATAAAAGCTGGCTTAGGAAAAAAGACCACCCTGCCCTCAAATAAAAAATAAATGCCATGTGGTTGCAAATAATTGCTCATGGCTAGAAACATAATCCTTTCAAAAAGATACCATTATTTGTGTCTTTTACTAGGGGGGAAAAAAAGTCGCCTAAAGTGAAGTGTTGAAGTCTTTCGGAAAGAATCCCCTGTGAACAGCTTACTCTTTTGGTACCAGGGTGATGTTGCTGAGAATGAAATTTATCAGCTGTGAGACAGTCAAACCAAAAAGTGTTTTAGTCACAAAATCATCTGTTTGTCGATCCCCCTTTTAATAGGCAATGTTGAATGCTCAGTTCCTAAAGAGCAATTAAGTGACTTTTTATGGCACGCGGGATGCTTCACCTGACCTCTCACCTCACTGCAAATGCTGGCAGCTGACCCCATCCGTATCTCAGGAGAAAAGTCCCTATTATTTCCATCATCAGCTAGCAGCTTGCACTTCTGAATGGACTCTCCCTAGACATCTGGCTGGAGCAGTTGCACGCTGCCTATACTGATTCAAGGTCGGTGAGGGGAAAGGGCACTCTTGTTTTCCAGAATCCCAAGAAACAGGGCTAACTCTAACCTCTTTCCAAAACAATCTTGCTGAATTTCAGCAAGGACGCTAAGATGCAACTTCTCTCCAGGGGTGAAATCCAGCAGATTCTGACCGGTTCTGGAGAACCGGTAGTGGAAATTTTGAGCAGTTCGGAGAACCAGTAGCAGAAAATTTAAGTAGTTCATAGAACTGGCAAATACCACCTCTGGCTAGCCCAGAGTGGGCTGGGAATGGAGATTTTGCAGTATCCGTCCCCTGGAGTGGGGTGAGAATGGAGATTTTGCAGTATCCTTCCCCTGCCATGCCCACCAAGCCCACCAAGCCACACCACACCCACCAAGCCACGCCCACAGAACCAGTAGTAAAAAAAATTGGATTTCACCACTGGTGAAATCTACTTACCTTCCTTACCGGTTTGGAAACGCGCACATGTTATGTGCGCGCGCAGACCTTCTGCGCATGCGCAATACCTTCTGTGCATGCGCAGAAGGTAAAAAACATTACTTCCTGGTTAAAACCAGGAAGTAATGACACCTGGGCGGGTAGGCAGGGCTTCGCTTCGCCATCACTACCAGATCGCCGAACCACTGGCCAAGATCGCTACTGAATCGGGCAATCCGGTCCGAACCAGGAGCATTTCACCCCTGCTTCTCTCCCCCCCCCATCCTCCTCCTCCTCCTCCTCCTCTTGAGATTGAGTAAAGCTCCACTTCTTTCCGCAGCCTTCAGGAGAAACAAAGGCTGCTAGGCAAAAACCCAGCATATAAACTGGAAGAGCAATTTTGTGCATTTCTCAGAGGCATAGCACAGCATCACATACTGACTCAAGAATGCCGATGCTTTTTTCATCAGATCTACACCATTTGTCATACCATATGTCTCTATATCAAACTTATCTTCTCTTTATCTCAGATCAGAAAGAGCCAGCATGGGGCCTCTTAAGTGCTTTGTACTACAACTCCCTCAGGAAGTGTGTACAGCTATTGATCCCAAAGCAGCAGAACACCGGAAGTAATAAGAAATCTTAGCCAGAAAGCTCCCCAAATGTGGACTGATTGTCTGCCCAAAGTCATCTTTCTTCGCCATCTCTGCTTTTAACAATCAATTTCCCACCACCGGGATACAAATGTGCCAGAGTGTGCTGGCTGCCAAAAGTGCCAAAATGACCCTGCTGGCACAAGTGAAGCTGTATACCAGCAAAGTTGAAAACTAAATGCGGAAATAAGCATATAGGATGAGCAATAAAACACACTACACTTAAAAGCCCTGCGCAAATGTAAAGAACTGCCGCTGAAGGAAGGCTAAGGAGTTGGCCAGCTCTGTTTATTCTTAGATCACAGGGAGACATTCCTTACTCTTGACAGCAGGAATTCCCTGAAAGATTCATTCATCAGCTCTGTTCTTTGAACTTGCCAGCTAGCTGCATCTTTGTGTGAATAAAGGAAAACAGCATTAGGCATTCCGAAGGAGACCAAATGTGTTTCTCCTGCACAACTCATCTTTATTCTTTGCTATATACTGAAATTTATTCCTTCTGCCTGAAATTCTGTATCCCGGCCTTTTTTCCAAGTTGTTAAGTGAGTAACACCATTGTTGAATGAATCTGCCCCCCACCAACTTTGCTTGTCAGAAGGTTGCAAAAGGTGATCACATGACCCTGGGATGCTGCATCCATCGTAAATACATGCCAGTTGCCAAGCATTTTAATTTTGATCATGTGACCATGGGGAGGCTGAAAAATGGTGTGATGAAGGACCATAAATCTCTTTTTTTCAATGCTGTAATTTGTAACTTTAAACAGTCACTAATGGTTGTAAGTCGTCAACTACCTGAATACTGCTTTCTATGGCATTCAAACCAGTGGTGAAATTCAATTTTTTTTTACTACCGGTTCTGTGGGCGTGGCTTGGTGGGCGTGGCTTGGTGGGCATGGCAGGGGAAGGATACTGCAAAATCTCCATTCCCTCCCCACTCCTGGGAAAAGGATATTGCAAAATCCCCATTTCCTCCCCACTCCTGGGGGAAGGATATTGCAAAATCTCCATTCCCACACCACTCTGGGACCAGCCAGAGGTGGTATTTGCTGGTTCTCCGAACTACTCAAAATTTCCGCTACTAGTTCTTCAGAACTGGTCAGAACCTGCTGGATTTCATCCCTGGTTCAAACTGATTTACCTTTCACTATAAATGGAGCTAAAACTATCATTCTTTCTTGACAAACTAACTTTGCTCCCACCGTGTCCATATACCACTTCATACGTATGAAGTGCATGAACATATTTGTTCTTTAAGATACAATAACAATGAACAATAAAGAACATATTTGTTCTTTAAACTTTATATTTTTCTTCACATTTGGACCTGGGTATGGAACCAAATACACAGTGGCCACTGTTGTGAATGATCTTTGATGGGAAATCATAGGCGGAATGCAATTGTCCTGGTCTTACTTAATCTCTCAGCAAACTTTTAAACCATTGATTGTGGCCTTTCTCTGGAATCACTTGAAGGATTAGAACCAGGGGGCACTATTTTGCAGTGGAGAATTACAGGTAGGGTGGTAGGAGGTTGACCTTGAGGGCCCTCTGCAGTGGGATGCCACAGAGTTCAACATTCTCCCACTTTTTAAAAAAATATTCTGCTATCTTTTATTTAACGTCTCCATGAAGCTTTTGGTAAGCAGCTGGTTGATATGTAGATGTTACTTGGTGGCATATCTCACCTCTGAACCAAACAGGGAAATGGAGTTTGGTTATGTCTTGAATGTCTGTATACAGATGAATAGGATTCAACTTGGTTCCAGAAGAACAGAGTGACTTTGGATATGAAAGCCAACTGATGCCATAAATATTCCATATTTCACTCTGGACAGGGTTATCTGTGGAGAGTTGATTCATAATTTCTGGGTCTGTTTCTGGACAACTGCCACAAATAAAAGGAAAATATCACCATTGGTAAAATGTATGCAGATTCATTCATGGTGCATGTCCTTAGTAGATTAATTTTCTAATCACTAAGATTTAGTGCTAGTTCTTCTACACTGTAGAGGAACACAGATTATTGTCTTATATTTATACTCTTATATTTTAGTTTTAAATTTATTGTTGGTTAGGTCTGTAAGTCCCTCAGAGTCAGGCAGGATTAGAGGAGCATATAAATCACATGATACAAATAAACACACACTCACACACACACACACACACACACATGCACAGACAATCAACACATTTCCCAACATTCTCATGCATTTATGATGTCCTTTTCATCAATATCTGTTTCTTTTTTAAAAGTTTACAAAGGAAATGTTTACAAAGTATTGTTCTTTTTCTCAGGATTTCCAAAATTAAATCTCCAGTAAGAAGCCAGAACAATGGTGAAGGGAATTGCTATTTCCATCAGGCCTATCCATTGCTTCTTTCTCTGTTCTCTGTTTTAAAGATTCAACCTCCTCTTCCAGCCTGTCTCTTTTTGTAAGGAGAAACAATTTTAAGAAAATCCCTAAAGCAAGAATAATAAAGCTTGTTGTGAAAAATATGAAAAAAGGTAAGACCACTGGATCAAAACAGCAAAAAAAATCTAGATGACCTCCAGATTGGCAAAAAAGATACTGAAAAATATAATTCTAATGAAGGAGAATATTTGTAGCTCAGGTTAAAATGAGGGGACCTTCTCTGAGCTTGTTTTTTTGCAGGTATTTCATTGCTCACACTAGGTAACATCATCAGGACTAGCACTGATAATGTTGTCTTATTTGGATATTGAGACATCCTGAAGAAAACAACCAAACTCAAAGAGCACCAAGGACCCCTTAAATATAATACTTTTGAAATAAAAATAGAATAACAGAGTTGGAAAGGACCTTGGAGGTCTTCTAGTCCAACCCCCTTCCCAGGCAGGAAACCCTACACCACTTCAGATAAATGGTTATCCAACATCATCTTAAAAATTTCGAATGTTGGAGCATTCACAACTTCTGCAGGCAAGTTGTTCCACTGATTAATTTTTCTAACTGTCAGGAAATTTCTCCTTAGTTCTAAGTTGCTTCTCTCCTTGATTAGTTTCCACCCATTGCTTCTTGTTCTACCCTCAGGTGCTTTGAAGAATAGCTTGACTCCCTCTTCTTTGTGGTAACCCCAGAGATATTGGAACACTACTATCATGTCTCCCCTAGTCCTTCTTTTCATTAAAGTAGACATGCCCAGTTCCTGCAACCATTCTTCATATGTTTTAGCCTCCAGTCCCCTAATCATCTTTGTTGCTCTTCTCTGCACTCTTTCTAGAATCTCCATATCTTTTTTACATCGTGGCGACCAAAACTGAATGCAGTATTCCAAGTGTGGCCTTACCAAGGGCATTATAAAGTAGTATTAACACTTCACATGATCTTGATTCTATCCCTCTGTTTATGCAGCCCAGAACTGTGTGGGCTTTTTTGGCAGCTGCTGCACACTGCTGGCTCATATTTAAATGGTTGTCCACTAGGACTCCAAGACCCTTCTCACAGTTACTACTATTGAGCAAGGTACCACATATACTTTTCCTCCTTCTAATAATCATCCAGTTTTTTACAATTCAGATCCAGTAGTCCTAATGAAGGGACCTACTGTATGTAAGTTTTTAAAGTAGTCTAGAAAATTAAAAACTAGTTGAATACATTTTGCACATATTGATGCCAAAGATTAGGAGGGAGGGAGGGGAGAGAGAGGTAGATAATGTTAGCTGCTGTAAATACATTGCTTACTCTTCAGCAATCTTGCAGCAAAAGTTGCACCCTTCTATGACAGAGTACCAGGCAGAATCCTTAAATCGCAGTCTGATAAGCAACTATATACAAGGCCAACCATTCCTTAGAAGTATTTGATGTGAATCATTTTAAAAAAAAATAAAACTATTGTGTGTGATCTGGTTCACATATATCACAATGGGGTATGCTTGTTTTTAGTTTGATATCCAGTCACTGCAATTTATAAAATGCAGTTAAGCTAATGTTGGACTAATTCAGCTTGTTGGGGCTTATTCGGTGAAACGTGATAAGGCCAACCTTGGCATAGTGCCTAGAAGCCAGTATCTGGATGGGTGGGAATAAGATTCAGGACTACAGTGGAGGTATGATCTCTGGAGGCCATTTTTCTGCTTTTCCAGGGCAATTGGAAGAAAAGAGTCAACAGTGAAGGATAAAGTGCTTTGCTATGGTTTCTGTCTGAATTCCTGTCCTCCACCCATGGTCATTACTGCTTTGTTTAAATAAAAATATGGTAAAGAGAAGAGTCACAGGATCTAGTTTGACCCCAAACTCTAGACTTGGTTATCTTGGTTTCCTGTGGGAAAATTTTTTCCACGTCTCTTGCTCCAATCCTTCTGCATGTATCTTTCTTTCTTTCTTTCTTTCTTTCTTTCTTTCTTTCTTTCTTTCTTTCTTTCTTTCTTTCTTTCTTT
>WNWU01000011.1:16455774-16487880 GCA_012654045.1 Ptyas mucosa | reverse complement strand
TTTCTTTCTTTCTTTCTTTCTTTCTTTCTTTCTTTCTTTCTTTCTTTTTTTCTTTCTTCTCTCTCTTTCTCTCTCCCTCTCCTCCTTTGTTTCCCAATAATAAGAAGTTATATTTATATAAGAGGTCAAACATATTAAATTTTTTTTAACCACCGACTTTATATTTTTAAGGTTGAAAAAAATATCAATATTTAAAACATATTTGCTTACTGTATTAACTGATTGTGCGTGACCCTGTTTTCAGATAATGCTTTCAGAGCTGGAAAAGAGGGAAAATTAGGAAAAAGCAGTTTCATGAAAAATTTAGGAAAAAGCATCCAAGCAGTAGATTGAAAAAGTCAGTGTTAAAGCATCACAATGGAAGATTTTTTTCCCTTGCAGCATTCATGGTCCCCAACATTTTTACTGTTCACCACTAATTTGGTTGTTCTTTTGACTGATCCCCATCTGTGCTTTCCTCTCAATTGATATTTAATTATCTCATTTTCAGGCCGAACATTCATCATTTCATCTGCATTGGCATTGTGGTCTTCCTTAGCCCAATCTATGGAACTAATCTGAATCTCTCTTCACTCGCCCATATTATTCTTGATTACTTACTATTCCTCACTGGGGGTATGGTTCCACCAGGAAAAGAAATGATTTCTGGAAGTTATTGTGCATAAAGGAATCATGACTTCTTGTTTTGGAAGCATTCTGGCTCCCACTTGCAATATTATCCATTCTTCACCTGCTTAATATACCACATTGCTGTATGAAGTATTTAACTGGTTTGTAATTTCCTGGTAAGACAGCAGATTCCCTAATAAATAGATTAGTGCTAGGCTGGCAGAAGACCAGACTTCAAGAACCTCTTGTGAATTCCCTGGAAGAGAGCTTGAAAAAACATTTACTTAAGCTTCTCCTATTTCCATCTTACTTTTATCATTCTTAATTGAACTTTAAGGAAAGACGTCTATGGAAATTCTCAGCATGGACTGTCTCTCCCCCCCTTTAGATAGATAGATAGATAGATAGATAGATAGATAGATAGATAGATAGATAGAGATAGAGATTGTGAAAAATACCTCTGATAGAAGAAGGCAATCCAGCAAAGGCATATTTCATCTGAAACAAAAGGTTTGAAGCTTGCACTACTTCCACTCAAGGATAAAGGATTATCAACAGCATAATCTGCGGTAAAAAAAAAGAGTCCACACTAATACAGATCAAGGTGCTGGTTATCATCTATAAAGCACGTCATGGCTTGGGGTCAGTTTGCCTAAGGGACCATCTTCTCCCAGTTGTTTCTGCCTATCCACTCCTGTCTGGCAAGATGTGTGTGTTACTACTAGTCCCATCAGCCAAGGAACACTGGCTGGCAAGATTTAGGAGGCTTGCATTCTTAGTTGTAGCTCCTCCCCTCAGGAAAAATTCTCTATTCAAATATCAGGATGATCCTGATCCTGTTGGCCTTTTGCACAGCTGTGAAGACCTGTCTGTCAGGGGTAAAATCCAGCAGGTTCTGACAGGTTCTGGAGAACTGGTAGCGGAAATTTTGAGTAGTTCGGAGAACCGGTAGCGGAAATTTTGAGTAGTTCAAAGAACCGGAAAATGCCACCTCTGGCTGGCCCCAGAATGGGGTGGGAATGGAGATTTTGCAGAATCCTTCCCCTGCCATGCCCACCAAGCCATGCCCACAGAACCAGTAGTAAAAAAAATTTGGATTTCACCACTGATCTATGTACCTGGATCTGGGACCCTGTGAGACTAGGCCTAAAGCAGCACACCAAAAAGTAAAGCAAGCAGAACACTGTTTTCCCCATTTTGCAAAAACAGTTTGACTGCAATTGCCAACGAGGACGTGCACGAAGATTAAATTTGAGGTTCTCTGGACTAGAGGGCTCTGATCTTCACTGGTTCTAGAGGATTAGCCCCAGAACATCTCAGCAACCTGGACAGAATAAGTGCTTGAACATCTGCCACCAGCTGTCTGTTCACATGGGCAGGGTAATGCCAAAGTTTATGGATAAGAGTAAGTCTAGTTTTCAGGCACTAATTGCTATGACATTACACTTCTCATATGAGTAGATCATGTGCCCAGCCTTTTTTTTTTTTCATTAGCTGTAAAATGTCAACTGAAATCATAACTTGCTCCTGAAAGTGGTTGTATTCAAACTTGTGGCTGGCATGGAATTAGCTACATTCATTTAAAAGAAATCCATTTTACAAGAATTCGAAAAGCAAACTGGGGAGGGGTTAAATTGCTTAATTATTCTTATGCAAACTACTTTCCCAATATGTACGCTTAAATCTGAAGCAGGGTAAGCAATTGATACAATATCTGCTAAGATTTTGATAGAACCAAACAGTGATAAACAAACCAAACAAACCAAAATGAGCCATATTCTGATTAGTCTAAGGGTCAAGGGCATCTGCAGGCTTATAGGTGCCAACATTTTAAAAAGTAAATAATATAGGAGGAGAGCCATGTTATTTAGGGATGGCAAAAGATCAGCACCTTTTCTGCCTAACAATTATTCCTAAAAGACATAGGCTATATCTTGAGAACTCTATTTTATTTGTATAGGCTATAATAACAGTGTCTCGAGAGCCTGATAACCTTTTTCCTCCCTCCCTCTTACACCCAAAAAGGTCAAGGCAAGGTAGGTTGGTCTTCAGTTTCTTTTCCACCCTTTCCTGTTTTCCCAGGCTAGGTTCATGTTTCATTAACAGTTGCTGCATACCTTCTCCAAGGTCACCTCTGTGCTCCTCTATAGTACAGAAGAACTGACACTAAATCCCAGTGATTAGAAAACTAATGACTGTCTACTAAGGACGTGCACCATGAATGAATATGCATACATTCTACCAACGATGATATTTTTCCTATATTTGTAGCAATTGTCCAGGGACAGCAGCAATTTCAGCAAACAATCACTTAAAGAAGCCAACACGGGTGGTATAAAAACAATTTAAATTATTTAAACGGGTAAATGGAATAGATAGATGTTATGAATCTATTGCCTAATCTATCCAATCAGTCACAGCTTGTTGCCAGCAGGCAAGGCAATGAATTACTTAGGGTAGAGATTTCCGAAGCTCCATTATGTTTAAACTGGAAGGGGAATTGGAATGTGAACAAGCTTCGGAAGAGATTCTGGTTCCTTGCAAAAGAAGATGGCAAAGTTTAAAGTAATGCTACCAAGTCTACCTAAACTTGAGATTTGTTTGCCAATTTTGAAGATAAAAATAGCACCTTTGTCTCTCTTTCGCCCTCCCTCCCTTTTATCCTGAAATAAATTCTTATATTTCTTTTCAACTGGATTTTTCTTTAAAATATGTTGTAATAAGTAAAAATATGTTTCCTGCATCTTAGAACTTTGGTGTAGGCATGTATGTGTGCATGCACATGGGATATTTTTATTCTGTAAAACATTCAGGCTGTTCTACGGTTTCCTTCTCATATGAACACTTAGTTTAAAGCCCATTCTTTCTTCCTGTAATAAATTGTGTATCAGAAACAAAGGAAGTTAGGAGGGACCGGATACAATTTTGTAGGAACTAAAACCATATGGTAAAAACTACGAAGGTCTGCTTTGTACAGGACACTCTAAAATGTCAAGCATTTTAGCTTATTCCCCAGAGAACAAGTTTGATTTTGGAATGGAATTTATCCTTGAAATAACCAAATCCTCTCAGGTTTATATACATCTCTCTCTTACTATTTTATTTTTTAAAAAACAGTATATTTTAACTTTATCATGCAGAGCTAGAGCTTGGAGTACAAGGCATTCAATTTCCCCCCAAAATATTTGGAAGCACTTTCATTTTTTTTTTAAAAAAAGTTGTTTTCTTTATAAATGAAATGCTCACTTCAGAGAAACTTTTTACTGCTAATGCCTTTTTGGGTGGGACAAATTCTATAAGCTGAGAAACACATATTTAGTGACCAGCAAAAATTCAGCTCATAGTTACTTCCATCCAAATAGATATATCAAGCTGTATCTCTTGAGCTTCTTGAAGTATAAAATTTAAAATGTGGAAAATATATTTTTTAAGCTAGTTACATATCCATAGAACAAATATGCAAACAGGGAAAGAGCATGCTAAAGACTATAGGTAACACACCAAGCACAAATAGCAGGGGTGAAATACTCCCAGTTTGGATCAGATTGCCTGATCCGGTAGCGATGGCAGTGGGTGGTTTGGAGAACCAGTAGCAAAAATCCCTCCCCCACCCCATGCCCAGCTTAGCCACGCTGACCATTTTTCAGCTGAAAAAATGCTTTTAATTTTTTTTTAAAAAGCCTCTGATGATCGCACGGCTCAGCCAAAGAGGTTGTAAAAAAATGCTTTTAAAAGGCTCTGATGATCAGGCAAATCAGCTGAGATCCTCAGAGCCTTTTAAAAGCATTTTTTCTACAACCTCTTCAGCCAAAGAGGTTGTAAAAAAATGCTTTTAAAAGTTAAAAAAAAAAGTTGGCCACGCCCACCCAGTCACATTACCCCACCACCACCAAGCCACACCCACAGAACTGGTAGTAACAAATTTTACATGTCACCACTGACAAATAGTGATATTTGTTGAGTGTCTTAGACCAGGGATTCCCAACCCCCAGGCCACAGCCAATTGGTCACACAAGTGGAACTTCACGTACATGTGCTTGCCCATTGCTCGTGCAAGTGGAGCTTTGCATGTGAACACAAGCATCCTCTGCTCACATGTGAAGCTCCATTCATACATGTCTGTTGCTCATACAAATGGAGCTGTGTGTGCCTGTGCACCTGCCACTCATTATGCCCTCCCCGCGTCGGGCCGAGCTGGACCAGACCGGGCCGCCAAGGTGGAAAGGTTGGGGATCACTGTCTTAGACCATTTGGGAACACATAGAAAATATGTTCAGGAGAGCATTTTTAAAAAGTATCTACTGTATGTCATTCTTAAGACTGCAATTGTTTTCATGAGTCAATTGAGCATGCTGTAATTACTGTTAAAATCCAGTATGTAATATTTATGTATCGAGCTACATTTCTACAATTGAGAACTGAATGGGCCGCTGTGTTATATGTCTATTTCTAAGCTGCAAATATCTGAATGGCCATTAGATATGTGCAATGAATAAGATGTTTTGGTATCTCCTTGCAGCTAGTTGTTTGGATTTTAATAACTATATATGGTAATGAGAGTTACCATATAGGTAACCTAGGATAATCCTGTAATATATTGTTTATTTATACACATGTAAAGATTGAGAAGAATGTGAGGGTTTCACTGCAACAGATCCCATCAGCTTTCTAGAGAAACTTGTGGCTCTATAGTATTTCTGGAGGGCTAGATAACCTCTTTCTTTTTTTATGCATTCCCATATTTGTTTGAAAAGACATTTGAGATGAAAAAAGATGAATAGTTTCTACCCATCAGCTGTCACATCAGTTCCTAGTATAATGAAAGCGGTGTTGCTGGCCATTGGATATCTTCATACACCACTAAAGCACAAGGTGGGTTTAGTTACACATTTCCCATGCCATATCTAAGTCAACTGAAAGCTAACCATGTAATAATTTGCAACTTGAGGTGTCCTCATGATATCTATTAAAATTGCATTAATCAAATGATATGTTTGCCATTGCTTTTCTATCCCTCAGCTCTAGCACCTGTTTTTGAAGGGCAGATCTCAGGATATCATTCACTGACTAAGGAGGGCCCTGCCCTGAAAAGATGCACACATGATTCCTGTATAACAGAGATGTCAAACTCTCGGCTCGCGGGCCGGATTCGTCACATACTGGCCACGACCATGCTCAGTTTAGTCAAGGGGGGGGAAAAGTCATGATACCTCATGTGACGATGACGTGATGACATGAGTCTGACACTCCTGCTGGTAGACATGGTAGTCACAATGGACAACAGAACATGCCCAATGGGGACAATCACTTTCTTGGTTTTATTCAATTGTATGTATAGTAATCCTCAATTTACAACCATTCATTTAGCTACAATTTAAAAAGTGGATTACAGCTGGTTCTCGCACGTATAATATTCCCACAGTTCTATGATCAATATTTGGGTGCTTGGCAAACAGCATCTGTTCATGATGTTTGCAGTTCCTGGAATAATGTGATCACCATCTGTAACCTTCCTAGCTGACTTCCAACAAGCAATGTCAATAGAGGAAACTGGAGTTGCTCAACAGCCACGTAATTCACTTAACAACCATGGTGGAAAAAAAATGTAAAATTGGGTGCAACTTACTTGACAACTCTCTTGCTTAGAAGTTCTGATCTCTATTGTATGTCAAGGGACTACCTGTATGCTGTAAGTGTGGTAAATTTATAAGTAAATTTATAATTAAATTAAAAGGGACGTGGTGGCTCAGTGGCTAAGATGCTGAGCTTGTTGATCGAAAGGTGGGCAGTTCAGCGGTTTGAATCCCTAGTGCCGCATAACGGGGTGAGTTCCTGTTACTTGTCCCAGCTTCTGCCAACCTAGCAGCTTGAAAGCACGTAAAAAAAGGCAAGTAGAAAAATAGGGACCACCTTTGGTGGAAAGGTAAGAGCGTTATGTGTGCCTTTGGCGTTTAGTCATGCCAGACTCATGACCACAGACACGTCTTCGGACAGCACTGGCTCTTCAGCTTTGAAACAGAGATGAGCACTGCCCCCTAGAGTTGGGAACGACTAGCACATATGTGCGAGGGGAACCTTTACCTTTACTATAATTAAATGTAGTTGAATGAATGATTTTCACAAAGGCTACTTCTAGCAGCTGAATTTCTATCAAACACACACACACACACACACACAGACCGACACATACACACCGTCCCCTTCACAACCCAAGCAGGAAACCATAGCCTGCCAGTGTTCTAAATGGCAGGTATAAAACCTAATTATTGATAGCAGAATAAGAGTGGCAATTCCATCTTGTCAGCTGAGTAGCAAATCCAAATTGACCCAGTTATCTGCCATGCTCACACACATTAATGACCCCCTTGTACCTTTGCTGACCAAATAACAGCCCCTTCTGCCACTCGCCCATATCCGGGAAGACTTTGAACTGTAATCATTCAGCAGTGCCTGATCATAACTCTTGGTCTTGTCTCTCCAGAAGCACTTTTAAAGATTTACTGTCTCAGCAATTTGAAGCAGTGAAGTGGAAATACAGTGAAGGACAATCTGGAGATTTGCTAGGGAAAGGAGCTGGACTTGAAGGAGAAAAAAAGGAAAAATGCTGTACTGGCATTCATTTTTATTCTGCATTAAATTGGTCTGTAGGTTTGCAGCAAAACCAAACTAAGAATTGAAAATTTAGAAGTGCAGTCTTTCTACTCTGTCAAGATTACCAACTCATCAGAAAAACAAGACTGGCTCACTCTTGCTTGTTTAAAATACTTTTAAGTCAAAGGTTTCACTCTTCTCAAGATCATCATATGCATAACTATGGTGGCAGGCTGCAAAAGGAGCCAGGTTTAGCTATGTTTTGCCGAGTGAATTTCATAATTACTCTGGTCCCAGAATCAGATTATACTCTCACACCTCCTGAAAAATAAGCAAGTGCATCTGCCTTCACAAAACCCAAAGGATCAGGCTGCACAACGCAATCCAAACTGCCAAAAAGAAGTTTATAATCCACCATGGAAAATTGCCTAAAAGGAAATAATTCAAAGGCGAAAGACATCACCTGGATTTCAAAAAAGCGGATTATAAAAAAAAAAATTCAGTGCAATGATAGGAGGCATTCTATGGCAGGAGAAACTAATGAGAAAATAAGTTCAAAATGGTTGGAAGACCCTAAAAAGCAGGAAAAATATTCAATACTAATGAGAAAAAAATGGGGGAGAGCAGAAACCCTACTGTGTCATGAAAATCTGAATACAAGAAAGGGAACTTTTTAGGAGCTGGAAAGAAGAGCAGGTCTCTATGGAAGAATAGAGGCAGCTAGCCTGGACACATAGAGAGGGAAGCAAAAAAAGGAAAAAGTTCAAATTGAACAGATGTTGGTAAAGACTGATAATGACAACCTGCAACAATCTATTGAGCATCTTTTAATACATTCAAAACAGTGGAAGAAAGAAAGGCAGATCAACACAAGTCTTTTCCCCCCAGTCTTCTCAAAAAAGAGCGTATAGAGCAATAGCGCTTAGACTTATATACCGCTTCACAGTGCTTTACAGCCCTCTCTAAGCGGTTTACAGAGTCAGCATATTGCCCCCCAACAATTTGGGTCCTCATTTTACCCACCTCGGAAGGATGGAAGGCTGAGTCAACCTTGAGCCTGGTGAGATTCGAACTGCTGAATTGCAGGCAGTCGGCAGAAGTAGCCTGCACTACTGCACTGTAACAACTGTGTCACTATGGCTCATAACCATGGAAATATATGTTCATTTAGGTGATTTTGAAGAGCACAAAGAAGGGACCAGATGACACTTGTGATTTTGACAGTCAGAGAATACTTGTTTTCTTTCAGTGAGTCTAAATCTGCTGATTCAGATACATTTCATCCTAAGGTATTGAAAGAAATTGTTGATGAACTGTTGAAATTGGACATACTATTTTTGAACACCCTGAAGAATTAATGAAGAGCCAGATGATGGAAAGACGATAAATGTTATGTTTTCTAATCTGGGGTACCAGGGACCAATGAGATTGACACTGAAACCGAGAAAGTACAAGAAAGCTCTTACTACTTCAAAACAATGCAACAATCCCCCAAAGTCAACTTTTTTATCTGGATATCTTTTTAACATTTCGTGGGAATTCTGTGGATGTAACATAAATCGACTTCAGTGAAAGCATGGGCCAAACTGCTGGATGACTTACGAACTCTGACTGGTTTTTGGGGTCCTTGCTGCTCTCTAAGCTTGGTTGTTTTCTTGCAGACATTTCATTACCAAATTAGATAACATCCGCTAGGACTGAAGATGTTGCCTAGTTTGGTAATGAAATGGCTGCAAGAAAACAACCAATCACAGAGAGCACCAAGGACCCCACAGTTCAACCCCGAGCTACAAATATTTTCTTCTATCGGTATCTCACTTGTTTGAAAAACATACTAAGAGTGCTCATCAATAGTTCCTTTGAAAGATGTCGGGATTACTTGAATGGCAGGATGATTCCAGCATAATATCTAGATAGGAGAACAGAAATACAAAGAATGTCAACATGGGGCAGATGAGGGAAAGAGGGAAAAGGAAATCCAAAACTTGCCTTCATAGAGGGTAAAAGTCAATGGAGATTCTCATTCACCCAGGTCACTGTGGATCCAAAAGCGAAAATGGCTGTGGAACCATCTTGAGACTTCTGAAAGGACTGGGTTGTATACATTCTGGACAGAGAGAACCACTGGTTTCAAACAGGAGTCAAAGAGGCCAACTACATTAAAATTGAACAGGCCTCTCTCAACAGAGGGGGAGGGATATGACAGGAAATAGGAGATACACCTATCCTACCCAATCTCTTATCTCCTGTCTATAACACAGTCCTTTCAGCAGTACCAAA
The DNA here is from genome assembly GCA_012654045.1 of Ptyas mucosa. Taxonomy (NCBI): domain Eukaryota; kingdom Metazoa; phylum Chordata; class Lepidosauria; order Squamata; family Colubridae; genus Ptyas; species Ptyas mucosa. The sequence continues at coordinate 16,478,400 of WNWU01000011.1, read as the reverse complement.
AAGTTTCCACACCCATTTGCACTCTGATTTAGGTGATCTTGAGGGTACAGATAACCCCCCCTCCCTCAAGTGGCCTCAACGACCCTCAGAGAGCTAATGACTGACCTTCCAAGAGCTAATTTTGCTGATTGCAAAGAATATAAATCTTTCCATCCTCCATCATTCAGCCAGAACTGAAGAAACTTCTTGGTTGAGAAGCAAAATGTTTTCAAGGAAAAAACTAAGAAAGACCAGTTGCCTTTTCAAAAAAAAATCACCTTCATAGGGGGTAGTTCTATTAATGAGTCTGAAGCATGTGGGCTGGGTAGATCTTCTATAAAATCTCTCCCACTTGCTCAAAGATGGTCAGCTATCAGATATGGCTGCTGCCTCCTGTACACAATCAATAGTTCCTAGCCAAAGACTAATTGCCTCTGGAGGAAGTCTTACAGCTTGACAAGCTCTCACTACATATATATCAGACTTTACTCCCTTACCAACAAGAGGAGAGTTCATTATTCAGAATGCATAGGACAGAGTAGCCAAAGCATTGGCTACGCATATGGAGGGCTGCCAACTACGCTTAAACGATTAGTTACTGACTTGCTATAACATGGAGAACAAGTGGCAGTACAGATGGATATTCTAACTACAGCCATGAATCAGCTAATTCAACAAATGGGATAGAATCCTTTGCCAGTACAGAATACTCTCCCCAATCCAGTGGGGAGAGATGAGGCTGTAACTCCCTGTCTGACGAGATTTCTAACTGAAATAGACAAGGGTAACGAGGATGATCAAGGAATTGAATCTAACAATGAAGAAAGATTGAAATAATTGGGAACACTTAGTCTTGAGAAGAAGAGACTAAGGCAGATATTATAGCACTCTCAAACTATCTGAAGGATGCCTCACCTGAAATGTCTCGGTCATTCCAGAATGCAGAATAGGGAGAAACGAGTCCAACTGAATTTTATATATAATAATTTTTTTTTAAAAAAATGATTTATATGCCGCCCTTCTCCAGAGACTCAGCGCGGCTTACAGTGCGTTAAGCAATAGCCTTCATACTTTTGTATATTTATACAAAGTCAGCTTATTGCCTCCACAATCTGGGTCCTCATTTCACCTACCTTAGAAAGGATGGAAGGCTTTTCCTTACAGTAAATTCTCCTTACAGTAAAAGAAATTAGAGAGTGGAGCCAATTACCAAGAGAAGTATGGATGTATTTAAACAGAGACCAACGGTTGAAGGTTCCTCACTGAGCAGGAGTTTTGAATTAGTACCAGGAGTGGGCTCCTGGGGGTTCGGGTGATCCTCTAGTCAAGGATCGCCAGAGTTTGGTAAACCCCCAAATGCCATCCCTGGCTGGCCACACCCACCCCACCCTGCCCCTCTCAGGAGTATCCATGCAGTCTGTTCATCATTCCAGGTATGTGCAGGACCCGCGCAGAGGGTCTGGGAGGGCAAAAAATGAGCCTACCGGAGGTTCCGGAAGCACAGAAATGGGCCTGTTTCTGGCCTCCGGAAGGCCTCTGGACCATGGGGAACAGTTTTCACCCTCCCGGAGGCTCGAGGAAAGCCTCCGGAGCCTTGGGAGGGCGAAAAATGTGCCCCCGGCTGTGGTGCAGGTGACCAACTAGGCCATGCCCACAATGGCCACGGCCAGCTAGCAACGGGGCACTGAACCCATTGCTAAAGATCTGAAGCCCACCCCTGGTTAGTACCTCCTTCTAATCCAATTGGATAGTGAGATGGGCAGCAAATAAATTTAACATTTTTTTAAAAAAAATCCGCTATGCTGAACAATATTAGTTATATTTCCAAAACAGCCCCCCCCCCACCACACACAAGTTATTCAAAATCCCTATCATAACATACTAAGAACAGGATTTAAATTAGCTATCACCTGTCATCCATTTCTACTTTTTTTAAATAAAACTAAACTAAAAACTAAAAAAACCCTTGAAAAGCATGATGTCAAACAATAATCATGACCACCCTATTATGAAAAAAAAGTGTTTGGTTCCTGAACTTTATAGCTGGGCTAGAATCTGAATTAAGGTCTCTTTCATATCGTTGTATATATCATCCCGTCCACCAAATTAATCCCTTTATGGTGCAGAATAGAGGATGGATCAATTACCAATAATACTACTCCATCATAAGGCTTATGAGCCCAGAAAGGACCCAACATTAAATTCTGAACCCATCACAGCCTCCAATCAAAAACCACCCCATTTCTTAAATTCAAGACACTTAGTCAGGCATCGGCTCAGAACCTACACAATATGGATATGTCATTCTAACTGAAGAGCAATTTTTTTCACCTCTTCAAAAATACCATAGCATTTTAAAAAATGGGTATGACATGATACCAGAAAAATCTCATGCTTGAAGATGAGAAGAAAAAAATCTTGAGGATGGAGGTACTACATGAACAACTGGACCTCACAAAAGTTCAGGAAATGTTGTTTTCAGATGCCATTCAAGCAGGACAGCTTGAATGAAAAAGGGTGGATTACAGAAATCATAATCCTGAAGCTAAAGTTGGGAAACTTTTAAAATGATTCAAAACCGTGCTTCAGGAAAGGCGATCTGGGATAAACTGAGACAGACATATGGATATTCAAGAATGAGCTATGATACTTTAATGCGGGCAACTCATGCATCTGAAAGCATCAGGAAATGGAAGATTAATGGAACATCTGTCAGAGTATCTCTCTATTCAAAAGATTTTTTAAAAAAACCAGTGTGAACCTTTCTAATGTTTTAGAACTGTCATTATATTATATCTGTCTGTCCCATCACATCTGATAGAAAGAATTGCTGTGGGCCTCATCCAGTGGTGAAATCCAAATTTTTTTACTACCGGTTCTGTAGTAATTGGCGGACATGGTGGGCGTGGTGTGGCTTGGTGGGTGTGGCAGGGGAAGGATACTGCAAAATCTCCATTCCCACCCCACTTCAGGGGAAGGGTACTGCAAAATCTCCATTCCCTCCTCCTCCTGGGGCCAGCCAGAGGTGGTATTTGCCGGTTCTCTGAACTGCTCAAAATTTCCACTACCGATTCTCCAGAACCTGTCAGAACCTGCTGGATTTCACCCCTGGCCTCATCTGCTAAAAATGACCCTTGGCAGGTTCCAGGAGGATAACTCTTCTCTGCTGGGACACAGACCTTATGGAATATTGTTGTTCCCACCCCCTCCCAAAAGTGAACTTAGTTCTATCCCTGATAATTTTCTGTCAGTCTCTCAAGACCTGGCTTTGGCATCAGGCCTGAAGGCCCCAGTGAAGGGCCAGTGAAACTTTAAGATGGCTCCATTATTGTGGTTGACATTTATTCTCTCTTATGCTTGGTGAGCTTTTTTTTAATTTTAATAATGAGTGTCTTATACATTTATTGTTTTAATTGATTGCTGTATGCTGCCCAGAGCCATTTTATGTGAGATAGGCGGCCATATAAATTTGATTAATAAATAAATAAATTACAGTCGTTGCCAGAAAATTATAGAGTTAGTCAAACGTTATGGAGTAATTTCTGAGAGAATGTAATTTGCCAGCATGACATGAACCAGGCAACTGAAAAGAATTCTTTAAAGAGCAGAAATGGAGTCTGCATTGCTACCATAAAAGAGGACATACTAAGAAAGAATATGGACTTTACAAAGCTGAAACCAAAACAACTGAGGGAGATAATGATTAAGTGTCCTAAAAAATAGACAACCTTGCATAGGAATTGTACAAAAATGAGGCACAGACAAAGAAACAATGCTTAGCTTAGCAAATAAATACTTATCCAAAACTGGATGTGATTTTAAATTTGAAAAGAAAAAAAAGATTTTTGCTGGATAGTGGCGCATCTGGTTTTTGCAGTAAAGAAGTATTTACAAGCCTGTATTTTTTTTTCCTAAGGAAAAGTTAATTTAGCAAATGCAATGTTGATGTATGTGGAAAATACTATACTAAACTGAGATGCTGATAAATCATAATGAAAGCAGAAACATAATATATTAAGAAGCCTATAGTAGTTTGCCTAAATTTGATGCAAATTACATGTCTATCCTATCTTAAGCAATGTACTTGTAAAATTGTGCTTGAAATGGACTTTGCAGAGTTGCAAAGGACTGCTAAGAAATGTTGAAAAAAGAGCACATTGAAGCAAATTGGTTGAAACCCTATGACCTACAGCAAACAGAGCAGCAGAATGCATGCATGATAATAATCCTGCAAAATGGCATAGGAGATTTGATCACAGAGATAAGCCTGAGATTAAAAAAAAAAAATAAAGGATTAGGATTTAGAAATTGGAAGAAAGGGATAAATTAAATTGCATAACACAGTTAGGAATAATGCAGGGAATAAATGGGTTTGGTCCTTAAGAGTGGAAAAATAAACACATGCAGCGTTGCTCATTTAAATGAATAAATGAAAGAATAATCCCAGATGAACCCTAATACACACATGTTAGTGCAAAGCTGTCTGGGTTTGCTAAGAGCACCTGGATTTACCCAGGAAGATCAGAAAGGGAAGCAGCAAATAATAACAATGGCAAAAATAACAGCATAGCAATAAAAATGGGAGCCCTGGTGGCGCAGTGGTTACAATACAGTATTGCAGGCCAACTCTGCCCGCAGTCTGGAGTTTGATCCTGGCAGGGCTCAAGGTTGACTCATCCTTCCATACTTGCCAAGTTGATAAAATGAGGACTCAGATTGTTAAGGGACAACATGCTAATATTGTAAACTGACCAGAGGGTGTTGTAAAGCACAGTGGGGCAGTATATTAGTCTAAGTCAGGGGAGTCAAACTCACGACAATACATTGTCATGTGACATATCGCAACTTTTTCCCCCTTCGCTAAACCAGGGGTGGGTGTGGCAAGTGCTTGACGCATTCGGCCTGCGGGCGCGAGTTTGACATCCCCTGATCTAAGTGATATTGCTAGAGCAAAGTCAGAAGAGGTTACTGGAAATGAGTTTGAGGAATCTGAAATAACATCAGATCTAGAAGGATAACATGTGATCAGACCCAGAATTACAATTACGAAGATCTCAAAGATCTAAGGAAGAAAGCCCATCTGAGGAAATATGGGACACAGTCAAAGCAAAGGATGTGCCTGATCCCAATTCAAAGAGGGACTGTGTAGCACAGAAATATAACTTCTGCACAAAAACAAAACATAGATTCTAATAGAGCTACCAAACATCTAGAAAGCCATTGACTCCAAGTGGGCTTTCAAAACAAAGCCTGATGTTCTTAGTAAAGGGCTACACACAGGGGTGGGTTCTAAATTTTTTTACTACCGGTTCTATGGACGTGGCTTTTTTTGTGGGCGTGGCTTGATGGTCATGTGACAATTATTTAGGATTTAGCAGAGGTACTGGTCTACCAGGCTTTTAACTGCTTGCAGAGCTGTACCGATCTACCCATTTATTTTTTGTAGGCACTGGTCTACCCATTTATTTTTTGCAGGCACTGGTCTACCCATTTATTTTTGCAGGCACCGGTTTACTCATTTATTTTTGCAGGCACTGATCTACTCATGTATTTTTGCAGGCACTGGTCCACTCATTTGTTTTCTTTTAACACTGATCAGCTGTAGGGCGGCTCTTTGAAGCCCTATGGCAAGAGTTTAAACAGTTTTTTTCCCTCTAGCCATCAGCTGGGACTCAGGAGGCAGCAATAGATTGGGGGTGGGGCCAAATAAAAGGTAAGAATAACGTGGGGGTGGGGGTGCGGGGGGGGGGGTAGAACCGGTTTGGTGACGTCATATCATCACCGCTACTGGCTCGGGAGAACTGGGCCAAACTGTGAGGAACCCACCACTGGCTACACACACAAAAATACGATGGGCTATGACAAAGTTATTGCAGCTGTAATTAAAATGGCAAGCATCAGAATGTTACGAAGAGTAATGCCGTTTAGAAGACTGCATGTGGAGCCCTTATAATTAAGACCATCTTTCTGCCTGGTGAGCTACATGCAGCAAACACCAGATCTGGAATATAGGAATAGAGAAACAAAACTATTAATTTGCAAAATCCACATATGGGCTGAAGGAGTCTCTGATCAGCTACATCAAAAGTTCCACACCAGGCGCTTTGAACAAGGGAAAGCTGATCCTTGTTTGTATATAAGAGTAAAAAAAAAAAAGGAAAATGAGTGTACGTTTTTTGGCCATGTTGATAGTCTAACTGCATGTGCAAGAAGACAAGGGCGACAACTTGAAGGCAGTGAACAATTTAAAGGAAGACGTGAAAGTGAAACATTTTTCAGATATATGCCTCCATCTTGGAACTAAAACTGAGAAGAACAAAAAGGGCATTTGTTTATTCAGAAAGAAAGGAAAAAGGTTCTAATACCATGATGGCGGACCTATAGTACACATACCGGAAGTGGCACGCAGAGTCATCTCTTGCTGTGGTTGTTCCGGGTTCCAGCACTCTGGCCAGCTGGTCTTCACACACACGGGAGCACTGGAAACTAGAAGAGCAGCCGTCCGGGGCACATGTGTGCGCCGGGAAGATGATCTTCCAGTTTCTGCCATGCGCATGTGCACCGACCACCTTGTCTTCCGGTTTCTGGCATGCATGAGCGCGCAAAGACCACACGCACACTACCGTTTCGGCACTCAGTGCCAAAACGTTTCGCCAACACTGTTCTAATACATTTTCTCACGGTCAATGAGGCAAAAGGGTCTAATCCTTGACCTTACTGTCACAATTGAGCCCCAAATTTCCATTGCTAATCAAGGCAGTTGTTAAAGGAGTTGCACCCCGTTTTACAACCTTTTTGCCACCGTTGTTAAACAAATAACTGCAGTTGTTAAGTGAACATGATATTAACAAAATCTGGCTTTTCCCATTGACTTTCCTTATTGGAAGTCAGCTTCGAAGCTTACCATGATGATAACATGACCTCAGGACAGTGCAACTGTCATAAGTACATGCCAGTTGCCAAGTGCCCACATTTTGATCATGTGACCATGGGATTCTGCAAAGTCCTAAATATAGAATCGGGTCATAAGTTACTTTTCTCAGTCCCATTTTAACTTTGAACAGTCACTAAATCTTATAAACCACTAAATCAGGGGTGTCAAAGTCAAGGCCCAGGGGCCGGATTTGGCCCACAGGGTGCTTAGATCTGGCCCATGGGGCTGCCCTGGAAACAGTGAAGAACCAGCCGGTAGTGCCCCGGCCTGACCCTCCTGAGTTCCATTTTCACTGGCAGCATGCTAGAGCAGGTCGTTGCAGCCAAAAATGGAGCTGGAGAAGGCCGCCTGTGCCCCTCCCCACCTCGTTTTTGCTGGCAGAGTGGTGCAGAAGGCCATCACAGTGCAAAACAGAGCTCGGGAAGGCCACCTGCATCCCTCCCATTTTCGCTGGTAGAGTGCTAGCAAAACAAACTATTAGTAAAAGTGGCATTTGATCACAAGGCAAAGAGCATTGAGAAACTTTTCCCCTTTTGGATTTGAGCATCCAAGAAGAGACAGGAAAGGAGAAAGGGAATGAGGAAAGACAAAGAAAAAGAAGGAAAGATGGGAAGGAAGAAGAAAGAAAGGAAAAAGAAGAATAGGGAAAAAGGAAGGAAGGAAGGAAGGAAGGAAGGAAGGAAGGAAGGAAGGAAGGACGTTATAAAGAGAAGGAGGGAGGTCTGCGGGAAGTCCTGCCTTAGCACCAGCACCCTGCTGCACTTTTGCCATCTTCTTGTCTCCTCCTGACCTCTCCTGGTGGTCTCCCATCCTATCACTGATGATGCTTTGGTTATAAAGTTGGGTCTCCTCATGTGGAGAGGGAGTGGGCCTCCCTCTGACCCACACACTTTGCCCTCCCACATACACCATGAGCAACCTGGCCAAATAGAATGAGCAGCATCCTCAAAGAGGTAAGCGCAGCTGGGTACTCCCTCAGGGAAGTGGGACTGGGCTGGGCTGGGCTGGGCTGGGCTGGGCTGGGCTGGGCTGGGCTGGGCTGGGGGATCCTGATGCCCTGGGAGCTCAAGGGCTGGCCTGGCCACTTTCCCTCCACTGCCTAGGGCTCTGGACAACCTGCACTGCCACCCAGAGGTCCTCCATGTGGGCTGAGAGGGAGGCTCCTCTGGAGGATAATAGCTTGGCATTCTCCCTGGTCTTGCCTTCTTCCGCTGGAGACAATGGATCCCCCCAGCCCCACCCAGGCCACCACAGGTGCCACCAACATGATTGACATCGAGCTGTCCATGCCCACACTGTCCATGCCCACACTGCCCCCCCCAAGTTCAAACACAACCCTGATGTGGCCCTCAATGAAATCGAGTTTGACACCCCTGCACTAAATCCCTAAGGATTTAGTGAATCCTTATAGGTAAATCAAGGATTACCTATATGTCCATGGAAACCAAATACCTGAACAAAGAAGGATCCAAAGCAGTGGTGGGTTGCTCCCGGTTCGGACCGGTTCTATAGAACCAGTAGTAAAACCGGTGGGAGGCTCCGCTCACTGACCCTGAAGTCATCAGAGTATGCACAGAAGCAAGGTGTGTGCACAAATGAAGCGAGCGCATGATCCCATTGCGAACCAGTAGTAAAGGTAAGTAGAACCCATCCCTGATCCAAAGCAGTTATCAATTAGAAGCAGAATTGGGGAGCTGTGGGAAAGCTCATATACACTACAATTGAGACTAGACTATACACAGCCAGAGCAGTTGAACTGCTGAGTAGACTAGTGAGCCATCACAAGAGAACTGGAGTAGTAAAAAGATCAGGCAAACATATTAAAAGACTTTAATTTAAAACTGTCTCTTACTAATAATTCAAAACCTATTGGATATACAGTACAGATTTGGATCAGGCTGGAGATAAATCTGGTAAGAAATCAATTACAGAATATATATTCTTTTATGAGGCTGTACCCGTCAACAGATATAGCAAGAAACAAAACGTTGTGATGTATAGAGGCTGAATATAAACTGCAGAGCAAGCCTGCAAGCTGCACAAACCATGGCTAGATTTCAAACTGAAAGAACTGCCCCCAACCACATCATCAGAGGACAACTTGAGATGTAACATCAAGGTTGACTCAGCCTTCCCTCCTTCCGAGGTCAGTAAAATGAGGACCCAGATTGTTGGGGGCAATATGCTGACTCTGTAAACCGCTTAGAGAGGGCTGTAAAGCACGGTGAAGCAGAATATAAGGCTAAGTGCTATTGCTAACCGCAGACACAAAGCAGTCAAAAACAATGTGCAACACTACAGGGAGCCAACTACCTATGTGAAAGACATGCAAGAAAAAGGACAAATAAAAGGGAAATCCAGCCAATGATATGGTGGCAGATGCACTCAGCAAGTATTAGGCAAGAGACTGCTTCTTCTGGCTGAGAGAAAAATCCAGGACTCAGAGCAGGAAACAATGTTCTGGTATACAATCGATTATGGTTCACTACTGGATGCAGAGTGTTGATGAGGAGGGAATGTTGGATGGATCATCCCATATGTCCCATATGCTTCTTTAATGTTGTAAAATAGAAGAGGGATCACCTGGTGTCCTGCTTTCTATCTCTATTCTGCTGTTGTTATTGACATAAAAAACCTGGAATAATCAAAGCCACTCCCATAGAACTATCTGTGCCAGTTACCTGCAGGATTATTTCCAGTTCTGTCTTTTTGATACAGTATATTGAGGGAGGGAGGGTGGCAATTATTATCTGTTTATGTTTTTGCCTACTTTTATCCCCTGGGGCCAGTTAACTATTTTGCTGATATTGAATAAATATACACCATCTCCTCTTTTTGCCATATAAACCAAGTGCCTTGTGACAGACACCAGAGCCTGGTGGCGCAGCAGACTAAAACACTGATATTAATTGTTATTAACATCAAGCTGCCTGCAATTACTGCAAGTTCAAATCTCACCAGGCTCAAGGTTGACTCAACCTTCCATCCTTTCTAAGGTAGGTAAAATGAGGACCCAGATTGTGGGGGCAATAAGCTGACTTTGTATAAATATACAAAAGTATGAAGGCTATTGCTTAATGCATTGTAAACCGCCCTGAGTCTCCGGAGAAGGGCGGCAAATAAATCAAATAAAAAAAAAAAGTAGTGGTATTCACTTACTTTCGCTACTGGTTCACAAATGTGAGCACGCACACCACCTCTGCGCATGAGCAGAGCATCCGTGGTGATGTTCGGGCACGTGGGCGGAGCCTCCCGACGCAGCTACAAGTTCACCCTAACCGGGTGGAACCAGTAGAATCCCACCATTGCTCTGTGAGCTTGCTCTGATCTGGCTGTAGAGATGGGAGGGGAAGAGGGTGGTGGGCGCCCCCTGGAAATTGTCCCCTGTGATTTTCCAACACTTTTGATGGTTTGTTTTATTCAGAACCATGCCAGAGCTCAACAAAATGAGATGGTTGAGATTTGGGAGATTTGGATCTGTTTTTGCAAATGAAAGCAGAGACAAATGGCTCTGTTTACCTGCTCTGTTTACTGTTTACATTTTTATTTGGCTGTTTACATGTTCCTTTTGCTGCCTTTATGCCAACGAGGGCTAGCTAATTCTACTCCCTCATTTTCATTTAACTGTCCAGAACACCCTAATTATAGCTTGTGCTTATCAAAAAAGAAGAAAAGGAAGAAAAGAAAAAGAAAAAGAAAACGAAAAGGAAGAAAGGGAGGGGTGGAGAGAAGGCTAAACCTAATTAAAAATAGTTCACTGTTTATTCAGTGAAGCTTTTTTTCCCCAAAAAAATGTAAATCTTGAATTGTACATGTCCATTTGTTCAAAAATAAGTTTTACATTAATGTTTTATAACCTTGGGGTACTAATCATAAAGTCATAAGGACTTTAATTGATTTGAAACTAGCCAAGCCCTGAAATGTGTAGATGTCAAATTGATTTTAATTGATCCAATGTGCTTAAATACAAGCCATGCTAAGAAACTCTTCACTTACACTATCAGACACAAGCCTAAAGCGCTTCGGTAGTATAATTAGGTTGCCAACTTGGTACATATGGTATATTGATTTGAGCACATTTTTTCTATATTTGTGTGAAAAAGCCAGGAAAATTCACCTGGGTTAATTTGAACGTTTAAATGTGGTACGTTTAAAACTGGTTGAACATCAAGCATTTCTTAAACCCAAATGTAAGTTATTTCTGTGTGGGCATGTAATCATTGAATAGATCACCTCTCTCTATTATCTTGCTATTTGGGAAGAGAATTTTTCACATTTCAATACCTGATCAGATATTTGAAAATAACGAAAGGATAAGATCCTCCTTGTCAGTCAGTAAAGAAATGTGTAGTTCAATTTTCCCAGGAATCCAAACTCTATTTCTGGTGATATACCTAATTGTTACCTAATGTTAGAAGTTGTTCTTTGTCAATCCCACCCCTTTTGTGTCTAAATACCAGTTGTAAATGTCTTTGTTTTTAGGGATGTATTAGAGAAGCGGGCAACAAAATTGTTTATTGTAAGTACACTTAAAATAAATTGGTATCGTAATATCTTTCTGCCAGGGATCAGTTAGAGTTGAGATTATACAGGTGGTCCCTGGTTTACAACCATTCTTTTAGCGACTCTTCCAAGTTATAATAATCCTGGGGAAAAAATACTTATGACTGGTATTTGTCACTTCCAACCATCACAGCATCAACACAGTTACATGATCAAACCTGTATTTGCTGCATGTATTTGCTGCATGTAATATGATTGCTATTTGCAACTTTACCAGCCAGCTTCCCACAAACAAAGTCAATAGGGGAAACTGCACCTGCTTAATGACTGCATGAATCACTTAAAAAACACAAGGAAAAAAGTATTAAAATTGGGCGCAACTCAATTTTGCACCATAGCCTTGCTTAGCCATGGAAATTCTGGTCCCTGTTGTGAGTAGAGTAGAGTAGAGTAGAGTAGAGTAGAGTAGAGTAGAGTAGAGTAGAGTAGAGTAGGGCAGGGCAGGGCAGGGCAGGGCAGGGCAGGGCAGGGCAGGGCAGGGCAGGGCAGAATAGAGCTGGAAGGGACCTTGGAGGTCTTCTAGTCCAGCCCCCTGCTCAAGCAGGAAAACCTATACTATTTCAGATAAGTGTCTGATTAGTTTCTTCTTAAAAACCTCCAGTGATAGAGTGCCCACTATTTCTAAAGGCAAGCTATTCCACTGGTTAATTGTCCTCACTGTTAGGAAGTTTCTCTTTAATTCCAGATTGCTTCTCTCTTTGGTTAGTTTCCAACCACTGTTTCTTGTCCTGCTCTCTGGTGCTTTGGAGAATAATTTGACCCCCTCTTCTTTGTGGCAGCCCCAGAAATACTGGAATACTGCTACCATGTCACCATTAGTCATTCTTTTCTCTAAGAGTAGCCATACCCAGTTCCTGCAGTTGTTCTTTCTTAGTCTCCAGGCCTTTGATTATCTTAGTTGCTCTTCTCTGAACTTTTTCCAAAGCCTCAACATCTTTTCTGTAGTATGGTGACCAAAATTGCTTGCAGTATTCCAGGTGTGGTTTTACTAGGGTTTTACAAGTTAAGGATTACCTGTAATTTCATTCTTTTTCAAATGGGGGTGGGGAGGTGTTCAAGGAAACCAGCCTGATAAATTTCCTGAAGCTATTGGAAGATGTTCCACTTGGGGAAGAAAGATCTGATATGGGCTGCTTATTGTTATTGTAGATCATTATTCACAGGACCCCAGAAACAAAGATGATATTAATGGTATGACCTGAAAGCATGGAGCAGTTTTGTAGCTTTCCAACACTCAAACTGGACCTATGCTGCTGACAATCACAATAAGCTCAGGACTAGTTTTGCAACTGCTTCTCCGGATGTCCAATTTTGTGATTGTAGCACTTTCACCTTTAAAGAACCCAAATTGCTTGTGGCTTCTTGACAGAAACTCTCCTTTTACTTCCTTAAGCTTTCCCTACAAAAAACAGCATCTTCTTTTTATCCCCCTCCATATTTTTAATCCTTTCTGTCAGATTTGCTAGGCTATTGAGTGGAAAGGAAGTAGTGAAGAACAAGCAAAGAGTCTTGTCCAAGGTCAAGGGCTGTGTTTGCCTGACACATTTAACTGGGTCATGGGTGGAGTTACCGTGTTGTACAAGTATGATAATCCCGTGAACAATGCAGGTAGAAGGAGTGGGTTTATCCCTAACCGCCCTTGGCTATAACCTTCCTCCGCAGCTGTATTGTGCAAGAGGAACAATGGAGGTGGGAGAGCAGAAGTGGAAGGAGATGCTTCTCTAAAAAAAACAGTCTCTCTTTAGGATTTTACTTTCATTTCTCCCTCAGGCAATCTCTACATAGAGATTGAATGTGTGAAGAAAAAGAGGGGGTGGTTTGCAGTGTTACCAACCCTCATTGAGTCATTTCTGGATTTTGGTTTTTGTTTTGTTACTTTTCCTTTTGCCCTGGAATTTAAAAGGGCAGAAACAACAGCATATTTGCAGAGATAAGAGGGCACTGTTGGCAGAAGAAGGAATTTAGACAAACCTAATGGTGGTTCAGTGGCTAAGACACTGATCTTGTCTACCGAAAGGTCGGCAGTTCAGCGGTTCGAATCCCCAGTGCCGTGTAACAGGGTGAGATCCCGTTACTTGCCCCAGCTTCTGCCAACCTAGCAGTTCGAAAGCACATAAAAAATTCAAGTAGAAAAATAGGGACCACCTTTGGTGGGAAGGTAACAGCGTTCCGTGCGCCTTTGGCGTTTAGTCATGCTGGCCACATGACCACGGAGATGTCGTTCGGACAGCACTGGCTCTTCGGCTTTGAAATGGAGATGAGCACTGTCCCCTAGAATCGGGAACAACTAGCACATATGTGTGAGGAACCTTTACCTTTACCTTTACCTTTTAATGGCCCCTGAGAACAGAGCAAATGGTATTCTAAGCTGCCTAATAAGTTTCTGCGTTGAGGGAGCCAAAGGAATAGGGCAGACAGATAAGGAAGAATGGGGATGTTGGCTCTGGTTGACTGTTGTGAAAGGCCAACTCCATGTAACCCGACTGGATGTCTTCAAACGTTGAACCTCAACTCTTCAGGCTGTTGTGGGTGAGGGGTGAGGGAAGAGCCTTGGATAGTACAGTGGTCTAAAGCCCTGTTATTAACATCAGCTACCTGCAATTATTGCAGGTTCGAATCTCACCAAGGCTCAAGGTTGACTCAGCCTTCCATCCTTTCTAAGGTAGGTAAATTGAGGACCCAGTATGTGGGGGCAATAAGCTGACTTTGTATAAATATACAAAAGTATGAAGGCTATTGCTTAGCGCATTGTAAGCCGCCCTGAGTCTCCGGAGAAGGGCGGCATATAAATCAAATTTAAAAAAAAAAGGGGGTGAGCACTGCGTAGGTGCAGAAAAGCACTTTCTCTCCTCACCCTCCTGTGGCTGCCAGATGATTAAAGGAACACATGAACCCGATTCGGCTTCTTCTCCTGCCCCCTGCAGCGTGCTTATTTTATTTAAGTATTTTATTTCTAATTTCCAATTTACCTCACACAGACCGGGCAGGAACAGCGAAAAGGCTGGATGTGGCCCAGGGACTGTAAAATGCCCGGGTCTGGATTACATTGTTTACTTGGCTTCTTTGCTGTTATGAGCAGAGCAAGGCATCCTTGCCATGACCACCTAGCCCTCATGAAGAATTACTGGGGGTCCAGTTTGAGTGTTGTCTAGTGTCATGTTCCTCAACTTCCTTGGTGAGAAACCTAGCATGCTAATTAGGGAATTCTGGGAGATGAAGTCCACATGTCATAAAGTCAGCAAAGATGAGAAATACTACTTTAGAGACAAATATCGTTCCTGAAGCACAGAATTCATTTTACTAGCCTGAATCATATGATAGGTACTCTTTGACTTACAACCATTCATTTAGCGACCGTTCAAGTTATAATGGCACTGGGGAAAAAATGACTTATGACCATTTTTCATCCTTACGAACATTTCAGCTTCCCCATCATTACATGATCAAAATTTGGACAGTAGGAATCTGGCATGTACTTATGATAACGGCAGTGTCCCGGGATCATGTGATCACCTTTTGCGACTTTCTGACAAGATTCATTTAACAACCATGTTATTAACTTAGCAACTGCAGTAGTTCACTCAACCATAGTGGCAAGAGAGGTTGTAAAATGGGGCAAAATTTGCTTAACAACTGTCTTGCTTAACAATAGAAATTTTGGGCTCAATTATGGTTATAAGTATAGCACCACTTGTATAATTGTTAATTATGTTGATGGGTTTTGATATGTTTTATCGTTGTATTCTGACAGATTGGTATATTTCTGCATGTAAGCCATGGAGTGTCTGTGTGTTGAAGCAGCATAAAAATATGAATCATAAATAAGCAAATTGTGGTTTACTTAGTAAACTACCGTAGTTTTCAGAGTATAAGACGCACTGGAGTATAAGACGCACCTTAGTTTTTGGGGAGGAAAATAAGAAAAAAGCTGATTGGTGGGTACATCGGCCTCCCAGAGTACCCCCAATCAGCTGTTCCCAGAGGTGAATTTTAGCAACAGGTTCCTTGGTTGTGAACTCTGTGCCTTGCTTTTTTTTGCTGCCTCTGAAACTTCTGAAACTCCATTTCAGAAAAAACTTTTTTCCCTGCCTCTGAAAGCCTCCAAAACAGCTTCAGAAAAACAGCCTCTGAAGCTCTGTTTGGGGGCTTTTTTTCTGAAGCTTCGTTTCTAATGCTTCTTTCAGCTTCTAAAACCTCCGTTTGAGAAGCTGGGTGGAGCTACATTCGGAGTATAAGACGCACCCAGATTTTCACCCTCTTTTTGGGGGAAAAAAGGTGCGTCTTATACTCTGAAAAATACGGTAATATTAAGCATTTCTCCATAGATAAGAGTCCTATTGTACCTCTCTTGTAGCGCTTCTCAGAGTAAGGAGCTGGAATGATCCAAAGAAAAGGCACTGTGGTGTGCATAAGTAACAAAGTGCGTGCAAAAGTTTTTCTTCTTGGAAGCCTCCATGGAAGGTTGGCTATACGCCAGCCCTTCGAGGTAGACCAGAAATTGGCACCACAAGAAATTTTGGAATTCTACTTTATAGATTATAATAACAGAATCTTAAAAGCCTAACAGAGCTTCTTTTTCTCGCACTGTTATACCCAAGAGAGTCAAAGCAGGGCAGTCTTGGGTTTCTTTTCCAAGCTTTCCAGTTTTCTGGGCTAAGTTCATGTTTTCGTAATGATTGCTGCATATTTTATTCAAGACCATCTCGGTCTTTTTCTACACCACAATGCTCAAATCCATCTGCCATACGATGTCAAAGACTGACAGATTTCGGCTTTCGTGCTCTCTAAACTCAGGGAACGCAGAGAGTAAAGGCTAAAACAACACAGGTCAGTTGAGGGTTCCCCCTCCCCCACTTTCCCCTGGATGAAAAGCCATCAAGGAGAATAAATGGGCCAGATGAGCTGCCCTAAAAGAGGAGTTTAAGCCAACACAAAGTCTCACCTTCAGTGGGATCATACCAGTTTTCCATGGGGATTAAAACATTTGAAACCCGGAACCCTTATAAAAAATCTAGGTCGAATGATGCCTCAGGATTTTAAATCATTGTAGAAACATACCTGTGCACCATACAGCATTAGGGATAAAGTTTTAGTTTGAAAAGTCTTATGGTATGCCTTTGTCTCCTTTGGAATGAAAGAAATCCAGAATTGCCTTGGCACTGTTGTTGGTTCTGGCAGAGATGGTTCTAATTTGTTCCTGCCCAATTCTGTTGGCTTGAAAAATTATGCCAAAGTATTTAAAGGCTGGAACTTGTCCCATTCTATTATTTCCAATTTGCTGTTGATGATTGCGGTGACTGAGTCTTCCTAAGAAAACCATAATTTTGGTTTTAGAGTAATAGATTTTAAGCCGTTCTTCCTCAGAGAATTCTGCTAAGGCTTCCAGACCTAAGCAAGAGAAAAGAGTAGCTGCATCATCAGCTTACAGCTGTTCTGCCAATTGCTTGGCATTAGGTTATGGAGGTTGGAATTCCTTTTGGTTATGATAGCTCTGAATTCACATGGATAGTGTAGGCGACAGGGGAGCCAGAGAATCCCTCTGTCCTCAGCAGATTGGATTGTCTGCATTGAGGTGGCCAGCTTTCCCACATCTAATGGGACTGACAGTATTTCCATCCAGCATCTTAAACAGGAACAGTAGTCACCAATCAATAAACGTGGGGGAACAGCTTCCTCCAGAGTCTGTCCCCTGGGGTAGAATCAAAGGTTGATTTAAAGTCAGTGAAGGTAACAGGAGGGGCAGTATTGCCTACCCATGTATTTCTCTATGAAAAATTGTAAGATGACTCACTGTGGATTTTCTTTTTTTTTAAATTTAAGTTTGTTAGCCTAAATAAAACATCAGAAAGGCTCTGGGAAGCTTACATGATGTGCAATACATAAGTTATAAGTCCAACTAAAACAATAGAGCTGCTTGGACAAAAATAGCATTCCCAACATACAAAGCAACCACGCACACCTTGACAGAGGCTCTAAAGACATCCTAGCTCTTTTGGTTTAGTACAGTGATGGCTTTTTGCCATCGCGTGCCAATAGCGGGGGTAATGCGAGGGAGTCGCGTGCGTGTGTGCCCATACCCATAATGCAATGCACCCCCCCCCGCATGCGCTTGCTCCCCCCCCCCGCTTGTGGCACATGATGGCCTGGTAGGCCTGTTTTTCACCCTCCCCAGGCTCCAGAGGCTTTCTTGGAGCCTGGGGAGGGTGAAAACGGCCTCCCCCCTCCCCGGAGGCCCTCTGGAGGCTGGAAACAGCCTGTTTCCCGACTTCTGGTGGACCCGGAAGGCCCAAAAATCAGCTGGCCGGTGCACGCAGGCGCACTGCAGCTGAACTAGGGCAACACTCATATGCCCACCAATATGACTCTGCGTGCCACCTATGGCACGCACGCCATAGGTTTGCCATCATAGGTTTAGTAGAATAAAATGGGGCAGAAGAAGGATCTCGTAGCCAGTCTAATTTTCTAATGGAAAATAGTGATAAAACTACGAGTGATTAAGAAAAACCAAAGTGCGTCTGAGCTGCGGAGAAGCTCTGCTGATAGACTCAGGAATTCTGCTCTTTGATCTGGTAGTTTGCTCCAAGAGCTTATCTGGGAACTAGGTGCAAATTGAGGTTAGTAACAAGTTTGCACACTCTCAAAAAAACAAAAAAAAAATGCGTAGCTATCCCTTGCTGATGGGCTAGTTGCTGAAGGTTAGGTAAATGATACATTATCAATAAGGCTTGGATTCTTTTGGGGGAAAAAATATATTTGGCACCTGTGCAAAGTGAGCCCCAAACTCACCTAGAAATAAGGAGAAATTTCCTGACAGTGAGAATAATTAATCAGTGGAATAGCTTGCCTTCAGAAGTTGTGGGTGCTCCATCACTGGAGGTTTTTAAGAAGACACTGGACAGCTATTTGTCTGAAATGATATACGGCAGTGATGGCGAACCTTTTCAGCACCAAGTGCCCAAACTGGAACATGTGTGCATGTGCATGCACCAGAGTACTGGTAACCCGAAGACCAGCTGGCCGGTGTGTGCAGGCCTGTATTTTGGCCATTTTTGGGCATTTTTCGGGCCATTTTCAGGCCATTTACAGGCCTTTTTCGGCCAGAGTTTTTTTTTTGCTGTTTTCAGGCCATTTTCCAGCTCTCCGGTGCCCATGAAGACCAGCTGGCTGGTGCGCATGTGTGCGCTGGAAACCAGAAGAGCAGCTGGTGACGGCACATATGCCCACAGAGAGGGCTCTTTGTGCCACCTCTGGCATGCGGGCCATAGGTTCACCATCATGGATATAGGGTCTCCTGCTTGAGCAGGGGTTGAGCTAGAATTCCTCCTGGGTCTCTTCCAACTCTTGTTATTCTGTAATTCATCTCTCCCCAGCTTTTACCTTCTCACCTCTCTTGTCTGTGCCTCTGTGTGTGCAAGTGTGGCAGCCTGAGGCTATTCCTGGGATAGAACCATATATAATGGGGCTACTTTGCTCTTTAATGCTAAGCAGATGTTCTTTCTTCCCTCTCTCACATTTTTTTTTTTTTTGTCTCTGTGTATTGCACCTGGTATGGAGAAGCTTGAGAAACTTGCAGATGCTTTGCTCATTTGTTGTGGCTTTTGGAGCAAAGCTGTCTAAGAATTGGTAAGGGCCAAGTAGAGGTTAGGAGGAATGGCTCAAGGGGGAGGAACAGGGTGATTTATCCCCAAAGTCAGCACCGGGGTGGAGGGATAGCTTTATCTCTGCAAGGCTTCCCAGCTGGCCAATGGAGCTCACTCTTGTTCTTCTGATAAGGCTGCCAGCTGCTTGTGGGGTTCTTTTTTTTTTGGAGGACTCCTTTGTAGCTAAGCAGCTGATTTCTGCAAACTTTCTGTACTGGCAAGATAAAAGATATTGAAACTCCATACATTTCCTGGCAGGGTTTCTTTCCCAAATAGCCCTCTGTAACCTCTACATTGGAAACAGATTAGAGGTCTTAATTTTCCCGTTATCACAAGCAACACCCTGGGGGAAAAGCCAATTTTTCTCTACTCACCCCCACTCCCTTTGAGAGATGCTTCGAAGAGATGTAAACTTGCATTGCTTCCATCTACAGGGCAGGGTAGAAAAAATAAATATTTTATCTTTCTAATATTAAATGCACAGATTGGGTTGTCAAGAGGTAAAATGCTGATTTGTTCTGACGAACCACTTCTCTTTCAGTAAGGAATTTCTCAAGGAAGCTGACATCAGCAAAAATTCCGGACTTTGCACTACAACATCAAGCCACTAATCCCAAGTGTGGACTTTGGCTTTTGCTCGTTTGGACTTCTTGGAAAACCAAACTTTGAAAGTTATCATAAAGGAGTAACGGGCATGAAGTTCAGCTTGGGTTTTATAAGATCTGAAGTAAGAACATATGATTGAAGGATTTTTTTTTAAATTTAATTTATATGCCGCCCTTCTCCGGAGACTCAGGGCGGCTTACAGTGCATTAAGCAATAGCCTTCATACTTTTGTATATTTATACAAAGTCAGCTTATTGCCTCCACAATCTGGGTCCTCATTTCACCTACCTTAGAAAAGACGGAAGGCTGAGTCAACCTTGAGCCTGGTGGGATTTGAACTTGCAGTAATTGCAGGCAGCTGATCTTAATAACAGTGAATTAGTCCACTGTGCCACCAGGACTCCACCAGGAACTCAGAATTGCTATATGTTTTATGACATTCCAGTTGATTGGCAGCTCCCTCTATTACGAGAGTACAACCCAAGCATGGAGTTGATTACACTCTGACCTGTGAGGTGCCCTGGGTTTGGGTGAGCCACAGATTTTACAGGACAGCATTAACCCAATATGTTGCAGAATGGCAGCCTAACTTCATTCCTCAGCCTGTCCATGATCATCTTCTTCCTAGCATATTCCCACAGGTGCAGGATCCACTTTTTGGATCATTGAATTCCACTTTGCGTGGTCAGCTGCATCTCCAAGGTGCAGACCCATGGCTTGCATATTTTTGTTGATGGTGTCTTGCCATCTCTGTTTTGGATGCCCACGAGGTCGCCGGCCATTGGCTTCTAGATAGTAGGCCACAGTGGAAGGTGCTGCTCTCTGGACGTGTCCATAATAGCGTAATTGGTGGTATCTCATCTTCCCTATAATTGGTGCCACACCAAAATGTTGTAGAATGGTGTCGTTTGTGATGTGGTCAAGAAGGAAGATGCCCGATATCCAATGGAGCATTTGCACTTCAATGGCATGGAGAGAGCTTTCAGTCCCTGTTGTTTCTGCCCAGCATTCAGTGCCATACAGTGCAACAAGGTGGGTGGTTGTCTAGTAAATCTTAGATTTAAGATGGATTGGCATTCATCTGTCATGTAACACACCACATTCAGACTGCATTCACCCTTGCTCGCACCTCACCATTGACGAGCCTGTCCATGATGAGTGTGCGAAAGATGGCAGATTTAGGTTGCAGAGGGAAGTTTCGCCAGCGTAACAAGAAGAAAGGGAGAACTGGTCCAGAGTGGAACCAAGGGTGGAGAATTTCGTAGGTACCACAGTTTCAAAATGAATGTGTGGCATCCAGAGACGTGGAACTGGAAGCCTCCTCTTTGGAGATGCTGCAGTAGGCCTGGTCCATAGCCAGGATGCTGCCAAATGACTCTCCCTTTTCTAGCAGGGACACTTGAATTGCCAGCAGCTCTCCTGCCTGCCATGAGCAAGAGAAAGTCAGTGCTGTGTAATTTAAGGACCCCGCTTGCCTCGGAGAATGTATGTGTGACATTCAGTCACAAGCCATATGTAGGAGGGCTCTCTTGTTTCCCTCTGCAGTGAAGATTGATTACACTGGGGCATGAATGAGCTTCGGCGACAGAGATGTTTGTCTCCAAGTGAGAAATAAGCGAGACTCCAGGATTAAATAAATATAAGAGCCAAGCAGGGGCAGTCAGTCTCAAGGGATCCTTTCACTGCCGACAGCAATCTTCCCCTTGCCCGCTGCCAGCATTTTGTTGTCTCCTGTGATCACAGCCTTTTTCTGGCATATTCCCTTCTTCGTGTGAAGTTGGATGTTGTATAACTGTTTTATGGTGCTCTTTTGCATAAACTAAAGGGCCTGTTGCTATAACTACAATGCTTGTAACTTCAGCCTTAGCCTTCTGCAAATTCTTTTTTTAGGCAGTTCTGGCAGAGCGGGCGTAGACAGCTTTCTTCTGCTTAATGTTATTGAAAAGAGAAGATGGTATCCGGATACAACATCTTAATTTCCCGATGTACTTCAGAAGAGTACAGGAAAAGGCTCAGATTTAACTGGGTTCCCCTGGTTGTTCATCCAGTCTTTTGTTTTTAAGCCCTGAAAGATGCAAAACTGTTATCAATTTTATTACCATATTTTTTTTAAAAAAAAATATTTCGTCAAGTATGTATTAGATAACAGATATAAGTATAAACATGATTGGATATGAATAAAAGGGAACATTAGGACAGGGACGGTAGGCACATTGGTGCATGCACCTTACAGACCTGTTAGGAATGGGGTGAGGTCAACAGTAGAGAGTCTAAGGTTAAAGTTTTGGGGGGTTTGGGATAAAACCACAGAGTCAGGTAGTACATCCCAGCCATTGATCACTCTGTTGCTGAAGTCGTATTTTCTGCAATTGAGTTTGGAGCTGTTTACCTTAAGTTTGTATCTATTGTGTGCTCGTGTATTGTTGTGGTTGAAGCTGAAGTAGTCATTGACAGGTAGGACATTGTAGCAGATAATTTTATGTACTACACTTAGGTCGGTCCAAAAGCGGCGAAATTCTAAGTTGTCTAAGACCAAAATTTCAAGTCTGGTGGCATAAGGTATTCTGTTGTGGGCAGAGAAGTGGAGGACTCTTCTCGTGAAATATCTCTGGACTCTCTCAATTGTATTAATGTCTGATATGCAGTGCGAGTTCCAGACAGATGAGCTGTATTCAAGAATTGGTCTAGCAAAGGTTTTGTATGCCCTAGTTTGCAGTACAATATTATCAGAGAAGAAGCTACGCAAGGTTAACAACTCTTAATGCTTTTTTGGCAGTGCTATCACAGTGAGCTCTGGCACTTAGATCATTGGATCATATATACTGCTCAGAAAAATAAAGGGAACACAAGCAGAAGACATCCAAGATCTGAATGAATGAAATAGCCTTATTAAATACTTTGTTC
>WNWU01000011.1:16432385-16445773 GCA_012654045.1 Ptyas mucosa | reverse complement strand
CTGCTCTGCTCTGCTCTGCTCTGCTCTGCTCTGCTCTGCTCTGCTCTATTCTGTTCTGTTCTAACAGCTTTACTTGGTTTTGTCCTTGTGAAAGCTCTCTGTTCTAGAAAACCTTGCTCCTACAGGTGTGCCTGGGATTTCCCTTCTCTAATGGTCTGTAAGATAGTTACCATGGTTCTTGTTGAATGGATACCTGGGTGTTAACTGAAGTCAGATGATTTTACAACACTAAGCCAACAGGAATTATTTGAGCTGCATTTTTAGAAATATTTGTTTTAAATAAATATCATAAATCATCTTAATAAGGATTCAGTCTTCATATATCATCCTTGGCTCAGCAGCCAATGAGCCTGTTCTTCAAATACAAAATAGCTTATTTATGTATAATTTATCTCACTTCATTTTAATATGGCCAATCTCTTTCATAATTAGAGTGCTATTTTAGGGCAGCTTTTCAGGCTAGGGTGTTATTCAGGAGGAGCTGGAGGGGGAGGGGGGCTTTGTGACTCACAAACCGAGGTACATGTAGATTGTAATTGATATAATTTCCTTTGGCAAGACTTTGTTGGCTTTATGTTTTCTTGTGATGCTCTGATACCAGACAGGCATGTACTGATCTTTGGGAGTGTAACGATTGGACCAGGGGTGTCAAACTCGTGGCCCGTGGGCCAGATAAGTCATGCGCTGGCCATGCCCACCCACCCCCCAGTTTAGCAAAGGGGGGAAAAGTTGTGATACGTCACGTGATGACAACGTGTTGTCGTGAGATTGATACCCCTGGACACTAGACTGTCTTTTAAGTTGGGCAGATTGCTGAATTATGAGCTTTTGAAAGTTTTCAAGCTTTTTATTCTTACGATTAGGAAGAAGCTTGTTAAAATTGCACTTATTTGTGTATCTCATCAAAGGCACTTGGCTGTAAGCAAGGAATTCAAACAGGTATGCCCCACAACCTACTGTAGACAATAGTGGATAGAATTTTGATACCTTATTTAGATACTAGCCCTTCCCTATCGTTTCTCCTCTCTTGACCTCACCAATGCTTCCCAGAACTGTTAGGAAGAAAATGTGCTGGTTTGGCTCCTGTCTGTAAGTTTGGTCCCAATTGGTGTGAATAGGGAGTGAGAAATCAAGGCCACAGCCACTCTTTTGTATTGTGCCACAGGGCTGTCTCCATTCCTTTTTAACATTTATATGAAGCCCCTGGGTAAGGTCATCCATCATCGTGGGTTGAAGTATCCTCAGTATGCTGACAATACTCAATTTTATATCTCCACCCCTGGTGATCCAAATGATGCTGTCCCTGCAGTCAGCGTTCCAGAACAACTCAACTCCTATGAAAAACTCCGAGACAGACATCATCTCAAATCTTCCATTTATTAGAGTAGGTATACTGGCACATCTGGGAAAACCCAAATCTGAGAGTTCCGGGTTTTCCCTCAGTAAGTCAAAACCCCAAATCCAGCCCCTGCACCCATCAGTCTATCACATGGCCCAATCGCCATCCATCCCAACTTGAGCCACCACTGCAACCATTCCTCCTCCAGATGCAGGAACACCATGACCTTGACCAAAAAGAAGAATGCTATTATTTCTAACTACAATCTCTCTTCCAAATCCCCCCTCCTACTTTCCCAAGCTCAAGAAGGTGGCAGTGAGGAAACGTCCGGTGTTAATATGGCTTCCAAAGCTGACACCTGCTCTGTCATTGTGAAAACTGTGGGGGCCTGGACGGGGGACAACAGTCTCTGGCTGAATCCTGGCAACACTGAATGACTTTGGGTGAACAGAGCTTCAAAATCCAGGACTGTAACTTCCTTAATTCTGAATGAGGTGGCACTACCCCAGGTAGACCTGGTTCACCCCGACTAGCAATTTCTATTTGAAAAAAGGTGGCTGGGGTGCCTTTGCACAACTTTGGGTTGTGCACCAGTTGTAGCCTATTCTGGATCAGGAATCCCTATGCTCAGACATTCAAGCCCTGGTCATCTCATGTCTGGACTACTGCAATGCGCTCTACATGGGGCTATCCTTGAAGAACATTTGGAAGCTACAACTGGTGCAGAGTGAGAAGATTGGCATGGGCAGTTTTGGGGGCCCCTAGAGTGGCCTATATTACACACAGTTCCAAGAGCTAGACTGGCTGCCATTCATTTCTGAATGAAATTCAAGGTGTTAGTTATCACCTTTAAAATCCTACATGGCATAGGTCCAGACTACTTAAGGGACCCCAATGGGACTGGCCCGCCCCACAAATGCCAGCAGAGAAGAAATGCTGCAGATCTTGTTGATCAGGGAATTCCAGTTGGTGAGGTCCAGGCTCTTTGGACAATCTTGCCCCCTGAGGTAAGATTGGCTCTCACCCTCCTGAGCTTCCATAAAGGCCTGTAGATTGGCTCTGTCAGCTGTCTTTTATTATTTAGTGATTCTTGATATTTTGTGTTCTTTTACGACAAAGTTTAACTTTTAAAATGGTGCAGAGTGGAGGAAGGATCACCTGGTGTCCTCCTTTCCCTCTCTTTCTGCTATCCTTAATGACTGAAACTGGAACAAACAACACTCTCTGCCTAGGGGAACATCCATGCTAATTGTCCGTATATTGTTTCCAGAAGCTCTGGAAAGTCTGTGTTTTGATGACAGCTAGATATTTAGATAATCCAAATTCTTCTCTGTCTTTCATGACGGTAAATTCCTGTCTAAGTATGTTTTTTTTTTGTCTGTCAACTTTTTTTTTGTTTTTGCTGATGTTGAATGAATAAACATCAAGTTCTATTTTTTGCCAGCTGAACTTGAGCTGCCTGTGTTTGCTCTGAGCTGGATATAGGAATTGGGGCGAGTCTGTTGGGTGCAGACTAGGCTGGAAATGAGCCCCATGGATTTTCCAGCACATGGCCCTGCTAGTCTTCCTCATTATTTATTTGTGGTGTTTGTTATATTGGTCGACGGATTAGAGATCATATGTCAATTTTTATACAGTCCTGCTAATTTGTGGAAATGAACAAGGCCAAGCGAGTTTGCCCTCTAAAGAAGAACAAAGGGGTGGGGGGAAGCCCAGCTGAGAACCATTCTGTTACTGACTTAATTAAATTAATGTCTCTAATGTTTAATTAATATACCTTGACTAACCTCCTCAGTGTTCACTCACATCATTGTGCTAGAATTTGCCTGGGTTAGCTTTATTCTACATCGCTGTATTCTGAATAGGCACATCTAAAATGGCAAACAGGTACCCTGAAAAGTTTATAGGACTCTCCGATGGAGCTTGGATGGGTCTGTCGAAATAATATTTCTACTTCATTCAGACTGTACTTTGGGAACAGCTTGCAAATCTAGAGTATTTGGGAATTTGAAGCTTGAGTACTACGGAAGAAAAGGGTTTGTTTTTACCCTGAACCAAAAAGGGACTTACACTGTACATTTTGAATTGTTCAGGTTAGACCGTTAGAACATTATGAGAATCAGACGGTTTTGAACTTGGACTTTGTTTCTGCAGACCTTTATACAGAATTGCTTGGCAACTTGGCTTTGAAAAATAGATTAGCCCCGCTAACAGCTGAGCTGTACCAGGCAGCTGTTAGACAAGCTGCTGTTGAACACAGGGGGGGTTGAGTACATCTTCAAAAGGACCCCCACTAAAAGCTCACAGGCACTGTGGGAAGCAGCACACAGGGCAAGACAGAATAAATGATCATACTTACTTCATTGCCCCCCCCCCCCCACCAAGTCCTGGATTTTACTTGGACTTTTTTTGACCATGGAACAGACCCCAGTTCAAAAGGAACCTATCAGCTGACCAGGGTTGAGGTAGCAGCCCCTTAAAGGGGAGAGCCAGTTCTCTCTTGCTTTAACGCACAATCCTCTCCAGTGCAAGTAGCTGTTGGCCAGGCTCCTGTTGAATACACCCATGCCAAATATTTGCACAACACTGTTTTAGTTATCTTGGGAGATTACCTCCTCCCCATTCTGATCCCAAGCTAAAAAGCTGACTGTCTGTCTGTCAAATCTTTGCCTGGCTGGGTGACATTAGGTGGGAAGGCAGCAAAACAAAGCCAAGAAAACCATTAACCCACTTATTTTTTTAATATATATACATATACATATATTGTCTTGTACGCCATACATGAAATTACTGAGGCAAGAGAGCAATCACCACCACAGCAGCAAATTTTACAATAACAAAGTTTTTCTGAAGGATTTGTGGAAAGTCTTTAATTCAGCAGAGAGGAAAGGCCCTGTGTCTGCACATGGAGTAGCTGGGGGAGGGGGGGGAAAGAAAACTGACTGCAGATGTCTTGGATTGGAAGAGCTATGGCAGTGGGATTGTATGGCATGACAGTCAGAAAGAACAAGAACAGCTGTAGCCTCTGACAACAATGCCTCACCCTAACTGTCTTCAACTGGTTAGGGCAAACTGTTGGGAATGGAGCTGACTGGAAAAACCCACAGCCCTCAGAGGAATAAATTTAGAGCTAGAAGTGCCTCTCCACTAATCTGAATTCACTGTGCCTCTTGCCCCTTTCTCTGAATCAGAAAGGTGGGGGGGAGAGAAGAGGGATGATGGGTTCCTCAGGTAGGACAGAAAAGGTTCCATGTTCCAACAGGACAAACACAGACTTCAGAGGATAATTAGAACTGCAGAAAAAACAATTGCTACCAACCTGCCTTCCATTGAGGACCTATATACTGCACGGGTCAAAAAGAGGGCTGTGAAAATATTTACAGACCCCTCGCATCCTGGACATAAACTGTTTCAACTCCTACTCTCAAAACGACACTATAGAGCACTGCGCACCAGAACAATTAGACACAAGAACAGTTTTTTCCCGAACGCCATAACTCTGCTAAACAAATCATTTCCTCGACACTGTCAAACTATTTACTAAGTCTGCACTACTATTAATCTTCTCATCATTCCCACCACCCATCTCCTCCCACTTATGACTGTATGACTGTAACCTTGTTGCTGGTATCCTTACAATTTATATTGATATTGTTTCCTGATTGCTTATTTGTTCCCTACGACTATCATTAAGTGTTGTACCTTATGATTCTTGATGAACATATCTTTTCTTTTATGTACACTGAGAGCATATGCACCAAGACAAATTCCTTGTGTGTCCTTGGCAAATAAAGAATTCTATTCTGTTCTGTTCTGTTCTTCTATTATTCTATTCTATTCTATTCTATTCTATTCTATTCTATTCTATTCTATCCTATCCTATCCTATCCTATCCTATCCTATCCTATCCTATGACTTGAGAAGACACCTTGGTCAGGAGGAGGCAGGGTCTCTGCAGCTTGTTGAGGTTTGTGGCCTCCTGATCCTGTTTCTGCTGGGATTTTAAGAGCTGGGCATGGGGATCTTCTTGTGCTCCTTACGAATGGTAGTGAGTAGATGGTTTCTAGGAGGCTCTTGAACAGGGGAATAAAAGGATGAAATCCAATGGTGGGTTCCTCCCAGTTCGGCCCCTTTTCTCCCAAGCCAGTAGCGGTGACGATATGACATCACCGAACCAGTTCTGCCCCTCCGACCCCCAGCGCCTCCCCACCCCCGCATTATTCTTACTTTTTATTTGGCCCCACCCCCAATCTATTGTTGCCTCCTGAGTCCCAGCTGATGGCTAGAGGGAAAAAAACTGTTTAAACTCTTGCCATAGGGCTTCAAAGGGCCACCCTACAGCTGATCAGTGTTAAAAGAAAACAAATGAGTAGACCAGTGCCTGCAAAAATAAATGGGTAGATCAGTGCCTGCAAAAATACATGAGTAGATCAGTGCCTGCAAAAATACATGAGTAGATCAGTGCCTGCAAAAATAAATGGGTAGACCAGTGCCTGCAAAAATTAAATGGGTAGATCGGTACAGCTCTGCAAGCCTGGTAGACCAGTACCTCTGCTAAATCCTAAATAATTGTTACATGACTATCAAGCCAGCCCACAAAATAAGCCACGCCCACAGAACCGGTAGTAAAAAAATTTAGAACCCACCCCTGATGAAATCTAGACAGAGTTTTTGGTTGGAGAATTACTGAATTATGCTGGACTGTCTTCAGTAGCTGGTGTGGAACATTCCATTTATTTTAACTTAATTTCATTTTATGTA
The DNA here is from genome assembly GCA_012654045.1 of Ptyas mucosa. Lineage (NCBI taxonomy): Eukaryota > Metazoa > Chordata > Lepidosauria > Squamata > Colubridae > Ptyas > Ptyas mucosa. Next base: position 16,439,673 of record WNWU01000011.1, on the reverse strand, counting down.
TTCAATTTAGGTGCCACTTGACTCCCAAATGACCCTGAGCAATTCACAATATACCAAAGAGTATTCAACATGATACAACTGAAAAGGAGAAAAGCCTGGATGGATGGATAGATGGATAGATGGATGGATGGATGGATGGATGGATGGACCCAGCCAGCCAGTCAGCCAGCCAGCCAGCCAGCCAGCCAGCTAGCCAGCCAGCCAAGGTTTTAGGGAGGGAACTGCCCAGAACTCAGAGGGAACTTTATTCCAGAAGGCAGGTACTGCAACAGAGAAAGTGTGCCTTCTGGTACATGAAAGATGACGCTGTTTATTTGAAGGATCCTGAAGCATGTCAACCCTCTTGACTCATATCAACCGTAGGATAAACACCATGGGAAATTGTCAATACTTCAAATAACCAGGCCATATGGCATGTAGAGCTTTATAGGACATAACCAAGAACTGAAGAAGCTTCTTGGATGATAAGCAAAATATTTTCAAATGAAAAAAAATATCCCAAGAAGGTCCAGTTGTCTTTGGAAAAGCACCTTTGGGACAACCATGTCCTGGATGATTGAGAATCTCCATAGATGGACATAACTACGGTAGCACTTTGGATTGTACCCAGGAACAGTAGCCAATCAATTCATGGAGCAGCTTGTCAGACGGTGAAGAAGGTGATCCCATGACTCCAGGACACCGCAACTGTCATAAATATGAGTCAGTTGCCAAGCATCTGAATTTTTGTGAAACCAAATGCAAAAACGGATCCCAGGACTAGATTCGGGGTGGAATTCCATGTTTCAAAATGGTGTTGCTTCCAGTTTTTAAAAATCAACCCTTTTTGGTGCCTGGGGAAGAAAACTTGTGACTCCGCGGTCAGGAAAAATGCTGCCAGGAACCAAAATGTTTTTTCAACCCAATTTTTTTTGAAACCAAATGCCAAAACGGACACCAGGATGAGATTGAGGGTGGAATTCCATGTTTAAAAATGGTGTTGCTTCCAGTTTTTAAAAACCGACCCTTTTTGGTGCTTCTTCTTGATGCACGGGCGCGCAGAGTTGCCAAAAGGCAGGAGTGGCTCCTCAGGAGGAGGTCTCCTCGAGAGTAAGGCTTGAAGCTACTTGGCCACTCCCTTAGCCTATTTAAGGAGGAACGTCGACTGAAGCAATTTGCAGGGAACAACTTAGTTCACTCTCCTTCATGCCTTGATCTTAGTTCTCTGCAAATTGCTTCTGGGCTTTCTGCCAACCATAGTAAGATTAAGATTATTTATTCTTTGGATTCTTGTAGGCTGTTAATAAAGTTAATTAACAGCCTTTCTTTGAAAAAAAGCCTGATTTAATTTAGTAAACTAAGGTTTGTACAGACTTTGTGTGTGCTACGTTCTTTGGGGTCTGTAGCTAGGGCAGAACACAAGCTGACCCAGGTGCTCAAATGAAACAATGACAAGGATATTGGATATTGTAATGATCCACGAGAGCCATCAAATTTCTATTTGTCATAGGTCAGCATGAGGCTCTCCTGTTTAAGGATTCTCCCATTGTCTCTTTTAAGGCTGTTTCTAAACACACAGAAGATATGTAGAATTGGAACCAAAAGCTCATGTGCTCATAATATATAAGGCTCATTTCTCTAAGATCCCCTTTTTGGAATTGTTCATGCTACCCACCCACCACTCCAGGAACCTGCTTTTTGGGAAAGCGGTTGGAAGACTGGAAATGATCATTTGATGGGGCTACACTCCGCTGCATCAAATTACCTCATCACTTTAACATTTTCTGAAACCGTACTGTACAAGTAGAATCCCTTTTCAATGACCCAGCAGTCAAGTTGTTCCTTTCTTTTGTTCTCTTTTGTACTTTGCATGGTCAGAAGCCTGCCCTACATTTGCATTATGAGAGGAAATAGTAAAGAAGATTGACAGTTCTACGTGACACTCAATACTTCTGGAATTCTCAAAATATTTTATTCTTTTTCGATGTGTTAGGGCAGGGGTGTCAAACTCAAGCCCCGGGGGCCAAATCTGGCCCACAGGGTATTTAGATTTGGCCCGCAGGGCCACCCTGGAAACAGCAAAGGACCATCCTGCTGTGCCTCTGCCAGCAAAAATGGAGTTGCCCACAGTACTCCCTGGCTCCGTTTTCACTTGCAGAGGGTTTCAGGAGGCAGTCGCAGCTGAAAACAGAGCTCAGGAGCCCATTTTTGCTGGCAGAGGGCTCGGGCCACCACAGGCACCCCCTACACGAGTGACGTCAAGCTGCCCACACCCATCCCGGCCACACCCACCCTGGCCCCCGAGGTCAAAGACAACACTGAAGTGGCTGTCAGTGAAATCGAGTTCGACACCCCTGTGTAAGAGAATTATTAAACCCTTCTTCAAAATTCCATTAAGCGGATTGAACATGGGCAGATCATCATATCTTGACAGAAAGTTCAGCAGACTTCAGTTTAGGGTCACTCAGAACATTCCAAGTAAAGCAAGAGAAATCTTTCAGGTATCTTCTCCACATCTTCTGAGCATATGTCCTACAGACAGTTGACTTCAGCAAAGAATTTACCACACTCGATCAAATCTTTCTCTCTCTCTCTCTCTCTCTCTCTCCACCGTGTGCTGGTCATAACTTTTCAGAAACAAGCTGTTTGCCCTGGGTTTAAGAAGGATGGTGTGAAGTGAGTTCAAGCTTTTCAGCATTTTTGCAACAGAGATGTTTTTCCCTGGAATTTCAACAAATGGATTCAATTTCATGTGATGCATGAAATACACACCAGCGTATTGGAAATCCACACAAGTGAATTTGTGTGCTGGAAATACGTCTCACTAATCATGTTTGAAGTTACGTTTTGACCACAATGTTGGCTTGGGTCTCGACCAAAAGATAGACCTCAACAGCAGAAACATGTTCAGCTAAACAGCTGCAGCCACTATGTCTTACTTGGAGATAACCCCATTTTACATTCAACATAAACCTATAGAATTCCTTGGATGGTTAAATATGAAACTCTTGGTAATTTTTTAAAATAATTTTCTCAGTGCTAACATCCATTCTTTCTAATGCATGTTCAACAAAAGTGTTTAAAATGTGTGTTAAACTATGTTCTTATGCAACAAGACCAAAGTTTGCAAATATGTTTCTTTTCTCCTTTATCATGCTGGAATTTACTGAACATTGCCTTGCAATTACTAATCCTGATGCAAGCTATTGTGCAAATGTTAGTTTGGGATGACTTGCTCCTTCAATATAGTGGGTGGTGATGGTTTGTAAAGCTGGTTGCACCTGAAAACAAGAGTCCCAATGGATACCCCATCCTTTCAGGAGTCAAATAGTGCCCTTCTTCAAAGAGTGCTGGAAGGCGGGAGTGTCAAATCTGTTGTGAATAGCAGGACCTGGCCCAGACATTTCAACTTAGACATTCCTTTCTTTTCAGGTTTCCTTTATTAAGCAATCATATTGGAAATCTCAAATAGGTGTATTTTTAACCTCAATTAATTCTGATGGCGAAGCCCTATTCTTTGAGTTGAAATGCTGAGAATGATTATTGGAAACGGTTTCCCTGACATATGATTGCTTCCATCTGTAGCAGCACCGTAGTAAACTCAGCAATTTTCTTTCAATGTTTTTAGAACAGTGCCCACACAATGTGGTACAAGCACAGAGTTAACAATTGCTGTTGCCCTAGTTCAAGTACTTGACAATTTTGAGGCTGTCTGAGTCTCAGGGAATGTCTCATTCATCAAGACAGATGTGCAGTCCACTGCCTTAAGACTATTCTGATGTGAAGTGTGAAAGCATTCTCTGCTGCGGTAACAGCACCCTTTGAATTTGCTTTCTGGTTCCCCAAAATGATCTGTTAATTGTGCTCTTGCCTCCCTCTTGAATTGCTTTCTTCTGCTGATCCAAACCCATCGAGGTTGGAAATCAATTGCATCTTTATCTGCCAAGGAGATAAAGGTATAATATACTCCATATGCCATGTACTCTCAGAGCCCCATTCTGCTTTTATCATTTTGAAAACGCAAAACCAGGGCTTTTGCAGTGGTAACCAGTACTTTGACTCCAGTTCTTAATTTTCTGCTCTGGGGAAAGATTATCAGACTTTTATTCTATCTCTTCAGCGATATAATACCAGAGAATCGTAAAGTGGTGAATGAGATGTTTCTCTTTTTACAATGTTGGGGATGTGAGTCTCTAGTAGGAAAGCTGAAAGGCTCAATGTTGGTTGAATCTTGCCACAAGCACCTGTCACAGAGAAATGGCTAACTGGAAAAGATGCCTTGGTATTTTCTGAAAGGAAAGTGCAGGATATTCAAGAGCAGCAAAAGCAAAGGAGTAGATGGACCCACCGGTAGAAGAATGCAGATTCTGCTGAGAAGTTGTCTGAAATTCTTTCCTCAATAAATGAGAATATTTCTACTAGTTGATGAGGTTACCTAGTTTGGGTAATGCAACGTCTGCAAGAAAAGAAAGCTCAGAGAGCACTAAGGACTCCTTATTCTTTCCTCATTTGTGGAAAAATCAAGAATCTGGGAGTGTGTTTTATTGAAAGGCATAAACTTGTGAAACAGGGATGAGGCAGTGGGCCGCTGATAAGGTGGTATCACTGAAGAAAGAGTTCTTTTACACCATTACACCACACCATTCAAAGGTCGTTCATCCCAAATTGTACAGACTGAGAATCTCTACAGATGTTTAGCTATACAGTTTGGGATGAACACCATTTGAATGGTATGAGAGCAGGAATGGATTTCCAGAGGAAAAATGGCAGACTACAGGAACCAGGAGCACTACTCAGGTGACCCTGAGGACAGAGATAAACCTCCAAGTGCTTCAAAAACCCTCTAAAAGGATGCAAATGACCAGCTGTCAGCAGGTAATATAAATCATTCCATTCCCCACTAAACTGTCAGAGCTAAAGAAACTTCTTGGATGAGAAGCGAAACGTCTGCAAAAGAAAAAACAAGAAATTCCAGTTGCCTCCTGAAAAAAGGACCTTTGGGAGATCTTTAGGCATTTCCAGATTTTTAAAAAAGGCTGTGGCCATGAGATATTTATTTATTTATTTATTTATTCCTTCAATTGATTTATATCCGGTCTTTCTGTCCAAATGTGTTCCCAAGGTAGCTAAAAGTAAAACGCACAATACCAAGAGATTGAAATTAACATCAAGGCAGGAGCTTTCTTGATTTTTTCTCAAGCCTCAACAGGTGCTTCTCCAGGAATTGGCTGTTCGTTATTTACTGCTGAAAAAACAACAGGAAGGAGCTGTTGGAATTTATAGGAAAACGTTTCTGGGGGCTGTGAATGCTGTAGGAAAGAAGTGAGCGAGAAACCAGATCGTTGGAAGGAAAAACAAATAATTTGCATTGTGACTTAGGCAATGAAAAATTATTGAGGATAGCAAGAAAGCTGATCCTTCAGAGCTCGGTTGAGTAATAAAGTAAAACGATACGCTGGAAACGTGCACCCTGCTACTGTACTGATCATTTGCCAGGCTGCTTCCTGTTCTGTAGAACATTAACAGCGATGCCCCCTAAGGCAAATCAGGCCTGGCACCTTGTTGGCTGAATACACACACACACACACACACACACACACACACACACACACACACGGGTTTTTAAAAATGCAACTCAAGGTGCTGAGACGGATTTGTTGCGAGTTTCCATCTTTTGTAAGGTTGGAGGTTGACAAAACACTGGCAGTCATAGTTTTGTTTGGGTGAACATTCGGCCAGCTGGCCCGTGCTCGGGGCTGAATCCTGCCCCGTGGAACTCCCCAAGCAGCCCCTCCCAAGATGGGGAGGAGCCAGAATGAGGTTCTTTGTTTTCTCCTTGCATTGATGAGAGCACAGGTCAAGGGGAAAGGCCACAGTTCAGAGGGCAAGAGGACAACTAAGAGCTACATTGTCTACTCATTTCACAAACAGAATGTGCCAGCTGAGGGTGAGGCAGTGAAATGGCTCTGGCTACTCTCTTTTGTTCCTTGAGGCACCAAGGAATTGAATCCTGCTTTTGGCTAGATTTACTTATATTTCTTTTGGAATATACACAAAACGACTAGCTTTGCAATCAGTTGTCCACAAAGAGGAAAGGGTGACAATTCCAACACCAGGATCAAACAGCGTAACATTTTGTGGGTTATTATTTATGGGTCTGGAGCGTTTTGATGCTTTTTAGGCTTTTCATTAAGCCTTAAAAAAAAAAAACCCACATCTCAGCAATGAACAAACAAAGAAAGATCTAAAGTGCCACGACTCTATTTTAAAAGCAGAAGTTTTTGTTAATTTAAAACTTGTTTGCGACAGTTGGCTGAAGTTACAGCTTTCAGCAAGAAACGACGGTTTAAACTGGCTTAGTTCAGTTTGCAAAACCACCAGTTTTCTTTGGCAGGATTTGGGCAGGCCAGCTTGCTGAAGATCTGAAGGTTTGGCTCTGTTGATCTGAAAGTCCCAAGTTGGAAGAAAGCCATATCTGGGAACTATGTAATACATCTAACACAAGCAAGACTCAAGGTGATTACGTGTATATTCCCTGTACATCAAGGTTTGTTTTAACCATGGCTTGTTGAACAAGCCAGAAGAAAACTGAATCAGTCTTAAATGTTTTATGGCTTGTTCAGCTGATTCCTGATCCAGATAAAAAGGCTGATGCATAAAAATAAAGCAATAAGCCATGATTTATCTAGGCCTGACAGCATGTCATTGTTAAAATTAACTAAAATTCCACAAAAGAAGAAGAAACGTTGGTTTCAGATTGTGGTATGCTGCCAAAATTTAGCTCTGAAATCATTCTTGGGATAGATTCAACAGCTAACAAGTAAACTATATTAAAAGTTAGCATTATGTATGAATCAGGTGATTCATATACCTTGCAATACAGATACAAAAATGAAAAGTAGTATCAGTATCTAACAGTAAAGTTAGCTGTTTGTATGCTGTCAAACATATCAATAATACAAGAATCCTTGCTAGATTCAAGGTCTGGATTCATATATTATGCTAAGCCATAATTTGCTTAATTTTGATTTAGCGGTTATTCCTTACTAAACCATGTATATAGCTTAGTGGAATAACACAACTGAACCAGTATGGAAATGGAGATGCTTATTACCGGTACTTCACTATCCTTAAATTATACTGAATAAACTTTCTTATTTTGAAAAGTATGCACTAAGAAAAAGATACTACTTTGTACTGGAATTGGTTGTCCCATAAACAAGTGAAGGGGGAGGGAGGGAAGGAAGGAAGGAAGGAAGGAAGGAAGGAAGGAAGGAAGGAAGGAAGGAAGGAAGGAAGGAAGGAAGGA